>CM045557.1:2374387-3076029 GCA_024721245.1 Mitragyna speciosa | reverse complement strand
ATAGCATTAGTTTAAGAAGCATTAGATTTGATCCTATGGTTTTCTCCATTTCCCGGCATTTAGATCCTGGGAAAAAAAAAGCATTAGTTTATCTGATCCTATTGTCAAAATGCTTCAGTCAACTGTTGATGTGGATTGAAGTAGACTTAGTCTGCAAATAAAGAGTCGACTTGGTCTAGTGCAGTTGTTTTTGTTTTGTTTCAAGACCAAGTCTTTAGGATGTTAGTTTTCTTGATATTTTCTACATTGATTCTAGGAGCTGAAGATTTTATTCAGTTTTTTTCTGATATTCTGTTATGTTTCTTCTGTATTTAAGAAGCTAAAAATGGTTGAATAAATATAATAATGTTGCAGTCTTCTCATATTCCTTTTCCTTTAATTTGTTTTCCATTTTTACACTACAATAGATCCCGTGGTTTTCTTCATTTCCCTGCATTTAGATTTTATGCTATATCCTGTATTTGTTAAACTTAATAATAACTCATACCCACTACAAAGCCACATTACTTGAAAAAACTTGATTTCCCCATGATTCCTCATAAAGTTGTCATGTACACCCTCATTTCAACAATTTCAACAACTGGCGGAAAAAGAAATCAAAGTACATCATGTACCTATAACTGAAGCAAATGTACCTGGTGCTGATAATTCAAAATATCCTTGGTGCCTGCTACAAGCACAGCCCAACTTGTTCCCTTTTATTCAGCCTGGGTAGACTTCTTGAAATGATTGACTTTCGAGTCGAATATCAAGAATGTACAAGGTTCTAGAGATTCATGATTAAAATTGCAATCCCCACGAGTAGCAGCATTGTGAAAATGAATCTCACCATCTTTTTCTCTGCTTTTTTATTAATACAAGCATTGAACAACTATATATCAGACAACATAAGCCTTCAAATGAAGAGAAGTACATAAGTCTCTCAGAAAACAAAAAGTTGGTCAATGGCCATTTTACATATCATGGGCTCAGTAACAGTGTACCAATGTAGCCCAAAAAAGAATGTTCAGTTCTCAATTACGCTATTAAAAATGCAATTATTATAAAGGGATAATTTGACATACCTCCCCTGAGGTTTTCCTTAATTACACTCACCTCCCCTTAGGTTTTAAAAATTGCACTTACACTCCCTGTATTTATATTTTTCGTAACAAAACAAGTTCATTTTGATAATGTAGCCCAAAAACATCAATCAAACACCCTAAAATATGTTTAATTGTTTTTTAAAAAAGATAAATAAATCTTAAAAAACTAATTAATTGGTCATACAAATGTCAAAAATACTTATATTCTTACATCAAATTTTCAATCACTACCAAATATTACTTCTTCAAAACTCAGTTATCTGAGTAATCTACATGAATTTACATTATTTGTTTAAATTTTACAAACAAATATATTGATAAGAAAGAGACTACCAATTTAAAAGCAATTAAACATATTTTAAGGTGTTTGGTTAGTGTTTGTGGGTTGCATTATTAAAATAGACTTGTTTTGTTATGAAAAATATAAACATAGGAGGTGTAGGTGTAATTTTCAAAACCTGAAGAGAGGTGAGTGTAATTATGACAAACCTTAGGGGAGGTATATGAAATTATCCCTTTTTATTACTTATGTATGAAACTAAGAAGAAGGAAGAACAAGGTATCCCTATGTGTTTATGGGAATTTTAGATTTTAGTAGTTTTGCAAGAGATATTTAATGCTCGTAACTGAGGTGAGAAACAAAATCTATGCTTGTTTGTTATTGATATCAGCCAGGGGAAATTTGCTTATATGTTTTTTGTTTGAAAATTAGGCATACAACTTTTCAACATGATTTTTTGGATTGGATTTAAGCTTTTCTATGTCTAATGATTTAGATATGGGTATTCAGATTTCATCTCAATTCAAGAAAAGGCTTTTCTGTTTTTAATTTATTTAATTCACCTCAAAATATTATAATTGTAACTTTAACCCCAACTAATTTTTTTGGGTAGGGACACGAAGGGCTGAACTAGAAATAGAAGAAATGAACTCGGATTCACTTTATGCGTGCACAAAAAGCTACTTCCCAACTGGATTTAGAGAGAGAAAATTTCAAAAGCTCTCTCCTCATCCCAGACTTCGCCTATTTCACACAAGGAGAACTTTACCAACAAATCACTCAGTTTTGAATTACGTCAAAAGGTAAGGTTTCTCGATAGATTTGACTTGTCAATTTTAGTTTTGGGTTTTCACAATGGCACAGATCCAATTGCTTTTTTCTCATTTTCTTATTTTATTATTGTTATTGTTAATTCAATGGTGTAATTTAACGATATATATGTCTAATTGTTCCATGTTCTTAACAGTTGAATTTTTTTAATTCTTAATGGTGTATTTTGTTCTCGATGGTTTCCTTCCTTTGATTTTATTTTGAGGGTAATTAGTCGTCCTTTTTTTTGTGAAAGAAAGAATAGGTTCTGAATAATATATGAATTTCTTCACAGGCTCCAGTGTTTGTTGAACAGTAGGTAATTTGATTCTCTAGCAGTTGTTTATTTCCTTCTACAGTCCAATGAAACATGTTTTTCAGGGCACAATTGCAAGTATTCCAGTAAGACCCGTGTAATATTAACAGCACTTGAAGTGCTTTTCTCTAGAATGGCTTGACTTTTAAATGAGGTAACTCAATGTGGCGTCGAACTCTATTAATCTTGGGTTTCAATCTCACAGCCATTCTTTATAAGATCTGCTTGTATTGGGCCTGCAAAAAAAATTGGCAGAATGTGAGAGGACATGTTAGATTGTTTAAGTAAATGACATATGGTGTGATTTAACAAATGACATATGGTGTGATTTAACAATTTGTAAAGATTTATATCTTTCTATAGTTTGTCTTTGACATATGGTGTGATTTAACAATTTGGAAAGATTTATATCTTTCTATAGCTAGTCTTCCTTTTTAGTTTAATCATTTCTATCAAGTTAGTGTTCTTACTGTTGTCTGAGCTTTTTTCATTTGTAGTTTCTTTCCACATTTAGTCTTCCTTTTCAATTCAACCATCCCTTTCAAGTGAGTGTTCGTACAATAGTTTGATTTTTTGCCAATTTATAATAGGGATAATTTCACATACCTCCTTTAAAGTTTGTCATAATTATACTCACCTCCCCTCAAGTTTTGAAAACTACACTTATACCCCTGTGTTTTTATTTTTCATAACAAAACAAGTCTATTTTGATAATATAATCTAAAAACACTAACAAAACATTTTAAAATATGCTTAATTGCTAAAATATGCTTAATTGCTTTTAAAAAAGATAAATAAATCTTAAAAAATTAATTAATTAGTCTTAAAAATGTCAAAAGTACTTATATTCTTACATCAAATTTTCAATCTCCACCAAATATTACTTCTTTAAAACTCAGTTATCTAACTAATCCAAATGAATTTACCTTATCTATTAAAATTTTACAAATAAATATATTAATAAGAAAGAGATGATCAATTTAAAAGCAATCAAGTATATTTTAAGGTGTTTGTTTAGTGTTTTTGGGTTAAATTATTAAAATGGACTTGTTTTGTTATGAACAATATAAACACAGGGGGTGTAAGTGTAATTTTTAAAATCTGAGGGGAGATGAGTGATATTATGACAAACATCAGGGGAGGAATATGAAATTATGCCTTTTAATTTCCACGCTCCCAACATCACGACCGTAGATCTTCAATCTTCCAATTGAATTCCAACGGTTCTTAAATCTCCCCGTTTACAGCGGTAAACGAGTCAAGCAAAGTAGAGTATTCTTAGTTCGAGCTCGTGCCCATTTAATAAACGAGCTGAGTGGAACATACCTCGTTTATTCAACGAATCAAAATTCTCGTGGAACAGACCTCTTTTATAGAACGAACCAAAATTTATGTTCGAACTCAGCTCATTTACAAGCTCATTTATACAAATGAGTTGAACTCGAGTTTTTACAAGCTGAGCTGAGCTATATTTGCTAATAGCTCCATTTGTTTACAACTCTATTTACGTTTTCTTTCCTTTCTCCATCTTTTTTTTTTAATTCGTGAAACACCCCCTAACTATCTTTCATTCGAAATTTGGCCCCTTGATATATTTATTGCGACGTGAAATTACCTTTGGCCTATTAAGGGTGTTCATAGGCCGAGTACCTAGTCCATGAATAAAAATTTTGACCCGAACCGTAAACCAATCCACATATAGTAGGTACTCAGTCTTCCAATTACCAATAAAACCAGTTCAGGTAGGTAGGGTACCGACCTGATCCATCATTATTAACTTGTCTGTTTTAAAATAAAAATAAAGCAAGAAAATTTGCCAAAACATCATTAAATTCGATAATAACACAAGCATCAATGATTTTAAAGTTAAATTACATCTCAAAACCTTAATTTTCAAATCAACCAAAAAACATAAAACTAAATAAACAAATTGTCCCTTAGTTTTCCAAACAACATCCTCACGTTTCAATTTGTCATAAAAAAATACACCATAAATAGCCAAATGAACACCTAAAATTTCATTTTTCGCTCTTCAATGTTCATTTTTTTCATTCACTTCATTCTCCTTCATTCTTCAATGTTCACACAACATGCTTATCAATTAAGGATGAAAGTTTTACAAATAATGAAAGTAGAAGTACAAATTAGTAGTAACAATATAATAAATAAAAAAATGAAACAATGAATTAGTAAAACAATATCAAACACAGAAAATGACAAAATTACCTTTCACTATGGATCGAATAGGGTGTCTCCCGATTCACAAAAATGTGAACTGCTACCTAATCCGATTAATTTTATGAACCGACTTGCAATCAACCCGATGTCCATAACTGGTTTGATTACTCTTTTTACAATTTGTAGGGGGTCGGTTTTCTTTTTTTCGGTTTCTCAATTTTTCTAACAGCCCTTCCTATTACCCAATTTGATTGGGCCGATCACACTAGAGGACTACTGGTGATTTTTGCACATCCCTAGATGTTCATATAGCTAAAAATTAAAAAGTTATAAGTAGTTAGAATACTCTCTACAAATCCCTCTCCTATCACCTCTATAAAATTTATAATTACAAGCCTATACAAGATTGTCAATTTGTCACTACTATTGCCACTAAATTCCCAGCTTTGGTGTAACCTATATCTTATTGATTAATTATTTGTATTATGGTGAATTGATGCTTTTAGATACATGAGTGAATATGACTATAGATCTAAATGCTTGTTGATGTGTTTAGGTCGAGTTACATGATAGTTTAGGACTTGTTATGTTTTAATATATTAAATTGCCAAATTTATGGCTACTACATAGAAAATTCGAAAAATTTGTGTTATGGGTGGATGTGGGACTGGACTTCTAAACTAGCATCCGGATAAAGAGGGATGTTAATACAGTTTCCTAAAAATTTATATTCAGTAGATATGAGTCTAAAAATTACCACCAAGGGTGGTGGTCAAGTGATTCCAAGCTTACTCCCAAGTGGTTTGGTAACGCTGAGGTCATGAGTTCGAATCTTGATTGGTGCAGCTGACTTCTAGAACTATACTTGCCCGTTGGTGGTGCTATCCTAACAGGGCCAGTGCTTGCGCTAGTTGTTCAGTTGGTCTGATATGTTCGCTGGTGAACACGAGAGCTCAAATATTGGGTAGCGGAGGGTGCTTTGGTTGCCATCACTAACACCCACCTTTTTTTCTTAGCAAAAAAAAAAAAGCAAAAATAGATATGAGTCTAAACAATGCCATTTCAAAGAACCAGAACAAAACGAGTACTTTATGCTACAAGATAGGAGTTGATAACAAAATTATTAGTTACAATTATTCTTCCTTTTTGGAATAATTTTATAATTTTTCCTGATTTTTATGACAGTCACACTTAATTCCCTCATAGTTTTTGCATCCCTTATTAAAGTAAAAAGTACTATAATACCCTTCATGGAATAATTGTACAAAAATTGTGCCATATATATATATAGAGAGAGAGAGAGAGAGGGAGAGAGAGACACACACACACACATGCATATACATTTCTCTCTCTTTGCTTGAATCATATCATCGCAAGCATAACCTCTCCTTTTTTGTCTGCCATGCAATCTACTAAATAGCAAACTCATCACTAAAGCTGTAAACGAACAAAGCTGTTCTTGAACATAGTTTGTCTCGGTTTGGCTCGTAAAAGCTCGAGTTCGACTCGTTCGTATAGCTAAACGAGCTAACCTCGAACACAAATTTTGACTCGTTTAATAAATGTTCGAGTTCGTGATTTTGACTCATTTAATAATGTTTGAGATTGCACTCGCTTGTTTAATAAACAAGCAAGAGTCAAACATGAGATATTCGACTCGAATAATACTATTACACTTATTTGAATCGAGCTGTTCGTGAACAAAGTTTTACTTGGCTCATGAAAGCTCAAGTTCAACTCGTTTGTATAACTGAATGAGCCAAGTTCGAACACAAATTTTGACTCGTTTAATAAACGAGCAACTCGTGAATGCTCGAGTTTGACTCGTTCGTATAACTGAACGAGCCGAGCTCGAACACAAATTTTGATTCGTTTAATAAACAAGCAACTCGTGAAAGCTTGAGTTCGACTCATTTGTATAGCTGAACGAGTCGAGCTCAAACACAAATTTTAACTCGTGTAATAAATAAGCAAGCTCGAGCGCGTTCGTTTATTAAACGAGCACGAGGTTGAACTAGCAATACTCGGCTCGTTTATAGTTCTACTCATCACTCTCTCCCTTCATCTCTCTCTCTCTCTCTCTCCCCCCCCCCCCTCTCCCTCTCCCTCACCCTTCCTTCCCTCTGTCTCCCCTACGTATTACAGTCTCCCAACATGTTGCTCCCCCATTTTGATTAAACATAATTAAAATAATCATAAAAAACTAGAGTTAAAATTAGTCTATGAAATCTTTATTTTCTTTTATGGAATTTTTGAGAAATAGACGAACGATGATGACAAAACATAAGGTTTTTATTTTTGAATAAAAATTTAAAAAATAGAGATATAAATTAGGGCCAAAATTTTGAATTTAGGAAATGCAATGGTTTATGACTTTGATATTAAATCCAGAAAATACTGTTTTTTTTTAAATTAAGAGTTGTCTTGCCGTTTGGTATTAGACTTTAAATGTACCAAATTAGTAGAAGGATTTTTTATTAAATCATTTTTTAAAAATAAAATACTATGCCCAGATGATTCTTGTTCCTTTTGAAAACTAAAATATGAGTGAACTCAGTTGAGAGAGGAAATAATGAATTATTAGTTTGGTATCCCCAACTCACGGTAAAACTGATTACGAGTTGAATTTTGTTTGATTCTTTTAATTTTAAAGTTTAAAGTTAATTTTAATGTGAAAATATATCGATTAAATCACAAATAAAGTAAAATATATTTTAAATATCAATGGGAAGGAAATATATCGATTTTGAACCTCGTCGAGAGGGTTATGGAAAAATGCAATCTCAACGCACCCATTTGTATTTTTCATAAAAATAATAAATCAATAAACATAATAAAATCAAAGTCTCCTAACGTTCTAATAATGGACTCACATGAATTCTAAATAAAAACAATTAAACTTTAAAGCTAAATACACGAATCTAAGCTTAAATAAACTAAATTAAACTAAACAATAATTAATAAATCCTTAACTAGAATTTAATTAAACTGATTATTATTTTTTTAATTTTAAAGGCCTTAATTGCAAACACTACAAATTTTAGGAGGCTCAAATGGGGAAAAGGGTAAATTGGACAACTAAAATGCATTTTTTTTCAAAGATTCTTTTTCCCAAAACCTTTTGCCGAGGAATCTAGTGAAATTAACGTCATTGGGAATGAGATAATTTACTAGATTTTCTCTTCAAATTTGGATGGGGCTACAATCTGCAGAGATAATTTATTGGATTTTCTTGATATTTACTGGACTTTCTCAATATTTATGCCACAATTGATCGGATGATAGAAATTCATGGTGAGAAACTCCATGCCCTAGATTTTCATATTTAGAGAGTGAAATTTCCATGGGAGGGAGGAGGAGGGGGAAGAAAGAGAGAATGATAAAATATAAGTGTAGGTTTAATCTTTTGTATAAAAAGAAGTTGTTTTGTGCTAAAAAAGAAAGAAAAAAGTTGTTTTGTGCTGAAGAGGGAGTAAAAAGATAAAATATCAGTGTAGGTTTAATCTTTTGTAAGTTGTTTTGCTTCTGTGCACTGGAAAAAAAAATGGTGATAAATTATGATGTGGAAATCAAGATTATGCCTCTTATATGCGACAATTTGGCCGTGTGTGTCGCATTTAAAGTGCCGTAATTGACCATATTTGTTGTAGGCGACTAACATGATTGCCAAAGCTTCTTCAGCTTTTTCCAAAAAATTCAGATCCACTCTTACAGTGAAGGGAACCAGGCAGTCCATTTGCTGACTAAACATGCATGCAGCATGCAACCTTTCATACTACATATCTATCAATAACCTTGTTTTAGGAAGATATGCTCCGGCATGAAGCAGGAGGATATCACGATAACAAGGAACGGAATGCAAAGCCTAGTTGGAAAACATGTCTATATTAATTCGTGATGTTATTTTGTATTAAGTTGCTAGTATGGTAGTATCTTGTGAGAAAGCAAGACGGTTGTAATCAAGTTTATATGAATATATATCGTATGGTTTTACTAAAAAGAAGTTATCCCACTAATGTATAAAATGGGAGGTTGAATATATGATGAATTATATTCTTAATGAAATGTAATCACTCTCTATATTTCTTGTTGAAAAGTTTAGGGGAGTGTCTTCACCTATATGATCATAGAAATGAATATTGCTTTCTAAAGAAAAGTTTGGTTTACTTTTATAACATGATTATGAAACTAAGATAAAGCACGTGGCCAGTAATAGTGCTACTCTTTAGTGAATTGGTCAATGTATTTAATACTATATATGTGATATTTCTTAAGTAATACTTGCAAATCTTGTCTTAATGTTATAAGCAATCTAGATTTGGTTAGCTCTAGTGATATATTAACACTAAAAGAAAGTTTAAATCAAATGATACTTTCCTTTATGCATAGTATTATATGTGTTAGTTTGTTATTTTATTATACCAATTAAGTGGGGAAGTTGTTGAAGCAGTTTGTAAATGAAATAATGTTTTTAGACTTTTTAAGGGGGAAAAAACTGAAAAAACAGCAGATCCATAGGTTCAAAAATGGATCTGAGGAGCCCAATCAGATCCATGGCTGCTAATCCACGGATCGCGGATCCATAGGCTGAAATTAACGGTTAAACTTTTTTTTTTTTTGAACGTTTTCTGGCACTTTTTCATTTAATTTTTTGTTACCTTTTGGTGACAAATGACATTGTAAATGCGATACATGAATAAGTGCGTAAAACATTGCCATTGTTATAAATAAACAAGTCTCAAGAGAATTAAACCAATTTTTTGTCATTTGATATTTTCTAGTTGAGAACTTTTGATTTTCCTATCAAGGTTTCTTTGTTCTTGTTCTATCCAAGAGATATATTACCTTAACTGTGAAGCAAATTATTGATTGCAGTGGGGGTAATAAATACATTAAGGATAGTATTCATACTATTTAAAAAAAAAAGGATAGTATTCATACTTGTCTCAAGAAATTGTTAATACTCTCATTTTTATCTATGTTTTCAGACTCGGACCAGGTATTAACTCGACTAAGCTCAGGGGTCAGGGATCAATGGGTTCAACCGGAGGTCGACCTAGGTTGAATCAGATGACATCATAGATACGTAATATATATAATAATGGCTACTTAGATATTTCTCCTTGCAAAACATGTATTGCATTAAATAATAATAATAATAATCAAATCTCTGAGCCCACTAATTACCAATTTTGGTTCTCTTAATCAAATCCTCTCAGCCCACTAGTTACAAATTTTGATTCTCTTCACTAAATTAATCAATGCCATTGCAATTTAATTACTTGGTTTGGAAAAACAAATTTGTTGTTAAAAGTAAATTGTTAAAAAAAAGTTGAAGGGATTCATGGGTCTAGTCAAATTTCGTTGCATGTCAAATTTGCATTTAACTTTGTTAAACTTTCACCCCGCCCCTTAGTGATAAGATTATCCAAAATGCCATCCAACAATTTAATGAGACAAGTCACTGTGTTGTCTTGTCTTGTCTTCATGCGTACAGTTTTTGTTTTGAACTCTGACGTTTCAAAGTGGGCCACCACAAAAAGTTCTCATCACTCTCTTTATCCAATGAACCCGGCTCTACCGATTCTCGATTTTAACCGATTAAACCTGATTTTTAACAGGCTTTGACCGATTTTTTTTATTTTTAATTTTTTAATGTAACTTGGATCGGATGATAGGTCGGTTTTCGGTTTGATCGGTTCAACCGATCGGTTCAGTGCTAGTTTAAAAACATAGATTTTTATTTGACATTTGGCTGATATTTTTCTTGCACGATAAGTGTATTTTAGCATCTCCAATTTTAACAGTGGAGGGATGCATGCAAAAGGAAAAATACTTATATGGACCTGATCTACTGGTGAGATCCGTAAACCCTGTGGTTCAGAATTATTCACATCAACCATGAGGTGGCCCCTGGTGGACCATGATGTGGGTCATTTGTAGGCCATGATTGATGTAGATGATTTTAGACCACGTGATTCTCGCCCAACCCATGGACCAGGTCTGTATAAATATTTTTCCTGCAAAAGTGCGGTACTGTGTTTTGGTGGTGCAAGTGATGCCATGATGAAAATGCCGTTGTGCCTGGGAAGGTGCCCATTGTAGTTAACGTTGACCGTAGGTGATTATGCTTTCTCTTAGGATAATTCCATAAACTTCCCCTTAACTTTATGATAATTATACTTAGTTCCATCGTAGTTTCCATCTCCCTTATTAAATAAAAGGTCTATAATACCTCCAAGGAATAATTATGCAAAAATAGTGCAAAATAAATAAATAAATAAACCATCTTCATGCGAATCGTAACCTCCCAAACATGACTACATCTTTTCGCAGCATTCGATCCATTCTTCAAATAGCCGCCTCATCTCCGTCTTCCGCTCACTCTCTTCCCATTGCCACCTCCCTGCCTGTCTTGCCACCATTTTTATTAAAAAAATAACTAAAATAATCATAAAAAGCTAGAGTCAAAATTAGCTCATGAAATTAAATCCAAAGGAATCAAATAGTAGGATTTATATCACCCATTGTGAAAATTTAGGCAAACCTTGGTTGATTTTCATAATATAACCATTCATCAGGTTAGTAAAAATACGGAAAAAAAAAATCGTCGTCTGTTGTCCTCTCGGGGAAAAAAGACTTTGCAATTTAATGTTCCTGAAATAAAGTAAAGATGTTACATAAGGTAACTATTTTTTTTTTTGTTGGCAACCGGTGTTATAATTCTAACGAGTAGAGCCAGTGGCGGAACCAGAAAAAATTGTTAGTGGAGGGGAACAAAAGCAACATTAAAATTTCGTATTTACTCTTTTAACTTTTTTTTTTAACAAAAGAACATCAGTACTCACATAATTGGATTTGTATTCAAAATTACTAATGAACATTAATTTTATTTCAAAAAATAAACCAAACCATTTACAATTGCTTACAACGAGTTTTCATCTTTTGATAACGGTTTACAACCTTCTCATTTTGGGAGCTAGGAGGGAAATTGGGAGCTAGGAGGGACCAAGGAGAGAGGGTTCTTTTAGAAAGGAAATTAGGGAGATCGAAGGGAAATTAGGGGGACTGGAAGAAAAATATGGGAAGGAACCTACCGGCCATCAAAAGGACTTTAAGGGGAGTGAAGATACCTTAAAAAATATGTTTAAAACTAATAGGTACCAAAGTAATTTACGAGAAGGCAGTGAGGGGCCGTACCCTAGGGCCCCCACTTTAGATCCGCCACTGACTAGAACAAATGCCCCCAAATTAACTAACTTTAATTTTTAATGATCTGTAGCCCGTTCGGCCCCAAAAAAAGCTCATGAACTTAACCTTATATTGAGCCAAGCCGAGTTTGGACTGAAATATTAGGCCCGAAATATTTCTGAACCGAGCTTGGGCCTCACAAGGCTCAAGCCCGTTATAAACTCAACTCATTACATATATATATATATATATATATATATTTATAGATACACACACACATACATAAATACATACACATATATACACATGTACATACATACACATATGAACATACACACACATATATGTACATATGTCTATGTACACACACACACTATGTACACATATAATATTATATACACACACACACACACTATATTATATATTATACTATATTATAGATATTGTATATCATAGTATTCTTTTGGTGTTTATAAGCCTAATGAATTAGTGTGAGTGAAGCTTTTGTGCCATAGATGTAATGCACTTAACCTATTTGATGGAGTAATGTAGAAGATAATACTTTTTTGTGCCATAAAATTTTCGTTTGCTTTTTAGTTAAATACGTACATCAATATGTAAATGAGCTATTTATGCTTAGTAGTAATATCTTGCTAGATGTATTTTGTGAATTTTTTACTTGAATACCTGTTAGTACACATTTTGAGACTAGTCATTTTTCACTTAATCACTTCAAAAAAATTTTGCTCTACTTTTCAAAAATAATTTTACACTAAAGGATTGTGCTTATATACAGTAATATTAATTTGCTAATTAGCTTGTCTCCATTCATCATTTTTGTGAGATTATTGAATTTTAGGAATATTTCAATAGTTTTAGGCTCATAGGCTCGGTGAGCTTAGGCTCACAACTCGAATATTTTGTGAGCCGAAGTATGAGCTTCACATTTATAAGCCCGAAGCTCATAGTCCGAAGCTCATAACCCAATTAAATATATGAGTTGAGCCTGAGCTTGTTTAAGCCCGGCTTATAGAGCTCGATTGACACCCCTAGTGATCTCCTTGACTAATGTTATTAGTAAATTTTTACTTATGATCAGCATAAAAATTAAATAAGCATTCCCAAAATGCAAAAGTCATCTGATTAGGCACCAATAGAAGAGATTTGCTATTGGACTGAGCAATTATCACAAATTTTAAGGGTGTGTACGAGTCATGTAACGAAATTATTTTCTCTCCTCCCTAGAGATTATTAGTCAGTCAAAGTAACTGATTTTTGTTGTGTCACGATATAGGCAATTAAGATATACACACACACACACAGAGAGGTATATGGCTAATTTTATGTATACACAGAGATTAATCACTTGAAAAGCCACTGTAAAAATCAGACGTTACACCTTTATTTTTTCTATTACTAGTCTACTGGTGATTTTGATTTGATTGCAAAGCATCCACGAAAACAACTAATATTTGAAGAAGACTCTAGTAATTATATACCTTGTATCTGTCTATACGGAGCAAATATGGAAAAGGGAGAAGAGATCATACCTCTGAAGGGTAGATTAAGAATGCGAAATAGAGCCAAATAAAAGAGCTTGCCTATTGCCTGTACGACCAACATGTATGTGGAGTGTACCTCCACAGTAACATTAAACAAAAAAAACAAAAGAAAAAGGCACTTCATTTACTCATAAAATCAGGGAATGCGCATTTATCATGCCAAGGTCTTGAAGCACTTTTTTTTTTTTTTTTTTAAATTCACTCGAATTCAACTCAGTGCACTGCATTGAAATTTTGCAACCAAGTTTAATTGAATAATCAAGAAATGAAGAAATTTATTCATTATAATATAGATGACAAAAAAGTTAAGAGTAAATATGCTTTTAGGTAATTGATTCAAAAGTTAAATGCAGAGTATTGAAAATTGTTATTCCTACGCTATAAATTTGGCGAGGTTTTGCTTATTTCATTTTTTTACTTCTCATTTATATTTTTATGTTACCTAATCCATTCAATCATAAATATAAATACATTTTGAATAAACATAATCTTTTCAGAAAAAGTTATTCATATCCAAGTAATAGGTAAAACTTATTAAGGAGAGAGGGAGCTAGGGGGGGGGGGGGGTGGAGCGAGAGCAATTGATTTGAAGAGGAGAAATTTGATTATTGGATATTATTGATCATTGATTTGAAGAGGAGAAATTGATTATTGGATATGATTGATCATTTTCATGAAATTGTTTATTATGGGAAACTCATCTGAGTGTGCGTACACAGCGTTACAAGCAATGTTAAAAGAAAAGGTCAAAAGACAGATATAAGGCCCTTAAAAAGTGAAGGTCGGCTTTTAATGTATTTGGACATAAGATGCAATAAAAGCTTCTGCCCGGAGATTTTCATTTTCATTCTTTAACTTTTCCCAGTTTTCGCAATATGGAAAGGTCTGTACTCTTTAAAAAAAATAATTCTTTTATATTGATAATACGATTTACTATTAAGTCTTATATAGCAGAACTTAGCTTCATAAGCCATTAGCAATTAGCTACTTATAAAACAATAGAATCAGGGAAATTAATATGTGAAGGAAAACTTACAAAAAAAAAAAGTAAATTTTTTAATAAAACAGTAATAAGTTTTTTTAAAATCTATTCATTTTAGGTTGAGGTTGTTGATGTTGCGTCATTGTTTGAATGAAATGGGGTGAATGGAAGAATGCAGAAAGACGTGACTGAGCAATTCCCCAGTCTTATTTCGTTTTAATTAAACGATGGGGAAGATTACCTGTTTTAATTGAATCTTATCTACAACAATTGGTTTTGATGTTGCGTCATTGTTTGTTTAAAAAAAAAAACGACCATAAAGATTATTAAATATGCGTCCGGAAATGACAGCGTAGTTTAGAGAATTTGAGCATGATTATTCCCTGAAATATGCCAGTTCCTATAAAGAACAACAAATGCATAAATTCCTTAGAAAAACAAAGATATGAATTGTGAGGATTTTTGCACAAGTATTCATACCACGGGCGGACCTGCAAATTTACTTTTGAGGTGGGCACACTCTTAAAAGTTCATACAGACTTTTGAGTGTAATATAAGATTTCTATAAAAATTTCAGGGAGCACCGGTTAAGCCTGCAAAGAGGTCCGCCCACGTTTGAGGACCCAGGCTTGAATTGTCCGGGCCAACCTTGAATTACTCCGATAATTTATGATTCCAATGGAAGTTCCTTCACGTAATTACAAATTAGTTGTATCAGAAGTCCATAATAATTCGAAGTATTGAAGTAATATAGCAGTAAGCGCATCAGCACAACCATCGTGAGTAAATAGTTATCTTGTTTCATAATTAAACTTAAACTTGATTAAGAGCTGAAGTAAGGGGTTTTCTTCTTGCCTGTGTATAATTGATTGGCTTGAAAGGGTTTTAAGCTTGGTGGTTTTGATTTTCATATCATTCTTTTTTCTGATTTGGTCAACAGGTGGTAACACCATTGTTACAAGATTACAATGAGACTAGTTCACCAGCGGCGAGAGGAAAAACCAAAAAAGCAACAGAAAAAAGAGGGAGGGGAGGTTTTGTTTGGGCTTTCTTTTGTGTTTTTTAAAGGCTGATATCCATAAATATTATAGAGAAGCTTGAGTGCCACTAAGCCATTTCATACTCAAATACAAAATAACTTAAAGAATTAAGCATCATACTTGATTTTTCTTTTTATTTTATTTGTAATTTATACATTATGCTATATTCCTATGCGTTGATTATCATATATTTTTAATTTCTATCTGAACAAATAGTTTCATATGCCTCAAATACTAGACATCTTATATTATTATATTATTATATTATTTTTATATTATATTATATTATATTATATTATTATATATTGTATATTATATTATGTATATATTAAAAGAGGGAGTTTTGCGAGTTGTTACATTTTATTTTCCATAATACCCCTTGCAAAGTAAATTAATGGCAATATTATGTCACCAAAATTAAATGCCTTCTCTTATTATTGTTAGGGCTATTTTCATAATATTAATATTGAGCATTTAATTTAGGAATGTAGGTTTTACTGAAACATGTTCCCTTTTTTAAGGAATAAATTTGTAAATTGGAATCAATTTTAAGTTTTGGAAATTATTTTGAAAATTTTTTAGGGGGTTTGTTGAGTGGTTTAGCACCCTTAAAAAATAAATTAATGACAATATTAATAGCAGTTATGTATTAAAAAAGGCCAACATACATATGAAAAAATTGAGATATATTTGGAAATACCTTGGTATATGCAAATTTGTACCAGGCAAAATCTACTTTAAATACGTAAATATCTTTATTCCTCTCTGTGGCTATGGGCTAGCGTTTTTTCTTGCTCCCTTTGGTTTTCAAATACCACCCAATCTTGGTGTGATTTTTCTCGCCCTATTTCATCCCAGCATTTGTGATTTCTCTGAATTATTCTAGATCATCAATCTTTGTACTTCCCATATGCCTAAAAAGTTAATCATATCACTTAGGTTTTTGGGATGTTGTCGTAGGTTATTTTGTATTGTGGACCTATTTAATGGCTTTCAACACCAACACCATAGTTTGTTTCAGTTTGATTCATATGGCAAATGCATATAATATCACTTTATGTTATTTTTCTAAATTCATCTTTTATTATTTTTTAGTTTCTTCAGAATTTCCAAAGTAATTTTCGAAACTCGAAATTACTTCCAATTCATAAATTTATTCCTTAAAAAAATTAAGGAAATAAAACTAATGATACATTGACTCTTTGTTGTTATGATCCTAAGTAAAAATAGTAAGATTTTGTATCTGTAAAATAGTAATAAGTTTCAAATAGCCATCATAAGAGAAGGTTTCTATAACATTGTCGTTAATTTATTTTGCACATACAAACTATTGGAAAGACTTCATAAATCAATATAATTCCATAAATTAGCAGACTTCATCTACACAGTCATTAATTTATTTTGCATTTATAAACTGTTGGAAAGACTTCATGAATCAACAGAATTCATAAATTAGCAGATTTCATCTAATAGGTGTTGGTATTGAACAGCTGTAGAAAGCCACCTTTGAATTGGGCAGTTTATGTATAAAATCTCGAAGGTGCTAGTGTTGAACAGGCATAGAAAGCCACCTTTGGGTGGTTTAAGTATTTAAAGAAGAGTTTGCACAGTGCAAATTTATTTCTCCAAGGTAATTATTTATCGTAATTGTAAATTTTTCTCTTTTTTCATATATATGTTGGCCTTTTTTGATATGGCTACACCAAGAGTTATTTAATTATTATGCAATTATCAAAATCATAGTTATACCAAAATAATTGGGCATAGACGTGTTCCTGGATAGAAGTAGTGAGAAATAAAATTAATCCATTTTAAAATTTGTTCTTGACATCGATCATTTATTCTGCAACTAGAATTTTTGCAATTGAAGTTTGGATGATAAACAACATGGTTGCCTTCGGAAAGTCTCATATCTCTTTTGGCATATTTTACATTCAGACAATCTAGGAGATTTACTGTTGACCAACCGCACCATGAACACATATTTTATTTTTTGAAGTATATGGCATTTTCGTTATGAAACTAATATTGTATTTTGGTTTAAAAAAATACATTTGACATTTGGATGAAAAACTCTTGCAAACACTACTAAAATATCTACGTAAACTCACTATAAAATTAAGGAATAATAATTTTATTTACTTAATTATGGAAAAAAAAATCTCAACACTCGTGTCCTAAACTTTTGTTTGTTGTCTAGGCAATAGTGATTCTTACTTTGTGTTGATGTCATAAAAAATTTTTAAACCCACGTTGCAAGATAAAACAATAGTAAAACTAATAGTGTTTAAAAGATCACACTATTAAAAGAGCACGCGCAATAGTAATTTATTTTGCACGTACAAATTTGAACACAAAATTGAAGGTAAAACTAATTTAAGGAATGTAGTTATAGACTTTTCAAGATAACATTACTCACAGGGAAAAATTATAAAGTATTTTTATTATCACATATATTCTTTTATTTAGTCCCTTGATGATTAAATTCCAAGAATATGAAAATATTAGCTTTCTTTGAAAAACTCAACAACAAAGTTTCCACAAACTAATTAAAGATGAGGTACTTCAAGGCATTACATTTTAAGATTTCAATTGTATAAGGTGTATAGGCGGTTATGTTAATTAGTTAGTATTTAAAAAATAAGTTTTGGATCTTGATTTTAGTAAAAATGGAATGTCAATAGAGCATGAAGCCAATGGCATTAGGTATTGTTTTATAAATATTTGCAAGTATTAAAAAATATCATGATCGGAATGAATTGTTAATGGACGATTATTTGAAAAGTAGTGATTTTTTAATTAGGTTAAAGAAGTGAAGGAGGTATAACTTTGACCAGTAATGATTATGATGTTATTTTAATATTGATGGACTAAAAATGAATTTCTTGCCTTTAAGAAATTTTCATGATTTGCGAGTTAAGTTTTTGTAGTTTTCTTACTCCTCTACTTTTAACAATAAATTGGTTTTATAATCAAATAAAATTAAAAAAAATATGAGAATATTATATGTGTTTTGATAAAATATATTTTCTTAAACTATTTACTACTTCGAATTCCCTACCAAGAATAATGTCATAAATAACTTTTTAAATATTTTTTAGTTTAAGAATCATGAGTCATGTGTATCTGAGATTAAATATTTCCTTTTCGATGAGGAAAATATGAAGGAATTTTAAAAGTCAAATTTATTTAAATTTCATTGTGTAGTCCTAAAATACTTTTGGAATACACAAATATTTTAATTTCTCGAATTTAAAATGATGTTAGTTAAATAGGTTGTATTAAAATTTGGAGGAAATTTAAAAGTCAAATTTATGAGAAATTTCATTATATAGTCCTAAATGCTTTTGGAATATACAATTATTTTGATTTTTTCATGTAAAATGATACAATTTAAAATGTGCAGATTTATTTCAAATGATAGGGGATAGAATTTTAGAATTATATGAACTCAGGTTGTACTAAATTTTGATATAAGGGTGTGTGAGAATAGGCCAAATATTTATATTGTTCCTTAAATACCATTTTATAACGTAAGAATAGGAAACTATGAAGAAACTATTGATAGTAATTGTATATATCAAAATGGGTGCACTAATTTAAATTATGAAATACTTTTCTATTGAGACTCCCAAAGATACGTTGATGAAACTCTATAGTTTCAATCGCAAATTAGGAGCTCAATGAATTACTTTTGTGAACTTAAGATTTAGCCAATACAATCAATCCAAGTCAGCAAGATAGAAACCATTTTGGAGTTGTGAACTTTAGACTATCCTAATTTGGATATGATATCGTTTGCTATGTATGTGATCAGTATACTTAAGTTTTGGAAAAGGAAAAGGATGATCCATTATTCTAAATTCATATAGTTCATTTTATTATCTAATGTGATCAAATTTAAGCTAACAATATTCATAGGTAAATTGATAAATTAGAAAATTGAAATTTGTTTTCTCACTTTGACTTATAGCACAATGCAACTGCCAAGGACACATGAATATGTATCTTTGGTTAAATATATAATATCTAATTGATTTGTATAGTTATTAAGTTTTAATATTTGATTTATCATTCCAACATATTTTTTTCTATTATTTTATACTTTACATGAATTTAAATTATTCTAACCTATATATTACTAAATATCCTTGTAATAGCACCAAATATTAGCATATATCATCTTATAATATAATCCAAATTATTTCGATACTTTCAAATTGTGTGTTATTCATTTACAATTTAATTATACACATTTTACAATTATATTTATTAATAAATTTGCATTCCTCAAATTATTAAACACGTTAAGCTTTTATATTTGTGTACTTAGTTCAATAAGCTTGAAAATGAAGTTTTATATTTGTAATAAAATCAAAGTTAAATTATTGAGGCTAATTCTAAACATCCATTACCAATTGTGAATCCATCATTCAAATTAACTTAATAGGTTGGGATTTCAATCAGTAGAGAGATCTGCCAATGAGTTTTTGTGGTATTGTAAAAAGTAGTAAATAGAAAAAGCATATGTAATTCAACTTGCAATGTGGGTTTAAAAATGTTTTATGACATCAACTCAAACTAAGAATCACTATTGCCTAGATAACAAACAAAAGTCGAGGACATGAGTGTTGAGATTTTTTTCCATATTTCTCTAAATAAAATTATTATTCTTTTTGGTTTTTATATATAAACCTTTAGATCAACTATTCTAGTTATCAAAACTTATTGTACTTTGGATTTAGAGAGATATACTACCTATTATAAAATAGGATTGAAGGGTATCATAACTTTTTTTTTTATTTTTTACACTAAAAAGATGTCAGGCCCCGCTATTCTTTTTCCTTTATTTACTTTTCATTAGTTTCCTAAAATTTTGCAACTAAGATATAAAATAAAAATATAATGAAAGTGTTTTATATGTTTTGTTGAAGGAGATGTAAAGAACTCCGAATTGAAATTTTTTCGATATATAGTGGCCTTCAATTCATTTTATTAATTGTAATCGAGTAACAAAATGATTTAAATAATTAGAACTTTTTTTTCTTTTTCTTAATCAACTTAGAACAACACGTTATTAATTAAAAAAGTAAATACTTACCACGTGCAACGCACGTACTATTACACTAGTGGAAGAAAATACGAATGCTTTTCTTGTCTTGTCTTTTTTGTTTTTTTGAGAGGAAATAAAGAAAGACTTTCCATTACGATATGTCTGCTTTTACAGCCTGCAATACATCTTTAGGAAAATTCATAAGCCAGATATAATTTCCTATTACAGATAAAGCTTTATGGGCAACAATGTGGGCTGGCTCGTTTGATTTCCTATTGACATATCTGACTTGTACAAAAGTGAATTCAAACAACAGATCTTTGTAGCATTTGATCAGATTCCCCAACATTGACAAATCTGGCTCCTGCTTGTTGATCCTCTGGACAATGCTTAGGGCATCCCCTTCTATGATGAGATGAGTGATTCCATGTTCTTTCGCAAACTGGAGAGTTTTGAGAAAAGTCAAACATTCAACATGTTCTGCACTAAAAGCATTCTCAATTCTTTCAGCCATCAAGGCTTCAACTTGACCCTTATGATCTCTAACCACTGCTCCGATGCCTGCTCCATTTTGAGAGTAAGCACCATCCACATTGATCTTCAGAATACCTTCATCTGGAGGAGTCCATCTTGAGCATGCTTGTGGTTGAGCAATCTTCCTAACCTGTTGATGATTCTTAAACTCAAGAATGTAGGCTGCTGCATAATCCCCAATCTTGTGTGCATCTCTTTGGTTTCCTTCAAACATTCTTTCATTTCTGCTTTTCCAAATAAGCCAAGTCACTACTGCAGCCAGTTCTGCGACTGTTTCTTCTTCTTCTTAAAAAATTCTGGCAAACCACTCCTTGTAATTAGCTACTTGGGAGATTTTTGACAGTTTGGTCAGGTCTGCACTTTCCCAAACCTCCTGAGCAAATTCACAGTCAATGAATACATGTTTATCTGTTTCCCTATTACATCCACAATGAGTGCACTTTATGTTTTGGCTTTTGATTCTGTTATGTAGATTTTGCCCAGTGGGAAGAATTCCAGAACACGCTCTCCATTAGGAAGACTTTAATTTTTTGGGGGATCAGCAATTGCCATAATCTGTTCCAAAAACTCTTCAAACATCTTAAGGAGGATGATTCTTCATTTCCCTTTTGCAGTTTTTCTAGACTTCTTGCAAGGTGATAAGCTGATTTTACATCCAAAACACCACTCTTTGTATAGTACCACACCAAATCATCATTAGCATTTCTCGGTGAGAGTGGAATTTTTTTATGATCTCCACCTCATGGTCCATAAACAGCATATTGAGGACATTCTCTTTCCAAGGTTCCAGTGTCTCCATCTATAAGATCATTGACTTTTCCATTAGGCCATAGGTGCCTTTTTTGCTTGAGCTACTCTAAAAGTAGTTGGTAGGGGTAGCCATGGATCTTCCCATATGTTTATTCTATCTCCTCTGCCCACTCTCCAGACTAGGCCTTTATTAAGCAGATTCCTTCCTTCCAGTAAGCTTTTCCATAAGTAAGATGCATTTGTTCCAGAATTTGCCTCCAGAAAATTTGAATGCTCAAAATACCTTGCTTTTAATACTTTTGCAGCCAGTGAGTCTGGATTTTTTAGTAGTCTCCAGCATTGCTTTGCAAGTAAAGCGAGATTGAATGATTCCATATCTCTAAAGCTCAAGCCTCCCATTGCTTTCTGATTGCAAAGCTGCTCCCAAGCTTTTCCAACACAACTTTCTTACATTTCCCTTCTTCCCCCACCAAAAATTCCTCATTAGTGTTTTGAAATCTTCATACAGGCTTTTTGTTAGCTTGAAACAAGACATGATGTATGTGGGGATTGCTTGAATAACAGATTTGATTAGAATCTCCCTTCCTGCTTGTGAGAGATACTTTCTCCTTCCAACCATTTAGTTTGCGCCACATTCTTTCCTTTAAGAAAACAAACACCTCCTTCTTTGATCTCCCTATCACATACGGCATGCCAAGATAAATGCCTTTCCCCTCGTCTTGTTGCACTCCAATCCAGTTGCTTAGAAATTCCCTTTTCTCTGTGGCTATATTACTGCTGCAGTACATACGGGATTTACTAAAATTAACCTTCTGCCCTGAAATAGCCTCATAATTGTGTAGGACTGCCAAAATTGCTTGAATATTTCTGTTCATCAACTTTTACGAAAAGCAAGCTGTCATCCGCGAACAAAATATGAGTGATTGATGGTCCAGTAGCTTGAATTTGATTCCAGTTCCAAATTCCCTGAGCTTCCATTTTTCTTATCAGAGCCGAGAGACCTTCAGCACACAGTATAAATAGATATGGGCTTAAGGGGTCCCCCTATCTTAGTCCCCTTGTTGGTTTGAACTCCCTTGATTTGCTACCATTAATCAGGATTGATAGTGACACCGACGTGACGCATTCCATTAGCATTCTCCTTCACCTTTTTGGAAAATCTGTGATGTTGAGGCATGTAGTCGAAGAATATCCATTCTATCCTGTCAAACGCTTTGCTCATGTCCAGTTTGAGAGCTATGTATTCATCTTGACCACTTCGTTGTAGTTTCATCCAGTGGAACATTTCCACCGCAACCATTACATTGTCTGTTATTAAGCGGTCTTTGACAAAAGCTGATTGCGATTCATCTATGATATGGGGCATAATGAGCTTCAGTCTATTCGCCATAGCTTTCACAATGATCTTGTATAAAACATTACATAAGCTTATGGGGCGAAATTCAACTAAGGTAGTAGGGCTTTTTGTTTTGGGAACCAGAACAATGTTGGTTTTGTTAATTCTATCAAGCCTTGTGTCTCCATTTAAAAAAGATAATGCCATTTTTGTTATGTCACCCCCTACTATTTCCCAAAATCTTTGGTAGAAACCTGCATGTAGGCCGTCAGGACCTGGTGCTTTCCATGGGTTCATTTGGCTCAAAGCATCTGCTATCTCCTCCCTTGTGAAAGTTCTTTTTTAACTCCTGCTTGAGCTCACTATTAATTTTTTTGCTTGTGATGTCACTGTTCAATTGTCTTGAAGTGCTCTCTGCCTTGTAAAGCTTGCTTGTAAAAACTTACAATATAATCTTCTAGCTCTTCTTCTGCAGATATCTATTCTCCATTGTCTTTTTTAAGGCTTTTGATTGTATACAAAAATAACCAAAAAAATTAGTATACAAAATCTTATTTTTACCGATATAAAAAATAATATATATCTTTAAGCATTCAATGCTATCATAAACAGAATAAATATAACATAGAATACAATTTTAAAAGTAATAATTGGAAAAGTAAATGGAAGAGTAGTCAAAAGAATTAATTTTTTCAAGACATGCCCACGCGTTATAATTGTCTGTCAAGAGAATTGAAAATAAAAATGTCAGAAGAGATTTTGTGATGTAACGTGCCTGTATTATTTGACTAAAAATCTTCTGTAAATCGATTGTTAAAAAAAATTAATTTTTTTATTTTTTATTTCCTAATCTAAATTAATTTTCTATCTCTTATGGTAATGATTTCATAACTTATTATTATTTGTGTGAACAAGCCAAACCTTTTTTTTTATATTAATACATAAAATTAGTTAGAGATCTAATTTAGAAAATTTTTTCATTGAGGCAAACAAGAGTGAAGACCGAAAATTTAATAGCTGAGTTTGGTGAACAGGAGGAATTGCCGACATTGACCAGCAAAGCTCTTTTTGAAAGAGACTCTTTTCCAAATTACAAATAAAAGTAATTGAGCTTTATTACATCACAGCACCATATAACCTTCAAACTCTTTTTACTTAAGGAAAGCAATCTCATTTATTTTCTTAATTAAAACTCTATTTTATTTCTTTCTTCTTTTCTTTTCTCTAATTGCGTAACACCTCCCTCTTTTCTCTCACGGTAAGCTCCCTGTACCCCTGCCTCTTCTCTCGACCGACCACTCCACCCCCAACCCTTGTCTCTGTACCCCCTCCCCTACCCATCGCCTCCATCTCCTCTCTATCTATCCCTTCTTCAGCCACCACTGCAACCGCCCCTCCCCTCTTTTCCTCTCTCGCCTCCCTCTTCTTCCTCTCCGATTACCACCGCCTGATTCACCCCACCACCCATTATCTCTTCCCACCCGCCACCTCCCTCTGCAAAAAAACAGCCCCTAGCCGACTTGTGGCTGTGATTTGATGGTTTGTGTTGCTGTGGTTTGGTGATTTGGTGGTCACTGAGGTGGCGTTGAGAGTGAAGGTGGAAGCTTTAGTGTGATTTTTATGGTTTGGCCCGGGTTGACTCCGAAGACTCGGCTACGACTCGGCCGTTTTTCTCCGATTCGGAGACAACTCGGTCCGAGTCAGCCGAGTTCCGGCGAGTCCTTGGCGAGTTTGTTGTCTCCGAGTAGGATCGGAGCGGTCTCGGACCGGAAGGCTCCGTTCCAATGACGACTCGGCCGAGTCATCTCGGACTCGGCCGAGTCTTTGAACCATGGTCGAAATAGACTTGGTAATGTTCTGTCCAGCTTTGTAATCTGGGTCTCACAGTGAGAAATGCCTCATGGCCTTTACAACACGTCTAGTAGATCTGTGTAAATGCCTATATAACAAATTCATATAATCCTCATTTCCTTTGTTAGCTGGTCTATTAAAGTGTTAATCAGCCTATTATATTGCATTCGGTGTGGCACATAAAAATGGATAAAGAGCTAATATTGGGTAAATATTGAGGTGCATGTATGGCTTTTCGAAGATTTCTGCCAATCCTCGAAATATTGCTAGAATATTTTGACTTATTTCAGGACTGGTAAATGTTTGATTTTCTGGTTTTTCCCAATTGATCTAGCCCTCTCAAATCCCTACAAAACCTCGATATCAGAAATATGTTACTTCTTTGTCATCTGAAAGAAAAATGTTGCTTAAAGAACACTTCATTTGCCCCTCACCAGTTACCCAAATTTCCTTCAAAGCTTGGCTGAAAATCTTCAAGAAACCTTCTACTAAGTTCAGTCATGTATTTGTTCTTTTAATTTGATCCCTCAGTGTATCTATTGGTTGTTAGTGGTTTGAAATTTCTTTCATTTTATATCTTATTTATATTTGAACAATTAAAAAGTAAAACAATCTTAGGAGAAAGAAAACTAGAGAAAACAAATCAATAGTAACTTACATATGATGTATCTATGGCATGCATGTCGTCTTAGATGCCTTAGTCTTTTGATTAATTTATAACTTTAATTAAACAACTACAGTACAATGACGCACACATATATAGTATTTTGATTCATTTGGTATAACACTAAGCTGTCGCTGCTTTTGTTATTGTCGTTGTACAAAGGGATTGTCTACTTATGATTTTTCTTAATCTGCTGGTATCTGCTATAAGACTTGTTAATATGCAACTTCTTGGTAACAGGGTTTATGGAAGCTCTTATAGAAGTAGGAGCTGTATACAAAATATAAAATGTCACTGCCTCTTGAAAGATTTATGTACTTGTCGAGGAAATGTGAGAACAATTTGATAATTACGATATTCAGTAGTTTTTCTTTGTGTTAATAAACTTTAATAACTGTTTTCTTTTACATTGATAGCTATGGGGAACAATCTTATGGATGGGATTCATCCTATGAACTAATATCCATCGTGACTTATCATGAAAGCCAAGCTTCATTCCCACTAAAATTCCACCTTTACTTGTCTGATTAACTTTTTCTTAGGGTTTTTGAGTTCAGACTTCAAGTCATAAAGTTACATTTGATCTTGATGCGTCACTTCGAGCTTTTTGGTCCCCTTTCACACTTGAACCGGTTTCGTTTTCTACAATTGTTTGGCATTATAGTTATGTTACTGTCTCTTTTCGTCATTTCGCAGACCTATTATCTACTTGTTTTATTTGCCTCTTCCGTTCTGTCTCCTCTTTCTCTCCTGCTACAGTTGCTGTCTCTTTCCTTTGTCTCCCATCATCAACTCCACATTGCTCAAAAAAAAAAAAAAAAAAAAATCCACGTTGCCTCCACAATCGCCGAGTCCTTATAGCTTGCTACTATAATTCTGCAACTCATTTTGCATTTTTATTCATTTTGTGTTTTTTTCCCTATCGTATTTAGTAGGATTTTTGTTTTTATTTTTTTTTTGGCATTTTAATGTTGTAATCCAACCCTCATATAACTATGCAAGCGATTCTCTTCTTTTCCTCTGTAACCTCTTCTCCACCGGTCCTGTTGCTGCCCATGGAGGCTATGACTAAAAATCTTGTTGCAAGATCTTTTGAGTCCCTAAGTGATGCCATACAACCTTAAGTGCATACTGCCTTTAGTGATGCCATACATGACCACCCAAATCCGTCTCCATACCATTAACATGTTGAGCAGGTTCATACCCTGAGGTAACGTGCTTTCTTTTTGTGGTTATAAACTTATATTTTGGGATCGTAGCCATAAATTGCAAGGTGATAATCTATTTGGTGAGATTTTTTATCTACTGTTTATCGGGACATTTTTTTGGAGATCGGATTTTAAGTGTCACGTATTGTTAAATTCGATAGTTAAGGGTTTTTTTTTTTAATGAAATTAATGTTTTTTGGGCTCAGTGCTATCCGCCGTTTCTGTCGATTGACCTTCATCCCCCTCCTTTGCCTCAATTCCGATGTATCCTCCATGCTATCTGTCTTTGTTGTCTATTTATATTGTTTTCTCTGCCAATCCCGTCCTTCGTCCCCCTCCTCCACCTCAATTACAATGAAAATCCTTACCTACAAAAGGACTTAATCTTGGGTTCTTTTGGACATTTGATACATAGAAGATTTAAGGGCTCCAGTAAATTTCTCTGTCTACAATTTTGATTTCAATTTTGATCTTTTAGATTTACTGATTAACAAGTTCTGGTGTTGTTGCAACCATTGTGTTCTCCTATATTTATGGTGGAATGACCCGAATTAATGAGTATTTTTTTATGCAAGGTTAATTTACATTAATTTGAATATCATTCAAGTACAAGAAAAGATTTGCATGTCATTCTTGTGATTACGGGGGACTAATAATTCGTGACTGAATGTTCCTACTCACGAAGGGGGGAACGGCATATACGCTACCGCTTTCCACGTGAATAGGCGACTATTTTTAGTCGGATTACATAAATATCCTAAAAGTCTAAGTGAAAATGCAGCCTAAATGTCATGCACTGTCAAATACTTAAAAATAAATAACAATGATGATTATATACATATATATAAAAATCATGCAAAATCATGAAAAATTAAAAAGGAAATAGTGTGTGAAATGATGTAATATGCACATGAGTGAACCTAATAGTAAAATTACCTAAGAGTTTAGCGTTGGACTACCCTTTTTTAAAAAATCTCCATTAGCATTGGACAAGCGGGGAAGTGAGAAAAGCCACAACTAGCGTTGGACTAGTGTGGTGACAGAACAATAAAACTGATAAAACATGAATTAAAGCAATGAAGCATGAATTGAAAGCAAGTAGGCATATAAAGACATATAATAACACGTCAGAGCAAGTAGTACGTAAACATGATATTCTAGATGCAAATCTTAAAGAAAGCGGTAAAACATATAAGTACACAAGTACACAAAAGCACACAAGCCTTAACTATTACATTGGGGGAATTAACTACAATTTTAAGGGGGGAAAAAAGGTAAAAACGACCTTTGTATTACGCTAGCTATCTAAATACACAAATATTTTGCTAAAAATATGAGAAATGTGATCTAACTATTACATTGACTAGCCAAATACAAAATCTTGCAAAAAATAGTAACATCTAGCCATCTATTACATTTTCGTCAAATAATGAAATTCAAAACTAAATAACATAAAGTAAACAAATATGCAAAAAATATATAAAAAATAAAACACACATAATAAAAATGCATAAAAAAAATCACAAAGGAGCACACTAGAGCACATAAAGAGAATTTAACAAGTAATAGGAGTACCTTTTTGAAGACCCGGTACAAATACTAACCAAAATGAACAAACACGTCAATATACCTCGATATAAAGAAATAAAGTACAAAAAACATGTACATTCTAACAAAGTGGGGGATTAAAATGTAAATTTAGCAAATTAAGAGGCTAAATGATGAATTTTAGTAGACCTCGGGGCCAAAGGGCAAAAATTGAAAATTCTAACTAATTAAGGGGTAAAAGTCAGAAACTAAGGCAAGATTGGGAATTAAAATAGTAAATTCTAGCACACATGGGGAATAAAATATAAATTACAGCAAGCCATAGGGATCAAATTGCATATTTTAACAAACACGGGTAAACAAATGTAAATTAATAGTAAGTCAAGGGTCAAAACATGATTTTCCAGCAAAAAAAAATTGCAACTTATAGTAAACTTGAGGACAAGAATACAAATTCCAGCAAGCCTAAGGTTGAAATTAAAAATTCCAACAAAGTACAAGGATTGAAATTGAAATTCCAGCAAAGTCTAAAGTTGAAATTAAAATCCCTACAAAGTCTAAGGACTAAAATTGAAAATCCCAGCAAAGTCTAAGGTTGAAATTAAAATCCTAGCAAAGTCTAAGGACTGAAATTGAAAATCCTAGCAAAGTCTAAGGGAAGTCTAAGGGAATTAAACTATAAAATTGAGGGTCTCAATTGCAAAAATCAAGAAGTTTGCAGGACATTTGATAATAATAAAAAAAACAAGGTTTGAACGGAAACATCCACTTCGTGATGAAACTAGGCGAGTGAACATGCCAACTAAGACTAACATTAAAATTAATTAACTAGATTTATTACTTAATCAAAAAACTAAATTAAAGTGACTTGGAAGCAAATTAACATCAAAGGAATGGATAAACTAACTAAAGTAAGAAAAACTAATACATAAACTAACTAGAAAAATAGTACTAACTAAACAAATCCACCGACCCAAAGCACCCGATTCATCTAATTCTTTATTCCAAAATCAAACGTCCATTTCCTCTAAGTCTTCAATTCCAGAAGAAAAAAAAAGGTTCTCCTTTTCAAATCATCATTTTCAACTCATGAAAACTCAAAACTCCTAAATTTGCAAATACAAAATGCCCAAACCAAATGATCAAAGACCAATTCACAGATTTATCCCACATTCCAAACTGGACCCTTAAATCACTCTTCCGCAACCCCCGCCCCCCCCAAAATTTCTCCACAATCAGTAATCCAAATCACAAATCCTTCACATTCACAAAGAAATTCAACCATAAATCAACAACATCTATCTCATTTCATGGATCAAATTATGCATATAGGAATTAAAGAAAGAGGGCCAAGAATTTTACTTGTGTTTTGAGCAGAAGGGCGGCTATTTAATCAGGCGGCCGAGGTGGCAGAGTGGTCGATGGAGATATGGGGGTGGTCAACGTGGAAGATGGTGGTGGTTGACGTGGAAGATGGTGGTGGTCCATGGGGCTCGTTCTCGCTGATGATGATGATTGGGTCTTGCGAGGCTGAATAGCTTGACTAACGGTGAGTTTGGTTTTGATGGTGAAGCTAGAATTAGAGCTTGCTATGACTGATGTTTGTGCGATAACATGGTGTTTTAGTGACTGTTTTTCTAGAATTTTTGGGGCTGATTTTTGCAGGGTTTTGGGGACTGGAATTGCAGGAATTTGGGTGGGTTTTGGCTGCAACTTGGGATTGATTTTGAGTGATTTGGGACTGTGAATTGAGGGTGATTCTTTACTGCAATTTTGGGCTAATCATGGGCTATTTTTGAAGATGGTATGGTGGTTGTTTGGGGGTTGTTGTTTGGGCGAATTTCTTGCTGTTCTTGGTTGCGATTTTCAGGTGATTTTGCAGCTATTGTTTGGGCAAATTTTGGCTGTTCTTAGCTGCGATTTTCAGTGATTTTGCAGCTGTTTTGGGGGCTGGTTTTAGAGCTGTTTAGTGGCTACTTTTTGCTAGTCATTTGGGCTGTAATTGCTAAATGTTTGGAGCTGGAATTGCAAGGATTTTTGGGACTGAAATTGCAAGAATTTTTGGCTGTGATGGTGGGAGATGCATGTGTGATTTTGTGGTTGGGAGGGTTTTTGAAAGCGTGGTTTTTCTGAGAAGATGTTGTGTGAGCGTGGGTGAAGTGTGTGAAATTGGGTGCACTGGTATGTGTCTAATTTTGTGTGAAATGTGTGAAATTGTGTGCGTTGGTGTGTGTTTGACTTTGTGTGAATGCATGGTTTGTGTGTGAATTCGTGTGTGGAATTTGGAGAAGTGTGTATTCTTGGTGTGTGGTGTGTGTTTGTATGAAGATGTGTGGTGTGTGTTCCTAGTATTCTAGGTGTAGGCTTGAAGATATACTAGTGTGTGTTCTAGGTGTTTTAGGTGTAAACTTGAAAATATACTAGTGTGTGTTCTAAGTGTTTTAGGTGCAGGTTTGAAAATATACTAAAAGCTAGTAGGTATTCTTGGTGAAAACTTGAAAAAAATATAGGAAAAAGTCTTTTTTGGTTTTTTTTTTTTTTGTGTCAATGGATAATGCTAAAACTAAAAACTAAAACTCTCTAGGCTTTTTTTTTTTTTTCCTTTTTCAATCCCTCTTTTTTTTAATCCCCAAATAGGGATATTTATAGTGCACAAAAGACTTATCTTTCAAGAAATAACTAAAAGACCAAAACTCTCTTGACTATCAAAATTATAACTTTACTATTACAAAAACATTAAAAATTTATTTTTTCTCACAAAAATAGAAAAAATTAAGAAAAATGTAAATAATAAATTTGTTAATAGAAATTCATCCCAAAAAAAGTTAAAAAAAATTAAAAGCATGCTTAAAAATCTAAAAATGAATTTGGGACCCAAAGATAGCAAAAAAAATATTTAAGAGGCAAAATTACTGTTTTGTCCTTGTACTGTCAAAATATTCAAAAACTATCAGTTAAATTCAAAAAAATATAAAAATTTGAAAATGTGTATGAAAGTATAAAAAATAAATTTAAACTCCCCAAAACTAATAAAAAATATTTATAATAAAAAAATTACTATTCTACCCTTCAAAATTGCTGACTTTCTCATTTTTACCCAAAAATAAGGATTTGACTCCAAATAATAGGAAAAGGTCTACCAATATTTGAAAATGAATAGTGTGTCAAAATTTGGTGTCTGCAACTTGCCCCTCTTTCTTGGGAATCTCGCAGAGATTTCATACAAAGACATTGACAACACCAAATTTTGATTCACCTCAATGTGACAATAAATGCAAGTGCAGATTGAGGCAAACATCTGAATGAAAGATAAACAAGTGAATACGTAGAAAAATATAACCAAGCTTTCTAAGAGTTGCCTATGTATACCGGTAAAAGAAATAAGGTCAAATGTAGTTCCAATAATAAAAGTAAAAAGTTTGGACTGCCCAACTTGAAAAATAAAATTAAAATAAAATATGAAACGTCTAGTTTGCTGGAGAGATGTGTGATCCTAGTTTGTTGGGATTGATGAAGTGCAAAGATATTAAATATGAAACATCCAGTTTGCTAGACAAATGCAATCCTAGTTTGTTGGGGTGAATGCAAGAAATTAAACATGAAGGTTCAGTTTGCTGGACATGCACCCAATTTGTTGGGGTGAGATGCAATGCAAAATTTGGTTTGCCAAATTTGAAAAAATAAACGTGAAGGTCCAGTTTGTTGGACATGCACCCAATTTGCTAGGGTGAATGCAAGAAAATTAAATGTAATGGTCTAATTTGCTGAACATGCACCCAATTTTCTTGGATGAAATACAAGGAAATTAAACGTAAAGGTCCAGTTTGCTGGATAAGCACTCAGTTTGCTGGGGTGAAATGCAATACAAAATTTGGTTTGCCAAACTTAAAAAATAAATGTGAAGGTCCAGTTTGCTGGACATGCACTCTGTTTGTTGAGGTGAGATGCAATGCAAAATTTAATTTGCTAAACTTGAAAAAGTAGATAAACATATGCTGTTCAAACTGTTGAACGGATGCATGACCTTGAACTGCCATGGTTGATGAATGTAAATTTTAGGCTGCCAAATTTGAAAAAGTAAATGGACATATGTCGTTCAAGCTGTTGAACGGATGCATGATCTTGGATTGCCAAGGTTAATGAATGCAAAGTTGGGGTTACCAAATTTGAAAAAGTAAATAAACATATGTCGTTTAAGCTATTGAACGGATGCATGACCATGAATTGCCAAGGTTGATGAATGCAAAGTTGGGCTACTAGACTAAAATGAATAGGCTGTTAGACAAAATAAATTCGTAAAAATAAATGCAGAGTTTGGGCTGTAAACGAAAATGAACAAAAAGCAAGTCCAGATTGCTAGACAAAATAAATTTATAGAACTAAATGTAGAATTTGGGTTGTTAGACTAAAATGAATAGAAAGCGAGTCCAAACTGCTGGACAAAATAAATGCAACGATCTTGGGCTGTCCGGATAAAATAAGATGCAGAGTTTGGATTGCCAGACTAAAATGAACAAAAAGTGAATTCAAGCTGCTGGATAAAATAAATGCAACGATCCTGAATTGTCTCGATAAAATAAGATGTAGAGTTTGGACTGTCAGACTAAAATGAACAGAAAGTGAGTCCAAGTTGCTGAACAAAATAAATGCAACGATCTTGGGCTGTCAAGATAAAATAAAATGTAGAGTTTGGGCTATTAGACTAAAATAAATAGAAAGCAAATTCAGGCTGTTGGACAAAATAAATTCATAAACTAAATGCAGAAATCAGTGCCGAAGTTATTGGACAAAATAAATTCATAAACTAAAAATGCAGAAAGCGATGCTCAAGTTACTAGACAAAATAAATTCATAAAACAAATACAGAAAGCGGTTCCCAGGCTGCTGGACAAAATAAATTCATAAAGTAAATGCAGAAAGCGGTGCTTAAGCTGTTGGACAAAATAAATTCATAAAATAAATGTAGAAAGCAGTGCCTAAGTTGCTGGACAAAATAAATGCATATGAAAATGAAAGACACAGAGAAATTTAAATAAATGTTGAATATAGTATTCAACTTAACTCAAAAATTGATTTTTCTCTTTTTCTCTACTTTTTTTTTTTTTGTTCCATTTCCTTGTTCTTCTCCATTTTTTTTTGAAGAATAGAGAATTTTAAGTCTATCGAGAACTGAAGCTGTAAATTGGTGAAACGAAAACACAATATGCAAATTACTAGACATCTTAAAACAACATGCAATATGCTGGATATATGCTAGATAATTACTAGGTGGATGAAAATTTAAAAAAATAAAATATGCAAATGAGGTGCAGATTGACAAATGAACGTATCAATATGAACGAAAATACAGAGTTTGGAATGCCAAACTAAAATAAACAGAAAAGTAAACCTAACAGACAAGTTGGAACATAACAGAAATTAAAACCCAACGGACGAGTCGGGACCTAACAGACGAGTTGGGACTTAACAGAAAAGTAAATCCAACGGACGAGTTGAGATTCAACAGACGAGTTAGAACATAATAGAAATTAAAACCCAATAAATGAGTGGGGACTTAACAGAAAAGTAAATTCAACGGACGAGTTGGGGTCTAACAGATTAGTTGAAATATAACAAAAATTAAAACTCAACGGACGAGTTGGAATATAACAAAAATTAAAACTTAACGGACGAGTTGGGACTTAACACAAAAGTAAATTTAACGGACGAGTTGAGATCCAACAGACGAGTTGGAATATAACAGAAATTAAAACCCAACGGACGAGTTGGGGTCCAACAGAGAACATAACAGAAATTAAGACCCAACAAAAGAGTTAGGGCTCAATGGATGAGTTGAGACTTAACAGAAAAGAGTAAAATATAGTGTGCGAGATACTGGACAAAACCAAAACAAAACGAACAATAAACAAGTATCGATTTAGAATAGTAAGACATGATGAAGTGGTCTAGGCTACTGGACAAAATGCATGAATGCATGATCTTAGAGTGATGAATAAAATGCAGTGTCCAAACTGTTAGACTAAAGAAAACACGATGAGGTCTTGGTTGTTGGACAAAATGCATAGAGAAATTTAAAACACGGGAAAACTTAAAAACAACTATCGATCATTGCAAAAAATCAAAATTTTTTAAAAAGATTTTGCCCCAATATATGGCATTTAACTGACTTGACATCACCGTTTTTGAGGTTCGGTGTCATGTAAAAATATCAAAATTCATTTAAATTCAACCCTTGCGAAAAATTTGCCCTATTATAAATCAATTTCAAAATCAATATTAAAATCAAATTTTTTAAAAATTTGCCCCAATCTCAATTTTAAAATCAATCTTTGAATTGAGTTGTGGTCTTGATTAAATCATTACTAATTTAAAAATTACCCCAGTTTTTATTTTTGACGAAGCCTTCAATTGATGACGATGTGATCGCACCTGTAAAAAAGAGAAAAACAACGAAAATTGCAAAAATAATGCCACCACTCGACGGTCCCTTGACTCCACTAGTGCATATAAACATGAGTATTGCTCTCTCGAATCTTTGATATGGTCTCTTGCTTCACTTCCTGCAAGTTTGCCAAATTCAATGGCATTTGATTCATGTTTAGATAAAATCTCCCAAATAGTCTTTTCAATTCATGTATGTCTCTGATTTCTAACAAACTTAAGATTGCCTTTGCTTTTATTCAAATTTCAACGAAGTAAATGTCAAATTTTTTAAAACATAAATTGGTCAGAAAATGCTTCACAAGCAATAATGTAAGGGAAATTCTATACAATAAACAACAAGAAACACGCAAAGACTAAATGAAATACAATTAGATGAAATATTTTTTAAAAAATTGATTTTGAAATGATGGTTTAAAAGATGTCTTTTGATCTTGGAATGTCATTTCCATTTGAATTCTGACATTACCATAAAATAATCAATATAAAAGAGAAATCTCAAACAACTGTAGTCACCAACTTCCAAATGAATTCCATATCGACATATTGGCTTTCTCATTTGTTAGCCTTCAACTGTGAATTTTCCTAACCATAGTGTCTTTCCGGATTATCGACTTCAAAGGAAGAAATGAAGTGAACGGCGGCGTCCAAACTTGAAATAGTCTTTCGCTTTTTATTAAAGCAGACTAACACTTGGAAAATGTTTGGCATCAGTAAGGCAATTTTTCCTTGTTGATTTGAGAATAGATATATTTACATCATCTGCCTTTTGATTTGTAAGTTTTCTTTCAAAATCATCACAAAATCGAGATGGAGATTGATAAAATTATTGACTTTTGAAATGGGGTAAGGTAATGTGCTGAAAATGTTGAGGCTGGAAAGTAAAAATTATGACGGGTTTAAACAATTTAAGATCGCATTTACAAAGAAATTTGTCCCAGTTTTGACAGTTTTCATTTTTTTCTTTTCTTTCTTCAAAATTTTTCATTCCAGTTTTGCCATTGGCTTTTGGGGTTCTTCTTTTCCTTTCTCTTTCTAAAAAGAAAATTTGCCCTAGTTTATTACTTTCTTTGGGGTTCCTTTTTTCTTTTGTCTCTTTTTCTTTTTTTCTTTTTATTTTGAAACAGAAATCGAAATAAAATTTGTCCTAGTGTGATGAGGACATCAATGGTCATAGTCAAGTTGGAGAGGCTCGTGATCATGGAGGTGCTACCAAGAGTCCTTTTCAAGATATGGGAGGTCCAATGACTAGATTGAAAGCTAAAAGGATGAAACAAGCTTTGTAAGGTTTGATTATAGAATTACATGAAGATGAAACTACTTGGTTGAAACAAGAACCTACAAGGCTATTCACTTATTTTGGGCTAGAGTTGGAGGAGCTTGGAGGTCGTGGACTTGGATTTGATTGAAGAGCCCGTTTGCCACTTGAGGTTATGGGTTTCATGGGCTTAATTTGTTAGTTTAATAGCCCAAGTTGTAGTCTTTAGTTGTACGTTTATGTTATGGTGCAACTAGGGTTAAGTTAGTTTCCATATTTAACTTATATCTTGATGTTATGCGCCTCTTTATAGAGGGTGTTACTATTCATCCGAATTTTAGAACATTAATCAATAATATTGAGTTTTTCTCTTCAATTGTGCGTGAGTGCAAATTGAGCTTTCTTAGTTCTTTGGCTAAAGAACTACTCTTAGTTGCTTGGCAAAGATCTTGTTAAGTATTCAAGAATCTCGCTTAGGGTTCATCTTTGAGGGTTTGAATCTGTCCAATAGGATTGTCGACTAGGTGTCTACACCACGTTGTTGGTTAGGGGTCTAGGATCGTTTCTTAAAGGAGGGAGTTCAACGAATCTAGTTGAATTTGAAGCAAAACAATCCGAGTTGTTCTTGGGGTCTTCGACAAGTTACGAAGGGGTCAAGAAGATTGGGTTGCATACTTGGAATTCGAGAGTCTTGGACCTGTCATCTCTTCCGTTGAACACATCAATTGGTATCAGAGCCTTGGTTCATCTTAAATCCAAGGTTTTCTAAGCCAAATTTTCCTTTGGAAGATTTTGGTTATATCCATTTTTTTTTCTTTCTTCTTGAATTCTTGTGTGTTTTGTTATCATTCTTGCGGTGTCCTTTTGCATTTGTTCTTGTGTCCAATCTGTCCAACTTTGTTTCTCAGTGTTTTTAGCCACTTTAATTCGTATTTTGTGTCTTTTGTTCGTGCTTTAAGGTAGTCCTAGTTTATAGAGTCGTTCTTGCTATTTGCATATCAAGAATTCTAAGTTTTTGTGTAGTTTAAACTTGTTTTCTTGACTTTTTCAATTGTTCTTTAATGTTTTAATTTTTCTTGTGTTAAAACTTTTGAGAAAATTGAATCTCGGCCTAAATAAGAATCTTGAAACAATTTTCCTGAAAGTTACTCTTGATTTCTGGTCCCAAAAAAAAAAAATCATACTGTTCATCGGCACTGTAGCGTCACTGTTCATCCCGCATCACTGTTCACATAGGGTTTACTGTTCACGCGGCAAGTACTGTTCATCGCCGGTTACTGTTCATCCAAAAAATTTTTTTTTCTTTTTTCTCAGAAATTTTTTTCAGTTTAATTTTTGTTTATTTTTTTGAGAGTTGAATTCTGTATTTTGTGAGTTATTTGTGTTGTTTAAAAAAAAAAACAAAAAAGAGAGAGGTTGTTAGAATTGAAAAAAAAAAATATTTTGTGAGTGGAAAAAGGCAAATTTGTGGGATTCTATAAAAAAGCCGAAAGTTGGGTGAAAAAAAAAAAGAAAAGATTCTTGTTATTCTTCTAAATTTTGCAGATTTGATCTTTAAGTTGTGCCTCATTTTTTACAAACTATAGGCGACGATTCGAGAACGAATCATTTTGAAGAGGAGGAGTTTGATACGTGCATGATAGCTCTACACACATCATTCAATTCTCCATAGAATTGATCATTCATCTATGATATTTTGAGAAATTCAATAGCACAAGGCATGACAATGGAGCATGGAAGATGGCCTATCTTGCATCCACTCAAATGGAAAGACATAAAAGAAGGATCATAATTTTTGGTCCTATTCTTGTCGGGACAGAAACTTTGGCGAGATAGGGTTTTCAAATTTTATTGAGTATTTTATTTATTTTTACAAGTTGTAATCTTTATGTTAGTTATTTAATTGTGATAGGTTACAACTAGTAATAGGGTTTTATTATGTTTTGTAGAATACTCTTCATGAGCCTATAAAAGGGCATTCGTTGTATTATTTTAAGAACGATGTTATGATGAATCAATAAAATTGTGAGTTTTCTCTCTTTGAGAGTTTTCTTTAATTCTTGGAATAGAACTAAATCCTGCTCTTATTGGAGTGATTCCATGGCGACCAAAACCTGCGTTTAGAGTTTCTTTCACTTGATTTGATTCATTCTTTTGGATTTGTCAATTAGGGGTCTATTCCACGAGTTGGTTAGGGGACTATTCCACAGGTTGGTTAGGTGTCTATTCCATGGGTTGGTTAGGGGTCTAACTTACGACACAAAAGAAGGATTTCAACAATCTTGGTTGAATCTTCGAAGCAACTCATTCGAGTTGTTCTTGGGGTTTTCGACAAGTTACGAAGGGGTCAAGAGGATTGGGTTGCATACTTGGAATTCGAGAGTCTTGGATCGTCATCTCTTCCGTTGAACGCATCAATTGGTATCAGAGCTTTTGTGTCAACTCGTTTGGGTATATCTTTTGTTTTTATTGTCAATTCACTTGGATATATATTTTTAATTTTTATTTTGTTGTTCTTGGTTCAAGATCTGATTTTTCTTGAATCAAAGTTGTGTTCTTTTGTAGTTTGATTGTCGAAAAAAAAAGAAAAAAAAAAGTCTTGCATAAAGAAAAATCGTGCAATACAAAGGAAAGCGAAAGAGGCATGTAAGGTGATAAAAGTCAAGCACACGAACTAAACTAATTAAACTAAAGTATATTTGGCTGGAATACTGTCCTTGTGCAACCGAATAGATCTGTTAAAATATTCAGATCGTTGGACAGAGAACAACGCCACGTACGAAAGTTTAATTGATCAGATTCTATTTTTCTTATTTCTTGGTATTTTGGTGGAATTTCTTGTTGTTTGAACATAAGTGCATTAAAATTATTAAAGGACTTTTGAAAATCAAAATTTTTACAAGAAAAGCCACACACTAGGGGTGTCATACGTGTTTCTCAAATCTGAAATTTCTAGTGTCTTGATTTATTGACTTCTATTTGATTCAAACCTTATTCTAGGCTTCCATTTTTAATACTACTCATCTTGAATCCTTGATTGGAGTTTTTGTCAAACTCATTTGAGCAGGTTCTTATCCAAAGGCATACAAGGTAAGCTCAAGGAGTGGTAAGAGGCTAAGGTGTAAGTTCATCATCGGGTAAAAGTCAAGTTTCATTTGTGTGATACACGAGTGAAGAGTGAATCACGAAAGGGAATGAGTGAGGATATCTTTCTTGATTTTTCTTATGACACTAACATTTTTGTGCAAATTTTTTACTTTTATTTTGATAGGTTTCTATTATGGGTGAACAAAGTGAGCAAAGACTCAGCGCTTTAGAGTTTAACATGTGTGCCATGCAAGATGAATTTAGGCGTGTGTTCACCAAGTTGGAGGACATTGACTCGGCTGTCAAGGAAAATCACATGTGGCACAGAATGCTCGAAATGATGATTTTGATGATGGCTATGATTCTGAGGAAGTAGTGTCCCGTCGAGGAAGGAGGGTTCCTCAACAACATGATAGCAATTTGGGGAGCATAAAGATGAAAATTTCACCATTCAAGGGGATGAATGATCCAGAGGCATACTTGGAGTGGAAATGAAAGGTTGAGCACGTGTTTGATGTTCACAATTATTTTGAGGAAAAGAAAGTTCAACTTGCTACAGTTGAATTTGTGGAGTATGGTAGCATTTGCTGGGATCAACTTATGAAGTCTCATAAGAGATGTGGGGATGAACCAATTCGCACTTGGGCTACCATGAAGGTGATCATGAGGAAAAGATTTATTCCAAGTCACTATTCACGAGATTTGCATAGGAGGCTACAAACTTTGAAGCCAGGTTCTTCCACAATTGATGAATACTACAAGGAAGTTGGAGACACTCTTGATTCGTGCTGACATCTAAGAGGATGAAGAGACCACCTATTGCCCGATTTATAATTGGTTTGAACTCCGAAATTGTAGATATTGTAGAATTACAATATTATGTGGAGCTTTCAAGACTTAGTGGAAAAGGGCACAAAAGGTGGAGCGCCAACTCAAAATAAGAGGAACCGAGGGTTTGGAGGGGCTCAAAGCCGTGGCACATGGAGGGACTCTCGAGATAAAAAGTTTGATCAAATGCCACAAAAGTCCAAGGAGACTTGGAGAAGGGTGAGTCGAGTTTCATGAGCAATAAGCCAAGGGGTGAGAATTCTTCATCTAAGCCACCAAACAAGGGTAAGATTGAAACTTCCTATGAGGCAAAGTGATGTTAAATGCTTCAAGTGTCAAGGTTATGGGCATATCTCATCTCAATGTCCAACTAGAAGAAACATGATCATCCTTGATAATGGAGATGTAGAGAGTGAGCATTCAAGTGATGATGAAATGCCTCCACTTGAAGGTCCTAGTGATGATGACTCGTGTCATGGGGAAGTGAATGAGGTTGATCCGTCCTAAGGGGAAAATCTTGGTGAATAGGAGATCTTTGAGCATTCAACCGAAGGAGGAAGGAAGAGGAGATGCATAGGGAGCATATTTTCACACTCGATGCATGGTGCAAGGCAAGGTATGTAGTGTTATTGTAGACTTCTGGTAGTTGTATCAATGTGGCTAGTACATTGTTTGTGGAGAAGTTGAAATTGCCTACCATTCGTCATCCAAAGCCTTATTTTTTGCAATGGTTGACTTGACTTTGGGGATGTGAAGGTAACTAAACAAGTGCTAGTGTCATTTGAAATTGGGGGATATGTGGATGAGGTGTTATGTGATGTTATTCTATGCATGCTTGTCATCTTTTGTTGGGTCGTCCGTTGACAATTTGATAGGTGTGTTATCTATGATGGGTATAGAAATACTTATCGCCTAGTTTGGAAGAAAAAGGAGTTCACATTGAGACCATTGACACCTATGGAGGCCTATGCTGATCAAGCACGAATTACAAAGGAGTGTAAGGCTCGTGATGAGTCCAAAAGAGCCAAGGCCGAGGGGTCTTTATTGGAGTCGCCTAGACAGATTGTGCATCATGAAAGTAATCGGTCTAGTAGAGAGAATAAGAAAGGGAAAGGGAAAAGAGGGAAAACCGAGAGAGATGTGGGGAGAAAAGTGAATGCCTATGCTGGAAAAAGTGAGATCAAGAATGCATTGTTGGCAAGGAAACAACTTCTTGTCATTTTGTATAAAGATGTTTACTTTTCTACTAATGAGCTTGACCATTCTCTTCCTAGTATTGATGTTTCTTTGTTGCAGGCATATCAAGACTTATTCCCTGAAGATGTCCCAAGTGGATTACCGCCTTTGAGAGGGATAGAACATCAAATAGATTTCATGCCTAGAGCAAGCATTCCAAACCATCCAGCTTATAGAGCTAACCCTGAGGAAATAAAGGAGATTCAAAGGCAAGTGGATAATTTATTGGAGAAGGGCTTTGTGCGTGAGAGCCTTAGTCCATGTTCTGTGCCTGTGATTCTTGTACCTAAGAAGGATGGTTCTTGGAGAATGTGCGTAGATTGTCGAGCTATCAATAAAATCACGGTAAAGTATCGTCATCCTATACCTAGGTTAGATGATATGTTGGATGAATTGTATGGTTCACAATTATTTTCAAAAATTGACTTGAAAAGTGGCTACTATCAAATTTGAGTGAAAAAGGGTGATGAATGAAAAACTGCTTTCAAAACTAAATTTGGTATTTATGAGTGGTTAGTTATGCCTTTTGGTTTGACTAATGCTCCTAGTACTTTTATGAGGTTGATGAATTATGTTTTCCGTCATTTAATTGAAAAATTTGTAGTAGTTTACTTTGATGATATTCTTGTGTATAGCAAGTCCTTGCAAGAACATGTTGAACACTTGCGTGCTGTTCTTGAGATATTTAGAGAACATCAATTGTTTGCTAATCTGAAAAAGTATTCTTTTTGCATGGATTCTATTATATTTCTTGATTTTGTTGTAAGTTCTAATGGAATAAGTGTAGATGAAACTAAGGTAAAGGCAATTAGGGAGTGGCCGACCCCTACAAATGCCAATGAGGTAAGATCTTTTCATGGTTTAGCAAGTTTTTATAGAAGGTTTGTGCGTGATTTTTCTTCAATTACTGCACCTTTGACTGAACTTGTTAAAAAGAATGTGATTTTTAAATGGGAGAAAATACATGAAGATGCTTTTAGATTGTTAAAGGATAAACTCACCAATGCTCCTTTGTTTAGTTTGCCTAACTTTGACGAGGTTTTTGAAATTGAATGTGATGCTAGTGAAATTGATATAGGGGCTGTTTTGATGCAGGATTCTAAGCCAATTGTCTACTTTAGTGAGAAGCTTCAAGGGGCAAGCTTGAGTTATATGATAAAGAATTTTATGCTTTGGTTCGAGCTCTTCAAATTTGGCAACATTATTTGTGACCAAAAGAGTTTATCATGCATTCTGACTATGAAAGTTTGAAATTTCTCAAGTTTCAAGATAAGTTGAATAAGAGACATGCTAAATAGCTCGAGTTCATTGAAACCTTTCCATATGTGATTAAGTATAAACAAGGTAAGGAGAATGTTGTGGCTGATGCACTATCTCGTAGGTACATTCTTCTTACTTCTTTGCATACTAAATTACTTGGTTTTGAGTACTTGAAGCATGCTTATGTGGCAGATCGTGACTTTGGTGATATTTGGCATATTTGCATGAATCAATCTCCACATGTGGGGTGTGTACATGGAGAGATTTATTTGCATGAGGGTTATTTGTTTAGGATGGATAGGTTGTGCATTCCCTTCTATTCTATGCGTGATGTGCTGATTAGTGAAGCTCATGGAGGGGATCTTATGGGGCATTTTGGTGTTGTTAAGACTTTAGACATTTTACAAGAATACTTTTATTGGCCTCATATGAGACGTGATGTGCAAGCTTTCTGTGCTAAGTGTATAACTTGTAGGAAAGTTAAATCCAAGGTGATGCCTCATGGGTTTTATAGTCCATTGCTTATTCCTAACGTTCCGTGGACTGACATTTCTATGGACTTTGTGCTAGGTCTTTCACGTTCTTAAAGTGGCAAAGATAGTATTTTTGTTATAGTTGATCGTTTTAGTAAAATGGCACACTTTATTGCTTGTGTTAAAACTAATGATGCAACTCATATTGCAGATTTATTTTATAAAGAGGTTGTTCGTTTGCATAACTTACCAAGGACAATTGTGAGTGATCGTGATGTCAAGTTCCTAAGTCACTTTTGGCGTACTCTTTGGAGTAAATTAGAGACAACGTTGCTGTTTTCTATTGTTGCTCACCCTCAAACAGATGGACAAACTGAAGTAGTCAACCGTACACTCATTACATTGCTACGAGCAATCATCCAACATAATCTCAAAAATTGAGAGAAATGTTTGCCACACATAGAGTTTGCTTATAATCGCACTATCCATTCCTCTACTTCTTATTCTCCTTTCGAAGTTGTTCATGGTTTCAATCCTCTAACACCTTTAGATATTTTGTCTTTGCCTTCTAGTGAGCAAGTTGACATGGATGGCAAGAGAAAGGCAGAATTTGTCAAGGAATTGCATGCCAAAGTTTGTGCTAACATTGAGCAGAAGTATGAGCAATTTGCAAAGCAAGCAAACCGTGAAAGAGTCAAGGTGCAATTCGAGCCTGGAGATTGGGTTTGGATTCATTTGAGGAAAGAACGATTTTCTCAACAAAGGAAATCTAAATTGAGTCCACAAGGAGATGGTTTTTTTCAAGTTCTTGAACGAATTGGAGACAATGCATATAAGATCGATTTGCCAGGTGAGTATGGTAATGTTAGTGCAACTTTCAATGTGGCTGATCTTTCTTTATATGATGTAGGTGATTCGAGGACGAATCTTCTTGAGGAAGGAGGGAATAATGAGGACATCAATGGTCGTGGTCAAGTTGGAAAGGCTCGTGATCATGGAGGTGCTAGCAAGAGTCCTTTTCAAGATATGGGAGGTCCAATGACTAAGTTGAAAGCTAAAAGGATGAAACAAACTTTGCAAGGTTTGATTATGGAATTACATGAAGATGAAGCTACTTGGTTGAAACAATAACCTACAAGGCTATTCACTTATTTTGGGCTAGAGTTGGAGGAGCTTGGAGGTCGTGGACTTGGATTTGATTGAAGAGCCCGTTTGCCACTTGAGGTTATGGGTTTCATGGGCTTAATTTGTTAGTTTAATAGCCCAATTTGTATCTTTAGCTGTACGTTTATGTTATGGTGCAATTAGGGTTAAGTTAGTTTCCATATTTAACTTATATCTTGATGTTATGCGCCTCTTTATAGAGGGTGTTACTATTCATCCGAATTTTAGAAAATTAATAAACAAAATTGAATTTTTCTCTTCAATTGTGCATGAGTGCAAATTGAGCTTTCTTAGTTCTTTGGCTAAAGAACTACTCTTGGTTGCTTGGCAAAGATCTTGTTAAGTATTCAAGAATCTCGCTTAGGGTTCATCTTTGAGGGTTTGAATCTGTCCAATAGGATTGTCGACTAGGTGTCTACACCACATTGTTGGTTAGGGGTCTAGGATCGTTTCTTAAAGGAGGGAGTTCAACGAATCTAGTTGAATTTGAAGCAAAATAATCCGAGTTGTTCTTGGGGTCTTCGACAAGTTACGAACGGGTCAAGAAGATTGGGTTGCATACTTGAAATTCGAGAGTCTTGGACCGTCATCTCTTCCGTTGAACGCATCATAGTGTGGCATGAAATACCACAAAACTATCCTAGTGCAGATAGGGTGCATTTTTCAAGTGAGTTGTCAAATGAAAATCACATATTCTGGAGACTCAAAGGCTAAACTAGAGAAGAAAAGATTTTTTTTTTTTGGAAAAAAAAAGATGGCCTGGCTTTGATCGTCTCTTTTGCTACAATTTTAAAAGAAAATTTACTAAATCAAATGAGAAAGTCCTTTATAGTATCTGAATTAATGATTTAGGAAAATATCTGACTATTCATTTCTATTAGAACACAGCCTCCCTTGGTAATACCTATTCTCTTTTCTTTTTGAGGAGGGCAATTATATACCAATTGATTCAAACTTTATTCAACGTCATTATCCTCAAAAATCACAAAAACTAGTGCGTTAATCTGTTCAAAATTATTTCTGCCTTAAAATTCTAAATTCGAATGGCAAATATATAAAATGAGTTAGATTCACACTAAAGAGACAACTCAGAATCATAATTTTGACATTTGTCAATTCTTCCACATTTGAATCATTGTTTGTCCTCAAGCAAATAGAAAGTGCGAGATCAACTAATGATTCAAGCATTGAAATCACACATGTGCATTCTAAAAATGTATTTCTTCAAGATCGAGTAAATAACCAATATGCAATTTATCGTCTTGTCTTTAATATTCATAATATCAAGCAGAGAAGAAGGAATTATATTACAATTAAGCAAGTTCAACTTAATTTCTTTGCCTTACTGAATTTCACAAGCAAATAAATCATATGATCAATCAAAGAGCAACACATATCCATAATCAATTTTATTTTTCACTTGAGGGAATTTTATTGTAGTAAGCTAATCACTCAAAATACGAGAGTGTCTTTTGACGCAAAAATCGACATTGGTTATGAAGGTTACCGGTTACTCAACACCACAATCTTTAAGCAGGTAGCAAAAACTGTATTTGAGAAATAAAATTGCCTTTTTACACAAGAATCAACATTAGTTAAATGAAGACCCTTGGTTGTTCAACCATTTACTTACTCAAATTTGCAATATATTACTCATAATTCAAGTATTGTTTCATAGGAAATTCGACATTTTTGGATGAAAACTCCTGGTTACTAAGCACAAGAATCATTGGAGTAGAAACTATATCATTCTTCTTCTTTCCTGCTTGTTCTTTTTTTTTTCCTTCTTTTTTTAGTAGCATAAAAATCCCTCATAATAGATTTTACATCACAGATCACATGATTGCGCTAATTGACCATAATCAGTATTTAACGTGTGAAATTGAGTAAAGAAGAGAAATTTTCATCAAACATGCAAAAATTTTAAACATAATTTCAACCATTTTACATGATATATTTTCTATAAGAACAAAATTCCAAACCATATAATAATTATTTCTTAGTACTTGAAGAAGGTATTTGCCAAAGCACATAAAGTAATTTCAACCAGTAAGGGAATTAGACAAAAATCAGGATTATAAGCCATAACTCACAAGCGTGTGACATCCCCTATCTTAATCTTACAATAACTTATACAACACATTTCAAAAGTGAATAAGAAATTGTGGACATGAAACAATAAAGGGTTAATTACTCCATTAGTCCCTAAACTATTTCATGAGAGTCAGTTTAGTCCCTCAACTTTTAATTGTGCCTATTTAGTCCCTCAACTTTTATATTTGTGTTTAATTAATCCTCAATACCAATTAATGACAAAAATGCCCTTCTACTTTTATGACCTTTACTTTTTATCTCCTTTCTTATACTTTTTTTAATTTATCATTTCTCTGCATTCACTATCCTTGTCCACGTCATCATAAACCTTATTGCATATTAGCTTCTTTTCTTTCTTTCAGGTTTACATTAATTGGTTCATTTGATAAGTTTAGAATTTCTTTTACTCTCTTGAGGTTTTTTTTTTTTTTTGTTTTTTGAGGAAATTCTCTTGAGATCTCTAAGGACAAATAAAAGAAAAAAAGTTAAGAAAACTTAAGAAAATGATTAAAAAAGAAAGACATAAATTTATACAATCAAGTAAATAAATTTGAAATTCTAAACCTTATGTTTTTCTATTTTAATTTTTTTTGAAATTTTCTTTCACTTTATTTCTTTTAATAGTCTTCTTCATCTCAAGAACTATGAAAAACACTCTAAATTTTTCAGATAAATAAATCAATATAAATTTGCGAATAAAGAAAGCTAATGTTTGGTTGAGTTTTTTGAGAACATGAATAAAGATAGGGGAAGAGTTGAAGGAATAAATCAAAAAATATAAGAAAATTGATGAAAAGTAAAGCAGAGAAAAAATAAAGATAGGATATGATATAAATAGAAGGGTAATTTTGTCATTTATTGGTATTGGGGACCAATTAAACACTAATATAGAAGTTGAGGGACCAAATAGACGCAAATAAAAGTTTGGAGACTACATTGACACTCGTGAAATAGTTTGAGGATTATTGGAGTGATTAACCCAAACAATAAAACTCCCCTTGTTAATTGGTTGAAGTCGTATCCCCTATGTATTCGTTCCATCTATTGTACTCGAATCTTCTAAACATACATTGGAACGTTTCAAAATTCTAGGTTTTCGAAGCAAAAATGCAACTCGACTTAACTCTCTGACCAATGTTTTGGTGCTGATGTTCGTAGCTTCTGTCTCTTTCAGTTCAAGTTTGGGTTCCTTTTTTTTTGCATTGTTCAGCATACTTAACATGGAATCTTAAATTCCTTTTTGGTATCATTCTAGTTTACCTTAACAGTTTGTGTTATTTTAGAATAAAAAAGATATCAGATTGGCAATTATCAGCTTCAAATAAGATGACGTCCGAAAACCATAGGCAATTTATTTTCACCATCAAAACATATAGGAAATGCTTTTCTTTTTATTCAATTCAAACTCGCTAATAGAGAAAATTTTACAATTACACAAATCTAACATTAGGTCTTGAGAAAAAATGCGATTTATTTCAAGGCCTAATCAAAGAAATATATGCTCAATATAACAAAAAGATTTGAAGAAAACTTTTTCAAAAGTTAAATGCAAAACATAAAGGGAAAATCAAATGCCACAAACAAATTTGGGAAAGCAACTTGTTTAACGCTTCATATGAGAAAATATTTTAAACACAAGACAATTTTAAATTTACAAAAAGAGAATCGTTATCAATTTATTCTTATTTTTATTACATCTAAAATGAACAATTGTTTGGTTATGAAATATAATTTCATTTTTCACATTACTTGTCTTAGTCAAACTCATCTATCTAGACCGTCAGCACTATCAATTTTAAAAACTGATTCCCTGCAGTTCGTATTTCCATGGCCTGGCAGATATTAAATGTGTGGCATTTAATTGGATAAAACTATGATCTTGAATGTAAAACAAAATACATATTGGGTGTCTCTCCTAGCTTGCTGCCTCCACTGGAGGATCTGTAAAAATGAAAAAATCAAAATTAGTATAAATAAAAAAAACGGATGCATGTCTTAGGGGGAGCTCTTATTGTACCAAGGGTAGGCTTAGCATGAAATGCAATTCGTTAGGGTGAGACCCCCATTTTAACGAAGGTGTGCCAGATCCACCAGGAAGAAATGCCTTCGTTCTGCTTGTAATACCTTACCTAAGGTCTCACCCGCTAGGATAGTACTGAAACTATAAACGTGCATGTCTTTTTAGGACTATGTACCCAAGATAAAAGGACGACTTTCTTATAATGGGATTCCCGAAATGGCGTTTTCTTTAGGGTTTGTGCATGATGCCAGTTTATGAAAGCAGGTTAGAATAAGCGAAAATACAAAACTTGAAAAATGATGCAGAATTTCTTTGAGAAAAATGGATCATGAATTGTATAAAATATTATTGATTTCAAATTTATTTGTTTGAAAAATCGAATCTTAGGAGGTTACGGGACACAACATTGAAAGAAGTCAAAGATCATGACTTTATTTAGGAACATACAAGTCAAAATGTCAATATATTAAAGTAGAATGAAATATGTGTTAAAATCTTTTTTTTTTGCAGTGTGGGATTGGAGGGTGGGAGATACGGCAAAAACGACACATTAATTATAAATGTGAACTATGCAAAAGTTTGACCACTTGGGTATATTTATTGAATCTGAGAAAATTTAGTTTGGACAAAACTAATAAGTACATCTAGGATGTGTAAACTTTGAAAAAGATCTGAAATTACACCTCTTATTTAGGAATATACAAGCCAAAAATTAGATTTTTGGGCACATTTTTAAAAACCTACAACGATTGAACCCTTGTACTTTTTTAAAATTTTATAAAAATCTCATTTCCATCTTCCTCGAAAAAATGAATTATGAAAATGAAATTTAAACGTGTTGAAAGAGGGTTGGCTTCCTATGAGAGCACCATGCCAGGGCTCTTTATTCTATGGTTGTGAATGCGATCAAAGAATAAAAGAGAGTGCATTAGCTTATTCAACAAATATCACATAACACACTAATAAAGCAAATAGCTATATACAGTACAGCAGAAAACATAAAGGGGTTGGATTCCCTCCTCTCGTGCCTGGTGTACCTGATAGGATAAGGTTGACTCTACCTTAGACTTATTCTATATGGATGCATGAGGTTGGGCTTACTAATGCATCTAGACTCGATTAGACTGTTAGTTTCCAAGCCTTTAGATCTAACGGTAAGGGTCATCAATCCCAAAGCCCTTGGTCGGTGGCTCAAGTGATCCCCTAGACACTTCTACGTGCACATCGTGCCCCGGCCACATGTCCAAGTGGATCTATTCTTTAAAGCCCAAATCTCTAGACTTGTGGACTCAAGCCGAGAGTTTGGGTGATCTCTTAGACATAATCACATGCACATAGTGCCATGATCACATATCCAAGTGGATCAAGCCTGTGATACGGCTTAAGGTTCTCGAACTTTCAAACTTAGGGACCCAAAAGTAACAAATTCGTCAATTCCAAGGGTCACAGTTGGTGGCTCGAGTGATCTCGTAGACACCGTTACATGCACGAATGCGATGGTCGCATATCTAGGCAGATCGTTCCTAGTCTTAAAAGGATGCGTGGGTGGCAACCACCAAAAAGAGAAAAAAAGGGTAAAAAGTATCGAATGCAGTATGGAGTGCTCCTTATGAGATGAGGGAATGTAATATTAACACGCGTGGGCTCTAAGGGTGACTGACCCCCTCCCAAATGCAAATGCAGTTGCATAAAGTAAGAGTAAATAAAACATACATCACATAAGTAGTCGAGAGACGAGAAGTGCGTGAGATGCAAAAGAAAAAACCTAAAAACCTAGAAAAGAAAAATGTAATCCTAACACCCAAGCATAATGGAATAGAAGGGTTAAAGAAGGAAAAAGTGATTAAGCCTAGTGCTCGGACTGACTAGTGATCCCGAATGGAGTCACCAAAATTCTGTCGCGTCTGAAAATCGATAAAGCATGGGTGGGTCTTGACTGTCGCGCCCCGAAAGGTGATCCGGTCTGGTGACCCTTTTCGAAAAGAAAGGTTTTGAAAAAATCGTATGTGTGTGATGAAAATTGGATTTTTAGGAAAAAAAGTGTATTTTAGGGAAAATAATATTTAAAAGAAAATAAGGCCAGAACTAAAAGTACGACAGTTTTGGCCAACTAATTGTGAAAAATGGTTTTATTTTAAAATGGAATCGCCATTTGATATGGAGTTAGGGTATACCAAATCACTCGAAAAATCATTTAATAAAAAAAAAACAAAAATTTTTAGAAAAAATATTGAATACCCTTTTCCGACTCCGGTCTACGAAAAAAATAAGAGAGAAAGGTCCGAGAGTCACATTTGAAGAAAAGGAAGGCAAAACTTGCACCTAAGGTACCCTTTCCACCTAGCCGAAGCTCATTGCGAGGTTTAATCAAATTTTTTTAAATTAACCCTAAGTTCTATCACGTTCGAATGTGTCTATATGAATGTAAATTCTAAGTCTAAATGTGAGTATCGAAAGGGTCGAAATGTCCCGTTGAAACTTGGTCGGAATTTATCGCATTAATTGCGAAATTCGAGTCGAGGCCTCGAGGGAGTCACGAGTGTCTATGCAAAATGAAATGAAAAAAGAAAAGAAAAATAGTAATATAGATAACAAGTGGCCAAAGAAAGTGGGAAATGCAACATAACGGGTACGGGAGACTAATAACTTGTGACTAAATGTTCCTACTCACGGAGGGAGGAACAACATATAAGCCACCGCTTCCCACGTGAATAGGCGACTATTTCTAGTCGAATCACACATATGTCCTAAAAGTCTAAGTGAAAATACAGCCTAAATGTCATGCACTGCCAAATACTTAAAAATAGATAACAATGATGATTATATATATATATATATATATATATATATATATAAATCATGCAAAATGATGAACTAAAAAGGGAATAGTGTGTGAAATGATATAATATGCACACGAGTGCACCTAGTACTAAAATGACCTAAGGACCTAGTGTTGGACTAGCCCTTTTCTAGGAATCCCCACTAGCGTTGGACTAGTGGGCAAGTGAGAAAAGCCATAACTAGCGTTGGAATAGTGTGGTGACGGAATAACAAAACTGATAAAATGTGCATTAAAGCAATAAAGCATGAATTGAAAGCAAGTAGACATATAAAGACATATAATAATACGTCAGAGCAAGTAGCACGTAAACATGATATTCTAGATGCAAATACTAAGGAAAGTGGTAAAATATAAGCACAAAAGCACACAAGCCCTAACTATTACATCGGGAGAATTAACTACAATTTTAAGGGGGGAAAAAGGTAAAAACGACCTATGTATTACACTAGCTATCTAAATACACAAATATTTTGCTAAAAATATAAGAAATGTGATATGACTATTTCATTGACTAGCTAAATACAAATTCTTGCGAAAAATAATAACATCTAGCTATCTATTACATTTTTGCCAAATAATGAAATTCAAAACTAAATAACATAAAGTAAACAAATACACAAAAAATATATAAAAAAATAAAAAACACACATAATAAAAATGCATAAAAAATCGCAAAGGAGCACGCTAGAGCACATAAAGAGAATTTAACAAGTAATAGGAGTACCTTTCTGAAAACACAGTATAAATACTAACCAAAATGAACAAACAAGTCAAAGCACCTCGATATAAAGAAATAAAGTATGAAAAAATACGTACATTCTAACAAAGTGGGGGATCAAAATGTAAATTTAGAAAATTAAGAGACTAAATGATGAATTTTAGTAGACCTCAAGGCCAAAGGCCAAAAATTGAAAATTCAAACTAATTAAGGTGTAAAAGTCGAAAACTAAGGAAAAACTTAAAAACATGCTTAAAAACCTATAAATGAATTTGGGACCCAAAGATGGCGAAAAAAATATTCAGGAGGCGAAATTACTGTTTTGCCCTTGTACTGTCAAAATTTACAAAAAATATTAGTTAAATTTGAAAAAATCACAAAATTTTGAAAATGTATATGAAAGTACAAAAAAATGAATTTAAACCCCCCAAAACTAATGTAAAATATTTACAATAAGAAATTACTATTATACCCTTCAAAATTGCTGACTTTCTCATTTTTACCCAAAAATCAGGATTGGATTCCAAATGGTAAGAAAAGGTCCCCCAATGTTAGAAAACGAGTGGTGTCAAAATTTGGTATCTACAACATACAAATATTTAACTACGCAATATTTACCCTACACAATAATTACATACAATATTTACCCTACACAATATAATTCATAATTCAAGTTCCAAATATTTACATACAACAACAGTTACATACAATACCTACACAATATTTACCCTATACATATACAATATTTAACCTACACATTACATTTAATATACTTAGAACATAATATAAAATCATAACAAAATTACAAAAAGAAAATTGATTTATAATTACCTGTCAAAAAAAAACAAATAGATCTGCTTGAAGAATTTTGTTGGACAAGTTTGAAGAAGGTCTGCAACCTGCTTTCTCCTTCTGCCGAGCAAATTGCTTCTCCTTCTGCACAGCAATGGCTTCTCCTTCTGCCCAACAAATTGCTTCCTCCGCAGGAGCAAATTTTATAGAGAGAGAGAGAGAGAGAGAGAGAGAGAGAGAGAGAGAGTGAAAGTGAGAGTGAGTGACAGAGACGACAGGGGGGGATTTATAGGCCAAGCGAGTAAATTGGAGCCGTTGATTAACGGCTCCAAAATTAAAAAAATAATAATAATTCTAGCACGGCGTGCTTGCCAAGCACGTCGTGCCAGGAAGTGTCAGGCTCGTTGTGCTTGAAATTAAAAAAAAAAAAATTTGCTCGACGTGCTTCAAATGGTACACCAATTGTGTACTAGCTATACAATTTGAAGAATTTTTTTAATGTATATTCTGATCAATAAGCCCCAGTTTCTATCTTTTTTTTTTCCTCTCCTAAAGGAGGCACTTAAGGTCAAATTTACTTTAACTTGTTATTGTCTAAATTCCACATTGATAGCGTCTTGCACACATTGCTAAAGTTCTAAATCGAGTTTTGCTAAAAAAAAAAAGTTCTAAATCGAGTGATTTGATGGGAGTGGCCCATGGTTGTCCTCTGGTCAATTCGACTGTCAATCATAATCAAGTTGGAGTTGGTTTGGGGGGAATAGAGCAATCAACTGGAGTCAATCTTCAAAAAAAAAAAAAAAAAGAATTTGATCAAAATTCGTCAAAAAAACTACAAAAATATTTTTGTTGACTGCTTTAGAAAGGTCAAAAGTTAGTCAATTTTTGTTGATTTTTTTTTGGGGGGGAGGGAGTGTTTGAATTATGAAAATTTTTTGAAAAACTTATTTGAAATGTTTAAAACTTCTTGACAACTCATTTCACTTTTTACATAATTATTCACAAAACGTAGCATTTTTTTAACAAATTTTGTTCAAAAAAGAGAAGCAACGAACAATTTGAACTCCATTTACAATGGTAATGGAGTGTTATAAAGTAACGAGTACTGGCATTGGACTTTGGCTAGTCGATAAAGTGAGAATTTTGAAATGAGAGGGAAAATTGCATTCAAAATTCCAAAATGAGAGGAAAAATTATTGACTTTTGTTGAAAATTTTCCTAAATAATTTTCACCTATCCAAACACTTTTAGAAAAATGTTTTAAATAATTCTCAAATAATCATATCCAAACGAAGTCATTATCATGACGAAGAGTTATCAAAGAAACATATTAAGATTTTATTAAAATTTATGACTTTTCTATAACATTTATTATTTTTTATAACAAAAAATTACTTTATCGTTCTTCTCAAACTAAATATTAGTAGTTAAACATACTGTGGGTTGAAGACATATTTTGGTTAAGATGGTGAAGTGGATACCCCCTTTGCATGGCTGGAAATTAAATACAAATGGCTGTTCGAAAGGAAATCTGGAGCCTATTGGAGGAGGTGGTATTCTTAGGGATAGGGAAGGCAAGGTCGCCTTTGGCTTTGCATGTTCTTTTGCTATTGGAACTTGTGTGATGACCCAACCAGGATACTCACCATATATTGATTGAGTGTCTGCCTAGCTCTCGCCAGGACTCACGAGTCATGACTTTAAGGTAGATAAGCATAACTTATAATTACAAAACTCCCAAAATAATTTACACGGAGTGTGAGCCATCTAGGTCCTCAAATTTACATCACCATAACACACCCACACTATTACAAGTACTCTGCCTCACCACCCTACCTCGTACTTAGTTACCTGTAAGGAAAACAAATATAGCAGGGGTGAGCTAAAAGCCCAGTGAGGTCCATTTGAAAAATCATTTCACATGCCTTGTCAAAATATTTATTTTAAAACAGCATAACACACAAAAGTAACAACTAGTTTGTCAATATCAAATAATAATAAATTCACATGTAAACAATGGAGGATACAAATGAATCACGTCAAGCACTTGCCCGAGAGTATTTCGAGCATCATTCAAGAACTAGTCAAGCACTGTGCCATGGCAAAAGTCCAATAAATCCCAAGTCTTGCACGCCAATATTTATTCCGTGGCCACTTCACGCCGGTTGGTAATCTCGAGAGTTACCCAAGTACTTTCCCGTACACCTCCTTAACCTACGAAACCTCCTCGCAGGCCGGTGGGTGCCGAGATGCCGAGGCAGCCAACAGTTGGTGACCAGGCCCACTGCCGGCTCAGCCAAAGTGGACATGCACAAGGCGGGCCCAAACGAGTACGCATGCACAAGTACGAATACATTTGACAAGAACAAGTACTTCCCAGCACGATAAAGTACACAACTGGGTTTATAGCAAATTCAAGCACAATTATCAAGTACAATATCACGTCAAGTAATAACAAGTCATATCATTGAGCTTTTCAACAAGTCACATAATTTTACATAGAAAATGATGTTAATAAATAAAAATGATTTTAGGACACTCACAGGTATGTCAAGATTAGAGGTTCTCCAAATGTTCACTATTGAGATTGCCCGAATCACCTATCATTAGGAGACAATATAATCAATGATCGACTTGAGGTGAATGAATAAATAATAAAATTTAGGGTTTCTCATAAGAGGAGCTTGTATACATATGAGTCTAACTCTATTTTTCCTCCACTAAATTTTACCAACTTGATGCCCATATAAACTAGACTCAATTTAGAACATTTTTCACGAAGACATCCAATTCTAAATCCAATTATAACCTAGCTAAATCTCAATCACAAAGTAGTTCACCGATTGTCAATGTTCAAGTTATAGTCATCTCAAGTGTCTAGATTCAATCGAGTCTAACTTTTGGTAGAAAACTTGAATTGCTTCACCATTTATAGGTATGGAAACTAGTGTTTAGGGACTATAACTTTCATGAAGAAACAAATTCAGATTCCCACAACAACAGGTGCAACTTTAAACCAAAACCTGACACATTGTCAACCCTGTTGTGCAGGTTTGGTTTTCTTGTCTACTTTCATTGAATGGTGAGTTCAATCTACAAAGAATCAAGAGTCGTGGCTCATATGGTTAGAAACTACAGGTCAATGGCTACAACTTTTGTGGAGATCATCAAGTTAAATTCCAACAAGAACAGGTTCGAAATTAGCCTACAAATTGACGCTGCACTGATCCTGTTCGTGCAGGTTGGATGTTCAGCCAAGTTCATGTCATTTCTGGAGTTAATAAACACAGAATCAGATTGTATCATTTACATGATTGATAACTCCATTATACACTCTACAACTTTCGTGAAGAACATGAGCCCAAACTCCAACAAGAACAAGTTCAAAATCTCGCTTAAATTTAGCCCTTGACTAAACCTGTTCATGCAGAATCGAATTTTCAGCCCAATTTATATAATTTCTGCGATTAATATACAAGGAATTTTGGTGCATGCTTTATACCATGTTAAAGCCCTATGAATCTAGTTTCTAAATCAACAAGAATCGCCTCGTTTCAATTTTCCTAGACCAAGTTATGAAAGTTTTACTAAACCTGGTCCAGTGTACCTGTTTCACCCAATATTTGAAATCTTCTAGTGTCTAGCTTAATTTATGTTCATTTTCAGCCCCACATACGTATTTAATCCAAAAAATTAGAATTTTATAAGTCTAATAATATTTAGAAAAGCTCAAGAGAGCTTACCTCTTGCTCTAAGAAGCACAACTTTCCTCTCAATTTCAATTCCCTTGTAAGTGCTTTGGTTAATTGCTTAGGTTCTTTCCCTGATTTTTTTCCCTTTTTCTTGCCTCTGTACGAGCCCCTCTTTTAACTAGATATCTTTATCAGTTTGATTCTTTTATTAACTGGTCATTGAGTTGTTTAAGGGTGCAAGCTTACTCACCGTCCTTGTCCTACCAAAGCTTCCAAATCTCTTCCACCTCATGCTTACTTGCATGACCATTTACTTTGCTGACTTTGCTCTCATTTCTCTCTGTTTTTTTTTTTTTCAAAAGGTAATAAATATCTCACCATGTTAATCTAATTATTTCACACACCACAAATGAATTGTACACGAACATAGTTTACATTAATATCTCTTGGTCTTAGTATTTCAGGTGCTATAACTTAGTGAAATAATTTTGCCAATTCAATTACCAACATTAACTATCCAAGCTAATAACATTAATGATATTAGTGCACAAATAAATGAACAAATGGTTATACAATTAAAATCTAGGGGTCATTGTGAACAATCGTAGTTTCGGTAAGTTATTGGTATGATCACCATCAGGTGCTAAACATTTCAGGTATGCAAAGCTACCCGCTGATTTTGTGTAATCTAACATTAAGGCTACAAAGTCACTTAAGTCTAGCAGTTGTGTATAAATAATGTAACTAAATAGTTAAATAATAAAATTACTAGTATTTTATAAGTTAGTAACGAGCCTCCACAACTAGTTTGGAAGCTGAATTAGGGGTAGTGTTGTATGGTTTAAAGGTTTGTTGCGAGAAAGGTTTTTCTGGTTTTCAAGTAGAATCAGATTCTATGTTGTTGGTGAATATTCTAAATGGCGTGAGTTCATGCCCGTGGACTTTAGTGAATGTGTGTGAGGATGTTAGGAAATTGCAGCATCATGTCACTACTTTCACACTGCTTCAGGGAGGCAAATAAACCGGTTGACATCTTGGCATATGAAAGTATCCTGCTCCAAGGTAATTTTGTTTTCTCATTCTTTTAGGATCTTCCAAAAGAAGCTAGAGTAGCTGTTCGATTGGATAGATTAGGTTTTCCGTCTTTTCGCTTTAGAAGTATATAAGAGGAATATTAAATTTCACCAAGAAATTATAGTTTGTTATTTCTTTTTATTTTCACACCAAATGTAAATGGTGTAGTACTCCAAATTTCTTTTATGAACTTATGTTGTAACAATTGAGGCAAGACCTAGCCCCCGTCTTATTTTTGCTTCTTTTAATAAAATTATGGAGTGATGCCCTCCCTGTGTATGGGGTTAGTCCAAAATATATATATATATATATATATATATATATATATATTGTGGGTTGAACAAGTACATGATGCACAATTTTGTTCATTCTAAAAAAGCATTAGTTTATTTCTTTTGAAAAAAGACACTGCTCACCATTTATTTCTTTTGAAGAAGACACTTAATATCAATGTGATCATCTACTTTAACTTGTTAATGCCATACTAATAAGAAAATTAGTGAGCACTTTAACTTGTTAATGCCACACTAATAAGAAAATTAGTGAGAAAGCTTAACACACGATCTACCATGTAAGATTAAACCATTCTAGTGAGCAGATATGGCTTTTTGTATGACCATATTCCAAGGTTTATATATATATATATTTCTTTTTCCAACCCACTATTTTCTCTCTATCTTACATTTTCTTTGATTAAGGATCAATGACATTTTGCCAATTATAGATTGCTACGATTAATTATGGACTAAATTTTAGCCATCAAATTTTTTCTTTAATTTTTTGTTTACATTATTTTAAGGAGATCATTTTAAAAAATATTTTTTTATTGACATTAATGGAGAAAGAACAATATTGAGTAAAAGGAAACACACACACACACACACTAGTAGTGAGCATGGACCGGTTAATCGGTCCATACACCCAATATTCTAACTGGAATCACTTGTACTAGTTTGCATATTTTGCTCACCGTATCCGATCGTTATTAGTTATTTAATCACTTATCGGGTACTCGGTTAAAGGAGGTCGAGCACTACGGGTAACTGGAGTGATATAGTATTAAGTTAATTTGACAAAATAGATAAAAAAAATATTACAACATAAGTACTTATTCAAATTTTAAAAAAAAGCTACTTATACAATTTCAATTAATAAGCAATAAATTACAAATTGAAACTCTTGCATCCAATCTTTTGAAAAGTAAAAAAAAAAGTTAGAAATCAAAATTTTTCACGATACAAGTAAAAAATACTTGTATTATTTCCCATATTCTACATCTAAGTTATATGAAAGTAATTTTTAAGTTAGTATGAAAAAAACATATGATAATCAGAGTATAAAAATAAAGAATAATATGCAGATTAAAAAAGTAAATGGAAAGAAAAATCAAATATGATATTTAAGTTTTTGAGTTATTTTAAAGTTGAAAATGATTTAATAGCCTTTTTTAACTCCTTTATAATATTCACAAATATTAGTCTCTAAGACATAAGTAGACCAATTTGATTAACTGTCAATTTTTAAAAATTGATAGTTGGAACTAGAACTGCTTTTGGAAGCAAGGTTTGGTCATCCTAAACCACTTTTAGATTTCTTTTTGGTCACTGCTCATTCTTCAGTTCAGAATGATTGATTATTGCCCTTTTTTGTTTTCAGGTTATTTTTGCCCATCTCTAATGTACGCACACACGAACCATTATGTTCAAGATAATGTCCATGTGGGCATCTTCCACTTAATTCACTATTTTAGTATTTTAATTTATTATCTTTATTCTTTTATTAATATTTAAGAAAAGAATCTATATTAGTAAACTTACTTATATCCCTATATCCTCTTATAATTCCTATTGATTGATGAAATTTAGTCATTTTTTAAGTCAAGACTTTCTATTTATTTTTAATCTAATTAATGAATATTCTCTTTAATGTGTAACTATTACAATTCTAATGAATGTATGTTAGAATCTTTCCAATTATTTAGTAATACAAATTCTAATTCCTACGATCACTCCTATTTACCAGATTTGCAAATGAAGTTCACCATTAAATTGGAGAAAACGTATGATTAGTTCCTATATAATTTCATACGTGTTGTTTCTTTCAAGCATAGGAAAATTGGAAGGATTTTGTTTCAAGAATACAATGGATACTAATGTGACGTGACTAGAAAGTAAAACATAAATTTTCTTTGAAAGCTTGAAGAAGTAAACCTTAATTCTAAAAGGTAAATTTCAATAAGTTCCAAGTTTGAAAGACATAAAAAATTTAAAATCATAAATTCTGTTACCTTTAAGATTATAAGAGTATTACAATTACGTTACTTGTACATAATTTTTTTTTATGAATTAATATTCATAAGCTACCCAGTTTCTTTAATCGATCAATTCGTTGGATTTAGTGCAAAATGTAGGTAACGGAAGTTCAATGAATGTGTGTAATTCGGAGTCTTCCAAGCCTAGGGGTCTTCAGAAATAACAGACATTTTTCCAATGCGGAATTTATTGGCTTTTCCTCAACTTGACTCTCTAGATTTCCTAAGCCCTTTTCTGGGACAAGATTTGTGATGTTATTTACAAGTTTATATTAAATTCCTCTCTGTATATTAACATGGATTAACTATGATGTCGTTCGTATTGTCGTTACACTGCCTTGCCTTGCGCTATACACTTATGACAATTACTTCTACAACCAAAAACGCCTGAGAAAAGCTCAGTATGATTTTAACAATCAAAGTTTTTACAGTACAGTAAAACTCAAGGGGATTAATTTAGTTGTTCCACTTTTTTTTATTTATTCAACTATCCATTAAGATTCATATAATTGTGTAGTAATTAGGATCTCAACATGCAAATTGAATTAAGTTTTTAGTCTTCATATTTTACAATTAATCTTTCTATGAAGTTAACTGACTAACTTGTGCCTATTATTGCATCTATATGATTGTTTTACCTTTGAATTAACTATTCGAAAGAACTCACTTAAAGCAAAGGTGATTATTTGTGTATACTAGAGTTTAGGCTGAGTCAGCCTAAAACCATCAGTTGATTAATTCCTTGTTGGACAATTTCCATGAGGAATCCAATAGAGACATATATGGATGGAGATGGTAAATTGATGGCTAATTTAAACAAATGGGAAAAAGAACAAATTGCAAACATATTTGTCGATTCAAATAGAACTTAATGAGCTGGATGATTAATTTCATTTTATTCAAACGGTTAATATCTACTATGTAGGAGTACTAATTATTGTGACAGTTTTATATATTGCATGATTTCATGAAGTTTGAATTTCAATATCAATTCCTATCGTGCTCTACAACTTGGAACCAATCAATTCACCGGCCCTGTGCTCAACGGGAACTTGCACTCCTAGAATATCTGCGTCTGTCTAATGACAGCCTAACGGAAGGCTTAAATTTCATTTCTTCATTGACAAAGTGCAGGTACTTAAGATCTCTAGCAGTGTATGCAAAGTCCATTCCACGGGGTTCCTTCCAATTTCCATTGGGAATCTTTCACTTCCCTGGAATATTTTCTTGCAGATGCTTGTGGAATAAAAGGCAACATCCCAAGTGAAATTGGTAACTTCAGCAGTCTAATATCAGTGGAACTAGACGAAAACCAGTTAACTGGAGTTATTCCGTTTGCAATCAATAATGTTACACAACCTTCAAGTGTTGTCTTCTCTTGAGAAATGGATTAACTGGCAATGTAGATAGTCTTTGTAAGATGCATAAGCCATCCTGCATTATATCTAAGTGGAAACAGAATTTCAGGGCCAATTCCAGATTGTTTTGGCAATATGACTTCTCTTAGGGAACTTTACCTGGGAAGCAACAAATTGACCTCAAGTATTCCTGGAAGCTTGATGGAATTCCAAAATCTCTTAAAGCTCAACCTGTCCTCAAACTCCATGAGTGGATTTTTGCCTCTGAAAGTTCGAAACTTAAAGGTTGCAATAATGATAGACATGTTGAGGAATCAAATTACTGGTGAAATTCCAAGCAAAATGGATGATTTAAATAATCCACATACCTTTCTTTAGCACAGAACCAGTTAAAAGGATCTATTTCGAAATCAATTGGAAGCCTTTTAAGCTTAACACCCTGGACTTGTCACATGACAATCTCTCTGGTTTGATTCCCAAGTCACTAGAGGCCCTTATCTATTTGAAACACTTCAGTGTTTCATTCAATCATTTAAAGGGTGAAATTCCTTCTCAGGGTCCTTTCAAAACCTTCACATTTGAATCCTTCATTTTCCATGATGCTCTTTGCGGAGATCCTGAGAATCATGTCTCATGTCCTGCGATGCCAACCAACTTTCAATTCACAAATCAAAGGTGAGAAATGTGCTTCAAATTACATTTATCATACTGGGGAGTACAGTGGCTTTGGTTGCCCTGGCATCAGCATTTTTATTCTTAAGGATTGTATCAGAGGAAAATTGGGTCAAAAATAGTGGAACAAGTTTATTACCTGTAACAACCAAAGGAGGAATTTCGTACTATGAACTCCTACGGGCAACTAGTGAGTACAATGATAGCAATTTACTTGGTTCTGGGAGTTTTGGATCTGTTTACAAAGGAATTCTAGATGATGGGACTTTTGTGGCTGTAAAAGTGTTTAATTTGCAACACAAAGGTTCCCTAAAGAGTTTTGATGCAAAATGTGAACGTTCTACGCAACATTTGCCACTGAAATCTTCGTGAAAGTCATTAGTAGTTGTTGTACTGATTCATTTGAAAGCCCTAGTGCTTCAATCAAATCCCTAATGCTTCAAGTACATGCCTAATGGGAGCCTCGAGAAATGGTTTTACTCCCACAACTATTTCTTCAATATTTTGAAAAGATTGGATATAATGATAGATACTAGCAAAAGCATTGCAATATCTACACTATGAATATTTGATACCTGTGATTCACTATGATTTGAAACTGAGTAATAGCCTAATTGATGAAGATATATTTGCCCTATATAAGCAATTTCGGAATTGCAAGATTTTTGGGAAAGAAGAAAGTATTGAAGTTAACCAAGACATTGGCTACAATTGGTTATAACCAGGTGATGCTTCTAACTTCTGACATCGTTCCTCCATTTTTTTCTTTTTTTTAATGATATTTGTTAGATTTCAAATTTTGTGTTGTAGAGTATGGACTTGAAGGTTTAGTATCGAGGGAATACGATGTTTATAGTTATGGAATTAATGTTGTTGGAAGTCTTTACTAGAAGAAAGCTTAATGATGAGTTATTTGTTGAAAATATGAACTTGGAGAGCTAGGTGAATGATGCTATGCCTGACTCCATTCATCAAGTTATTAGATGCTAACTTGTTGAAGCCAAAAGAAGAAAATTTGAGTAAAAAAGTATTTATCATCCCTCATGGAGTTGGCCCTAAACTGTGTTTTCAGAATCCCACAAGGAGAGACTCTATATTGGCGATGTTCTTGCAACACTTGAGAAGATCAAATCTAATTATCTTGGTCGTCTTGAAGGCAAATAATTGGTCAATACGAACTTTCTTTGCATTGCTATTAAGAATTATTGATGCTAAGAATTATTGATATTAAGAGTTATTCGCCAAAAGGGTACTTCTTTTGCTGAAGATTTCTAATAAGATTTGCAGGCTTGGTGATAATGTTTTTGCTGTTTGTACAACCAAGACAACTTCACAATCTTCACTTCCACTCTCTTTTTTTTTTTGTCCTCTCCCCAAAAGTTTGTTCTCTTTATTAATAGATCAAATTACATGTGCTTGGTTATATATCCTGAAATTTAGATCATTGTGGTAGAATTTGCCTTCCACATCAAGAATTAAATTTTTCCATGCCTTAAGGTTGACCTTTCAATTTGGAATCCTAGAAGACTGATAAACCATATTTGCTAACCAATCGATACTGTAATATGTGTGGTAAGAACTACGAAGCCATTATGTAGTTTTCAGAAGAGTACTTGTGCTGGTGCTATTAACAGTTGTTAAAACTTTAATGCGCAAAACATCCTTCGGGAAATAAGCATATTATTTAGCTTTAGATCTCGAACACCATTTGATTCGTCCTGTGAAAAGACGATTTTTCAAAAATAATCAAAGGGAACCAAGAGCTCAATATATATATGGCAAGAATTAGGATGGTGTTAAGAAAATAATCCCAACATTGTCTGAAGTAAAAAAATAAAATTATTTCTATAAGAACATAAAATTTCACGTTGCTTATTTTCATCCACATACTATTTTTATTTATACAATTAACATTTTTATGCATACATTTAACCCTGCAATTGCTGATAGCTTGTTCTGTACTATACACATTATTATTTGTTACTTTGACAAGGAGATATTACTAGCAAAAGATGGTAAAAGAAGCAACAACCTGCGTAAAAGTGTGAAAGATGCCAATTTAACTCAAAGTCGACCACAACAACCCCTAACGAGTTCGCACCGATTCTCACCCTCGGTATTGCTCACTCGCTCACTGGGAAACCGACATGTTTCTTTTGGATGCGGAGCATCACAAGTTGAGAAGTTACCAATTGTGATAATTTAAGGGAGGAGATTGCAAGAAGAGGGGTGGACAGCTGAAACTACATCGTCTAGCTAGGAGGAAAAACAAGAACTGAAAAATGAAAAATGGGAAGAATAAGAAAGATGAAAATGGCATTATACAGCCGTCAAAAGGAAAAGGATTTCAAATCAAAAAGGAGAAAAACAAAGAACATATTTCAAAATAGACCATGGAAATTGAAAGGCAAGGGTGCCACTGAAACTTGATCGACAGAAGAACTCCGAGAACTGACCAGTAGATATTCAGGTGCAAAGGGCTAAAAGGCTTGTGACTTTCCCATTGAAGAGGGTTTTTTATTAGGTGCTACAGTAAGCATTCGAGGATCTAGTTGCAAACCTGAGGTATGGCTTTGATATTAATCAAAATTGATTTTACTAAAAATTTTGTGGATTTGAGGTGTAATGAAGAGAGTAACTGTAGTTTAGGGTAACATGGCTTTTGTGATGTTAAATTGGGTGCATAGTAAGGGAATGAGAGTGGTATTTGATGTAGGGTTAGGACCCTATATTTGCAGGATGGGGCAATGATTTTTATGAACTAGAGAGTTATTTTGTAGATCGAAAGGGAAATAAATTGTTTTAGTGGTTGTAATGTTGGCTAGAAAATAAAGGATTAGAATTATTGATTGTGCAATGTGTCAGTGTCATAGTGTAATGGGCAAGTAGATTTTTGTGATATTGTCACGTGGGCGTGGCTGATGCGAAACGAGTTAGTGCGATGGAATAATTTTTTTTGCTTTTGCTTGAGCGATAAATGAAAATTTCTCAAGAAGTTGCATTAGGCTATAAACGGGCATAAGCATTGTTTCATGCGAATCATATACATTCACTCACATCATGAGAAATGCACATTATGTTTTCGCTGAATGAATAAAGTTGAAATAATTGTATTATGTTTTGCAGGTTTGAGATATTTTGTGCTTGGCCAATTTTTTTGATGTTAGCGTATATGGTTTGAGTATTGTTTGTCAGTTTCTAGAATTCATGGTGATTTATTGATTCAAAACATCCACGAGTTTGTATTTCATTCCAAGGCGTGAGTTGCTGCTAGAATTTCACTGTTTAAGACTTTCTAAAATGAAGAATTTTACTTTAAGAAAACAAATATATACTACCATGATATGAATGGTAAAACCGAAATAATTTCCTTCAAATTTCAGTGAATTGAACTCGGTTTTACAAAAGAAAGTTTTGAAAGAAGCTCCGAATTTAGTAATAAAAAATATAACATATTATGTTTTTTTTTTAAATCTATATCCATTGAACGAAGATAAAGGGCTAACATAGCCTTGAATGCTTAATTGTTTTAATATAAATCATTGTCTTCTTTCAGGAGGCAAGAAAAAAGAATAACTCTTCCATCGAATTCCACTTGGATTTTATGATTATTACTGCCTTGTTGCTGAATTTTCTAACATAAGCAATCTGGTAGAGATAGGAATGAAGATGGTAATTTCAATTGGCAAAATGAACACTTCGTTACATGTCGTCAACGGTTGAAACGAATTTACAATGAAAAAAATATTTGGTGATGAAGAGTTACAATGACAAATATCATATTTTTGTTAAAATTATTATTGTTCTTTTATAATTTTTTAAATTGAATTCAATATCATTGTCATCTTTTGGGTCAAATTTGGACCAACAACCTTGTTTGGATTGATTATTTGGGGTATTATTTGGTCGAATTTTTGGTCAAATCAAAATAACCACTATTTATATTTTTTTATCAAAGAGCAAATGATGTGACTAAGAGACAAAGAATCCAACATTTCTGTCATAAAAACATGGGTAAAGAGTGATACATTTCTGACATGAAAATGCGGGTAAAGAGTGGTACAATAGACATGTGTCCGAATAAAAAAGTCAAGAAATATTTTTTATGGCTATCAGACACTAGTTTACTCTTCAGCGTTCGATGCCAACGTTCGACACCCAGTGCTCTGTCTTTTAAACCTATTGAAATTGGGTCTTATCTTAATTGTTATAATTTTTTAATTTTTCTACATAAATTTTGCACCAAAATTTGTTATCTTTTAGACACAATGTTGTAACAAACTGTACAAGTTATTATGCACTTTTCAAACTTTGTCAAAAATTTTTTTCCCAATCTCAATACTTTTTCACTTTTTCAAGGAGTCAACAAATAATTATTTTAAATAATTTTTCACATTATGCAATCCAAATGGATTCATTGTATTTTAGAATGAATTTGTAATTGATTGTATACATCCATCACGTTTGAATTCCGCATTGGTGGGCGCCTTGCGTATCTAAACTGAGTGATGTGATAGGACCGACGGATAACTATCCTCTTGTCAATTTGACCGTCAATGCATAATCAGGTTGGATTGGGCTTGGGGAGGGTGTGATTCGGTTGATAATTTGGTTAAAAAATTGTATGAATTCGGTATTTTTTCTTAGAAAAATACTAATTGATTTTGATTTTAAATTCAAAATTATCAAATTCAATTTCATAGTTAGAATTCAGTATTTACTGAATTACCGATTTAGATTATTGTGTTAAACAAAAAATTGGCCCAACAATTATATTCCAAGATTGAAAAAATATATATTAGTCCTAATAAGAATTATCTACTTAAATAATTCATCAATCAATTGTCATTAATTAATAAATCGTCGTTGATGAAAGATCAAAAAAGTGAAATTTATTATTACAAATTTTTAAGCAATTAATATACTATATAAATATAAAATTTCAATATACATTAAATAGTTGCATTTGACAATTGATAATTTTGTAAATAATGTATATTTATACATAGATATAAATACAAGTTGTTTGTTAATATATAAATATTCATATACACTTGTAAGTGTATATTGTAATAACTACAATTTATTATTCATAAATTTAAATAAACCCTTTATAAATATTAGGCGCGTGTGTGTGTTTAATTATATGAATTAGATTACATTAAATTTTTTAATTATGAAGTTTATATTTAGTCATATTTAACTATATATGTTAAGTCTATATACTTAATTATACATATATATATATATAGATATATATATGACAAATGAATTTAAAATTGGTTATACCAGTTTGAAAATTTCTCTATCCGAATACCAATTTCAACTTTCCAAAATCAATTCAAAATTAGTCAGTAAATCAATTTTTTCCAGTTATGCTCACCCTATTGGGGAATAGAGCAGTCAAATAGAGTCAACCCTCAAAATAAAATAATTGAAATTTTTGAAATTCAACGAAAATTAAATGGAATTTGAAAATTCAGCGGAAATGGTTTTATAGTGAACAATTCGAAGAACAATCAAAGTAAAAAAAAAAAGTTATCGAAATAACACATCAAGATTAAAAAAATAATAAATTTTTGTTGAAACTCACAATTTTTTCTTGTCGTAATGGTAACAAAATAGTTGTTCTGTCATTGTACTCAAATTAAATACTATAGTAGTTAAATGTAGTGCGTGTTGAATACGTGAATGATGCACACATTGTATTCCTTCTAAATAAACGATTAAGTGTTGACCTGTTTATTTCTTTTGAAAAGGACGCTTAATATCAACATCAATAATTTATTTTAACTTGTCAATGTCATGCTCATAAGAAAATTAGTGAAAAAGCTTAGTACACGGTCTGCCATTTAAGATTAAATAATTTGGGTGAGTAGATTATTATTTATTTGTATGACTAATTCCAAGTTTGGTACAAATATAGGTGACATTGGTAACAGACAATTTTATGTCGGGGCCCAGAGATTTAAACAATTTTAGCGACGGAAACGGCGAAATTTACTCTTTGCTATGTGGCCTGATCAAATGAGTCAAGTCTATGTGTTTATATATAAAGCTCACATTTGGTCAAGCCATGTTTGTTTTAACCTGTTAGTGGTCCCACTAATAAGAAAATTAGTGAGGAAACTTAGTACACGGTCTGCCATTTAAGATTAAACAATTCGAGCGAGTAGATTATTGTTTGTATGACTAATTCCAAGTTTAGTGAAAATATATGTGATACCGGTAATAGACAATTTTATGTCGGGGCCTAGAGATTTAAACAATCAGTGACAAAAACAGCGAAATTTCCCAGAGATTTAAACAATTTGAGTGACAAAAACAGCGAAATTTCCTAGAGATTTAAACAATTTGAGTGACAAAAACAGCAAAATTTACTCTTTCTAAAAAGAAATACTGTACAGCTCATCTAGTCAAGCCACGTTGTCTGCGTGTTGCTGCGGTGTAAGAAAGGATGGTAAATTGAGATTTGAAGTCTTAAATTTAGATGTTACGAAATATTAAATCGATGAATTGATAATATGAAATATTAAATCAATTAAATTAAAAAATTTATATTTGTTTGATAATTAACTAAATTTAAATATTATATTTGTAAAATGGGTACATATATTGCTTTGGAATAATTGTAAAATAGGTATGTACATTGCTTTTGGAATATACTATTTATGATATTAGATGAATGCATATATTTTTGATATTTTTGTAATTAGTATAATTTAATAAATTTGTCCCCACTGGATAATATTTCTAGTTCTGCAAAATAAAAAAGATACGAATGTTTAAGTAGTAAAAAAGGAAATCAAAATTTATTATAAACATTTAAAAGCTTTATCAATTATGGAAGCTGCCCGCGCAATAAATTTTGAAATGTAATTCAACTTGGAATTGTTGATGGACTTTGGCGGATAGTGAAGTCAACTTGAGTCAACACCCAAAGGAAAAAAACAAAGTGGAATTAGATCAGAATTCAGCTGAAATGAATTTGAAATGCAAATTTGAAAATTCTCATTGTAACTGCAAATTTCTGATTGTAAAATTAACACATATAAATACCCAATGCAGATGCCTCTGATTCAGAGTCCATCAACATTACTAAATTCATCAAGGGTGATATGGAGAAACACTTCTACTACTACCTTCTTGCACTTGTTTTAGTGCAATACTGTCTTATTGTGGCTTCCACAGCCATGAAGAAAACAAATATTGCTACCGATCAGTCTGCTCTCCTAGCTCTGAAAGCCCACATCACTTCAGATCCTCACCAATTCTTGTCAAAAAACTGGTCTTCTAATGCTGCAGCCTCCTCTGTTTGTGACTGGATTGGAGTCGAATGCGGCCGTAAACACCAAAGAGTTGCTTCTTTAAATATTTCAGGAGTGGGACTCACAGGCACTATTCCTCCAGAATTGGGAAACCTCTCCTTTCTTGTTTCACTGGATCTCAGAAGTAACTATTTCCATGGCAATCTGCCTGGACAGTTGTGGCAGTTACGTCGCCTAAAGTTTATCGAATTAAGCTCCAACAACTTTAGTGGAGATATTCCGATGTGGTTTGGTTACTTTCCACGACTTCGATACTTGGCTCTAAATAACAACAAATTCACTGGTCCAATTCCTCCTTCCATCTCTAATCTGTCAAAACTGGAATCTCTGTATTTCAATGGTAACTCCCTCAGAGGGAATATTCCTGGACAGATTGGGAATCTTCGTAGCTTGAAACTTCTGAATTTTGAAAATAACCAGCTTATTGGTTCCATACCTTTGAGCATCTACAACATCTCAGCGTTGGAATTTATGGCTTTTACGTTCAATAACTTGTCTAGTATTCTTCCTGTTGATACGTGCCACCATCTTCCAAATCTCAAAGGGAATTTACCTATCTTTCAATCAGATACATGGTCAAATCCCATCAAGTTTATCTCAATGCTCACAACTTCAGGTACTGTCATTGTCTGATAACAAATTTAGCGGGCACATACCAAAAGAAATTGGCAACTTAGAGATGCTCGAGGAATTATACCTTGGAACCAACAATTTACAAGGTACGTTGCATACTTTAACCATTTCGTGCTTTTCACCCTTTCCACCCTAATTAGGGCCAAAATGATGAATTATCCCAAGGTTTTTGAGGGCGTTTAGGTTCTGTTTGTTTCAGTTAAATGTTCTCTATAAATACGTAGTAAAAATTATAATTACCAGTGAAACCAATTTTTGGCTCCTACCCGATGTATTTTTGGCTACTGTGTATATACATGATATACGTATTCCTGCCCACATATATTACATGGGTCGTGAAATTAAGTTGCTAAATTATATACTTTTTAATCTCTCTCGAATCCTACAATCTCGAGAGGATATGATACAGTTCAAAAAAATTTAATAAATAATAACTTCAAAAAAGAAAATTTATTATATGGAACTGGTGAATATTATGGTCTAAACAAAAAATTGCATTCCATTACTTTATTATAGCAACACAGATTACTATACTCATGTGACTATTTTTTAGATTATAAGATCTACAAATATGCCATGAACAGAGTCCATGTAAGAATCTCCACACAACAGGCAACATATGCCAAACCGAAGAATCTTACGGTGTGGGACATATGATGTCATATTGTGACGTAGCAATTTTACCATTTTAAAGTGGTATCGCTACTTGGAAGGATTTCAAAATTTGACCAGGCCAATCAAAAAAACGCATTTGGAAGCTAAGTCATCCCTCCTCTAATTTATACCTCATTCTAATTTTTCTAATAAGTCCTTCCATGATTCTTTGATGAAAAACGATCTACCTAAACTAACATGGTTCCATAACTAATCATACACATCAATCTACGTAATTTCACCATTAAATAATTAGCACCGTCATTTGATCATTTTGTGGAATATTATAGAAACTAAAACTAGAGATAGGCTTAACAAACTTTCCAAAAAAAACACACACACACACATTTTCTAGAGAGTATATTATGATGCTTTTCATGTTTGATATATTTTGATCATCTAAAAATTTTGGTAAGCATAAAAGAACATGAAAAGATGAGGTAATCAAATTGTGGGTGTGATACCCGTCTCACATTGGAAAAATAAAGAAATATGGACCAATGTATAAGTTGAGCTTAAGCATTTAAGTCCAACTTGAGATATCCATTTTGGACTAGTGAGAACAGAGCCCAAAAGTTGAACTTGGTTGCTTAGACTTTGGTCGGCACTTGGCCTGCGGGCCCGGGGCATGACAAAATGATATCAAAGCGAACTTCGTGTGTTCTCTGCACGGGATAAGACTGGACCTATGATATTGGGTAGCAACTACGCAAGGAAGTGAAGGAACTAAGTGCTGTGCGAGACTAAGTGCTACGTCGACCTAAGGGCAGGAGTCACCTTTAGAATCCAACACAACCGAGTGGGTAGTCCGAATTATGAAATGGATTGGGTTTTGTGAGGACGCAAAGCCTAATAAGGAGAGGTGAATGTGATACCTCGTCCCACATCGAAAAAGTGAAGAAATATGGACCAATGTATAAGTTGAGTATAAACATTCAAGTTCAACTTGGGATATCCAAAAGTTAGACTTGACTACTCACACTCTGGTCATGCGTTGGACCTGCGGGCCCGGGGCATGACAATGGGCTTCCATATTAGTGTAATTTTGCTATAGACTTGCACTTGCTGTAAGTTGTAAAAGTATAATTTTTGGGTTCTTTCGTATTAACTTGTAATATTATAGAATTAGGGGAAAACAAGAGCACAAAATTATATTTGGGAGGAAGAGAATAATCAACACACATTATTATTATTATTATTATTATTATTATTATTATTATTATTATATCTCAAATAATGAAGAATATCTCACAAGGAAAAAAAATCCAAAAGTTGTCTCCAAAATTTGTTTGGCACTGTTTTTAAAGAACATGTTTTTAGAAAACTCCAAATATGTTTTTCAACCATCTTTTTATATCATATACAAATTTTTATAAATGAATTTTTAAAATTGCTACGGTAATATTTTTGAAAAAATACCCCCAAAAACAATCATCCAAACGAAGTGAAAATTTCCACAAATGCCCTATACATGGCTTAATGGACATGGTGAATAAGAAACAACAAAACAAACGGATACTAAATAATATATCTAACTCCTAAATAAGAAATCCACTACAAACTTGATCAATTTTTGTATCTAATTGTACCAAAAAGTTTGAGATTTTTCTTTTAGGTCCAAACTTTTCTAAACTATACTAATCTAATTTTAATCACCAGTTTTAGTCATTTTAAGACATCAAATCTATGAACTTGGCAGAGTAAAAAAAAATCTAGATAGGACATAGAAAAAAGAATTCCTTAGTTATTTCTACGTAGTTAATGTTGGACTGTAGGTAAAATTTACATTTTTTTTTTTGTCAAAAATTACTTTCATATATCATCAAAGTCTTAATATACACAGCTTGGTCTAATTACCTGACAATTGCCAGAAAATCATCAAGTGCAGTCTTGACGACCCACACTGGGAAACAATTGTTCCACCTAGTTTCTCTAAACAAGTTTGTAGCCAGTTGAGCCAATCCATGTCTACATCTATGATCTTTTTGAGAAATAGAAGGAGCACTTCCAAAATGATTTGCTAAGAATCTAGATATCTCTAATTATTACATCAAGGTCAGTGAGATCCTCACAATTCTAATTTACATGTGCTATACGCATAAATAAGAACAAAACTTACACTACCTCCATTATCAATTTAGCATGTGACACTTGGAAGTAAATAGTTTCATCGCAGCTATCCATTTTTCAATAAAATCATATTTTGACACCTCAGAAAAATTTGGGTGAGTTATACTAAGTTGAATCGATTTTGTGAAATAATTCATGATTTGATAAAAAATTTAACAAGCTCAAGTTTTAATTTGAACTCGATAAATTCGCCCAGTAATCACAAGTTTTTACTCGAGTTGAATTTATCCAAAACTCAAAAATATGATAAAATTTGTATAAAAACTTGTGAGCATGGCTCAATTGTTATCCGTATTCCAGGCTAGGCAAGGATGTGGTAGTTTTTCGTTAATTATAGATTGAGATAGTCATTGCATTTACTTGCAACTTGGCCTAATTCTCAAATTCTAAACATAGAGTTGGGAAAATTTTGGCAGGTGTGATTCCAGCAGAAATTGGCAATCTTCATCAACTGAAGGAGCTGGGAATTGAAAAAAACCACATTACGGGTTCTATACCAAGAGAAATTGGGAATTTGACAATGCTTAATGAACTTTTTGTGAACGATAACTCTTTGACAGGTATGGCTACACTGCACAAAGCATTCACTATAACCTTTTCTTCTTCTTCTTCTCCTCCACCTCCTTTTTTTTTTTTTTTTTTGAAAGATAGAAGAAAAAGGAGTTTTTTTCAATTTCCTATAAATCCAAATGCTTTCATCAATTATCAATGTCTAGATTAAATTAATGTTATTACTTATTGAAATAATTACTCTAATATTTAAAATATGTTTCTCAAGTGGTGTATCATTCTTGTAATTGCTATATACTTTTTGTTAGGTGAAATTCCACCGGAAATATGCAACTTACACAAATTGGAGGAACTCAGAATGGGATTTAATAGATTAAGTGGCCCCATTCCAGTTGGGATCTTCAACCTATCAAGGTTGAGAATTATTCAACTTCAATTTAATTCTCTAACAGGCAATCTTCCTCCAAATATGGGTGATAGATTGCCCAACTTGGAGACAATTGATTTGGCCCATAATCAAATTGGTGGAGTTATACCAGCATCAATTGCAAATTCTTCCAAATTAGCTGATCTACACCTTGGACAAAACCAATTCATTGGCCAAGTGCCCAACTCCCTTGGGGAACTCGCTCTCCTAGAAATACTTGCCCTGTTTAATAATAGCCTAACGGGAGACTTGGGATTCATTACTTCATTGACAAGGTGCAAGCATTTGAGATCCATAGAAGTGAGTTACAATCCATTCCATGGGTTCCTTCCAGTTTCCATTGGGAATCTTTCCACTTCCCTGGAAGATTTTCAAGCAGGTGTTTGTGGAATAAAAGGCAGCATCCCAAGTGAAATTGGCAACTCAAGCAGTCTTATATTAGTTGACCTGCAGGAAAACCAGTTGTCTGGAGTTATTCCATTTGCAATCAATAATTTACACAACCTTCAAGTGTTATCTCTCTCGGGAAATGGACTAACCAGCAATATAGATAGCCTTTGCAAGATGCACAGGCTATCCCAATTATATCTAAGGAGAAACAGAATTTCGGGGCCAATTCCTGCTTGTTTTGGCAATATGACTTCTCTTAGGCTGCGTTTGGTTCCTTAGAATTGAAATTGAATTGGAATTACAATTCTGCAGAATTGTAATTTTATGATTTGTAATTCTAAAATATTGAAATTCCTTTGTTTGGCAAAAGTGTAGAATTGAAATGGAATTCATTTGGAATTCCAAATTTGCTGTTTGGATGAGGAAGAATTCGTCAAGAATTGGAATTGTTTATATTCGGAATTGCTAAAAAGGATTTTCTTTAAAACAATAAATCTATTAATTACCAATAGATTTTTAAAAAAAAATAAAATCTACACAAACTTTTTAACTTATATCTTTTTACATATCTTTTACATTCAATGTTTGAGGTTGAAAATGAACTCATGCATTTGCTAAGACTGTTTAGTCACCGAATTATCCTATCAAAAAATTCAACCAAAATTTAAAAATAAATTTTTAATTAGTAATTATTAACTATTATTATCAGGTAGAATTATATATCAAAAAGATATTTACCAAGACCAGAAAAACAAAACTATTGCATTTAATTTTTCACCACCGAATCCTAGCTATTACAATTGAATCTTACATTCAGTGATATGTCACAACTGAAAAATTTTGCCCTATGAAACTTGAGACTATTCAATGAGATCTTAAATCATAATATTGACCAGCTAAATCAAGAGTAACCAAGCTTTTTATTCTCGACAAACCAATTGGAATTTTCCTTATGAAACGAGCATCTGACAAGTTTAGATACTTCAATTCCGTGAGTTTGGAAAGCTCCTCTGGAACCTTGACAGAACTGAAGTTATTATCACCAAGATTCAATCTCTCAAGGTGCTGGAGACTGAAAAGACTTCTCCAATCCTCATTGTTTACTGATAACGTCTCATTACCTAGTTCCAAACTGATAACACGTCGAAACTGTCACATGCTACTCCATCCCAACTACAACAGTCTCCATTTCGGTTCCAATGCACCAGCTCGTTTGGCTGAATTGAATTGAACAGCAAGCCATCCCTGCACCGAAGCAAATTTAATCTCTGATCACTGAGACATTTGCCAGACACATCAAGAGGGTTAATGCATGATAAAATCTGGAAACAAGACATCAAGAAAAGCAACAAGAAAGGTGTATTTCCCATTGGACAAATTTGTTAATTTCTAACAAGTGAGGATTAGCGCATCTCATGGACTTATAAGTCATCATCATTCAGCCAAACCCTAGACCAAGTCAAACATAAATTCCTGGATTTTGGAGGATTTGACAAGAATTTCAATTCAAATGAGTAGTAGAAGTAGACTTCTACTTCTCAAGCCTATATTAATACAACTAGTTGACTACTAGTCTTCAAAAGTCAAACTAATTGTTTGTGCCAGTTTGTATATTATCTTCACAAGTCAAGTATTCAATTAATATATACAGTTTTTATACAAATTGGTGTACTCCTATTGTCGCGGTATGCCTTTAAATAATAGTAAAATAGCAACAGAAGATGATTTACTAGTTTGCTTAGCCTCGACTATCTTGGGATCAAATTATATACCATTTACTAAACTCACAAGCCAAGATCATTAACCACAAAGCCCTCACTTTGATTAAAGAAAATAACTAAAGAAAATGAGGTTATTATTTTAATGACAAACAAAATGTTCGTCCCTGCCAATGGATACAGCAATAGATCAAAATGACTTGGCAACACAAAGGACAATAGATGGTCATGTATCATGTTCTCTCATGCCCCATTGATAAGAACACACATATAAAAAGGATAACAAACAACAACATCAAAACACATCCCACTACATTTACTTTGCAATCCATACTGGGAGTGGGAAAATACTGAACTTATTGGTGAAACATAAGCATAATACCAGTTGCATTAGGACTCATGTCCACGTGCTCACACAAAAACACCCACAGCAGACCCTAAGCACAAACTAAAGCTAATTGCAGTAATTTCTTATACCATTTGCATAATTTGAGTGATCAATTGGACAAAATTAACGTTTATCAAGTCAAAATTAATTACTGCAGCGTTCGTATATTATGAACAGAATTATTAGAACAACAAGGCATAATCTCCAAATGTTTTCCATAAAATGTCAAAATCATAAATAATTTCAGGTTTACTTTAATTATTAACAAGAAATAATTATAGTAATTCCCAATTCAAATAGTATATTCCAATTTCAATATACATCGACATAAATAAATTTCTTGAAATTTATTCTTATAATGCTTATAATCACACATTAGGAATAATATAGATAAATAAATATCTCCAAAAAAATCTTAAATAAATATCTCCAAAACAATTTGACTTTATTATTAAATTTCTTTACCCTAATCAAGGAAAACAAACATGTAAAAGCTGGGGAAAGAAATCTTACTTTGATTGTACAACCAGTAGAAGAAGAGAATCCTTAATCTAGGGTTAGAGTTAGAATCTTAAATGCCAAAGCCAAGATTCACTGTGGTTTATCTTGATACTTAATAGCCTTTGCCGCCAGGACTTTTTCTTTCGATCATGGTAGGTGGAGGCAGAGGTGGAGGTAGAAGATGGGAGGTGGAAGACAGAAGGTGGGAGAAGAGGATCGAAGAGAGAGAGAGAGAGAGAGAGAGAGAGAGAGAGAGAGAGAGAGAGAGAGAGAGGAGAAGTGAGAATCAGGAAGAGTGGAGAGAAAGAGAGGAGATTTTTTTTTTCCACGGCGGGAGGGGAAGGTGGGGATAGCCGCGTGTTATTGGGAAGGGGACGGGGGTATTTTGTGTAGAATTAGAATTGAAATTATTGAGTTCAAATGGAGAATTGGAATCGTAGAATTGGGAGCTGTGGAATTAAAATTCAATTCTAATTCAATAGGAATAGGTAGAATCCAAACAGTGGAATTGGAATTGGTGCCCCCAATTCCAATTCCATGATGCCAATCCTAGGGAACCAAACGCACCCTTAGGAAACTTTACCTGGAAAGTAATAGATTGACCTCAAGTATTCCTGGAAGCTTGTGGGAACTCCAAGATCTCTTAGAGCTCAACCTGTCCTCAAACTCCATAAGTGGATTGTTGCCTCCTAATATTCAAAACTTAAAGGCTGCAATATTTGTGGACATGTCGAGGAATCAAATTACTGGTGAAATTCCAAGGACATTGGGCGATTTAAATAATCTCCAAAACCTTTCTTTAGCACATAACCAATTACAAGGACCTATTCCGGAATCAACTGGAGGCATGTTAAGCTTAACATCCCTGGACTTGTCACATAACAATCTTTGTGGTTTGATTCCCAAGTCACTAGAAGCCCTTGTCTATTTGAAACGCTTCAATGTTTCATTTAATCATTTAACCGGTGAAATTCCTTCTAGGGGTCCTTTCAAAAACTTCACATTTGAATCCTTCATTTTCAATGATGCCCTTTGTGGAGATCCTAAGAATCATGTTCCACGATGCCAACTGATTTCAATTCACAAATCAAAGGTGAAAAAGATGCTAAAAATAACATTTATTGTACTAGGGAGTATAGGGACTATGGTTGCACTAGCATCAACATTTCTATTCCTAAGGCTGCAACAGAGGAAAAATGGCGTCAAAGATAGTGGAACAAGTTTGTTACCAGTAACAACCAAAGGAAGAGTTTCATACTATGAACTTCTTCGTGCGACTAGCGAGTACAATGATAGCAATTTGCTTGGCTCTGGGACTTTTGGACATGTTTACAGAGGAATTCTAGATGATGGGAATTTAGTGGCTGTAAAAGTGTTTAATTTGCAACACGAAGATGCGCTAAAGAGTTTCGATGTAGAATGTGAAGTTCTACGCAATCTTCGCCATAGGAATCTCGTGAAAGTCATCAGTAGTTGTTGTACAGATGATTTTAAGGCCCTCATGCTTGAATACATGTCTAATGGGAGCCTCGAGAAATGGTTGTATTCCCACAACTATTTTCTAAATATTTTGCAAAGATTGAACATAGTGATAGATGTGGCAAAAGCTTTACAATACTTACACTATGAATATTCAGTACCAGTTATTCACTGTGACCTGAAGCCAAGTAATATCCTAATTGATGAAGACATGGTTGCCCATGTAACCGATTTTGGAATTGCAAAATTTCTAGGAAAGGAGGAAAGTGTTGAATTAACCAAGACATTAGCTACACTTGGTTATATTGCACCAGGTGATGTGTCTAATTCCTAGCATCATTCCTCTATTATCTTTTCATATTTTTTTTAATGATATTTGTTTGATTTCAAATTTTGTGCTGTAGAGTATGGACTTGAAGGTTTAGTATCAAGGGCATGTGATGTTTATAGTTATGGAATTATGTTGCTAGAAGTCTTTACCAGAAGAAAGACAAATGACGAGTCCTTTGCTGAAAATATGAACTTGAAGAGTTGGGTGAATGATGCTGTGCCTGACTCCATTCATCAAGTTATTGATGCTAACTTGCTGGAGCCAAAAGAAGAAAATTTGAACAAAAAGTTGGAGTGTTTATCATTACTCATGGAGCTGGCCTTAAATTGTGTTTTGGAATCCCCCAAGGAGAGACTTTCTATCAACAATGTTCTTGGAACACTTGAGAAGATCAAATCTAATTATCTTGCTAGTCATGGAGGCAACTAATTGGTCAGTAGGATCTTTCTTTGCATTGCTGTTAGGAATTATTGATTCTAAAGACTTGCCAAAAATGTACTTCTTTTCTTCAAGATTTCTGAGAAGACTTCAGACTCGGTGATAATGTTTTTGCTTTTTGCACATCCTATGACAACTTCACAATCTTCAATCGCACTCTTTTTTTTTTTTTTTGGTTTTTTTAATCCCCAAAGTTTGTTCTCTATATTAATAGACCAAATTACATGTGCTTGGTTAAATATCCTGAAATTTAAACTATTGTGGAAAAATTTCTTTCCCACTCAAGAATTAAATATTTCTGTATTTGCCTACCAATCAACACTATAATATAGGTTAAGAACTTGAAGCCATGATGTAGTTTTTAGAGAAGTACTTGTGAGGTGTTGTGAACAGCAGCTAAAAAATCAGCGAGCAAAACTTATTTTGGGAAATAAGCACATTATTTAGCTTCAATCTGGACCACCATTTGATTCAGCTTGGGAAAAAATGATTTGTCAAAAAAAAAAATGGTTGAGGGAATCAAGAGCACAATACATTGTGTGTTGTTTCTGTTGTTTTTATGACTAAAGAAAATTTTCCTAAATCCATCATGCTGTTTATTTAGTTTTTGTCACCCTGTAGGTCACGTCGTTTGACGTCTCCAATGCGTATAGTTGTCGAATCATGTTATTGGAAGTTCTTCTTTTTCTTTTTTTTTTTTCTTTTTCTTTTTGAAGAAAGTTATTGGCAGTCATTTTAAGAAGAGAGCCAAATGAACTTGAGATGATGGGTGAATGATGTTATGCCTGATGCAATTTTACGAGTTATTGATGCTAAATTCTTGCAGCCATTTCAGCAAAATGTTGGATTGTCTATCATCAATCCTGGAGCTGGACTTGAAGTTGTGTTTTAGAATTCCCAATTAGTGACTCTCTACTAAAGATGTTCTGGCAACACTTAACACAAGATCAAATCTAACTACACAATATCAAATCTAATTATCTTGTTTGTGTCTGTGGTGGACAATTTGTTAACAAGATCTTTACACTGTTATAGGGAGCTAATTTTCAACCCATGCTGCCCACAAAAAAAGAAAAAAAAAAAGACTTTCAACCCATACAATATGCGACTATCATTCTAATAAGGAATGAGTAATTTTTGTTCACATGATTATAAAAGGAATGAAGAAAAAAAATTAGGATCCTTTATATACTGATAATGAGAATATTTAATTCAAAATTAAAATACTAGAAAGGTGACAAAATTTAGCCAAGGGTAATTTTTGGAAGGATATTATTGGTGATTTAGCATATGAATTTCCAACATAAACGGGGGAATTAATAAGTAATTAATAAACTATTTAGGTAAGCAATGGTTACTAATGGGAAAAATATAGGGAAGTATTTATAAGTATTACAAAAATATGATTTCAATAAAAAAGGAAATGCAAGGAGAAGATGTTAAAGTTGTGCCACACACTCTTGAAAAACTAATTGGCACCTCTGTGGTGTTTTTTGCTTTATGGGCCAATTTGGCCCTTCCTCAGGCTGCTGGTTTTATAGACGACGTTGACCTTGAAAGGCCTTTGGTGCCAATTGGGCTAAAAGTCTCTATTGTTCTTTTTCCCCTCTTCTAATTACGGCCCATATCTCTGTTTCTTTTTTTTTTTTTTTTTTGAACCTTTTGATTCAACACATCCATTGACAGGCCCAATAGCCAATCCATATGCTAATCAGTGCGCAATCGTTTAAGAGGCCCGATCACTATGTTGTTTGTTCCATGTATAACATTTTCAAACGTCTAGTGCCCCATAATATATGCATAGAGACCTTACATAATTTCCCACATATGCTACAATCTTACATGAAAGTACTCATGATTATCCAGGAAGCATTTCATAATATGGGATTTTTTTGCAGTCATTTGAATTATCTTGAACTCTGTTCACACACACCAGAATATGCTTCGTGAAACTGCAATGACGAGTGTGGAACTTTTTTTTTTTTTTTTAAATGAGTGTGGGAACTGGATAATATCTCCTGGCTCAAAAAGACTAAAGTTTTTTTTTTGGGTATATTTTGCTTGTTGGGACAAGAAATAAGGATCAAGCTAAAAGAGGAATACAGATCTGAATGGAAAAACATCAAATAATTTATGGACGTGATAAAGACGAAAGTAGCCCCACTAATGAGCTAATCTACAAGCTCCATATGTTGTTTGTGACTAGGCAAATGCAATGGCTTTCTCCTGAAAATTAAACAAGAATAAGGTTGACGTAAGCATATGTAACTATATAGTCTCAAACCACAAGTATGAGAGAGATTCTTAGATGAACCGGCAACTCTACTTGTGTATCTTGTAGTCTAAAAGAGTGTCACATAAATATAATGATGCATGTTGACATAAGAAAGTTTTCACGCCCCGTACCTTATGACATAATACTGCTGTGCCTAGACTACGCTAAGACACAAGGCTCAAATGATCAAAGCATCTAAACAAATCATCCCAAATATTATGTATAAAGATAACATCAAACATGAATTTCATAAATACCCAATACGTCAATTGTCACTTCAATTACCAAAACTAGATATTCAAAACATATACTGACATATTCTAATAATACTAACAAGTTAACCACTAACCAAGTTGTCACCATCAATCCTAGCTCCAAGAGCTAATCCAAATCCGTGATTTCAAAACCATCCTTCTCTACGTATAAAACAAAATTAGGGAGTGAAAACTTCATCCAGTAAGTAACACATCCATCACTCTATTGGTCTAAGCATGTTACATATACATATACATGATATAATTCAAATAATCATCATTTCAATCATAGTACATATAAATTAATGTGATCTACATAATATTTCATATAGATACTAAAGAGAGAACCCAAGTAATAAAGCACTTTGACCCTGGATATCCAGTTGTTAATTACGACTCTGTTAACACGGTTCAATGCCAACTTTCACCCGATTAGTACGGTTCAAATATCATATCACCTCCACCAAATTAAAGGAATTAGTCCCGTCAATAATTACCTTATACAAGAGCTCAATCAGAAAACCTTCATTCATTCACATTTGACCACATTTACATATTCATGGAAAATCATTAATATATTCATACTCATGCCACTTTAACATAGGCAATAATAGTTTACAAAACCTCATTGTGACAAATACATTTTTAAAAGTATAAAGGATACATATACCGCTTACCTTGGTCCAAGCTATATCAATTAGTTCAAGGAGAGACCTTCTCCTTCCTTGCCCAAAACACACCATTAAACACTAAATCATAAACTAATTCTATCAAATAATCATAATGGAAGCTTAAATTTAGGCTTAGGATGCAAAACGGAGTTAAACTAACTAAAATAAGATGATCAGCGCCCGTGGATGGCTAGCACAAAGCTAAGCTGCGGTTAGCCGCGGCTGACCTGCACCTACCCGCTACTCGACAGGCAGTGACTTGTAGCGGGTGAGAGCCAGCCAAGCCCAACCCGTGGCTTGGCTCCCCCAACCCATGATTCACCTGTGAAAATTTAGCAATCTCACCCATTCACACCCCCAAAACTTCACTCTACACAAACCAAACACTTAGTCTAACTTATACATGACAAAATAAGTTAGAAAACCACAATTCTTGCTCATACATAAGTCATTAATCACAATTCAACCATTTAACCCGCAAAAGCTCTTCAACAAATATTCCTCATATAATACCCAATAATCAACTAGAATATAAACACTATCATCAACACATGATCATTAACCATAGAAATTCCAAATTCATATTTCACTCGTTCATTTCCTCAAACATTTGATAGGCAATCCACCCAACTTATTATTTGAAAAGAAAAACTTAGAAAACTACCATCAAACACAATCAATACTTAATCAAGCTCAAGCATAGCAAAATAAATTGGAAAAACCACATTTATACTCAAACATACATCATAGATCATCATCCTACCATTACCCTTAAACACCCATGAACTACCTTACAATTTAGAAAAACTCACATTCATCCAAGAAAACTCATCATCTAATCATAGCATAATCACTACCTATTATCATAACCCATCATCCTTGTAGCATAAACAACCCCAAAACTACTTTAATCATGCACTAATTACTCTAGTTACTAACATAAAGAAAAACCCATAAAGAGTAGAATAAATTTTGAAAGAAAATACCTTGAATGAAGAGTTGGGTTGAAGCTCCAAGTTTCCTCTCCTTCTAGAGAGTGAAATAAAGAGAGAGAGAGAGAGAGTGTGTGTGTGTGTGTGTGAGAGAGAGAGAGAGAGAAAGAGAGAGTATGGAAGAGAAGAAGAGAGAAGAAAGGGAAAAAGAGAGAGGGAAAAATCGATAGAGTGAAAGAGAGAGAGAGAGAGGAAAAAAAAAAAGAAAATGAAGTACAAGATGAAAAGAAAACATTTTGTCTTTTAGGCAATGTACCATTTTTTCCCAAATTGCACTTTATTCCCCCAAGATCCTGGGTATCACAAAAGTGATGTAATAATATTTACGTGACTTTATTTTATATTACAAGATCCATAAGTAAAGCCGTGGACCTAGTCCATTTTGCCATATGGACACGACTAAGATCCATGGTCTATACGATCCGTGGTGTTCAGCTCATGAGTTTGGTCATCTTTCTAGAGAACAGTTGATTGTCCAAAACTATAGAACGATTCCAATCGTCTTTTACATGTCAGAACTTTTAAAGCTGTGATGATATGGTTACTTGATATTCTTCGTTCGATTAGATCACATTATATTGAGTCAATGAAGGTTTTTTAGTTTCAAAATAATCAAGGAACATTAATTTAATAGTTCTATTTTCTTAATTACTTAACTATCCTTGATACTAACCATTGTTTTCAATCAGAATCTACATTATATGTAAAATTTGAATTAAGCTTTTCATCTTTAGTTTTTGCAATAAATTTGTCTAAATATTTTTGTACAAACTTTAGACAATCACTGCAACTAGATGATTTTCTAACTTTAAGTTTAAGAAATTGCAACAATGTACTTAAATCAAAAGTGATGTTGTGTCTAGCATAGATTAGGTCCAAAGTCGGGCCAAAATTTTTTTTTCCTTTTTTGATCCTTTATTGAACAAATTCTTTTGCAATCTGGTTAAGAGATGAACAGAGTTAATAAATTAAAGGCTAATTTGAATAAATGTGAAAAATAATATATTAGAAAAATATATGTCCTCGATAATTTAAACAAATTTAATGAATTGATAATTAATTGCATTTCATTCACGCAGATAATTAGTACACACTACTCCAGTAACTATGATAATTACATGGATTGCATTGGCAATTAGTAGAGGTAATTATATGAGAAAATTTATAACCTATGTTGGCTCAGACATGATTCAAATTAAGCCACATATTTCAAATTCGAAAAAAAAATTGAATTTGATATTTTGATCAAGTCGCATAAATGGGGTGAGGGCTTTATGGATAATTTTTTTTATTGAATTTTATAGGGTTTTATAAATCAACTCAAATCACCATTTGGAGCAGTTGCCTCTGCAAGTGACAAGATATCTGATAGAGGTTCTGAGACAAAAGGATATTACACTCAAGATATTGATTACTTAATCTTTAATATTATTTAATTTATTGATGAGTTCTATTTTAGCACAAGAATATTTAAAATAAAAACATACCATGCAATTAAAAAAAGAAAAATAAGAAAAAAATAAAACTACTGAAACACTATGCTTAGTTTGGGAGTTGGAGTGAAAAAGAAAAGAAGTGAAAAGAAAGTGAGAGAAAAGAAAAGAAGGGAATGAAACTTTTCTTACTTTACATTGCTTTTCCTCCCAAATTGGGAGAAATTTTTTTTTGCCAAAACAAGCCAACTTTTTCTTCCATTTCCTTTCTTTTCTTTCTCTTTCCTTCTTCCTAAACAAATGAAAATGGTTAAATAAATTTTTCCTTCTTTTCCTTCTTTACTCTCAAACAAAAGAAAACTTTAAATTCCTTTCATTTCTTTTCTTTTCCCTCTATTTCCTTCCTCCCAAACATAGTGTAAAATACTGTATGATTACTAGCTGCCCCAATTTTATATATGTAATAACATTAAAAACTTACATAGTTTATCTGTAGACAACAAATTTTGACACACCATTTATTTTTCAAATATTGGGGAGGTGTTTATATTTTTTGGGGTCAAATTTTAATTTTTTAACGAAAAGGGGGTACAAAATTGATAATCTCGGGAGGGCAAAATAGTAATTTTATTTGTAAATATTTTTTCATTAGCTTTGGGATTTTAAATTTATATTTTTACTTTTATATGATATTTTTCTTCTATATTTTACCAGCATAAGGGTAAAATGATAATTTCGCATCACGATCACCATTTTCGCTCATTTCAAGTCCCAAATGTATTTTTTTGACTCTTTGAGTATGTTTTTAAATTTTTTTATTTTTTCGGGGACGATTGCTATTTTTTCTGTAAATACCGCGTTCAGGGGCAAAATCGTTATTTTATATTTTTAACCCATTTTTCACCAATTTTGAATCATAAATGCATTTTGTATGGTTTTAGGCTTATTTTTAATTTTTGCTAATTTTTCAAGACTAATAGCTATTTTTTGTGTATTTTGTTCGACCAGGGAGCAAAATCGTTATTTTATATTTTAACCCATTTTTCACCAATTTTTGAGTCATAAATGCATTTTCTAAAGTTTTAGGCTTATTTTTAATTTTTGACAATTTTTCCTAGCCAATAGCCATTTTTCTGTGCATTTTGTCATTATAGGGGCAAAATTATCTTTTCACTCTCCGAATGCATTTTTGGCTAGTTTAAGTTCTAATCTTTATTTTTTTAAATCTTGAAATCCACTTGAAATTTTTTGACAAATTTTGGAGTTTACTATGATTTCTTTGTATTAATTTTTTATTTTGTTGGGTTAAAAATATTTTTTTAAAATAAAATTAAAATTTGTATTACCAGTGTCATTTTTATTATTTTGTAGTATTTTTGGAGACCAAGATAACTTGGCTCTATAAATACTCCCCTTAAATTAGAAAAAGGGGACAAGAGAGGACAAGAAAAAAAAGTCCTAAAAAAATACATACATTTTCCTCCATTTTTAGATCAAAACACATACTAAAACACCAAAACACACACATATATGTCGTTTCTTTCAAGAAGTAGAATTACTGTTCACTTCATCATCAAATTCATCTTAATCATCAGATTAATTTCCCGCCTCAAAGAAAAAGGTAATTTCTTGTTTCTTTTCTATTTGTTTTAATCCATTTTCCTTTCATTATATGAAGCTGATTATGTTTTTGATTATTTGTAATTTTGGTTGAATTTTTTTGGTTTTCAATGTTTCTTCAATGACTTCCTGTTTTTGTTCTTTCTTTTGGTTTTTTTTTCTAGGTTTGTTTCTTTCTTCTCTTGGGTTTTTCTTTCTCCGCCGTTTTCCTTTTTCAACCACCACCTGAACGTTCACTCATCACCATCCTTACAAAGACACATAAAACCATCTTCCAACTAAATCACCAAAGCCATACTAATAGCCCATAAGCCTGCTCAGCTCCACTATCACCCACTGGAAATACATTCATCAAATCAGTCAGTCAAAGCTCAACCACAACACCAGAATCAAATACCACTATTACCCCACCGTCAACCACTAATCTGCCACCAGAAAGTTTCTCCCGCTCCTAATTCTACCAATTAACCACCAGTACATCAAATCTCAATCACCCCTATTTATCATCGCCTCCATCTCTGTAGCCCAAAACCAGTCACGGAAACCCAACGCCAACTGAATAGCCCCACATTACCACCATACACAGCCAAACAAGACCCAAATCAGCAGCTCACAACAGGCCATGACCCTTAACCACCTCCCTCTTCCCATTTTACAAGCCTCTCTCACCACCATCATCGTCTAATTCCACCAATCTCCACTTGCAGAAACTAAAACAAAATAGCAAGTGTCCTTTCCCTATCACCAACCTCACCTTTATCCATCACTCTATCTCCAAACCTGCAAAAAACGGCAATTAACCAATTAACCATCAGCAACATCTCTCCAGTACAACTTCGCCACTACCAACAGCCTTTTCTCTCACCCTCACCATCCAAAATCAACTATAAAACAGAGCCATTGTTTGAGATTCCCACCCCCACAGTACTTCACCACCGAAACTCCACAATCATGCCAAACAACCTGCAAACTAAATAGCAAGAAAATCACAAATACACATTGTGCAAAAATCGCATAGCCCACCAGCTTCACCAACACCCCAAGTCATCTCAGCAAGTCGTAAACCCACCTGTAACCACCAATTCCTCACCAATAATCACCAAAGATAACCATAAAAACCAAGGCCATTAATCATTGCCCAACCATTAGGGACAGTCTCAGCCTTCTTCCACCAGAAAACAAACCCAATTCCCACCCCTGTTCACAACCGAAACACCCAGAAGCCACCAGAAGCTTGTCACAACCACCAGTGCCCAACATTGGTACCCAAAATACCATCACACGGCCCCTAATTCTCTACCATTCACCACCAAACAGACCCAATGCCAGTCAAATAACCCCTTACCACCAACCCTGTCACAGCCACCCCTTGCTACCTGCAATTGAAATTGTCAAACAACAACCATAATCAGGTCCCAAATTTCACTTGCAGGCCATTCAATACCTCTCCACAGGCAGCCAAAGAAGCACCATCAAACAGTCTCCAATTCCATTCAATAAGCACATTATTTGGCTTTAGATCTAGGACACCATTTGATTCGTCTTGGGAAAAGATGATTTGTCAAAAAAAAATTAAGGGAATCAAGGCACAATACATTACAGTAAGAAATTAGGACTGTGTTAAGAAAATAATCCCACGTTGTCTAAAGTAAAAAGAAGAAAAAATTATTTCAATAAGAACATACAATTCCACATTGCTTATTATCACCAATGAAGTTCTGGTAAGCAATTCATTTAGACAGGGTTTCGCGTTAATTGGATCTGCTAGCTATGACATGGCCATTTGAGGTGGATGGTATAGCTTATATGCAGACAGTCATTTTTTTTTAAAATGAAAATTTCCTCAATCTACTGTATGCTGTTTATATATATATTTTTTGTGACAAAGAAAATTTTACTAAATCCATAATGCTGTTTATTTAGTTTTTGTCACCTTGTAAGTCACGTGGTTTGGCGCCTTCAATGTGAATAGTTACCGAATCATGTTATTGGAAGTCTCTTCTTTATCTTTTTTTTTTCTTTTTTTTTTTAAGAAAGTTCTTGGAAGTCTTTTTAAGAAGAGAGCCAAATGACGAATTAATTGTTGGAAATATGAACTTGAAATGTTGGGTGAATGATGTTATGCCCGATGCAATTTTATGAGTTATTGATGCTAAATTCTTGCAGCCAAAAGAAGAAAATTTCAGCAAAATCTTGGATTGTCTATCATCAATCTTGGAGCTGGACTTGAAGTTGTGTTTTGAAATCCCTAATTAGTGACTTTCTATTAAGGATGTTCTGGCAACACTTAACACAAGATCAAATCTAATTATCTTGTATGTCTTTGAGGTGGACAATTGTTAACAAGATCTTTGCATTGTTATTGGGAGCTAACTTTTAACCCATGCAATGCGCGACTATCATTATAATAAGGAATGAATAATTTTTGTTCACATGATTATAAAAAGAACGGAGAGAAAAATTAGGATTCTTTATATACTAATAATGAGAATATTTAATTCAAAATTAGAATCCTAGAAAGGTGATAAAATTTAGCGACGGAGTAATTTTTGGAAGGATATTGTTGGTGTTTCTGCATGTTAATTTCCAACATGAATGGAGCAATAAATAAGTAATTCATAAACTATTTAGGTAAGGAATGGATACGAATGGAAAAATATGGGGAAGTATTTATGAATATCACAAAAATATTATTTCATTAAAAAGCGACAGGGAAGGAGAACATGTTAAAGTTGCACCACATTGTCCTGAATAGAGTTTGTATATCTTACTAGTACATAAAGAGCTTGTTCTCAATAGCTCCTGATTTTTATAAAAAATTAATTTTTAAAAAGTTAAAAATCAATCGCTCTTAATTTTTTTTAAAAAAAATTCAAAAAATAGTAAAAAAATAGTTGACAATATCACAAAATAAATTTTTTAAAATCAGAGCTATAATAAGCTAGGAAAAAGCTATTGAAAACATATCAAAAACTAGTTGGTGACTATGTGATTTTTTTTTATATATATTTTATGGGCCGATTTGGCCCTTGCTCAATTTTTACCGACGATGCTGACCTTGAAAGACTTTTTGTGCCAATTGGGCTAAAAATCTCTGTTGTACTTTTTTTCTTCTAATTATAGCCCAATTTTTCTGTTACCCCTTTTTGTTTTCCCCAAACCTTTTGATTGTACACATCCTTTTAAAGGTCCAGTCGCCAATCCATATGTTACTCATTGTGCACATCCTTTAAGAGGCCGGATCACCGTCTTGCTTGTTCATAACATCTACAAATTGGTCTGTTTGTTTGGATTGAAATTTTTTTGAAATAAAACATTTTTAAAATTTTTTTGGGTGCTAAATACTAAAAAATATTTTTTTTGCATAAAATATTTTATTATTATATTATTTTAAAAATTAATTATAAACAAAACAATTTCTAATTAGCTCTAATTACTTGTCAAACATTTATTACAATTGTATTCATTTGTTTAACTCATATTAACAATAAAAAATAATAGACATAAAAAAATTATTTTTCAAAAGATTTTGACATTGTTATCTAAATACCAGAAAATTGTAAGCAAAATTACATTTTTCATGTAAAATGTTTTCTTAAAAAAATAATTTCTTGAGAAAAATATTTTACATCTAACCAAATGAACCTTAGTATCCCGTAATATTTGCAGAGTACCCTTTCCACATAGACTACAATCTTACATGAAAGTACTAATGATTATCCACAAAGCCTTTACTAATATGGGATATTTTTGCAGTCATTTAAATTATCTTGAAATCTGCACGTGCGAGCGCGCACCTTAGAATATGCTTCATGAAATTGTAATGACGAGTGTGGGAACGTTTTTATTTTATTTTTATTTTTTTTGTAAACGAGTGCGGGAACTAGATAATATCTCCTGGCTCAGAAAGACTCAATTTTTTTTTTCTTTTTTTTGGGTATATTTTGCTTTTTGGGACACGAAATAAGGATGAAGCTAAAAGAGGAATACAGACCTGAATGGAAAACATTAGATAATTTATGGACATGATGCAGTTTTATTTTATACTTTAAAATGAGTTTGTAATTAATTGAATACCGTTTATCATGTCTTGCACACGTTGCTTAAAGTTCTAAACCACAACACAAGTTGCTAAAGTTCTAAACCGAGTGATGTGTTGTTGGAAGAATTTTGTTGCTTGCTTTCCATAGGAAGATTTTAGTTCTGGGAGGAATATCCAGCTGCCATAGCTTCTTCCAAAACCTCTTTGACTTGCCGTCTTCAGCCAGAAGGTCCTGAGTTTGTCTCAAGATTTTGATGATTAATTGCCAAGTGGTAGGCAGATCGAACTTGGAAGTCTCCAGTTTTTGTATAGTGCCAAACAATTTCGTCCGGAGGCCAACTAGCAGAGAGAGGAATGGTTTTAATGATATCAACCTCATGATCTAGAAGGAGGCTTTTCAATTTATCTATATTCCAAATGCCTGCATTAAAATCAATGAGATCCGACACAGTAGCTTCAGGACATTTTATTTTGTTGAAAGCTGCTACTTTAAAGGAGTATGGCTTGGGAATCCAAGAGTCCTCCCAGATGTTTATGGATTTGCCGTCTCCAACTCTCCACCTTACACCTTGTAGAAGTAGATGTTTTGCTTGCAGAATACTCTTCCACAGAAAGGAAGATCTTGGACCTGCATTGGCCTCTTTAAAATTTGAGAATGGGAAGTATTTGGCCTTTAGTATTTTTGCAGCTAGTGAGTTTGGCTCCTTGATTATTCTCCATCCCTGTCTGGCCAACAAAGCAAGATTAAATGCTTTCAAGTCTCTGAAACCCATTCCTCCTTCTTCTTTTTTCTTGCAGAGATTGTCCCAATTCATCCAGTTTATCTTCCTTTCTTGGTGCTTTTGACCCCACCAAAAGTTTCTCACCATCGAGTTAATATCATTACACAAGCCATTGGGCAGTTTGTAGCTGGACATAATGTAGGTTGGGATGGCTTGAGCTACTGATTTGATAAGGATTTCTCTTCCTGCTTGCGATAGACATCTTTCCTTCCACCCTTTCAATTTCTTCCATACCCTATCTTTCACAAAATTAAAGATTTCTCTCTTTGATCTGCCTATAAGATAGGGCATCCCTAAATAGACACTTTCCTATCATCAGGATGCACTCTCAGGTAATCCGCCACTTCAGCACATTCTTGGTGAGAGACATTTTTGCTACAGAATATTCTTGACTTAGCTAGGTTCACCTTCTGACCGGACAAATTCTCATAATTTCTCAAGATCTCCACCATGTGTCTAACATTTTGATCATCCAACTTAGCAAATAGGATACTGTCATCAGCAAAGAAAAGGTGACTTATTGAAGGACCATTGGTACCCATTTTGATTCCACTCCATAGGCCTTGTCGCTCACATTGCCTAATCATAGACGAGAAACCTTCTGCACAAAGAATAAAAAGGTAGGGAGACAAAGGGTCACCCTGTCTAATACCCCTAGAAGGTTTAAACATCTTTGTGGGCTTTCCATTAAGTAAGAATGGATAAGGAAACTGATGTAATACAGTTCATTATCCTTTTGCAAAAGTTGCCGGGGAAAGCCAATGTCTCGAAGCATCGTATTCAGAAAGTGCCAATCAACTCTGTCAAAAGCCTTGGCCATGTCAAGTCTAGATTAAAACATATTTGGAAGGAGATTCCTCTTATCAAAACAGACAAGCATGGACTGGCCAGAAGCTACAAAGATTGGCTCGCATCAATCCTAGAGCTGGAGACAAAAGAAATTGCAGAACTCGTAGCAATTGTCTCATGGCTAATATGGAAATGCAGAAACGTTAAAATATTTGAAAACATTGAGCAAGATCCAAAGCATATAATTAGTCATGCTCAGTCTCTCATTGGTGAATACAAAGCTGGCCAAGGTAGATCAACAATGTCAATGAACAAGCCAAATGAAGGATGGATACCACCAGTTGGTGAACTTTTGAAACTTAATGTGGATGCATCCTTTAACAATGAGCAAGCAAGATTAGGAGTAATCGTAAGAGATTACAATGGAGAAATTCAAGCTATCATGGTGGAAAATCTGCAGCAATGCTTTGATGCGGATCATGCTGAGACACTGGCTTTCCAAAAGCTCTTGAATGGGCCAAAGAAGTTGGTTTATCTCACTTCCATATTGAAGGTGATGCTCTGAGTGTGATTCAGAAAATCAAAAGCAATGGAAGAAACCTTTCAATGACTGGGCACATTATTGAGGCCATAAAAGACCTGCTTAAAGAGTTTCCAGAAGTGCACATAAATCATGTTTCTAGACAGCATAATAGACCAGCTCATTTTGCTGCTAAGTTAGCTCTTCAAGCAGTTAGCAGGATAACTTTCTATTCGAATTTTCCAAAAGATGTAATTGAACATGCTAATCTTGACATGAAGCAATGACATTTCTCTTTTCTTCAAAAAAAATAAATAAATAAATAAACCGAGTGATGTGATGGGAATGGCCTATGGCTATCCTCTCGTCAATCCGACGGTCCATTCATAATCAATTTGGAGTAGACTTGGCGGAATAGGGCAGTGAATAGAAGTCCACTTTCGAAAAAATAAATAAATGAAATTTAATCAAAATTTTGGTAATGCACAGTTTGAAAGATCACAAAAAATTGTGATAATGAAGAGTTACTAACAAAATACTAAATTTTCGAAAAAAAAAATAATTTTTTTGAAACTTACATTCGATCAGAATCTACATTATATAAAATTCAAATTAAGTTTCTCATCTTCATTAGTTTTACTAAATGACTGTTCTAACTTCTTGTGTAAGAGATGAATAGAGATGATACGTTGAAGGCTAATTTGAATAAATGAGAAAAAGAATAGTCTACAAGCATACATGTCCTGGATAATTCAAACAAGTTTAATGAATTGATAATTAATTGCATTTCATTCGCACATATAATTAGTTGTGCGTACTTAGCCAATAACTATGATAATTATATGGATTGCATTGATTCATCAAGTTTAAATTCCAATATCAATCCAATGGTCTTGTACTTGTTACATATCAGGTGACTTGACAACTAGTAGAGGCAACCATGCAAGACAGTTCAGAACTTAAATAGGCTTATTCTGAGATGATCCAAATTAACTCTTACATTTCAATTTCCCCAAAAAAAAAAAAAAAGATTTTAATATTCATATCAAATCACACACGGGTAGTTGAGATATTTGTGTACTCTTTTGGAAATTCTAGTTCAAACAAAGGCTAAGTTAGATTGGACTAGCCTAGAGAGTAAAATTGATGCAGAGATTGAGTTTTTTTTTTTTTTTTTTTTTGGGGTTTGAACGGGTGGAATTAGATGTGGGAAATAACTTTTAAAGAGATACAAAATTATGATGTTTTTGCATATCGTTTGTTTAGAAGAAACAATCACTTTGCTCATTGAAGTAATTCTGAAATTTCACATTGTAATTTAAACTATTTCTTTTTTCAATTTCAATCTCCATTCTTTCAAAATAAGCTGTGAGTTCTACTCACTTGATTTGGAGGAGCGCATTTGCAATATATTTCAGAAAAAAAAAATCATCCACAATTTGTAAAGCTATTAATGCCACAAACAACAAAGTAAACGAATTCACCATTGACCGCAAGGAAATTGACTTAAATGTAGAAATAAACTAATTTGTGCCGCCAGGCCCAATTTCCAGTGTTATAATATCGGTATTTTACATTTTGATATTAACTGTTAATAAATATAAATTTCGCAGAAATGTTTTCACCGTGGATATCATAAATCCATCCGGAAAAAAATTGGACTATATGTTAAATGTAAATATCATAAATATTTTTTATTAATATTTCTATTAATTGTTAGATAATGATACAACGAGTTTAAGAAGCTGTGATGACAAATACAATTTTGATAATTTTTATAACAATTAAATTTTACGTTGAGTGAATGTTATGTTATAATAGTTGGTTAAAGTTTATTAAATGTATTCATTTAAGAATTTGTTAAAGGTTAATTATTTCACTCAATAAGCTAGAATCTCCTCTATGGAATGACACTGGAGCAATGTAACTACTCAACAGACCAGGGTTAGTTTGACAATCTTATTTCTCATTACCGGGGTAGTAGCATGCTGTCACATTGAACAGGAATCATCCTCCTCTTCTTGTATCATATACAACCTAACCACACATTCCCTGATTGATTGATCGTTTTAAGCCATATAAATCTGTTTTTGATGACCTTTCAAATTTGATGCTCGTGTCAGTTGAACATCTTATTAAGCATAAAAAAGGTTTAAAAGAAGAAGAAGGGGACAATTAAAATGTATCATAAAAATTAGCATCTTTTTGTTTGTGTCAACCAGTTTGGCGTGGAAAGGAAATGATAGCAACCGCATGCCTAATTGAGCAAGAAATTTCTGTTTTGGAAACTACTCCAAATACCCTCCAAATCGCGGGAATAGCACTCGCAATTCATCTTTATGGGAATAGGGAACGAAAATTTCTTTTTTTTTTTTTTCCCTCTGATCAAACCTACATTATTACAATGGGACAAGAAGAATTGGTACAGATGGTATTCAAATCACTGACTTTTGGTATGACGTTATGGAGGTCTAAATCATCTATTTGAACTTGTGGATGGAAATTTCAAATTGAACCATTTTTCATACTTTAGACTGCAATTAGAAAAAAAAAATTGTTTAGAAAATAGCGTATGATTTTAAAAATACCTTAGATGTTGTAGCAAAGTAAATCTTTTCACTACATTCATGTGCCATTTTCATGTACACAATTAATATCTTTGTGCATACATTTAAGGGATAATTACAGAAACCTCCCTTGAGGATTCTGACAATTTCACCTGGGACCCCTCAATTTTCAAAAATTACACAAACCTCCCTTGGTTAACTAAAGTTCCAATAATACCCTTTGAAATCAATCTTTTACCAAAAAGGGTTCATAAAAAAAGAAAAACTCTACGAATTTGAGTTTGGTTGGGATTTATGTAGTTGGGCTAGATTTTAATGTCTGGCTAAGAAATATCTCTATGGATTTTGGCTCTATAATCCGGTTGCTTATGGTGGTAGTGACTAGCGAAAATAGAGCTGGTGTGATATGATAGTGGTTCAAGTGCTAAAAACTAGATAGATTTTTTATTTTTATTTTCCTGATTAGTTGATAGTGATGTACTGGTGTTGATGGGATTGTTTTTTGGTTATTAGCGACGGTGTTCGTCAAGTTGGTGGTACAGTGGTTCAAGTGATAAAGAGAATAAATTTTTTTATTTATTCTTTTGTAGATTGAGAAGGGCATTATGAGGTTTTCAATTAAAATTTTTATTCAAAGGGGAGGTCTTGTTACCATAATAGTAAATGCAAGGGAGGTTTGTGTAATTTTTGAAAATGGAGGGGTGCCAAGTGAAATTGTCAGAAACCTCAGGGGAGGTTTCTGTAATTATCCCTACATTTAACTATACAATTGCTGGTAGCTTAATCCGTGGTATGAGGATCATTGCCTCTGACAAGGATATTGCTAGTAAAAGATGGTAAAAGAGGCAACAACCCCCAATGAATTGGCACCGATTCTCGCCCCTTGGTCTTGGTCCTTTGCTCAGTTTCCCGTGTTCCCACTTCACCGTCAAAATCCGAAATAGCGTGTGTTCCGGAGTCTTTTAATGGCCATCGGCATGCATACGGAACGAGGAAAGAAGAAATTAGCAAAATAATTAGAGAACCGTCCTAATGAATTTTCTGCACTGGCTATTTAGTAGTCTTCAAGGTTAAACATGACTTCAAGGAATCCCTTTATTGGTATTTGTATTTTAGGTTCTTTCTTTGCATTGCTGTTTGGAATTATTGATACAAAATACTGGCCAAAAAGGACAATTCTTTAAGGCGCGGCCATTCGAGATGAATGATGTGTCTTATGCGCAGCCGTTCATTTTATTTTATTTTTTTATGAAAATTTTCCTCAATTCTTGTATGTTGCTTATACATATTATTTTTGTTATTAAAGAAAATTTTTCTAAAACCATGAATGCTCTTTATATACTTTTTGTCATCCTATAGGTCACGTGGTTACTAGAAGTCTTTACCAGAAGAGAACCTAAAGATGAATTAATTGCTGGAAATATGAACTTGAAAAATTGGGTGAATGATATTCTGCCTGGTTCAATTCTACAAATCAATGACCCTAAATTGTTGCAGCCAAAAGAAGAAAATTTCAGCAAAATTTTGAAGTGATTATCATCAATCTTAGAGCTGGAATTAATAGCTTGTTTTCAACACCTTTTTTTTACCTGATTTTAATTTTTGATTTTTGAAAAATCTATTTGTGATGTTATCAATTGCTTTTTTTTACTATGTTTTTGGATTTTTTTATGTTAAATTCAGGAACAACTGATTTTCAACTTAATAAAAATCAGTTTTTTATAAAAATTAGAAGATAAGTATTTTTTTAAGTGCGATCGCACACCGCACATTAGATTGTTAGCAAAAAGATATGATCGCATTCATATAACTACTATAGACAAACATAAACATGAATAAAAAAATAATTATAGATATCATTTTCCGACCAATTGTGGAGTGTTCTGAGCTTAGAAAGGCCCAATTAAGGTCACTTAAAATTTGGTCCTAAAGATTAGTCCAATATCAAGTTAGTCCAACGCCACATCTTCGTCATTTCGCTGCATTTCTGGTCAAACAAAGTTCTAAAAACCCAATCTTGGATCAAAATTTTGCCCCATAGTCTATGTGTCTTTTACAGCCCAACCATACCCATTCTTAAACCTGGGGCCCCGCTAGCCGGCCATGGCAACCGCAACAGAATCATTCTTATGCCCAAACGGACACAGGCCTTACAATTAGAGATTTTGATGAACCAAGCTATTCGTGAACACAAGTTGATTCAGCTCATGAAAGTTCGAATTTGGCTTATTCGAATAGTTAACGAGCCGAACTCGAATAAGGATTTGAGCTCGTTTATTAAACGAACGAACTAGAATATTGTTCGCGAACGTTTTTTTGCGTTCGTGAACATGGGTAATAGTGTCTTTTCATATTATTTCTAAAATAAAAACATTCGAATTCAATCGAACTTTGTTTGATTGTGTAAAAATCGAGTTCGATCGAACTAGATTTGCTTGTGTTAAACGAACCGAGCCCATTCGAATTTATTCGAGCTCGGTTCATTTATGTTAAACGAGCTGAATCGAATTTGATCTCAAGCATATTGTTTTATTTGACTAGCCGAACTCGAACACAAATGTTAATTCGTTTAATAATCGAGCTGAGTCAAGCCAGTTCGTTTATTAAACGAACATAATCTGAACAAAGAATATTTGGCTCAATTCGGCTCGTTAAAAGCTCTACTTACAATTTCTCCCTTGTTCATTTTCTACAAGTTGAATAGTTTGTAATCTGTCTAGCATTTTTATGTAACTGTCTAGTATTTTTGTGAATTAAGTTGTGTTCTAGAATCCCAAGGAGTGAGTCTCTGTTAAAGATTTTTGGGCAACATCTAAAGAAGATCAAATCTAATTATCTTGCGTGTCTTTGAGGTAGACAATTGTCAAAAAATCTTTACATTGTTATTGGGAACTAACTTTCCACCTGTGTAATGCACAATTGTCATTATAAAAATGAGTAAATTCTAATTCACATGACTATAATAAGAAGGAAGAGAAAAATTAGGATTCTTTGTCTACTAATAATGATAATATTTAATTCAAAATTTGAATATGACTATAATAAGAAACGTGATAAAATTTAGCACAGTAATTTTTGAAAGGATATTATTGGTTTTTAGTATAAAAATTTCCAACATAAATGGATTAATTAATAGGTAATTAGTAAACTATTTAGGAAAGGAATGGAGACAAATTCACGAAAAAAGAGAGGATCATTTCAATCGTTTTTTACATGTTAAAATCCGATAGCTATAAAGCTGTGATGCTATGGTTGCCTGATATTTTTCGATTGGTTAGACAGCTCTGCTTAAAGTATATTTACAAATTTTACAAATAAAGTTCACCACTAAATGTGAGAAGACATACGATTAGTTCCTTTATAATTTCATAGGAGTTTTGCTTCTTTCAAGCATAAGAAAATTGCAAGAATTTCTTTTCAAGAACACAATGTATACTAATGTGACATGATTGGAAAATAAAAAATAAATTTTCTTTGAAAGTTTGAAGAAAAGAATCTTGATTTTAAGAGGTAAATTTCAAATAAGTTCGAAGTTCGAAAGGTATAAAAAAAATCACAAAATCGTAAATTTTGGTTACTTGTGCATAATTTTTTTATGAATTAATACTCATAAGCCACTAAGGGTGTGTTTAGTTAGAGGAATCTAGGAGGGGAATAGGTATTAGTAATAATGACACTTATTATTGATGTTAGGAAGACAACTATCACTATCCTTTAATCAGCATAAAAGTGATTAACTGAGATCTCTATGATTCCCCTCTTAAAATATTATTCTATCAAACTCATTAACCCTTTTGGAGGGAATGATACCCATTCCATTACCAAACCAAATATGTTGGAGGGAATTGTTAAAACTCATACTCATAGCAAGATTAATGATATTCATAGTGATAGTGATTGAGAAATTTGAGCCAAACGACTCCTTAGTTTCTTTAAGCAATCAATTGGTTGGATTTAGTGCAAAATGCAAGTAATAGAAACTCAATGAATGTCTAATTTCGAGTCTTCTCATAAAAATTGGAAAAGGAGAGTGTAGCTTGGGAGTCGTCAGACGAGACTAACATTTTTCGGACGTGGATTTATTTGCTTTCCCTTAGCTTCACTCTCCAGATTTCCTGATGCTTTTCTTTTGGGACAAGATTTTTGATAATATTTTCAAGCTCATATTAACTTCCTCTTTGTATGTTAACATGGATTCAATATCGTTTATATGATTTAAAAATCAAGGTTTTTATATTACTACAAAACTCGAGGGGATTAATTTAGTAATTGCACTTGTTTTAGTTATTAAACAATCCATTAAGACTCATATAATCGCATATGATCAGGATCTCAACATGCATATTGAATTAATTTTTTCATCTTGATATTTTACAATTAATTTGTCCACAAATTTTTAAATGATTAACTTGGTCCCTTGTGTCAATTGAGACTATTCCCACTTCCCACAGTGGTATACACATCATTTCCAGGAGCCCGACTACGGTCCATTGGCCATACAATTGGTGGTGTTCAGCTCTTGAGTCCGGTCGTCTTTCCAGGGAATAGTTGATTGTCCAAAACTAAAGAACATTTCCAATCGTCTTTTACACGTTGGAACCTGTAAAGCTGTGATGATATGGTTACTTGATATTCTTCGTTCGATTAGATTAGATGATATTGAGTAAACGAGGGTTTTGTAGTTACAAAATAATCCAGGAACATTAATTCAAAGTTCTATTTTAATTACTCAACTATCCTTGATACTTACCATTGTTTTGAATCAGAATCTACAATGTATGTAAAATTTGAATTAAGCTTTTCATCTTCAGTCTTTGCAACTAATTTTTCTATATATTTTGTACAATGACTAACTTTAGACAATTACTGTAACTAGATGATTGTTCTAATTTTGAGTTTAACAAATTGCAACAATTTACTTAAATCAAAAGTGATGGTTTGTCTAGCATAGATTAGCTTCAAAGGCGGGCAAAAAAATTTTTTTTTGATCCTTTATTGAACAAATTCTATAGCATTCTGGTTAAAAGATGAACGGAGTTGATAAATTGAAGGCTAATTTGAACAAATGAGAAAAAGAATAGTTTACAAATATACATGTCCTCTGTAAAGCCCACAAAATTGATGGGGTTCAACATTAACTCACAAAATTACAGAATTGAGAGAAATTAATCATAAGAAAATATATGGAAGAAGAAAATAAAAAACTCATAATATTATTAATATTTCACACAATAAAGAAAAATGTTGTGAACTCTATTTATAACCAACTAGACTTAATAGACAAAAAATACCAAATACAATCAGTTACCAAATAAACTATTTTGTTACAAATAGAAACTGCTAAAAACCAAATAAGAATCTACCAAGCTTGATTTAATTATTCGAACATAGCTTCCCTTAAATCAAGCTCTCCATTGAAAAAGATCCAATTTCATCACAAGCATAGATCTCCATTGAAATTTTTGTCGCGGTATGCATGATGTGTAACATCTTGTAATGGAGCTTCATCTTCACATGTGGCAGTGGATGAACTTTATACTTCGCAAATAATTTTTTAGCCACTTCTTTTTTATCAAAAAATTCACTCATGCATGCCCATTGAACTACATATTCACCACAGTTAATCTCACAAAAATCACCAACATCATTGCCCAAAAGCAAAAAATCACAACCTTTTTTCTTGACAAAATTTTCACCATTAAAAAAAATTCAAAAACTCCTCTACCACAATGTTCAAATAATTTATCCACTCTAAAAAAGAAATTCTTATCATCAATCAAATCTCTATTTTCAAATAATTTTTCAATCCTAATAAAATCAACATTATCAATCCAATCAACATTGTCATGGATTTGATAATCTTGATTCTTCAAACCATCATCATGAATTTCGGCATTGATTTTTCTTTCACCATTGAGAGAGTTTGAGTCAACCAAAAAATTTTATTTACAAATTTTTCTTCTTCTCCATCTAACAAATTAGCCACTTCCTCTTTCTCAGTGACAAAATCCTCATCTTTATTCACCCCAAAAATTGTATCCAAATCAAAACATTCGTTTAAATCAAAATTTTCAGGAACAATTTGACTAAATTTATCCTTATCAAAATTTAGTTCCCATCAAAAACAAATTTAGGCTTCAAAAAAATTGGCAAAATTTGACTTTTTTTAAAGTAAATATTGCTTCAAATTTTATGAGTTATATGATAATAAAGAAAATTTTTTCTAGAAACTTTTTCACTTGTTGATTTGTACATAATCTTCCAAAATAATATTTTCTTCTGCTCCCGAATTTTTTATGGTAAACAAAGGACTAATTTTGCATCAATAATATCACCTAAACCACATTTTTTTGATTTTTTTATTTTTCTTTCCTCTTTATTAAAGAGGATCAACAATGGAACTCCACTTGCCCCCTTGGTGACTCGAACCCAGGACCTATAGATCCCATGTGAAGTGTCTTGCCAACTAAGTTGCGCTTTGTTGTCTACCTAAACCACATTGTTTCAGATATTGTTTCATTATTTGAATCCATTTTATTCTCCCTTAGACGCTAATATAACCATGCAAAATTCTAAATCTTTTGCCATTGGCCAACTCTCTTTTCATCTTAAGATCACAAAAAATATATATATTGTTTGCCTGATGAATAAATTCTTCGTCTTTTACTTTGCAATTTATTTGGCCTCCCTAGCTGATAACTGAATCAATTTCTTCAATTCCACAACTTTGTAGCATCAATAAATCTAACAAGATCCTTCACTGGTCCCTATCCCAACAGCCACAATCAATCACAATATATGATTTATTTTTCAACAACAAAATATCTCAGGACCAATCTTGTGGTCTAACTCTAGTAACTGAAAACTCCAAGGCAAATCTTGTGCCTTAATTTCAACAACTAAAAAACCTCAGGACCTAGCCTGGCTTCTACTGGCTCTTATACCAATTGTAGAACCCACAAAATTGATGGGGTTCAATATTAACTCATAGAATTACATAATTAAGAGAAATTAATCACAAAAAATATATGGAATAAGGAAATAAAAAACTCACAATATTATTAATATCTCACACAATAAAGAAAAAACTCTGCTAACCCTATGTAGTCTCTCTCTAGACTCTTTTTGAGCTCTAATAAATTAGACGAACAAATACCCTATTTATAACCAGCTAAACTTAATACACAAGAAATACCAAACACAATCAGTTACCAAATAAACTATTCTATTACAAATAGAAAACTACTAAAAACCAAATAGAAATCTACCAAGCTTGATTTAATTATTCCAACATCCTTGGCTTTTTTTTTTTTTTTTGATAAACCTACACTATTACATGGGAAAGGTGAAACCCCCAACCTCTGAGATGGAGTCATAGAGTTCTAACCGCTCGACTCTCTATTTGTTCTCACATCCTTAGTTGTTCAAACCAATTTAATGAATTGGCACTTAATTGCATTTCCTTCATGCAGACAATTAGTTCTACATAATACTCCAATAAGTATCATCATTACATGGATTGCATTGATTCATCAAATTTGAATTCCATTATCAATTCATATTGTCATGTACATGTTACATATCAGGTGACTTGACGACTAGCAGCAACTGTTTAAAAAAAAAAAAAGAAAGGTAGAGGCAATTATACAAGACACTTTAGAAATTAAATTGGCTCATTCTGACACGATCCAAATTAACTCTTACATTTTAAATTTCAGAAAAAAAATTGAATTTAACATTGAAATCAAGTCACATCAATGGGGTGGCCTTTATAGTGCAAAAAATTTTATTTTGAATTTTATAGGGTTTATAAATTAACTCGTATCACCACTTCGAACCATTCCCTTGCAGGTGTCAAGGCATCGAATTCCACATTGCTAAACCGGGTTGCACTCAAGACAATGATTTCTTAAACTGTAATATTGCTTGAATGGTTGATGAGTTTTTATTCCACTACAAGATAATAAAAATGTACGATAAAATTAAAAAAATAAATTAGAAAATAAGAAATAAAATAAAACAACTAAAACACTAAAATACTATATGACGGCTAGCTGCCCAAATTTTATATTATGTAAGAATCTTAAAAACTTACATAAATTATTTTATTATTGAATACCCTTCGCTTTTTAATATTTTAGGTTTATCAAAAAAAATTTATTATTGAAATTACATAAGGTCCAAAACTATAATTACAGTTTCACATGTACAATGGGCGTGGCATGGGTAGTTTAGATATTTGTATATCATTTCGGCTATCTAGAGTCAATCGAAGGCTAAGTTGAATTGGACTAGCCTCTGGAGTAAAATTGAGGTAGAAATTGAGCTATTTTGAGTTTGAATGGGTGGAATAAGACGTAAGAAATAACTTTTAAAAAGGTATAAACATATTGTGTTTTTGCATATTGTTTGTTAAGGGTAAAAAAAAAACACTTTATTCAGTGAAGTAATTTTGAACTATTTGTTTTTCAATTTTCCATCTCCATTCTTTTAGAAATAAACCGTGAATTCTACTCACTTGATTTGGAGGAGCGTATATGATATATTTCACCAAAAAAAAAAAAAAATTTTCTGAACCCCTCATCCACAATTTCTAAAACTATGAAAGCCACAAACAACAAAGTAAACGAATTCACCATTAACTGCAAAGAAATTGACTTAAATGTAAAAATAAATTGGGATAATTACAGAAACCTCCCCTGAGGTTTCTGACAATTGCAGTCAGTTCCCCCAAAGTTTACAAAATTACACTTACCTCCCTCACTTTTACTGTTTAGGTAACAAAACCTGGAAGTCAGCAAAAATATGAAGCAAATACCCAAAATTACCCCTATGCTTTTTTTTCCTCTTATAAAAAAAAAAAGATATTACTACCAGCACCATCTCTTTTCCACTGTAAACCATCTCCATTATATCTCCTGATCCTAGAAAAAGAGTGAAAAAAATACCTCCAATTATTTATACCAACAGGTTTGCTTCCAGTGCATAATTTAGCTCCTACAACTTCTCATAATTTTTCTATACAAGAACCATCGACCAATTTCACAGTAAACAAATAAATCCAATTCGTTTGGTATTGAGGTAAACGGGTTAGGAAATTGATTGATGGTTGTGAAATTGGTTGATATGTAGAGAATTATTTGGATTTGTTTGGTATTAAGGTAGACAAGTTCATAATTTAGCTCCAATTATTTATACCAACAGGTTTGCTCCAAGTGCATAATTTAGCTCCTACAATTGTCTATACCAAACAAATCCAATTTCACAACCATCGACCAATTTCACACAATACACACAGTGGAATTGTCTTCAGCAGCTTAGCAGCTTACATTTCACAACCTGCCCTATTTCTATTTCTAAACTTTAGCCTTCTCGGGGTTGGTTAGGCACCAGATTTGTCAATCACAAGACTTACATGAAAAAACACTACCAAATATGTTAAAAGTCAGAATTAAGAACAATATAAAAACCCAAATATATACAATTCCAATTTAGTGAATTCTAGCTTTGGATTTTATGCCATCCGCAAGATCCAATTTTTCCCTTCTATAAATTTACAATAAGAAAAATAAATCTTACAATATACAATCTTCATTGTATTTATATTTATTTACAGCTTCTAAATTTAAAGTTTTACAAAATAATTATACACCATAAAGACTAGAAGCTACAAAAAAATCTGCTACACTTTCAACGGGTACACAAATACTTGATAAAATACTTGGGACAGCAGAACCCATATCTTTTTCTTTTTTGCAGTATTTTCAACAAGTTGAATAACCTAAATGGAGAAAAAAAAATCAAATCAACAATAAAGAGTAATTAACCAAAACTTTGAATTCACAAAACCCATATCTTTTTCTTTTTGCAGTATTTTCAACAAGTTGAACAACCTAAATGGAGAAAAAAAAATCAAATCAACAATAAAGAGTAATTAACCAAAACTTTGAATTTCTTAATCAACAAAATTTTGAATAATTATAGAGATTCAAGGGAATTTGATAATTTATTTTAGAAATTTATAACTACAGGGATCACTAATAAAAAAATCCAATGGATAAAATACCTTAGCACTGAGGAATTCAAGAATGGTAGAACTAGCTTTGTGAGATCAAAAGATCAGGAAACAGATAGGGAGATTTACACTTCCCTGTGCCATCTAGCACAAATAAGGAGAAGGGGAGGAAGAGAAAGATTAAGGAAACAAAGAGTGATGAGAGCAAAATTCTGGCCAAGGGAGAAGGAAGATGGAATGATAAGGAAAATAAAATTGCAAAGAAAGAAGAGAAGGAGACAAAATAGTATAGAGGTAATATGTTGGATTTTGGTGTGTGTCGGAGATGGTATGCAGAAGGCAAAGAAGGAGGATTTGTGAAGAAAAATGGGAGTAAGAAGAAGAGTGATCTCTCTGCCAGAGAGAGAGAGAGAGACGGTGGTTACAAGGAGGGGGAGGAGAAAGGGTGGGGGGGGAAACGGCGATGGAGTAGAGAAGGGCAAGAATAAAAAGGAAGATAAGATGCTTTTTTATTTTTCTCTTTCTTTTTTTTTTTTGGTGAACTTTTTTTTGGGTAAAAATTGTTTTCATAAGGGTATTATTGGAATTTCAATTAACCAAGGGAGGTAAGTGTAATTTTGTAAACTTTAGGGGAACTGACTGCAATTGTCAGAAACCTCAGGGGAGGTTTTTGTAATTATCCCAAATAAATTTGAGCTGTTTAGTTACGGTATGCAAGAGCTTTCATGCCTGACTTCAAGAAGGTACTAACATCTCTAGCACCTTTGGTGTTGATTACAATACTTCATGCAAAAAAATTGCAAAATATTCTTAGTTTAAGGAAAATCTTAAAATCCCAGCTGTTTTTTATCGTTTGTTTGTGCCAATCAATTGAGAGTGTAGAGGAAACGATACCAATCGCATGCGTAACTGAGCAATCAGTTTTTGTTTTGCAAACTACTCCAAACACCCACCAGATTATGTGAATAGCACTTGCAATTCATTTTTAAAAGAGATAGTGGACGGAAATGGCAAATTGAACCATTTTTCATATTTTAGACAGCAATTGGAAAAAAAAATTGTTTAGAAAATAGTGTATCATTTTGAAAATACTTTTATGACAAAGTGATTTTTTTCACTACATTCATGTACTATGTTTATGTATACAATTAGTATCTTTGTGCATACATTTAATTATGTATCCACAAGGAGATTACTAGCTAAAGATGGTACAAAGGGCAACAACTCATAACTAGTTGGCACCGATTCTCAGCCCTTGGGCTTGGTCATTCGCTCAGTTTCCTTCGTTCTGATCACCTCAATGTCAAAATCCAAAATAGCGTGCGTTCTCGAGTCTTAATAGATATCAGCATCCATACGGAACGTGGAAAGAAGAAATTTGGCAAAATCATTAGAGAATCATTCTAATCGTCCTTCACACGTTAAAATTATTAGCTGTAACGGTCAATGGTAAAAAACAAATTGTTGCTCGATATTTTTAAGATTGATTAACTTCGCAACATGTGCAGATAAATTCCACCATCAAAGGCGAGAAAACGTATGACCAGTTGTTGATTCAAATGTTCATGAGTTTGTATTTCATTCCACGGCGTGAAGTTGCTGCTAGAATTTTGCGTTTGACCTTTCAAAATGAAGAATTTTACTTTAAGAAAATAAACATATACTACTATGATATGAATGAAAAAATCAAGTATCACTTTTCACATTTCATAAAACCATACAGGGAGGTTATGTGATCATATTGAAAAGATAAGGGGACTATGTGGTCGAAAACGAAATTACAAGAAGTGTTTCATAATTTACACATTTGTTAACTGACAAATTTTTGCCCATTCATGCAACTAAATGATTGTTTCACCTTTGAATTAACAACTTGCCAGAACTCTAAAGGTGATTGTCTGTGTATACTAGAGATTAGTTTGAGTCAGCCTAAAACCATCAGTTGATTAATTCCTTATTGGACAATTTCTGTGGGCAATCTAGCAGACATATATGGATGGAGATGGTAAATTGATGGCTAATTTGAACAAATGGAAAAGGAATAAATTGCAAACGTAGATTCAAATAGAAACTAATAAGCTTGTGATTAATTACATTTTTCAAACACTTAAATTCTACTATGTAGGAGTAATACGATATTTAATTAATTGCAATATTTCATCAATATCAATTCTTTTCGTTCTCTAGACGCTGCTAAACTGAGTAATACGATGGGAGTACCCTTTTGTGTAATCCACTGTCAATTCATGACATAGTCATGTTGAATTTTGGACTTGGGCGAATAGAGAAGCCAACTTGAGTCAATCCTCAAGGGATAAACAAAGTGGAATTTGTTCACAGTTCGGCTGAAATGGTTTTGAGATGCAAATTTGAAATTATTCTCATTGTAACTGCAAATTTCTAATTGTAAAATCAACACATATAAATACCCAATGCAGATGCCTATAATTTCAGAGTCCATCAACATTTCCAAATTCATCAACGTTGATATGGTGAGACGCTGCTACTACGACCTTTTTGTGCTTGTTTTAGTGCAACACTGTCTCATTTTGGCTTCCACAGCCATGAAGAAAACAAATATTGCCACTGATCAATCTGCTCTCCTAGCCCTGAAAGCCCGCATCACTTCTGATCCTAACAAATTCTTGTCAAAAAACTGGTCTTCTAATGCTGCAGCCTCTTCTGTTTGTAACTGGATTGGAGTCGAGTGCGCCTCTAAACACCAAAGAGTTACTTCTTTAAATATTTCAGGAATGGGACTCACAGGCACCATTCCTCCAGAATTGGGAGACCTCTCTTTTCTTGTTTCTCTTGATATAAGAATAAACTACTTCCATGGAAATCTGCCCCAAGAGCTGTCACGCTTACGCAGCCTAAGGTTCATCAGTTTAAGCTCCAACAACTTCACTGGAGAGATCCCAATGTGGTTTGGTCACTTTCCAGAACTTCAAATCTTGTTGTTGTACAAAAACAATTTTAACGGTCCAATCCCTTCTTCCATCTCAAACCTATCAAAACTCGAAAATCTGAATTTCGATGGTAATTCCCTGAGAGGGAAGATTCCTGAAGAGATTGGGAATCTCCATAACTTGAAATTTCTGAGTCTTCAAGATACTGAGCTGGTTGGTTCCATACCGTCGGCCATGTTCAACATCTCAACATTGGAACGTGTTGCATTCACGTCCAATAACTTATCTGGTACCCTTCCAACGGATATGTGCTGCCATCTACCAAATCTCAAAGTGATTAATCTCTCTGTCAATCAGATACATGGTCAAATCCCGTCAAGTATATTTCACTGTTCACAACTTGAGATATTGTCACTTGCATTCAACAATTTTACTGGAACCATACCAAAAGAAATTGGCAATTTAGAGATGCTTCAGCAATTAAACCTTACAAGCAACAATTTACACGGTATAGTGCCGAACCTAAGCTCTTTTATTAATTTTCCCTTGTTCAAACAATGTAATAATAATTATTTTTCGAGCACTAAAGATGGCATGAAATCAATACACATCTAATTAGTCATTTTTTAATAACTGTTGGTGGAATAATTTTTTTACATTTCAGTAGTCAATATTCTTTGTTTAACACTTATTTGTGGGCAAAATTTTTCATATTACTAACAAATTCTTGGAAAATGATAGGTGTCATTCCACAAGAGATTGGTAACCTTCGTAATCTGAAGGAGTTGGAAATCAGAGAGAACCAAATTACAGGATCTATACCGAAAGAAATTGGGAATTTGACCATGCTTACGCTCGTTGCGTTTTCTCGTAACTTCTTAACAGGTAACAATTTACCAGGAAGGAAGAGTTTCAATTTTATATCCTAGCTTTGCTTAGTGATTTTTTAAAACAATCTATCTATCTATTCTCTATATATATGTAAGTATGATGAATCTTGGGGTGTTACCATAATTTGGTCTTATTTTTTACTCCAAATTTAGCCTTTTGATTATGATTCAATAGGGTAAAATTAGTGTCCTTCTTCGATATTTTAGTCAATTTATAAATAATGAACAAAGTATATGATGACAAAAGGCAAAATTTCTAATTATTTATTGCTATCTTATCAAAAATTATGTTCATTGCACTCATTTAATTTAACTAATGAATATATTCACAAATCTTTATAACATTGTTGCAACAAATTATACTTTTCTTTTTCTTTTTTTTTTTTATTTTGAGATCCATGTCAAATAATAGTTTGGAGATTGATTAATTAATTCAAATAATTGCATATATAGTTCAAGCTTCAAAACACAATTTAGGAATTACCTAAATGTTTTGTAGTTTTGAGTCTAACTATACATGAAGGATGAAAAAAATTCAAGTACATATTTTCAGAGCAAAATTTTAAACAAACATGGCACTAATAAATTAAAATAGTACAAGATGTTGCAATATCTTTCAAAATTAAAAAACTAAAATTAATTGGATAAATACTGTTAGATTTTGCATTATAATTTTATTTCTAATGGACCCTTTTCTTTTCTTTTTTTTTTAAAGAAATCTTCAATATGACAAGGATTCTCTAACAACTTGATTATGATTGGATAATACATCAAAAACTTAAAAAGGAAAAATCTTTAAGACAACAATACTAGCTAAGGATATTACTATTCCTTTATAGTTTGGAAGAAAAGGTAAAAGAGTAGATTTCACAAAAGAATTTAATAGGATATCGTATGATGTATTTGAAAGAAAAAAGGCCTTCCACATTAATCATGTAAAGCAATTTTAACTTTATTGTGATATATCATCTTCACTGTTAATAATAATAAAAAAAAAGATAGTTTGCATTCTTCAGAAATCCTTTAGAAAACAACTACATAATTTTGTGAAACTCATTTTGAGTTTTTCCCCTTGTGCTTAAAATCTAATACTCATTATAATTGAAAATTTAATATGTTGAACGTATTACTAGAATAAGGACTTGAGTTCTAAAGAGAACAAATACCTTTCTTCATTATAGTTGTATAGCTAGCTAATTTTAGAAACCAAAGTGAATATATGTTAAACAAAGTTGTTTTTAACCATATTAATAATTCCTGTTAAGATGCGTGTTGAACAAAATTTTTATATTAATAATTACTATGAAGATTTATGAGAGATTAAATACTTTTATATGAGTTGGCACATGTATCACTACATAATAAAGTGAGTAAGTTTTGACTTTATCATCAATATTTTTAGAAAGAGAAAAATCACAATTTTTTAACAACATTGGTTAATCTTTATTAAGAATGATAGTTGAGTAAATTATAAAATAAAATATTTCAGTGTCAATGTTTATATCACAGTGTTGGCTATGTACTTCTTCTTTTTTTTTTTTTTTGGCAAAAACCCTATTCACGAGGTGTCAACCCCAATTTTATTAAATACTTAAAGAAATGTTGGAGGTGGACATAAACCATCCATCCAATACAAGAATGGCTATATACCTCTTATAGAACTTTAAAGCAATAATTCAAAAATTTTGACATTATGACTTTAAATTTAAACCATGTTTTTGAACAACAATTAATATAAGAAAAATAAAACATATAATCACTTTAGTATTTTGTTTAGAATATAGAATTCACAAAAAAAAAAAGTATGTTAAAGATGTTACATTTTGGAATAACTTTAGAGCACGTGGGCTATTTCTAGGGGTTCAGATCCTCAATTCCATTTATTGAGCCCTTATCAGGCCCCATGCATCTGGTGTTGTCACGTGTATCATGTGTTTATCCACAACCGTCACACAAATAAAAATAATTTAGTAAGTGAATAAACACGTGATACACGTGACAGCACCAAATGCATGGAGCCTGATAAGGGCTCAATAAATGGGGCTAAGGATATGAACCCTATTTCTAGTGCCCTAAAGCTTGTTGAAATGCTTATTTCCTAGATTCTTCAAAATACCACTCGTATTACATTCATGCATTATTTGATAGGTGCAATTCCAGAAGAGATGTCCCACCTTCACAAATTGGAGAAATTTCATTCCAGTTTCAATGAGCTAAATGGCTCCATACCCATTGGGATCTTCAACCTCTCGACATTGCGTGAGATTTCACTTGGATTCAATCACCTTGCAGGTAGTCTTCCGTCGAATATTGGTTACCAATTGCCTAATTTAGGGATTTTTTCTGTTGTTAAAAATAACATTGGGGGAGTTTTACCAACTTCTATTGTAAATTGCTCTAAATTAACCATGGTATCCCTTGGATCAAATCAATTCACTGGCTCGATTCCCAACTCCCTTGGGAATCTTGAACTCCTGGAATCTCTATATCTTTTCAAAAACAATTTGACAAGTGATCCAATGTCTTTGAAGCTGGACTTTCTTACTTCCTTGGCAAAGTGCAAGTATTTAAAGCATTTAGAGCTAGCTGAGAATCCACTCAATGGAATTCTTCCAGCTTCCATTGGGAATCTTTCTATTTCTCTACAGTTTTTCAAAGCAAGGGCTTCCAATATTCAAGGTCCCATACCAAGTCAAATTGGCAACTTGAGTAGTCTAATCTTGATTTCTCTAGAAGACAATCAGTTGACTGGAGTTATTCCAAGAACAACCCATGACTTGCAAAACCTTCAGGTGCTATCTCTCATGAGAAACAAACTAGGGGGCAGTTTAGATAACTTTTGCGGGATGCATAGCCTAGCTGATTTGTATCTTGGCCAAAACCAAATTCCAGGAACCATTCCAGATTGTTTTGGTAATATGACATCTCTCAGGCGTCTTTACCTGCATTACAACTTATTGACCTCTAGTATTCCTAGAAGCTTGTGGAAACTCAGAGATCTCTTGGTGCTTGTCTTAGCATCGAACTCTTTAATTGGCTCATTGCCTCTGGAGATTGGAAATTTGAAGGCTGCAATATCAATTGACATGTCAATGAATCAAATCTCAGGGGACATTCCAGCAACAATTGGAGATCTATTGGACCTTCAAAACCTTTCTTTAGCACACAACTGGTTACAAGGATCCATTCCAGAATCATTCGGAAACATGTTAAGCCTAACATCCTTGGACTTGTCAAATAACAGCCTCTCTGGTTTGATCCCCAAGTCATTGGAGGAACTTCAATTCTTGAAAGTCCTCGACGTTTCTTTTAATCATTTGAGCGGTGAAATTCCCTCTGCGGGTCCTTTCAGAAACTTTGCAAGTGAATCCTTCATTTCCAATGATGCTTTGTGTGGAGATCCAAAATTTCATGTCCCACCATGCCAAACCAATCCAAACCATAGATCAAGATTGAAAAAGGTGCTTCTACTTGCATTTATCTTACCAGGGATTGCTGTTATGGTTGTGCTGGCCTTAACAGTTGTATATGAGAGGAAAAATAAGATCGCAACTACAACAGATTTGTTACCCGTAACAACAACAGCAAGAGTTTCTTACTATGAACTTCTACATGCAACCAATGGTTATAGTGAAAGCAATTTACTGGGCTCTGGGAGTTTCGGATCAGTTTATCAAGCAATTCTAAATGATGGAAGGGTCATGGCCATAAGGTATTCAATGTGCAACTTGAACGTGCATATAAGAGTTTTGACATAGAATGTGGTATACTCTGCAACCTTCGGCATCGGAATCTCGTCAAAGTCATTAGCTGTTGCACGAGCCATGACTTTAAGGCCTTGGTCCTTGAATACATGTGCAATGGGAGCCTTGAGAAATGGTTGTACTCTCCTAACTATATGTTGGATATCTCGCAAAGATTGGACATCATGATAGATGTGGCAAGTGCATTGCAATACCTGCACAATGAATTTTCGACGCCTGTGATTCACTAGTGACTTGAAACCGAGCAATGTCCTCATTGACGAAGACATGGTTGCCCATGTGAGTGATTTCGAAATTGCAAAGTTCTTAGGAAAAGGGGAAAGCACCGCATTTACTAAGACCTTAGCAACAATTGGTTATATGGCACCAGGTAATCTTAATTAGTGACATTTCTGTTATATGATTTTTCTTTCATATTCTTTTTCTAATGATTCTCGGATTGCAACATTTCTTGTAGAATATGGATTCGAAGGATTGGTATCAACAGCATGTGATGTCTATAGCTATGGAATCTTGCTAATGGAAGTCTTTACAAGAAGAAGGCCTAGTGATGAAATGTTTGATGAAAATTTGAACTTGAAGAGTTGGGTGAAGATTTCTATGCCTAATGCAATTCCTCAAGTTGTAGATGCAAACTTGTTGATGCCTAACGACGAATATTACTCAAAAAAATTGGAGTGTTTGTCATCAATCATGAAATTGGCTCTAAATTGTGTTCCAGAATCTCCTAAAGAAAGGCTTAGCATGAAAGTTGTTGTGGATACACTGCAAAAGATCAAACTACGACATCTCGAATGTCATGGAGGAAACTAAATTGAGATTGCATATTGTATATATAGCATATTCTTTTCACAAATTAAGAAACTGTAGCGAATGAGTCTCCTGACTCTCTCGTGGAAGAAAGCAACTTAAATTGTTGTTTCTTTTGTCATTAATTTGAGTGTGTTTTACTTAATTCATTTGCCTTTAATCTTCTTCCATGTACTCATTTATTTAGTATTCATATCACATCAATATCTTTTCTGCACCATACTATGATAAGAGAAAAATTCACACAACGAACTTTATATTCAAAAATTGACAAAAAATGATTGATAGAATGATTTATTTATTTGAAATTGACAAAATAATCATAGAACTAACTGATGTATTGAAATTTCAAATATATCATAAAAAAAGAAAGAAAACATGGAGCTTGTTGATTATATTTGAGATTGTGGGGGGCAAACATAAAAAGAAAATGTTAAAAGGGAGCCACATCCCATTGCCCGTTTTCTGCATCCACATCCATCAACAAAAAATTTTTATTCCTTCTCTAAAATAAGCACAGAGAGAGAGAGAGAGAGAGAGAACCCAATCAATTAAATACAAAAATGCTTCAAAGAGCAAGGCAGAATAAAAAGTACTTGTTTCCTAACAGGATTTGGGGGAGTAAACCCAATGACAATCGATTTCAAAGTACTCATCAACTATTTGATTTTGCATAATTTTGTGTTTTTAATCTTGCCAGCATTTCAGTTTTTAGTACTTTTTTCCTGACCAAAGGGTAGCAGAGGTTAGCCATTTTGTAATAAAGGATGTGGAAAGGCTACAAGTCTTCACGTGCAATACCAGAGTCCAGAATTTTTGGGCCCTATCCGACATAATAAAAGGCAACAACTCAAAACTTGGGTGTGAGTGTGTGTGCGTATGGATAATACTGTTAAGCGAGGTTGGATACATTTAAGTCTCAATTCAGCCCAAGAAAATTAAAAAAAAATGGAACATTAATATTTAATTAAAAAGTATTAGAATCACAAAACTTTCTTACTTCGCAGAAAGGGATTTGTGGTGTAGAACTTTTCTCTCAAATGTCCGCAAATGATACATTTCAACTACGGTTCCCAATTTTTGCTTCTAGCTATCCGATTGGGACTGACAATGACATCACGTCTTTTTACCCCCAAGTTAAGTGTCACAACTTGCGACTTTCGTCCCGACTCTGTCCCCTGTTCCCGGTCTGTCCGGTTTGGAAGTTAAGTATAAGGTTCTAAAACGGTGCAGAGAGTTCCTATATCTTTCAAGATTTAGAACTCTCTAGATACACTTAGCCTCCACAAGAATCTAGAATGCTCTAGAGAAGTCTTATAAGTTGTAAATAACCTAGACTTGTATAGAAAATTCTAGAGAGTAAATATTAGCCGTTAGATGAAAAAGATTTCCACCTTCCGTTGAGGAGATGGAAGGCTATAAATAGGGGCCTTGGCCATTTGCCAAGACAACCCAAGGCATTTGTATTCAAAAGCATTCTCCAAACAATACAAAGTTTTCCTTATTAAAGGCTTTCTTTAGTGTTCTCTTCTTGCCCACTTAACTTAAGCTTCCGAGCTATCATTCTCCACTCTTAGCTTGTGCCAAGCACGTCAAAGAGGGTCTAAAAGCTGACTTAGTTCACCTTGAGCAAGTGACTAAGTGCCGCGCGAGAATAGTAAAAGAGTAAGTCTGTGACAAGTGGTATCAAAGCACAGTTACATTCAAGGGCAAGCTAAAATTGGTGAAGATATCTAGCGAAATCACTCTCGTTGGTGGTGCGGGAGATGAAGAAGGTGAAAGGAGGGAGAGAGGAAGGTCCAAGTCTAGGGGACTGTCCAAATTGGGTAAGGACACGGTGGACGTGAAAACGAAGCTCATGCGGGTTGAGCTAGCGGTAGCCGACGGAGAGGACAAGTTCAGGGACGTGGACTCCCACATCGAGGAGCTAGACGACAAGGTGGACGAGCTCCGGGACGAGATATTGAGTGCCTTGAACGAGGTTGCCAGTAAGTGTTCCCACCAAAGCGATGTCCTTAATACTTCTCTCTCTAGTGAGATACTTAGTCTTAAAGAAAAGAACAAAACTCTACAGGAAGAGCTTGTTGGGGTGCATAATGAGCTAGGGGTCTTAAGGGAGGAAATGGTTCTCCTACAAAAGGCCCTTGCTCATGATGGTGGAGCAACGTCATCGGCTTCCACCGTTGTTCCTTCAAAGTTGGACGTTCTAAGGTCGAAGCCGTATAAGGGCTCAAAGAACGCCAAGGAAGTGGACAACTTCCTATGGAGTTTGAAGCAATACTTCCGGGCAGCCGGCATCATGGAAGATGCTAAGAAAATTGATCATGCTTCCCTCTACTTGGAAGACACCGCTATGTTATGGTGGCGACGGAAGCACGGTGAGATTGAACAAGGGATATGCGTTCTAGCCACATGGGAGGACTTCAAGAGGGAACTCAAACAGCAATTCTATCCCGATAATGCGGAGAAAGAAGCTCGAGCTAAGCTTAGACGGCTCACGCAAAATGGTACTATTCGGGAGTACGTGAAGGAATTTTTGGAGGTACTTTTGGAGATCCCGAACTACCCCGACAAGGAGTCATTCTACGCCTTTTGCGACAGCCTTCAAAATTGGGCCAAGTTGAAGATTGAACGACGAGGTGCACAAGACCTCGCCTCGGCCATAGCTATTGCGAGTCCCTTACCGAATTCAAGAAGGCCGACGGTGCCAAACCGAAGGCAAATAAGGAAACTGGTGGGGGAGGAGGCAAACCAAACAAAGAAGGCACGTTCAAACCGTCCAAGAAAGAGTAGACCTCCAAGGGGAAAAAGGAAGACAAGGGAGGCAAACGTCCGTTCATGTGCTTCTTGTGCCAAGGACCGTACATGGTATGAGAATACCCGAAACGAAGCCAACTATCGGCCATGATTGAGGAAAGGGAGCAACAACAACAAACGGAGACAAATATGACATTCCTCCAAATGCTTAATGCAATTAAAACCAAAGTAGAGGAAGTCGAACTTTGAAAGAACAGGTTGTTGTTCGGGCAAGCTCAAGTTGGAGGAAATCGTGTACGAGCCGTAGTAGACACGGGAGTTTCGAACAACTTCCTTACGGAGACAGAAGCCAAACTTTTGGGTGTCCCTTTCATAGAGAAACGAGTGGCATGGCCCGTAACGTCAAGGTAAACATTGGAGAATGGAACGGGCTCGTGGACTTCTCAATCGTCCCTATGGATGACTATTCGGTAGTGCTTGGTTTAAAGTTCATGGACAAAGTGAAGGCCATACCAATACCATTCGCTAACGTCCTATATATCTTGGGAAAAGAACGCCCGTGCACGACACCGTTAACACGGGCCAAGACTAGCCAAGCACCGACTCTCTCGGCCCTCCAATTCTCCAAAGGAGTTAAACGGGGTGAGCCGACTTATCTCATGGCACTAAAGAAAGTTAACGAATAAGCCAAAATCGAAGTGCCAAAAGAGATAACGGGCGTGTTAGAAGAGTACAAGAACGTTATGCCAAAAGAGTTGTCGAAGAAATTGCTGCCCAAGAGAGAAGTAGATCACGTGATCGAGCTTGAACCGGGAACACGGCCTCCCGCCGCGGTGCCTTACCACATGGCACCATCGAAACTCGAAAAACTAAGGAAGCAACTTAAGGAGTTGTTGGATGCGGGGTATATCCAACCGTGAAAGGCTCCATTTGGTGTGCCGGTTTTATTTCAAAAGAAGCACGACGGGTCACTTCGTTTGTGCATCGATTACCGGGCACTAAACAAGGTAACGGTCAAGAACAAGTATCCAATCCCACTTATTGCCGACCTATTTGATCAACTTGGAAAAGCACGGTGGTTTTCTAAACTTGATCTATGGTCGGGTTGCTATCAAGTAAGAATTGCCAAAGGAGACGTACCAAAGACGGCATGCGTAACAAGGTACGGTTCCTACGAATTCTTAGTCATGCTTTTCGGTTTAACAAATGCTTTCGCTACATTTTGCACTCTCATGAACAAAGTATTCCAACCGTTCTTGGATCACTTTGTCGTAGTCTACTTAGACGACATAGTAATTTATAGCAAAACGTTAAAGAAACATGTGGAGCACCTTCGGCAAGTCTTTAAAGTGCTAACGGAGAACGAGCTCTATGTGAAGAAGGAGAAATACTCCTTTGCACAATAAGAAATGACGTTCTTGGGGCATGTTGTTGGCCATGAAAAGTTACGGATGGACGAAGCCAAAGTACGGGCCATTCAAGAGTGGGAACCGCCAAAGAAGGTTCCCGAGTTACGATCATTCCTTAGTTTGGCTAACTACTATCGAAGGTTCATTTGTGGCTACTCCTCTATAGCAGTCCCACTAACCGACCTCCTCAAGAAAAATCGGCCGTGAGATTGGAACGCCAATTGCCAAGAGGCATTCGAGGTCTTGAAGTGTGCAGTGACAGAAGAACTGGTTTTGGCACTACCGGATTATTCGAAGACCTTTGAGGTACACACCGACGCTTCTGACTTCGCTATTGGCGGAGTATTTATGCAAGAAGGGCACCCGGTCACCTACGAGACCCGGAAACTTAATGACACGAACTGGCAGATACACGGTGCAAGAAAAGAAATGAACCACCATTAGTTCATTGCTTGCGAACTTCGAGGCACTACTTGTTAGGATCCTAAGTTCATCGTGAAGAATGGACAACGTGGACCACTAGCTACTTCTAAGAGCAAAAGGAGCTTCCCTCTCAAGCAAGTAAGGTGGCAAGACTTCTTGTCTAAGTTTCGACTACAAGATGGAGTACAAGCCGGGCAAAGGCTAACTTGGTAGCGGACTGCACTAAGTCGTAAGGCCACGCTCGCTAGGCCTTACGCAACCCAACTTTCCGATCATGGAACAGGTTCAAGTAAGGGTTGGAAGAAGATTCCTCAAGCCAAGAGTCTAAGGGAGCTAATCAAGCAAGGAAGACTCGTCCGGTTTTGGCTCGAGGACAGGTTGATCCGCACCACGGAATGGAGGACTCTACGTTCCAAAATAGGGTGGCTTACGGAAGGAGATTATCAAAGAGTGCCACGACTCTTTTATGAGCGGGACATCAAGGAAGTGCATCGCACACTAGTCTTAGTGGAACAAGCATACTATTGGCCAAGCATGCACGACGACGTGAAGCTTTATGTGAAGACTTGTCTTGTATGCCAACAAGACAAGGTAGAGCAAAGCCGTCCCGCGGGTTTATAGAGCCCTTGCCAATTCTCGAACGACCGTGAAAAAGTGTCTCAATGGACTTCATTGTCGGACTACCAACGGTAGGCGGATGCGGTAACATCATAGTAGTCGTCGACCGGTTTAGCAAGTACGATGTGTTCATCCCCGTACCGAAGAAATATAGTGCCAAGGATGCAGCAAAACTCTTCTTCAAACATGTGGTGAAGTATTGGGGCATACTGAAGACTGTCGTTAGCGACCGAGACACACGGTTCATCGGGAGATTTTGGACGGAACTTTTCAAAATCTTGGGTTTGGAACTCAACTTCTCAACAAGTTTTCATCCGCAAACCGACGGACAAACGGAGCGGGTGAACGCTTTATTAGAGCTTTACTTAAGGCACTTTGTAAGTGCAAATCAACGAAGATTGGGTGAAGTTGTTAGACGTTGCCCAATTCTGCTATAACTTGCAACGAAGTGAGTCAACGGGAGCTAGTCCGTTCGAATTGGCAACCAGGCAACAACCACTAGCTTCTCACACAATGGTAACCTTCCTACACGGGGAAAAGTCCAGGCGCCTTCTATTTGCCAAAGGATGGCGAGAGAAGTCCGAATTAGCTAAGGCATGCTTAGCGAAGGCGGCCAAGAGAATGAAGAAAGTGGGCCGATAAGAAACGGAGGCACATGGAGTACGAGGAAGGAGACTTAGTCATGGTAAAGCTCCTATCTCATACGTTTCGCAACTACAGGGAACACACACAAAGGCCTACTACTGGAAGTACGAAGGACCGTTTCCTAGTGAAAAAGAGGGTAGGCAAGCTCACCTACCTGCGTGACCATACCGCCCCATCTTGAAGTTCATCCCGTCTTTTCACGTGAGCTTTCTTGAAGTCGTATCATGCTAGACAACGAGGATTCCAAGTCGGGGTGAATCCAAGAGGTCACCAACGGCGGTCACCACAACTGCATGACCGCGATGTAGAAGAGATCATTTCGCATCGAGTAATTCCAAGGCGTGGAAGTCACCCAGGGATACATCGAATACTTAGGTGTGTTGGAAAGGCTTGCCCTGAGGCCGAAGCAACTTGGGAAGTATGAGCTAACTTTATGGCAACACGAAGACAAGATTCGGGCATACAAGGAGAAGCGATGAGGTAATCGCTTGAATGGGTGGGGGAGGAATGTCACGACCCGCGACTTTCATCCCGGCTCCGTCCCCCCGCTTCCCGGTCCGTTCGGCTTGGAGGTTAAGTCGAATGTTTTAGAACGGTGCGGAGAGTTCCTACATCTTTCAAGACTTAGAAACTCTCTAGATACACTTAGCCTCCATAAGAATGTAGAATAGCTAGAATACTCTAGATAACTCTTGTAGGTTGTAAATAATCCTAGAGTTGTATAGAAAATTCTAGAGTGTAAATATTAGCCGTTGGATGGAAACGATCTCCACCGTTCGTTGAGGAGGTGGAAGGCTATCAATAGGGGCCTTGGCCGTTTGCCAAGACAACCCAAGGCATTTTTATTCAAAAGCATTCTCCAAGCAATACAAAGCTTTCCTTCTTAAAGGCTTTCTTTACTGTTCTCTTCTTGCCCACTTAACTTAAGCTTCTGAGCTATCGTTCTCTACTCTTAGCTTATGCCAAGCACGTCAAAGAGGGTCTAAAGACTGACTTAGTTCACCTTGAACAAGTGACTAAGTGCCGTACGGACATAGTAAAAAAGTAAGTCCGTGACATAAGGCATCCAGAAAACTATTTCGCATAATAAAAAGAACATAGAAATGAACATTACTGAAAAGAAATGTTTCCTTGGTGTTGATAGTGTCAATAAACAAAATCCCACAAAATAAAATACTTCTTTGGTATGGACAACGTTAATAAACTTAATCCTACATTGGAATCCTAAAAAGTTCCAAGTTAGTTAATAAAGTTTATGAGTCACTCAACTCATTGCTAATTGGTTTTGAGATAGGAGTATAAGTTCAATAAAATTGTTGCCAACTTTTTTAAATAGAGGATTGCGATTGAGAAGAAAGCTTAGTACTCTATCGGTTCCATAAAAGTAGGCTCGTTTTTTTTATGTGTTTATCCCAAATTATAAACTTATTTTTTTTAAAGAGTAATCAGTTTGTTATTTTACTAATATATCCATATTTAATGCACATTGAAAGATTAAAATACTTTAAGTTCCAATAATATAGTAATATGTGTTTTTTATTTTAAATGAATAATCTAATATTAACAAGGGCTATTTGAAAAACATATGAACAAAAACTAATTATTATAACTATATTAACTATATTTTTTAATCTGCATGAAAGAAAATTAAGTATATTTTATGAGACGGGGAAAGTATATTTTAGGAGCTGAAATTTTTGATAATAGTAATATCTAGAGTGTGTTTTGGCGACCGGTAAGATTTGCAAGCTTGATTTAGGGTAGGTGAAGCGTATAAACAAGTCTTGGAAACTTAGGCTCTGTTTGGATGGACTGTTTTTTAGGAAATGTGTTTCTTTGGCACAAAAAACACTGAAAGAGTGTTTTTTGGCATATTTTTTGGTTTTGTATACACATACACATTTTTACACACACTAAAATCCTACACACCAATAACATCAAGAACACACTCACTTTTACACACACACACACATTATACGTACATAGATACGTATGTACACGCATGCATGTACATTCGTATGTATGTACATATAATATATGCAAATATATTATATATAAATATGTATTATATATTATATATTTATATATAAATATATGTATGTACGTATGTATGCATGCATGTACATATGCATGTATGTACATATAATATATTTATTACCAATATATGTTATATATAATACATATTATATATATTATATGTATTATAATATAATATATATATAGGTAATACCTATACATACATATATTGATATATATTATATTATATGTATGTATGCATGCATGTACATACCTATGTATGTACGTACAATATCTATGAATATGTTATATATAAATATATTATATATTATATATATTTATATATAAATATGTATGTACGTATGTTTGAATGTACATACGCATTATGTACATATAATATATTTATTATCTATATATATTAATATAATATACATTATATATATTTTATGTATTATAATATATATAATATATAATATATATAGATATATAGATAATATCTACACATACATATATGTATATATATTATATTATATATATGTACGTATGTATGTACGTATAATATATTTAAATATATTATATATAAATATATATTATATTATATATTTATATATAAATATATGTATGTACGTATGTATGCATGCATGTACATACGCATTTATGTACATATAAAATATTTATTGTCTATATATATTACATATATATTGTATATTATATGTTATATATATTATATGTATTATAATATATATAATATATAACATATACACATACATATATTTATATATATTATATATATTATATTATATATACGTATGTTTGTATATATGTATGTATGCATGTACATACGTATGTATGGACGTATATATATGTATAAATATATTATATATATAAATTATATTGTATATTATATATATTTATATATTATATATATTATATGTATTATAATATATATAATATATAATATACATATATAGATAATATATATACATACATATATTTATATATTTTTTAGTATATACATGTACGTATGTATGCATGTATGCATGTACATACGTATGTATGTACATATAATATATATAAATATATTATATATAAATATATATTATATATTATATTTATTTATATAAATATATGTATGTACGTATTTATGCATGCATGTACATATGCATTTATGTACGTATAATGTATTTAGTATCTATATTATATATATATAAATTATGTGTATTATAATATAATATATAATATATATATACACATACGTATATTTATATATATTATATTATATACATATATATTTGTATATATGAATGCATGCATGTACATATGTATGTATATACGTATAATATATATAATATAATATATATAAATATGCGTATGTATATATATTATCTATATATATTATATTATATTATATATATTATAATAGATATATATTATATATATTATGCATGTACATACGTATGCATGTATGTACAAACGTATATATGTAAGTATAATATTATATATATTATGATATGTTATATTTATTTACTTATATAATATATACGTATAGGTATGTATGTATGTATATATTATATTATATATATAATGTAAATACATGTATTTTATATATGTGTGTATGGAGGTATGTACGTATGCTACATATATGTGTATGTATGTATGTGTGCATGTGTATGTGTGTGTGTATGTGCATGTGTATATGTGTGTGTACAAATTTGAGAATCAAAATTGTGTTTTGGACAAAAACTCTTAATTGTTTCTAAAAAACAACATTGTCCAAACGCTAATTGTTCCTAAAAAACATCTACAGTAAAATTTCTTAAAAAACACCCCAAAAAACACCCATCCAAACAGAGCCTTAAATGTGGAGGGAAGCGTGCAATGACTTTCCACAGAAAAGACAAGTCGGCCGCGTACATTCATTGAAGCTGGATGAAATTAAGTAGGCTCCACTGAGACTAATTGAAGTGCCTTCACACATTACTCAAAATAGTATTTGAAAGTCTAGAAAGTATTGGACTTCTGCAATGACGAAATTTCCTTGAAGCTTACCGAAAGTACGAGGGGATAATTTTGCACTTATCTTGCTCAAGTTTTATCATAATTACACTTATCTCTCTTAAGTTTTGAAAATTATATTTACATTTTTGTATTTATATTTTTTATAACAAAATAAACTCATTTTGATAATGTATTCTAAAAATACCAACCAAATACTTTAAAATATCCTTAAATGCTTTTAAAAAAACAAATCTTAAAAAATTAATTAATTAGTTATAAAAATTCTAAGTGGGCCTCCCAAGCTATTTACGCATGACTTAGTTAATAAATTAGTCATATCTTTCTTACTAATATATTTGTTTATAAGATTTTGACATAACAAATAACTGAGCTTTAGATAACAGAATTTGATGTGACAAAAAATTTGGTGTAAAAGTATTAGTCTTTTTGAAATTTTTGTAACTAATTAATTAATATTGTGAGGTTCTTTTTTAAAAGCAATTACAGATATTTTAGAGTGTTTGGATAGTGTTTTTGGGATACATGATCATAATGGATTTGTTTTGTTATAAAAAATATAAACATAGATAGTATAAGTGTAATTTTTAAACTTGAGAAGAGATAAGTACAATTATGACAAATCTCAGAGAAGGCATGTGAAATTATCCAAAAGTACAAACATAGCACTTGATTCTATGTGCCAATGTTGCAGTTGGGTTTTGAAATTTAGAGATGACTGAAATCAATGGGCGGATGCTATTTAGGCAACGGATTAGCAGACGGACATTGCAAAAAGGAAGTAAATTTTTGTCCAAAAAATATTGGTTTTTTATTGTGTTTATATGTTTCTTTCTGCAAAATTTTTCCTGGGTTTGGTTTGGTAACACAAGTGAGTATTGCATGCATCACGTTACACATTGTCAAATAATATAAGATACGACCTACCATCGTCACATGACGATAAATTATTGATTCTAATACACCACATGGTAATGCACGTAGTGTATTTTATATTTTTCCTTGGTAAGGCAGTTGTGATCTTGTGCTTTACAATGATTTTGTAATTAATTGAATACCATTCATCACGTCTAAATTCCACATCAAGAGGCGTCCTGCACAAGTTGCTAAAGTTTTAAACCGAGTGATGTGATAGGAGTGGCGTATGGCTATCCTATTGTTAATTCGACCGCCAATTCTTGATCAAGCTGGATTGGGGTTGGGGGAGAAAACTATTTAAGTGGACCGGATCTACGAGTTTCACTCATAGATTTAATGGTAAAGATTGAGCCACCGGGGTTTAGGGGTTCCCCTGAATTCCGGTAGCTCAATTTCTAACGTTAAGTTTACGGGTTTATAGACTTTTAGATCCACCTAAATATTTCTCGTTCGGGGAATAGAGTAGTCAATTGGAGTCAACCCTCACCAAAAAAAATCAAAAATAAAAGAACTTGATCAAAATTTAATCGAAAAACTATCAAAGTAAGAAAAATATTGTGATAATGGAATGTTAACAAATAAATATTAAATCTTTTAAGAAAAATGATAAATTAAGAAAAATATTGTGATAATGGAATGTTAACAAATAAATATTAAATCTTTTAAGAAAAATGATAAATTTTTGTTGAAATTTATGATTTTACAAAATTTACCATTTTTTGTTAGAATTATGATAACTAAAAGTTAATCTACCATTGTCGTCATTCCTCAAAGTCAATGTTAATTGTTAGTTCAACATGTAGGTTGAATGAGTGAATGATGCATATTTTGTTCATTCTAAATAAGTGTTTAGGTGCTCACCGGTTTATTTCTTTTGAAGGAGACACTTAATGTCAATGTCAATCGTTAACTTTAACTTGTTAATCTGACACAAATAAAAAAATAATGAGAAAGCTTAATAACTTGTTACACAAATAATACCATGTAAGATTAAACAATTCAAGCGAAATAGATGGTTGTTTGTATGACCAAATCCAAGGTTGGTGAAAATGTGGGTGGCTTGACCACCACATAGAGAGAGAGAGAGAGAGAGAGAGAGAGAGAGAGAGAGAGAGAGAGAGAGAGAAAGAGAGAGAGACTTCTTTAAACACACACCTTAATTATATCTATTCTTTTTTCAACCACTATTTTCTCTCTCTTACATTTTCTTTGACTAAGGATTAATGATATTTTCCAATTATAGATTGCAACAACTAATTATGGAGAAAGAGCGAAATTTGAGTGAATATATATATATAGATACACACATACACACACAAAAACTATGTTTAAGATAATGTTCATGAGGACAACTTCTAATCAATTTACCTATTTTAGCATTTTAATTTATTATCTTTATTCTTTTGTTGATTTTTAAGAAAAAATCTACATTAGTAAGTTTACTTATATCCCTACATCCTCTTATAATTCCCATTGATTACTTTAAATTTAGTCATTTTTTAAGTCAAAACTTTCTATATATTTTTAATCCATTAATAGTATTCTCTTAGTGTGTAAATACTACAATTGAAACGAATGAATTTTGAAATCTTACTAATATTTTGTATTACAGATTCTAAATCCTAAGATCACTTCTATTTACAAAATTTGCAAATAAAGATCGCCAATAAATGTGAGAAAACATATGATTAGTTCCTTTATAATTTCATATGTATTTGCTCCATTCAAAACATAAGAAAATTGCAAGATTTTCGTTTCAAGAACGCAATGTACACTAATGTGACATGATTGAAAAATAAGACATAAATTTCTTGGAAATTTTGAAGAACTAACTCTTAATTTTAACAGGTAAATTTCAAATAAGTTCCAAGTTTGAAAGATATAAAAAATAATAAAATCATAAATTTTGTTTCCTGTAAGATTATAAGAGTATAAAATTTGTTACTCGTACATAATTTTTTCTTATGAATTAATACTCATAAGCTATTCAATTTCTTTAATCGATCAATTGGTTGGATTTATTCCAAAATGCAGCAATAGAAATTCAATGAAAGTCTAATTTCGAATCTTCCCATCAAAAACCGAAAAAGGAGAGTGCAGCCTGGGAATCTTCAAATAGAATAGACATTTCTCCAATACTATGGATTTTATTAGCTTTCCCTTAACTTCACTCTCCAGATTTTCTAATGCCTTTCTTTTGGGACAAGATTTCGGATGATATTTTCAAGCTTATATTAAGTTCCTCTTGTATGTTAACATGGATTCACTTGATATCGTTTACATGATTTTAAAAGTCAAAGTTTTATATTACAACAAAGCTCAAGGGGATTGATTTAGTAGTTCCACTTTTTCTAATTATTAAACTATCCATTAATATTAGAGGTAGGCATGAATCGGTTAACCCGCCATACACCAAATATCCTAATAGGAACCAATTGTACTAGTTTACTAATTTGCTAATTGTATCTGACTATTATTAGTCGGTTAACTACTTGGTTGATTATCTAGTTAAAGAGGGTCGGTTACCACAGGTAATTGGAACCATATAATATTAAGTTAAGTTGACAAAGTACATGAAAAAATATTACACATAAATACTTGCTCAAACTAAAAAAATTACTTATATAATTTCAATTACTTTAAAAAAAAGTAATAAAATTACAAATTGAAACCCATGCATTCACTTTCTTTAAAAGTTTAAAAAGTTACAAATCAAAATTTTTCATAAACAAGTGAAAAAATACTTTTTATCTTCCTCATTCCACATTTAAATTATATAAAAGTAATTTTTTAGTTAGTATGAAGAAAATATATGATAATTTAAGCAAAAACAAAGGATAATATACAAAGTAAAATATTAAATAGAAAGAAAAATCAAACATGACATCTAGGTTTTTAAATTATCATAGACTCGAAAATGAAATGACTTGATACTTCTCAATTCTTCTATAATATTCACAAATATTAGTCTTGAAAATATGTATGTAGACCAATTCGATATCCATCGTTTTTAAAAATTTGATACTTAGAACTGGAATCATTTTTACAAATGATGTTCAGTTAATCTATCCACTTTCAAAATTTAGTTCAATTACCCTCATTTTTCGCTTTAATGGACCAATCTTTGCGGTTTTGCAATTATCTTTGACTACTGCTAATTAAGACTCATATAATTGTGTATAATCAGATCGCAATATGCAAATTGAATTAAGATTTTCGTTTTCATATATTACGATTAATTTGTCCATAAATATTGTTAACTGAGTAACTTTTGCCCACTATTGCAACTAAATGATTGTTTTACCTTTGAATAAACAAATTGCAAGAATTCACTTCTATTACAATCAATTGATTCCTTATTGGACAATTTCCATGAGCAATCTAGTGTGTGCGAGCGCGTCTATATGCGTTCGCGTCTGCGTCTGCGTGTGTGAATTGATGGCTAATTTGAACAAATGGTAAAAAGAATAATTAGCAAACATACTGCTTGTCAACGATTCAATAGAACTTAATGAGCTTGTGATTAATTGCATTTTATTCACACAGTTAATTTCTACTATGTAGAAGTACTAATAATTGTGATCTCATCAAGTTTGAATTCCATTACCAATTCTTGTCGTCCTGTACACGCTGCTAAACCGAGTCATATGATGGGATTACCCTTTTGGATATTCCCCTGTCAATTCATGTCACAGTCATATTTGGATTTTGGACTTTGGCGAATAGAGAAGTCAACTCGAGTCAACCCCAAGGGAAAAAGGGAGTGGAATTTGATCAGAATTCAGCTGAAATGGTTTTGAAATGCAAATTTGAAATTACTCTCATAGTAAATGCTAACTTTCCGATTGTGAAATTAACACGTCCATATACCAGATACAGATGCTCTAATTTCAAAGTCCAACATTTCCAAATTCATCGAGGTTGATATGGAGAGACACTTCTACTACTGCCTTTTTGCTCTTGTTTTTGTGCAATACCGTCCCATTGTGGCTTCTCCAGCCATGAAGAAAACAAATATTGCCACTGATCAATCTGCTCTCCTAGCCCTGAAAGCCCACATCACTTCAGATCCTTACCAATTCTTGTCAATAAACTGGTCTTCTAATGCTGCCACCTCTTATGTTTGTGACTGGATTGAAGTCAAGTGCGGCCATAAACACCAAAGAGTTACTTCTTTGAATATTTCAGGAATGGGACTCACAGGCACCATTCCTCCACAATTGGGAAACCTCTCTTTTCTTGTTTCTCTTGATATGGGAATAAACTACTTCCGTGGAAATCTTCCCCAAGAGTTGTCATGCTTACACCGCCTAAGGTTCTTCAATTTAAGCTCCAACAACCTCACTGGAGATATCCCATTGTGGTTTGGTCAATTTCCAGAACTTCGGATCTTGGATTTTACAAAAACTATTTTAGTGGTCCGATTCCTTCTTCCATCTCAAACCTGTCGAAACTCGCACATCTGAATTTCGAGGGTAATTCCCTGAGAGGAAAGATTCCCGAAGAGATTGGGAACCTTCATAGCTTGAAAATTCTGAATCTTAGAGGTAATGTATTGGTTTGTTTCAAACCAGCGACCATGTTCAACATTTCAACCTTGGAACGTGCTGTATTAACATTCAATAACTTATCGGGTACTCTTCCTGTTGACTTATGCCACCATCTTCCAAATCTCAAAGACATGTATCTACCTTTTAATCAGATACATGGCGAAATCCCATCAAATTTATCTCAATGTTCACAGCTTGAGATATTGTCGTTTGCATTCAACGAATTCACTGGAACCATACCTAAAGAAATGGGCAATTTAGAGATGCTTCAGGGATTATACCTTGGAAGCAACAATTCACACGGTATAGTGCTGAACCTAAGCTCTTTTATTCATTTTCCCTTGTTCAAACAATGTACTACTAGTTATTCCTAGCATTAAGCATGACATGAAATCAATATACTTCCTTCCAATTAATCATTTTCTACAAACTTTAGTATAGTAGTTCTTTTACGTTTCAATAGTCAATATTTTTTTAACACTTATTTGCGGGCAAGATTTATAAATTACGGACAAATTCTTGGAAAATGGCAGGTGTCATTCCACGAGAGATTGGCAATCTTCGTAATCTGAAGGAGTTCGGTATAGAACGTAACCAAATCACAGGGTCTATACAGAAAGAAATTGGGAATTTGACCATGCTTACAGCTGTTCAGTTTTCCCATAACTTCTTAACAGGTAAAAATTTTACCACGAGGGAAGAGTTTCACTTTTACATCCTAGCTTGGCTTAGTTTTTATAATCTTGTCCTACAACCTGTTAAAAGTGCTTATTTTCTGGATTCTTCAAAAAAATTAGTCTTATTACTTTCATGCATCATTTGACAGGTGTAATACCAGAAGAGATGTCCAACCTTCACAAATTGGAGAAACTTTATTTCACATTCAATGAATTAAATGGCTCCAAACCCACTGGGATCTTCAACCTCTAAACATTGCGTGAGATTTCACTGGGATTAAATCAACTCACAGGCAGTCTTCCGTCAAATATTGGCTACTAATTGCCTAACTTAGAGATTTTTTCTGTTGGCAGAAATAACATTGGGGGATTTTTACCAACTTCTATTGTAAATTGCTCTAAATTAACCATTCTATCCTTATTTTCGAACCAATTCACTGGCTTAATCCCCAACTCCCTTGGGAATCTTGAACTCCTGGAATCTCTACTTCTTGCCGATAACAATTTAACCAGTGATCCAACGTCTTCGGAGCTGGACTTTCTTACTTCCTTGACAAAGTGCAAGAATTTAAAGACACTAGTGCTAGCTGAGAATCCACTCAATGGGATTCTTCCAACTTCCATTGGGAATCTTTCTACTGCACTAAAATATTTCAAAGCAATGGCTTCCAATATTCAAGGTCCCATCCCAAGTGAAATGGGCAACTTGAGCAATCTACTCTTGATTTCTCTAGAAGACAATCAGTTGACTGGAGTTATTCCAAGAACAATCCAAGACTTGCAAAAACTTCAGGTGCTGTCTCTCATGAGAAACAAACTAGGGGGCAGTTTAGATAACTTTTGTAGGATGCACAGCCTAGCTGAGCTGTATCTTAGCCAAAACCAAATTCCAGGAACCATTCCAGATTGTTTTGGCAATATGACATCTCTCAGGCATGTTTACCTGCGTTACAACTTATTGACCTCTAGTATTCCTGGAAGCTTGTGGAAGCTCAGAGATCTCCTGGTGCTTGTCTTAGCCTCGAACTCTTTAACTGGCTCATTGCCTCTCGAGATTGGAAATTTTGAAGGCTGCAATATCAGTTGACATGTCAATGAATCAAATCTCAGGGGACATTCCAGCAACAATTGGAGATCTACTGAACCTACAAAACCTTTCTTTAGCACACAACCGGTTACAAGGATCCATTCCAGAATCATTCGGAACCATGATAAGCCTAACAGCCTTGGACTTGTCAAATAACAGCCTCTCTGGTTTGATCCCCAAGTCATTGGAGGAACTTCAATACTTGAAAGTCCTCGACGTTTCTTTTAATCATTTGAGGCAGTGAAATTCCCTCTGCGGGTCCTTTCAGAAACTTCACAAGTGAATCCTTCATTTCCAATGATGCTTTGTGTGGAGATCCAAAATTTCATGTCCCACCATGCCAAACCAATCCAAAACATAGATCAAGATTGAAAAAGGTGCTTCTACTTGCATTTATCTTACCAGGGATTGCTGTTATGGTTGTCTGGGCCTTGACAGTTGTATATCAGAGGAAAAATAAGATTCCAACTGCAACAGATTTGTTACCAGTAACAACAGCAGCAAGAGTTTCTTACTATGAACTTCTTACGTGCAACCAATGGTTATAAGTGAAAGCAATTTACTTGGCTCTGGGAGTTTTCGGATCAGGTTTATCAAGCAATTTTGAATGATGGAAGGGTTGTGGCCGTAAAGGTATTCAATTTGCAACTTGAACGTGCAGATATGAGTTTTGATGTAGAATGTGATGTACTCTGCAACCTTCGCCATCGGAATCTCGTCAAAGTCATCAGCAGTTGCACGAACCATGACTTTAAGGCCTTGGTCCTTGAATACATGTGCAATGGGAGCCTTGAGAAATGGTTGTACTTCTCCTAAACTATATGTTGAATATATTGCAAAGATTGGACATCATGATAGATGTGGCAAGTGCATTGCAATACATGCACAATGAATCTTCGACGCCTGTGATTCACTGTGACTTGAAGCCGAGTAATGTCCTCATTGACGAAGACATGGTTGCCCATGTAAGTGATTTTGGAATCGCGAAGTTCTTGGGAGAAGAGGAAAGCACTGCATTTACTAAGACCTTAGCAACAATTGGGTATATGGCACCGGGTAATTTTAATTAGTGACATTTCTGTTACATGATTTTTCTTTCACATTCTTTTTCTAACGATTTTTGGATTGCAATATTTCATTTAGAATATGGATTGGGAGGACTAGTATCAACAGCATGTGATGTCTATAGCTATGGAATCTTGCTGATGGAAGTATTTACAAGAAGAAGGCCCAGTGATGAAATGTTCGATGCAAATCTAAACTTGAAGAGTTGGGTTAAAGATTCAGTGCCTAATGCAATTCTTCAAGTTATAGATGCAGACTTGTTGATGCCCGATGATGAACATTATTTAGAAAAGTTGGAGTTCTTGTCATCAATCATGAAATTGGCCCTAAATTGTGTTCCAGAATCTCCTAAAGAAAGGCTTAGTATGAAAGTTGTTGCGGATACACTGCAAAAGATCAAGCTACGATATCTTGAATGTCATGGAGGATACTAATTTTGAGATTGCATATTGTAAAACATGTTTTTTTCCTTTTTTTTTTTTTAACAAATTAAGAAACTATAGTGAATGAGTTTCCTAAATCTTTCGTGGAAGAAGAGAACTCTGCTTGTTTTCTTTATTTGCCTAATTTTGCATCTCGGGTAAAGCTTGGTTTAATTGGTAACTATACCATACTTGCAATTTAACTGGGTCCGAATACATATGCTGCTTTGATTTCCATCATCATAGGGTGTACGTGGAAAATTGTAGTTTTTTTTTTTTTTTTGGGTAATTAAAGTGTTTAATTCCGTTGTACCCATGAAACTCGTTTACTTAATCATTTCACTTTAGCCTATCATGGTCTTTCCGTTTACTCTTTCATATACTATTCATATCCCATCCAAATCAAATAGGGATAATTTCACGTACCTCCTCAAGGATTTGTCATTTCATAATAAAACTTACCTTCCTTAGTTGTACAAAATGATTTTAATAATAATTGCTTTAGAATTAAATCAAACTTAAAAAAAAAGAGAAAAATAAAACAAAACAATGAGTAAAAGATGTAAAAAGACCACAAACCCAATGCGTTCACCCTCCAACTGCACCTTCCAAATTGTTTACGCATGATTTTTTTTTTATATATATTTATTAAAACGGTTATTTCTTTCTTGCTGATATATTTTTTCGGTGAGATTTTGTGGATAAAGAATGAAATAGGTTCTCGAAACCCTGAAGAAGATCAAATTCACATTTATTAATTGCCGTGAATTTAGTTACTAGTAAATTGCAATACATATTTTACAGAGAATTGGCTGAGCCAAGAAAATAAGGATAGAGAAATTTAGAATGTTTTAGTTTCTTTACTACATATCTGCTTAATTTTTCTATTGTTTGTGTAAAAATTATTGCTAAAGTTTCAGTCTTAACCTTCTCGGTGGAAAAATAAAATTTCAAACGACAAAATTCGTTTATTCGAGTTTATTTAGTAATTTCAAATGACTTCCAATATGATCACTACTCAAACAATAGTGTGTAATATCCAATTCTATAAGTCCTGTAACTGGTACTCTTTCCACTGAATCGGGAAAAAAAATGTTGAAAGGACAAAGAAAAAGTTCGAGTTCACCAAATTGATTTTTTTCTTTTGTTTACATGATTTAGGGTAAATTACCCAATAACCCCTTGTGGTTTTCGAAAAAATCATATAATCTTCCTATGATTCAAAAAACTATAGATCACCCTTCTGTGGTTTAAGTGAAAATGTCAAAACAAATGGAAAAAGCCTTCCGTCATGGTCTGCGGGTAAAATATTCAAATTACCCCAGTATAAGTGTTAAAATGGTCAGAGGGTAATGTATAGGTTTTGGAACCATAAGGGAGTTATGGGTTCATTCGAAAACCATAGAGGTGTAGTGTATTTTGCTTGCAAAAAATACATGCAAGTAAAGAGATAAAACAATTAAGCACTTGGAAAATTTGGCATTTTATCCCCGGCCGTAATGAAAGACAATTTCCATCTCTTTGATACTTTAACCCAAATCACAGGGGGGTGATATAAGCTTTTTGAATTATAAGGGGGTCATGTGCTTTTTTCAAAAACCATAGAGGGGGGTAAAGTGTGGTTTATTTTATGTTGTCCTACATTTTTCTTTTTTGTACACAGGGTTCCAAACCCTTCCCTAAATAGATAGACACCTGTATTTCAACTTTCCAATCACAATTTATTTAGGAAAATTTGCCAATTCGGTCTCTCACGTTTTTATAAAAAATTTTTTAAGCCCCTCACATTCAAAATCAGCCAAAATAATCCCTCAAATATAAAAAAAGTGTATCTTGATTGGTCCTAAAACTCATTTTTATTCAATTTTTTGATAAAATCAAAGACAAAAATGAAAATACATATGTTTCTCTCTATTAAAAAGGTGAAATTTACCAATTTCTCCTATTTTCACCCAATCAAGAACTCTAATTTCAAAATCATCAACTCCCAAATCCATTGTACAAGCACTCGTGAATGATTGTCTATGATCAAATTGCCAAATTGTACTTTTTCATGAGAAGGTAACATGTGTGTTTTCGTTTTTTCGCCTAACTTTGCTAGAAAATTGAGCAAAGCTGAGCTCTCAGACTAATCGGGACACACTTTTTTTTATATCTAAGAGATGATTTTGGCTAATTTTGAACGTGATGGAGTAAAAAAAATTTTTGTGAAAATGTGAGGAACCAAATTGGTAAATATCCCATTTTCTTATAAACTGTGTTTAAACTTTAAACGGAAGAAATAAGCAATAAAACCCCCATCGCCACGCGCCGCAGCCCCTGGGGTTTTTTGGGGATGGCTCCAGCCTTGTCAATTAAAATTCCAAGTTCACTTAAAATGTGCAAGTTATGAATGAGCAAATGACTCTTGGTAGCTTAACGATAGAAATTTATGTCGTAATCTCCCAAGTAATGTCAAATACTTCCGCACTAATGTGGCGGCTTTTGCCATTCATTGTTTGATGCGTCAAAATAAATGGCTGAAAATATTATTTGCTTTCCACAATAGAAAGGCACAGTTGAATTAGTCCAATGGTAGTATTTGAAGTTCTGTTCCAACATTTCGCAATATTTTCCCAAATTTTCATCATTGGTACGAGAAAGTTGAAGACTTCTTGCGTCAGTATCCCACTCACTTGACTTAAAACGATATGCGCACTGCTGACTTTAATTTGTTGGGAAATGATCTTGCCTTTTCAGTTTTTCAATCATTTTATTTTGGTTAAAAAAATCTACAACTTCCCTGTTCTTGGGGTTTGAAAATTAAGTTATTTGAAGGAGAGAGTTCTCATTCCAAATAATATGGACATCTCCTAGTGAGACTCATAGTGGTACCATATATACCCTTCAATTTTTCTTCCAGCCATCCAAATTTTACAAGTTAAGATTTTCTGGTTGATCTACGCATCATTACATTTTTATGCTCATCAGTTATGGAAAAATACTACTATTGTTACCATCTTGCTGCACTTGTTTTGCTGCAGTATTGTCTAATGAAGACTAGTTATGCAGCCATGAAAACACCTAGAAACATCAACACTGATCAATCAGCACTTCTAGCCCTGAAAGCCCACATCACATCAGACCCTCACCAATTCTTGGCCAAAAATTGGTCTTCTAATGCTGCAAATTCCTCTGTTTGTGACTGGATTGGAGTAGTAATGCGGCTCACGGAGGCACCACAGAGTGACTACCTTAGACATGTCAAACATGAGTCTTAGCTGGCACCCTTCCTCCAAATCTTGGAGACCTCAGCTTTCTAGTTTCTCTTGATATCAGTAACAACTATTTTCATGGTACTCTACCTGAAGAATTGTGGCAGGTTGCGCCGACTAAAATTCATGAGTTTAAGTTCCAACAACTTCAAGTGGGGTGGTTCCAATGGGGGTTGGTCTCTTACAGGAACTTCGATACTTGTCATTGTCTTACAACAAGTTCGTTGGCTTCATTCCTCCATCCCTCACTAACCTGTCAAAATTAGAACACCTAGATGTAGGAAAATAACTTCCTGTGGAGGAAAATTCCAGAACAAATTGGAAATCTTGATAACCTAAATTATGTAAATATGCAAAGCAACCAGCTTACAGATTCAATTCCTTCATCCTTCTTTAACATCTCAACATTGGAAATTGTTGGTTTTACAATCAATAACCTATCCGGTAGTCTGCTAGTTGATATATGTCACAATCTTCCAAATCTGGTTGGCCTTTATCTATCTGCTAAGTGAGTTGAATGGCCATATTCCATCAAGTTTACCTCAATGTTCAAAACTTCAGTCACTGTCACTATCAAAAAACAAATTTAGTGGCCGAATACCGAAAGAATTTGGAAACTTTCAAGTGCTCGAGATGTTATACCTTGGTGGTAACAATTTGGAAGGTAAGTACAAATAATACCGACCCTAACCTTTTGTTATGTTTCGATTTTGCTGTTTAATTTTCTGAGAATATAACAAGACTTTAATTAGTTTTTTATTCTATATAGAACTTGTAAGAAATTGAATAAATATGAAGGTTGTCAGCTTTTGTGATTTTTGTGCATTGATTCCTCAAATTTCTAACTCATGCTATTTTAAGTTACTTGACAAGTGCGAATTTCTTGAAAAGGATGGCCTCTATGTATCGAAATTGACGGCTTTTTAAGGAATAAACTTGGAAATGTCGAAAGCTAAAGGTGGTTCAGATGTTCACATATATTGAGATTGAAAAATTAAATTCTGACTAGTCAGAAACATAAAATATCTAAATTGCAATTCTTGATCGTCTTGCAACTACCGGAAAATTCTAAAGGATATGCAAATTGGCAGGTGAAATTCCGCCAGAAATAGGCAGGCTTAGTAATCTGCAGCTGCTCAGCATGGATAACAACAAAATTACAGGCTCTATACCGACAGAAGTTGGGAATTTAACCACGCTTAGTATGCTCTACTTACATTACAACTCCTTGACAGGTATCTCGTAACCATTGAGCATTATATGGCGGATCTCTCATATTTTGTACATTTGATACCAAATATGAATATTTTTCAAAGCAAAAATCGTACCTTACCTGTAATATTTCACTTTGCAGTCAATTGTTCTTGAACTTACTACAAGAGATATCGCCAATGCATGTCATGTTTTTGCAACGATTATTCACTGTGGAATGTACCTTATAGACCTCTCTTTTACACAGAGTCTGTAAACTTGATTAATTAACTGTATAGAAAAGAATTTGAGAACTACAAACATGTTCTGATGATATTGTGCAGGCATAATTCCACCTGAGATCTACAATCTTCTGAACCTTGAGGTGTTCAAAATTCGTGAGAACCAAATCACTGGCAGTATACCTGGAGCAATTGGAAATTTGTCGGAGCTTTATTTGCTGGATTTGGCATATAACAACTTCACAGGTATGGCTACCCTGTACTCCCGTTGCAACAGAGGAGCTCACGAATAATAAATCAAGAGTTTATTAAAAGCTAAACAAGGAACCTTATAATAATATTTAAACATTAAATTACACTTCGACAAACCTAATAACATTTTTCTCATGGCTTCTCATAAAATTACATTTTTTTTATATGTAAAGATTAACATGTCATGTCACAGTAATGCAGAATTAGATGACGTAAAAAAGGAAAATGACAAGGTTTCTAGTATAAGTTACCAAAAATTTACCAAATTCTTAAAGAACACTTACGACTCTATCACTTGAACTCTGCATTAAAACACGATTTTCCTCTTATTCACATTTCTTGATGCATAACTTAATTTCGTAGGTATAGTTCCTCAAGAGATCTGCAACCTTCACCGCTTGGAGCAAATTTACTTATCATCTAATAGATTCAATGGTTCCGTCCCAACCTGGGATCTTCAATATCTCAACATTGATATCGCTTGCACTTGCATTCAATCCGCTGACTGGCAATGTTCCATTGAATTTGGGATACGGATTGCCCAATTTAGAGTACTTAGATCTCTCAGCAACTTACATTGGTGGAATTATACCATCGTCTATTGCAAATTCCTCTAGATTATCTAGATTAGCCCTGGCAAGAGCTCAATTCACTGGTTCAATACCTGACTCCTTAGGGGATCTTAGTCTCCTAGAAGTGTTGCTTTTGTTTGAAAACAATTTAGAAACTGAACCTATGTCCTCAGAGTTGGGCTTTATCACTTCATTGACAAAATGTAGAAATTTGAGCTCTATAGAATTGGGGAAGAATCCACTCAATGGGGCTCTTCCAGTTTCCATTGGGAATTTCTCTAGTCTTCTTGAACAGTTTGAAGCTAGTGGTTGTCAAATTAGGGGAGCAATCCCAGGGGAAATTGGCAATTTGAGCATTGTGATATCATTAAATCTTGAAAAGAATCAGTTGTCTGGAGTTATTCCAGCAGCAATCAAAGATTTACAAACCATCCAATTTTTATCTCTGGATGAGAACATCCTACATGGTACTGCTAGACCATTTCTGTGACTTGCCTAGCTTGTCTGAATTATACCTGGACCACAGCCAAATTTCTTGGTCAATTCCTGAATGTTTTGGCAATATGACTTTTCTAAGGCATCTTACCTTGGGAAACAACCTACTAGCCTCGAGCATACCTAGAAGCTTTTGGAACCTCAAAGATCTGTTGCAGCTCAACCTATCCTCCAATTTCTTGATCGGTTCCTTAACTCAAGAGATTGGAAATCTAAAAGCTGCCATTTCTATGGACACGTCGATGAATCAATTCTCGGGCAATATTCCTAGCACGATGGGTGGTTTGCAAAACCTACTTAACCTTTCTTTAGCTCACAACCAACTGCAAGGATCTATTCCAAATTCATCTGGAAACATGTTGAGCTTACAGTTCCTAGACCTATCACATAACAACCTTTCAGGTTTGATCCCCAAATCCTTAGAGGCTCTTCAATATCTCAACCAATTCAATGTTTCTTTTAATCAGTTAGAAGGTGAAATTCCCTCCAGAGGTCCTTTCAAAAACTTCACAAGTCAATCCTTCATTTCCAATGATGCGCTCTGTGGAGATCCAAAATTTCACGTCCCAAGATGCCAAAAGAATTCAATGCATAGACGAAGAGTGAAAAAGTTGCTCAAGGTTACATTTACTCCGCTAGGGGCAGTGGTTGTCATAACCATAGCTTTGGCATTTTCATTCTTGAGAGATCGGAAGAAAGATAGGGTCCTGAGTGGAATAAAAATGCTATCTATACCAGCTCTAGAGAGAGTTTCTTATTTTGAGCTTGAACGGGCAACGAATGGATATAATGAAAGCAATTTTCTTGGCTCTGGGAGTTTTGGATCTGTTTACAAAGGGATTCTCAGTGATGGAAGGTTAGTAGCTGTAAAGGTATTTGATTCGCAATCAGAAGGAACAATTCAGAGTTTTGATGTAGAATGTGAAGTATTGTGTAACCTTCGCCATCGAAATCTCGTAAAAGTCATCAGTGTTTGCTCTAATCAGGACTTCAAGGCCTTGGTTCTTCAATACATGTGCAGTGGCAGCCTTGAGAAATTGTTGTACTCCAACAACTATTTGTTAAGTATTTTGCAAAGATTGGACTTAATGATAGACGTGGCAAGTGCTTTGCAGTATCTCCACAATGAATATTCAATACCTGTGATTCATTGTGACCTGAAACCTAGTAATGTCCTGATTGATGAAAACATGGTTGCCCATGTAAGCGATTTTGGACTAACAAAGTTTTTGAGGAAGGAGGAAAGCGTTGCACTAACAAAGACCTTGGCTACTATAGGTTACATTGCACCAGGTGATACTTTCAAATTTTAGTTCTGTTTTTGTATTCTTTTTAGTTAATATTTTGATGGCAGTTATAGGATTACAATTTTGTTCGCAGAGTATGGATTGGAAGGAATAGTATCAAGAGCATGCGATGTTTATAGCTATGGAATCATGTTAATGGAAGTCTTTACAAGAAGAAGGCCTAATGATGACATATTTGAAGGAAATTTGAGCTTGAAGAGTTGGATAAATGATTCTATGCCTACTGCAATTCTTGAAATTATAGATGTATAAACTTATTGGAGCCGATAGGAAGACCTGCTCACTGTCAGGTTGGAGTGTTTATCATCAATCATGGAGGTGGCATTAAGATGTGTTGCAGAATCTCCTAAAGAGAGGCCTGGTATGAAAGACATTCTTGAATCATTGAAGAAGATCAAACTTAAATTTCTTGCAAGTCAGGTGAGATAGATGAATTTTTTAAATTCAGACCCTAGTACATTTTGCTGTCAGTGAAAATTGTTAAGCAGCAACGACCTGCAGAAATGTTAATTCTCTTGCTAGCTCTAGGGTTGGAGGAAATGATTCTGACACTGAAATTTTCTACATGTGGAAAGCTCCTCTAAAGGTCAAGTCAGCTTAATTAGTATACCTCCTACTTTCTACTTTGAATTTGTGCTACCTTTCCTTTCATTCACATTGGCAATCCTTTACATACATATGTAGGTAATTTCAACGAAATAAGAGTGAATAATCTCAACTTTTCTTGTTAACATTTGTTTAATCAAGGAATATAGCATATCATATTAGTTGGAAATTTTATATGCCATAATCGAATACCGAACTGACCTAACAACTACACAACGAGATAAGAATCAATGAAGATTTTGCCTACATTTAGTTACTATCTAAAATAAAATAACAGCTTCTTTTCATATCTTTTATTGGTATAACATGTTAATATGGGCAATATAATTGTTTATTTCATCCTTTTAAAAAAAAAAAATTTGGTTCCTGCTCTATTTCAATGGAAGCAAATTAGCCAAACCAGAAATAAACGCACAGCCGTTTCAGCTTACCATCATTCTATTGTTTTTTCGTGCTAATATCATTCTTACTTTGGCTTCAACCCTTCAAATCAGCTCTTTATTTGCTTTGCCTAGTAAACAACCATCTAGTAGCTACTACTATACAGTGATAAATAAGCTTAAATCGTTTTTCCTCCAATCACCACGAAAAATAAAACAAACCTTTTCAAGTCCGATGTGAAACCATACATCTCCCTGCCCATGGATTTCTCTCGATCACATCATTATTCTTATTTTAATGATCAGAAGAATGTGCCGTGGTGATGCGAAGTTAAATTATACCCAAAAAAAATAGTAAGCTAAATAATGACAAGTTATTAATGAATTCACTTTGCATAGAAAGCGACTATTGCATTGACGTTTTTTTTTTTCTTCTAGTGTGATATACATCGAGGGCCTTGTTATATGGTATTGAGTTGTACTTTATCATAAACTTCTCTGGTTCAGTTCTGAGGAGACGATTGCTCAATTAAACTAGAAGTTCGAATGAGAATAAGAATGCATCATATTAATCGTACATTTTGAGTGATTTTGTGTTAGTTTAATGTGAGGTTTGCATGAAAGTTGATTTCAACCTTTGTACAACAAATCATTTCAGCCTCACCACCCTCTTATATCTTGATTAATAACTCGAAAGAAAAGAACAGAAATCATCAAATCCAGGAGTTGGAAAAGACTGGTAATAGGTGAATATATTTTTTTTCATTCTTCTAAAGTATATTTGATATAAAACAGAGTACATCAATCGTGCCAAAACTATGCTGGTATACACCCCATAACCAAAGCTTTCAGCACTGATTTACCTTCTGTTGCACACAACCCATTAATAACCCAGAGGGGTTCTACTCGGAGTCAGAATCTGTGTTTCCCATAGCCCTTAGTCCTCGCCATCTCTATAATCCAAAATTATGTGATTAACAAATGAAGCCTCCCTAAATCTTCAATTACAGAACCAAATAGATGTTCAATCGTGACCAATAAAAAGCAGCATACCTTTTTGGACACCTTTTTCTCTCTAACCTCGTAACGTTCAAGTGACAGATCACATAGCCATGCCCCAGGACTTACCAACTGCATCATTGAAACAACAAAATCCAACTTAAATTATGTCATAAAGAGATAAAAAGTCAAAAATAGACAAGTTAAAAAATGCTAAAAACAAATTTCTCACAAGAACATAGCCTACACTACTACACGGTTTTGGGTTAAAAAATTGATACATGGAACTGGTAAGGCAAGATATTAGCTACACGAACAACTAGAAGCACGGCAAAATACCATCACCAACCACAATATTTTAAGAGAGATAGGAAGTTAAGAAGAAAGCAGTTAAGTGTTACTAGTTGCTAACTAATGGTACCGGCTATCTCTCATTTCTGCTTTGCAATTACCTCCCCTGAGAATCAACAAATGTGGCTGACTACTGACCATGCTTTAGAACAAAGAAGAAACTTCTACTCACTGACTATGACTATCACCAAGATATGTTAAAGAATGAAGAAAAGTTAAGCGCAAGAACAGAAGAGAAGACAGGCAGAAATGTGGGGTAGAATGATTCTGGGAGGCGAAATAAATGTGTGAAAATAAAGGATTTCGCACTAGGAAGGATTTTGCAAATTAGCACAAAAGAGAAACGGGCTTCTTCTTTTTTTTCTGTCAAAAGTTTTCAACAGTCAATAATTGTCATGATCAGAATATTAGTACCTTCACACTTTGAATAAATTTTTTATTTATTTTTGTTCTGTTGGGCAAAAAAAGCTGTTTTGCATTGCAAAATTTTAGCATTTCCATTGTGCAAAGATCCCAACTCTAGAAGAATTAAGAAAATGGCTGACATGTTTTAAATTTCTCTTCAAAAGAATTGGCTTGTGGTAAGGTATAAGTCCAAAAAACCACCAATGTCCACTAAATCACGGGATGGAGAAAACCTTACCAAAAAGCATGGTATTGTTTCCACCAGTGCTTTTTTAATGCTTTTTGTACCTAAACAGCTACTATTATCTAGACATGTTAAACTATAAAAGTGAAATTAATACAGCTGATTCTCTAAATTTCTTCTCACCAAATAAAATACCTCTTGTTCAGAGGTAGTAAATCAGGAAATACTTCATTAACAAACATATAACCAACCGAGTTCACCTAAAAATCAAACACTACAATATTTTTGGTTGGCAGAAAAATATCCAGGCAGAAACTTTATTTTTGTCGCAACAATATTCATACCCTCTTAAATGGCTAGATGATTCTTGAATGGCTATTAAGAAGGGAAAAAACCAACTAGTAGAGGTTAATTGATCAAAAAAATCAGCAACTTCAGTAAAACACAAGATTAACTAGTAGTGCTATGATGGGGTGGAGAAAAAGAATTTACATTGAGGGTGCGTTGGATGCACTTAGCTCTTTTCTTCGGTCTTTGAGGAAGTTTGGAACCCTTGATGGCCATAAAATCTTCTTCTTTCTCTTTATTTGTCAAGGCAATCTCAAACTTAGGTGGCCAAACAGCAGGGATGGCGTCACTTCCCGATGATGTCCCTCCTCCTTTCTTGCTATCGGTTGATGCCGAACCATTGATCTTCTTCTCATTATTGCTATTGTTGTTGTTCTGGCTGGCACTACCATTGCTGCGTTGGCGATGATGGCTACCGTTGTTGCCTTTCTTGTTCTTGTCCGGGGAAGCCAAACCCCTCACACCGTTGCTTTGTCCCCTCATAGCCACCGAACTCTCAGAATTCCTAAGAAAAACATAGACAATATAATTGTAATAATCACAGCATAAGAACATGAATTATTGTACAACTTATAAGACATCATCCTACGTAGTATTGACTGTGAAATATGTACATCATAAAAATTTGAAAATAATAAAAATTAACCTTTGGTAATAGGGAAATATTTCAGGCTCTTTATTGAGGAAGGGTAAATACCAAAATATTATTGTGGGGTAGAACAAGTAGAACTTATATTGTATTATTTGACCAAGAATCACGATTGTAAATGTAATAGCATCTACTGTCGGAAAAATCAATGAACCCTATTGCAATTGCTCAGATACCCCTCTTTTTAGCTTATAAAATTGCTTAGAAAATGAAAACAAGGAGGTTTTTTTTTTTTTTTTTTTTGGGTAGGGTCTGGTGCTGATTTGGGCGTTTACAGTCAGAGAGCTTTATGAAGTGATCAAGATATTTGCGCTTAGGGGAAAAGAGATTTTGATTTTGGCTTCTGGCAGGATCTTAGCCGTTGACTGACATCCTATGCATGCAAAGAAGGTTACGTGTCCTAACAGCTCATCTGTTGATGCTGAAATACATGGCCCACTACTTTAATTCTCTGTTAACAACAAAACAAGAAAAGAGATTGGCTGTTACAGGAGGAAGAAGGAAGAGGAGACAAGGAGAGAATAGCAGGGAGGAGGGAAGGGGCGAAGGAGTGGTTGTTAATCGCCTTGAATTTCCAATTTCATCTTTACGATTATGATCCGGTCATTAGAGTTGTCACCTTATTTATCAAGTATTGTTCAGCGTAAAACCTAGGAATTTATTTTATCATTTTCTTTTTCCCATCTTGTTTGTTGCTCAAATTCATATATAAATTTACAACTCCTTTAAATGTGAACTTAGTAGCATGGGAAATAAAAATGTCATAAAAGTTCAAACAAACCACCCTAATTTGATACGATTTGATTGGTGCAGATAATTGATCGTGACTTTTAAAGCCAAGAATCAAGCCGAGATCACGACGCGTGGCAATAGACAGCTAAAAATATGCAAATAGTATGAAACTGTTGTATTAGAATTATTGAGAATCAGATAAGGTAATAATGCAAATTATTGAGCGTAACCTATGCGCAATTTTACCCATCCGCAGCGCCATATGATGTCTCATAATTGAAAATTATTACCTGCACCACGTATAGTGTCACGTAGTGCATTAAAATTAATTATTTATAATCTTGTGATAATAATAAGTTATATTTTATATTATGTGATGATGTATTATTGATTCTAATGCACGTCCATACTGCATGCAATACTTATTTCGTACTTAACAATGTGTAATTAATTTTAATATACACCCACACGAATACTCGTCTCATACCGGCCTATTTCTATCAGAACTGACCAGATAATGCTTGGAAATGACACGGATCTCAGTTCCAAACCATTATCTGAAAAATTAAAATGGCCAAATCATCCACACATCTCATAGCCCTGATTGACCAAGACTAGTAATACTACTCGACGCTACCCCTCCATTTGCAATTGAATAATATTTTTAAAGTTTAAAATATTCTTCAAACAAATTCTTTAACTACTTCCTGTTTTCACTTGAAAAAAAATATATTAAAGTGATAATTTTTCAAAATCTCTAAAAACGTAATCCAAATGAAATAATGAAAAATTCAAGCCCTTTAACTAAAATTAAATAAAACTCAGAATGAAAGAAAAATGCATTTTTTTGGGGAAATAAATATTAGTACCTGAGAATTCTCTGAGATGGAGAAGCCTGACGCTGACGGAGGCTAAAGCAACCATTCCCACCGTTACTAAAAATTCTATTATTATTAATAATCATTATTAATAATATTACTGGGTTGAGATATATCTTTAATATTATGATCCGATCTCACAACCTGAACCTCGGTTCTCCGACCCGGATAGGATCCTGATTCGGATCCAGAGATATCGTAGTTGCCACGGTCTTTGACCTGGAATTTCGTACACTGCAACCTTTTACTCTTCGCCCACTGTAATACGAAGTCGGACGACGTCGTAGCTGGAGACTTGGAGCTAGTCTCACTACCACTGTGATTATTGGGATTCGAATTCCTCTCCATATCTTTTATCTCAACCCTCTGCCAATTTAATTTTTTTACTGTAATAAATAACTGCAGTTAAAAGTTAAAAATCATGCTAAAAATTAAGACTAGATAAGAATTGATGGTAATTGATGAATAGTACTATTAACATTTTGTTGCCAAAATTATAAAATTTTCTAATTTCCAAGAAAAACTCGTCATTTTTTTTTTCAAAGTCAGGAAAACAAACATAAAAAAAAAAAAAGGAAGAAGAAGAAGAAGCTTCCATTTAAAAAAAAAACAAAGCGAAACTGGAAGAAGAAAATCTTCTAACGAACAGTTCCAATGAAATTACCAAAATTGGCTAGAAATTTTTGCTGAAATTTGTTGTGAAATTTTTCCTTGCGAATCCAAATAATCACAGTACCTCAAAAGAAGCATCAAATTGTTGAAATCCTGACAACGAACTTTTTCCAATCTCTTGCCAGAGAGGTTAATCACAAGAATCGGTGTGAGAGATTAAAGCCACTGAAAATCTGTAACAACAAAGCCCCTCAAAAAACAAAAAATTTCATCAGTTAATTGAAAATCAGACATCATCAGTATTAGTAGATGAATTCCCTGATCTTTTAGCAAAAAAATTACCCAAAACTTTTCATTTCTACCGTAATATTATCATTATTTATACACTTGGAATTCAATCTCGAAGCTTATATCAGCAACCCTGAATCAACAATGATATCATCCAAATTCTGCAATCCCACCTGTCAAAGAAAATTCAGCCCAAGAAAAAGTTAAATTCTCGAAGAATAAGAGAAGAAAACCCATGAAAATCAAAAACTCTAATACTATCACTAACCTCCAAATTTTCAAGATCAGACAGAGAAATGAGTGATAATAATAAAACTCAAATCCCAGTCCAAAATATTCCTTCTGAAAACAACTCCTATTCCTCTTCAAAAATGTATCTGAATAGTCAAAAAGACAGGCAACATAAGACCAATTTCTCAATAATTACAAGGATTAGACTGTGCCTTTGTCATGATATTTTAGCAGTACCAGGATTAGACTCTGGCTTTGTCCTTGTCAAGGCAAGCAGATTTTTGTTAGTTCAAGAAAATTCACAAACACTTTCACTGCTTATATTTTTCTTCATGATGAAAAAGGAAAATAAGGGAATAAAAAAAGAAAAATCAGAGAAAGAGAGAAGAGTGATATTTCTATCTTCTTCCCTCTAATAAAACTAACAAAACATAACGAACTACTCTCCCTTTTTCTTTCCAGCCCCTGTTTTTATATCCTCGTTTATTTTCATTTCCAGGCTCCTTACATCACAACCGTTCATCTATCTTCAGTTTCGGCCGAGCGATCAATATCTAATTGTCCAAATGTGTCCACGTTACACTTTAATTTGCACTCTAACCCTCGAATTTTGTTTCGCCTCGAATTTTTAATTGCATGAATTCAATAGTTTAAACTATTTATTTGACTCAATTTAAACTAACATCCAAATTTTGAATAATTGATTCCAAACTTGCAGAGTCGAAGAGGGATTTGGCTATGACACAAAATTGAGTCACTTATATATCATATAAAGAGTCAATAGTTGAATGAGAACAAGAAGGACCGATCCATATAAATTATTAATTTAGTTTATAAATAGAAGGACTCACATGAGTTGTCAAAATTTTACTTGTTATTTGTAAACTTCTTATGTGCACTATAAAAGTGCGTGTGGAAAAGTACTATTTTGGGAAGAGACAAAAAATTAAGATAAAGAGGAGAGAATGAAATACAGACGGGTGAATAAAATATTGGCAAAAATAGAGGTTTTCTATTTTGGTAGAGTTTTCTTTTTTTTTTTAACTGAAAACAAAAGAGAAATGAGGGGCTATAGACAATTTTTAGTCATTAAATGAAGTGGGAACAAATCATTAGTTCAGAAAACCATGGCTCTTCTCCAATTTTAAGAAAAGGCTAAACAGATTTTACAAAAAGGAAAACATCAAAGTCAATTATTTTTTTTTTTCACATTAACAGGAATAGATCGTACGAATTAGATAATGAAATTGATTTAATATATATATCCCGCAACCAACTTTAATTGGATCTCATCTAAAGTCCTCCATAACCATTTTTCTTGTATGTTCTGCGTAATAGCATTACTGCTTCAACATTTTTAAGAAAACTTTTCTGCTATCTTTTTCAATTAGAGACAAGTTTAAAGAAAATAAATGTACTATCAATTTCAATTAGACAGTTCAACTTGCTAACTGGACCTATTCGGTTCGAGGATTTTGGCTTAAACAAGATAAATTGACAAGGAAAGCTACAATTGAACCAGTCATACTGCTTGTTCACCCTTGTCTAATTAATTTAATTAACTTTTAAATGTTCATTTTATAAGGTCATTCTATGAAGTTATTTTGTGTCACCATGAAATGCAGGATGATGAATTAAGAACATAAACGAATTGAATTGAATCAAACATTAAAATTGTCAAGTTCAATTGGAAATTTTAATTTAAAATTGACCTCGAGTCAATTTCGATACAAAATAAAATTTGGCCTCGAATTCAATTTAAAGTTTTCAATATTTTATTTTATACAACTTATTTATGTTTCATATAAAATATAATTATTTTGGTTAAGAATATATTATTTTGTATAAATTTTATTGTATATCAAACAAAAAATATTAAAAAATTATTCGAGTATATGAGTATAAACTTGATTCAATAATATAATTGAATCTTAATATTTGTTCTAACATGTTAAAATTCGAATTATCTCTGCTACCATTCTAAGTGCATTTTAGTCATCCTTCATAAAAGTTTCAACAAATAAAGTCTATATGGCACTAGAATTTAGATAAACATTCTAAATTCCTTTTATTGTAGGAAAATACGGATTTCCTTACATAGAATAACACTTAGACTAATACAGCCAAATCTCACGGTGAAAAAGTTCTATAAATCACAGCATCAAGGACAGCATAGCAAAAGAGGAAATAAAATGGAGTCTATCATGCAAGGAGAAAAAAATAAAAAAATAAAAAAAAAAGTTTTCAATTCGACATGCACGTATGCAATGAAGCATATTTGGTTACCACATTCCCCTCTCCCGCTGTCACAATAAGCATTTATCAAGTAGCAAGACCACAGATATACAAACATGTGAAAACCGTAATTATGTAAAACAACTAGGCTTTCAGGTACAGATATGTATGCTTCTGAGGTGTATTTACAAGCAAACAGCCACATGAAAAGCATGTAGCTAGTTTATAATCATAATGATGATATGTGCAAGCAAAAGAATGCTGTCACACAGAAGGCATTCTAGGAAATTTTGATTTAAAAATCTGTGCCTATCATGCACTGAACCCCTTGTGGAGAGAACTCCATGGATTAGATGGAAGGTTGACACAGGCAAGAGCTGCAGCCTCAGCCATCTGTTCCCTTTTTATCCCAGCATTACAGATATTTGCCATGGATCGCATGTGTTTCATTCCGTATTGGGATAATGAGCCGCAGTGTGTCTCAAATGTCCTGACCTGTGAAGAAGACAAAAGCTCTTCAATTTCTAGACAAGGTTATTATTAGGTGAAAATTACCCAAACCTAACCAAAAATGGAACTTGAAAATACTTAGCACAAGAAGTTCTCTTGCATCAATGACAAATTTAAAAGAAAATCCTAAAGCCATGATCCCTGCTATATATATCAATAACATTAATTGATACATTGAGTAATATTGTGTTGATTGGGACTTTAGGATTCAATAGATAATACAAATGCGTATGAAGGTTTACCAGAGACTTAAGGCAGTCCCAGTCATCAGCAAGAGGCTGGCCAGCTGGCCGGACGGTCTTCAGTATCTCAGGACCTTTCTCGAATCCGAACAAAAGCTTTCCAATTAGTTTTATACTACTGTCTATATGCATTCTGTGTGACAAAGCTTCAATAACTTGCTTCTGAGCTTTAACTTTCCTATCAGAACCTTCGGCAGCGTTGAGGAACTATAAGCAAGAAAAAAGTAATAGCAAATTCAGCCACATTATAGGAAGAAATTTTAAGCTTTTGCTTGATTAGCTCCGTCTAATAAAGCACAATTCATTATGATTTATATTGTTGAGGATTTTTGCCTACCATCATAATACAATAAAAAGTAAAATGTCCTTTTGGCTGGTTCTCCTGTTCACCTATAGAGATCCAGCTTAGAGTGCATTCTTAATTAAAACCAATTCTAACTGACAATTTTTATATAAATCAGCATTCAAATTTATATGACTTGGAAAAAAAAATAAAAATCCAGAAAACCTTTTTACATTCTCCCACAGTAATGGAGCCAAAAATCATAGCTTATTTTTACTCTGCAATTGGCTATGCTGAGTGGTTCCCGCCCCTATCCTTTACCATAGAACTTTGTAACTCATAAACTCAAACAAAGACATCATAAGAAATGCATCGAATGAGTCCAATGCAGTAAAATGGGGCTGCAGTACCTTGTTCCAAAAATGCAACAAATCAGCATCCCGCTGTTTAACAGCTTTTGAAGATGGTCGAAGGGAATTCTCATCTACAAAAGTGTAATTATCGTTTGCAGGATCGGTACCAATGTAGAGAAAAAGATCTTCCACGATTAGCTTTAGATCACCATATTGCATAACATGGGAGCCATAAACGGAATTACCATTTGAAGTTCTCTCTTTAACCTACAAATTGAAGCATATTGAAATCACAGGACAATCATTGCCAATATAATAGATGGTACATTAGTACACATGATTACCTCCAAAGTACTTTCAACTACACCCACAAAATATTCTATATGCTCATTAAATTTGCATTCTCGTAGTGCAAATGCAAAACAAGTGACAGACAATGAATATGTTACAAATGAAGTCCTGTAATCTATACGTTTATTTATTTATTTATTTTTTGTTAGTAATGAACTGCGTACTTCTTTTCTATGTTTATTTTTGCAGTAATGAAACATAAAATGCTCTTTCAAAATGAATTTGCAATTAGCAACAATCTCTTACCAGATGATATTGCTGCTTCAGAGTTTCAGTCCGCAAATTGTGTATTTCACTGTTGATCAAAAAATTATTATGATGAGTACCAAGAGGAAAACCAAAAAAATTCCACCTATCAGTTTCCTAAAGGTTAAGGAATATCCAATAAATTCAAATGTTACAACTCTAGCTTTAACTACAGCTCAGCTTATTGGTACTTCTTTTAATCATATTATTACTAATAAGCAAAAACAATTGCAAAAGTTTACTAGCAATAAGCAAAAGAACAATTGTAAAAGTCTGTTTAGCATTTGGAACTGATATCTCTCCGGTGTTTAGTATTGGAAACAGATATATTTCCATATAACAAACAGTTAACAATATGCATGATTGGCTAGTTGTAAGTGAGATAAATTTTATTGTTTTTTAGTTAATAAAATAGAGAAATTTCAGTAAAAATTAAACATGCCTGTCTTCCATCCAAGCAACACTATACAAGTCACCCAAGCAGGTCTCATATTCCGGGGGAGGGCTGGGATACTCTCCAGGGCAGTAGGTTCCCCAGCTACTTTCCTCAGCATTTGATGCTGTAGTGGCATAAATATTTAGACCTTCAGGGAGGAGTCCTTCAAATATACTTCCTGATTCACAAGCTTCTAAGTAGAATACCTAGTATTGATAACATTATCCAACACATTTCAGACATCAGAAAGTCTATGTTTCTAGTCTTTGAGCTCGTAGAATTTAGTAGGAAATTAGAAAAGAATAAAAGAATATATACCAAACTTTTATACGTGCCAGAAGCATGTTTCTTTTTCAAAACTTCAATCAAATCGTTTGCATAGAGATAAGGACCCGAAGGCATCCCTGATTGCATGCCAAAATAAAAGTCAATAACTCACAATCCTAAGTACTAATAATGTTGTATCATAGTATCAAATGACAAAAATACAATCAGCCCAAAATTTTTGTACTTTGAACTTCAAAACAAAACAATACAATCAGCCCAACTTTTTGTACTTCAAACTTTAAAATAAAGCACACTATGTATGTTTTTAAGGGAAATATCAGGAGTAAATGTAGCATTGTATAGCAAATCTAGGATGTGACAAATTTTTGAGACTTTAAATACACAATCATGAAATGACCTGAGAAATGAGTTGACTGCTAATAAGAAACAAGAAATGTTATATGTACCAACCGAGCACCCCAGGACCGCCATGATCTGTATAGTAGATGAATATATGATCATTTGGACCGCTATCCACAACTTTGCCACTGCCCCCTGTAACTGCAGATTTGTTTCCAAGGACAGCAGCTAGAAAGTTTTGGGCAGTAACGTCATCACCAGTATAGTCCTAGCACATAAAGGTTGCATCAGACGAGAAGCAAAAGTACAAATTTTCAATTCCATGAGAAATTAGTGCCTAGGAAAAGATACAAACCTTTGGGACTCCGTTATAGACATCATCACCATGAGGACTGTTGATGATAACTCCAGGCCGGGGGTTCTCTTCATCGTAAGCAATGTCATCATACATGAATACAACAATATTTTCATCCCTAAGACCACCTTTCTTTAGGATTTGATAGGCATGACAAACATCGGCCTAAGACCAAAAAATATCAAGTCATTAAAATCATTACTAAATAAAACAAGAAAATAACACATGTCCTCCATACAGAGGTTGCTATAATGAAATTACATTAACAATGCTTGGATAAGTTGTAGTTAGAAATATCAGCATTGCATTTATGAACAGATAGACTACATTAAACTCCATAAAATCAAAAAAAAGAAATGTCCTATAATGCTCCATGATACCCACGTATCCTTTTCCAACAGACATGTACATTCTTCCTTTTTCAACAAACTGTCAACAATAACAATTGTACCGACCAATGTTCTTTGCAAATTCTGAACTAATTACTGAATTTATTTACCAAAAATAGTCATTCATGGTAGCAGAATTCATTTAACTCTCAAGTCTTCAAAAGTGGAATCCCACGTTTAGAAGAGAATCCTATCAATGTTAGGAGTGCATGTTTACAGTAAAAATAGGTATATATTTTCCTCATCCAAACACGATGAAATAACGAGACAAAATAACTACATTTAAAATATATGTTACACGGACTTGGGTACAGGAATGTGTGGACACGAGTATGAATGAAGAGTCAGACACAGGTATGGCAAGGCAATGTAAAGATTCTAGTTAATATATATATATCATATCCATACCCAAGTCACTATCAAATCAACACGACGCGACATAACATATGATAGGGGTGAGAAGAGAGTCCATGTAACAGAGTTTAAAATCAAATAGCTTGAGTTTAAAATCAAATAGCTCTTCCATCATACAGCATGAATAAACACCGGAGATTCTAAACATTGAAGAAAACAATCATTTAGCCCCACTATCGCCTGTTGGTCCGAAAGAAAAACTAACAAGAGGAAATAGTTATACAGAAAAAAAAAATGGCAGAAACCTTTGCTTTATCAGAATTGCAAAGCAATAATTACTCATTCACAGCCAAAACTGGAAATCAAAATACCATATCCTCCATCTCCCAGTCAAACTATCAGCATGACGATATGCGAAAGCATTTTTTTGTTGCTTTTCCTTCTTGAGTACATAACTCAAGACTCCTAGATATAAGATATAGCATAATAAAAATAAAAAATGTATTTTTTGTTGCTTTTTCCTTTATTAGTACATAACTCAAATATCTTATATACTTCCTCTATCCCAATTTTCAAATTAAAAGTAATAGAATTCAATTTTCTTATGCTCTTATCACGACACATGAATGGAAGAAGGGAGTATCATATAAACGCTGGGCTGAGCAACAAATGCTTTACTTTCTCAAACATTTCCATATTTTAAAAAAGCAGTTTCACTCCTAGAACCCTTCTAAACTTAATCAATATTCTATACTCTAATTAGATGAAACATCAAAACTTTATTTTTATGTTAACTAATTATATCACAAGTATTTAATTATTCCTAGCTATTCTCAGCTTAGCAAAAATCATAGAAGTATGAAGCCTTCCAACTTAAAAAAAAAAAAAAAAAATTTTTTCCTCCACAGCTCGACCATCAAATGTAGCCTTTTCTGAATTAATTAAAGAAAAACAACCTCCATAGAAATAAATTGGACAAAAAAAAAGCACAATAAATAAATTCGTCGTAAAATAAGATTTGATCACCTGGTGGCGGTAATTCCAATAACCGCTGGATCCGGCAACCAGAACCGCCCATCTGGTCCCTACAGAGTCGTCGTCGGCGCCGTCACTTTCCTTGGGATGGAAAAAATAAGCAGCTTCTGACGGTAATTTTAGAACGTTACCAGACTCAGCAACGGCGATGATCGGAAGTGCAAGGAAGAGTAATGCTGCGGCGGCGTAACGAATCATAGTTATTGTCGTCTCCGGTTATGGAAAGTGACGTGGTTTTAGGAAATAGAAATTTGAAGTCGATGTTGATTTCATGTTATATAATGGTTGATTTCAATTTGGCCCCTCCAAGAATGTTAATTGCCACTCTACCTCTATGAATAATTAATTCTATCCATCTATATCCTCTAATCTAATAGTTTAGTTGCATCTTTTTTGTGATTGTGGAATCCTTCCCTGGGAGAACAATAAAAGCAATATCGCCCATAATTGTGTAGAATTTGAAATTATAGTTGTACTTTATCTCTCTTAGAATTCAATTAAAACTCGACTAATTATTTATGTAAACATGTTGTTTATTAAACAAGAACATAATGAAATTATTCTTATAATTTTATTGAAAGCTATAAAATTAATAAAATGTGGCCATTTTTTTTTTTTTTTTTTTAAGATCAAGTGTTTCTAATTGAGTAAATAAATATAGAGCGCTAGTTCCAATCAACTAATGTTTGGATAGGAAAAAGAATTTGGAGATGATTTTTTTTCCCCCTCTCTTCTATTGATCGAAAGTGGCTGCAATTTTGGAGCGGCGACTAAAGTAGAAAGGAAGCGATACTGAGCATTAACTTGCAAAATTTGAAAACCTACAAAGAAGATCGATGCAATTATATGAATAAGAGGCGCAAAGTCATAATAAGATTAGTTCTCAGGGGTCAAATCGGAATATCAATTAATGGGAATATATTTATTCCCCATGTCAGAGTTCAGGTTGCCTTGCGACTGGACGAGGGAAAAGTATACAATACATCACGTGTATTGCCACGTGGTATACTAGAACCAATAATTTATCGCCACGTAGCAATGGTGGGTCATACCTTGTATTATTTGGCGATGTGTGATTGGTTCTAGTGCACCACGTGACACGCCACGTGGCGCGCGTGGTGCACGCAATACTCACTCCTGGACGAGAGATCTCTTGCTTTATTGTTACGTGGACACTTTAGATTCGTTGTCCATTTTAATGTCTTTAAATTCAGGTTGGCTTCACTGCCATATCTGTAGCAAACGGTTGCTTGTTTAATTAACCAACATGATTGGATGCGGGAAGAATTTTTCTGATCCACGATGTCAGTTTTTTCTTGTGCCACCCAATTAACCAACACGATTGGATGCAAAAAATATATATATATATATATATATATTATTTAAATTTTTAGTGCCAGTTTTTTTTAGTACACAAACAAATTAATATTTAAACTAACGAAAAGAATATTGACTTGTTACTTGGACAGAACTAGCTCCGAAAGATTAAAGTTTTGTAATTCAATATATTAGAACCAAGAAAACTGTAAAAACCATATATGATTCTATCAATAAGAACAAAAAATCATACAAACTAAGAAAAATGTTTGAGAAATTGTCAGTATATGATTCATTTAGTAAAAACCATGAAAAATTCAAAAAAAAAAAAAATCATGTGGGTTCCTGTTCAAGGAAAGGACAAAAGTTTCTTTCGAAAAGGAGAAGTCAAATGTCACTGATTAGTGCTTCGACAATTGCAAGTGGAACTGTCTTATACTTGATTTGGGAGTTGGAGTGAAAAAGAAAAGAAGAAAAAGATTGTGACAAAAAAGAAAAGAACAGAAGGAAATTTTACTTTCTTTTTCTTCCCTTTTTGGAGGAAAATTTTTGGATCAAAACAAGCTAACATTTCCTTCAATTTTCTTTCTTTTCTTTTCATTTCCTTCCTCCCAAACAAAAGAAAATTGCTTAGTAACTTTTTTCTTTTTTCTTTTTTTACTCTCAAACAAAAGAAAAACTTAAAATCCTTTCTCTTTGTTTCTTTTTCCTCTATTTCGTTCCTCCCAAACATAGTGTTAGATACTCCGCTCTCTAGATTTGACCAATTTAGATCTTGGACTTAAATTTTCTTCTTCTTTTTTCCTTCAAAATTAAACTCGTGGTCAAGATTAAATCACATAAAAATGGCTTAATTTGAACCATTAAGTGTCTCGTGCGATTGTATTTTCAACTATAAAATCTATAAACTCATCCCAAATATCACTTATTCCACATGGTTTAAATCTCTTGTGTATGTTTTGCTGATTAATCTATTCATTTGATTAACTTGTTTAACTAATAGTAAGAAAAATAAAAAATCACAGGAGCACAACTGTTTAAATGCACGAAAGCACACACAAAACATATATTTTTCCCTCTACCAAACGAATAATTATATCTTTTTTTTTTATGTAAGAATAACTTCAATCTATTCACCTTAAGCGATTGTAATTTTTTCCTTAAAGGAAGAATGGAATTTTCTTAAGGTTTAATCTCGTTCTTAATCTAGACAGCATTCAATACATGCATTCACAAAAGAGAGCGACCGATAAAAGAATAAAAGAATTTGATGTAGATGTGTATATATGTTTGTGTACATTTTTTTTTAATCTTTTTCACAACAGTGACATCTTTGAAGTTTATCTAAAATTTTGAATTCTTTGCCACCTCTTGCATGTACTTACTAATTTATTAAATGCCTGTCCTGATCCTAGTTGAGTGAAGGATACTTGGTTGGAATCTTTTAGTATCTATGGCCAAAGAACAAAATGAATAAGAACTACAACAAATTCATTGATGACTACTAAAATTAGTGACGATGCATTTTTCTTCATTAATGCCCGATCATGATATCTCCGTTGCTTGCTCGAATCATGATTTTGGACAACCATTACGTTACGATATAGAATTTGCCATTTCTAACTCAAAGTTCCAATATCTTTTTGAGTGGCCATCAGCTAGCCAAAAGCATTAGAAGGTGAAGCATTGCCCAACTTTAATTAGTTGCAATCAAATCAAGCATTGGATGGTGATGTAGTAGCTTTGTGCTAAATACATATTGACTCTTAACATTGGATGGGGTCCAAATTACATTGTTGGCCTGACTCTAAGGTGTCGAACGTTATAGGAATTGAATTTAAATCCCCATGAACAATGAAAACCATTCAGATTCAACTTTCAAGTGACAATTTTTTTTTTCTTTCTTTCTTATTTAAAAAAAAAAAAGAAAAATTTTCAAGTGTCAAATTCGACACCGGACAGGCACCAGCCTCACAGCACAAAACCCACAGGAAAAGTGAAAGCCCAATAATATTTTTATTACTACTATTGGGCTATCTTTTTATCTCCCTTTTGGGCTCATCCAATTATATAATTAAAATTCCCCAGGGATTTTGGGCCACAATGTTTTTCCTACGTCAGTGTCGCAGGCAAGTTTGGTTAAGCCCAAAGTACCCAAAATCCTAAAAAACCAAAATCCAAAGGAAAACAACTCCTATACTCAAAAAACTTCCAACTACAGGCAGCAAAACAAGCGTTTCTTCCCCAGCGTTCTTCGCAACACCTGTACCACACTCACCAGGTTGGTCCGATTCTCCCCTGCTTCATTTTATTCAGTAAGTTAATTTTATTTAATATCTAGATTCATATCTCTGTATAGTATTTGTTAATATGATTTCAGTTCTTGCTTCCTTTTTTTTTTTTTAATATTTCTGGGTACTTTGTGTTGTGTAATTTTTTCTTTTTTGGTAGTATGTATTGTTCGTTTTATTTTAGGGTTTTGTTTACCTTAATTGATAGAAAAAAGATTTAAAGGAAGATGAGTAAATAAACCCTTTTGTCCTTTTTCTGGGAAAATCACCAGCTTTCTGGATTTTGTGAAGAGAATTAACGTTGAAATTTTGCAACAAGTTTGGTAATTTTTTCTTTCTTTTTTTTTATTTTTTTGTTATTATTTGTGGGTTTGGTTTAGTTGTTGGTGTAGCTGATGTAATTTGGTCTTCTATGTGAGAAAGGGACAAGCTTCTGGGCTTAATTGCAAGTAGGAATCCAAGATTGTATTTTGATTTTAAGAAGAGTCTGGATTTTTTTTTTTTCCTCCGGGCCAAGAAGGTGGGAAGGAGAGAGTTCCTTGGCTCGCTCATTTCTGAGATATTAAGCAAAAAAGATTATCTTGACATCAATCTCTCCACATGGGTCAGGTCGGGTGGGGTGGTTATGTGAATGTCTGGTCCCCCCCCCCCCCCCCCCCCGGTCCCAAACCCCCACCCACCCCACGCAAAAACAAAAAAAAAAAAAAAACGACCCTTTGGTTTTTTCGTTGTTTTTTGTTTTTTGCCCTTTTTTTTTTGGGTTTTGAGGGAAAAGGGGGGGAGGGGTTTGATGGATGATTGGTTAATATGCATGGCATTACCGTGTATTATTATGTAACTTCTATTTGTGATGGCTGTTGAAATTAATTCAGTGTTATCATTGAGGACTGAAGTGATTGTGTTTGGCCATATTGTAGTTTTGTTTGTGGCATGGAGAGTGGAGATAGTATATTTGATACAGTCTTTGAGGATGAGAATCTTGAAGATGTCGATGATGTTGAGATGCTAGATGTAGAAGAGGGAGAGTTGGTTGAGCATAATCCAGAGGTGGAACATGGAGGAAGCGATGCTGGCACAGATGTTAAGGCTGGAAGTACAGAATGTTTTACTGATAATCCAGGACAAAATAAAACTAAGAATAAGAAAAAGAAGAAGAAAAACAAGAGAAAGAGGGGTAGCTCTAGTCCAAATGTCACCAATATTAACAGGTGCTTTCCTGCTTTAACATATTATTGTGGCTCAACTTTTACGATGTTTTTTTTTAAAATTCGTTAATAATATCTTAGAGTTAGTATCCTTCAATTATTATGTCATTGTTAACCACTTCTTTTGCTATCATATACAGATTCGTACTGGATGTCTGTAGGCGCTTGAAGGAGAGGAAGTCTTATTTAGTTTGGGCTGCTGTGGGTTGCCTCGGTGTGTCTGCTTTGGGTGATCTTGTAACAGAGGTAAAATTCCTCTTTTTGCATTTTGTTGGATAGTATTCACTTCAAGTATCAAACACTTTGTTTTGTGGGATTGTTAAACTTTATTTTGAATGAAGGCATTATAGATGCCAAAATTTTTTGCCCTTGGTTTTCTTAGTGCAATGAATTGTTTTCATGATTAAGCAGTCAGCCGTATCTAGAATGACTTCTCTTTGTGGTATATATGCAAATGTGGAATATTTCCCTTTATTTATCCAATCTATAACTAAGATGATGTGTTGAAAGATGGGGTAGTATGATTGGATGGACTTAGGGGTTGGTAGATTAGGAGATTGGTGCCTTTGATGTTTGTCTCCTGATATTTTTGAAGATGTTATTGAATTTTTTTTTTCCTAATCAAGAGCTACATTTGAATCGGCAAAACATATTCACGACTTCTATGCAGTGGCAAGATTATGGTTGCTATCTTAGGAATCACGTGTATGATTTAATGGCTTGCATGGTGTGAGATTTTAGTTATGCTTCTATGTTATTCGACGTTTCAAAGAGTGTGTGCTTGTGTTGCGTATAATCAGATCTTATGTCTGCTGTTTCGTTTTTGTGTATATTTAGTTTGAGAAAATTAGATTGTCTTTATTCTATTAGTCTTTTCCCCTCCGTCACTAAATTCTTAATTTCCAGTCATATCCTTAAAGTGGTGCCGTTTTAAATCTTCTTTAGGAAAAGGGAATTTCTCTCCATCACTCTTCAAACTGATCTTTATTCATTACGGTTGGCAACTTTCTCAAAGTCAATGGTTGCCAGCCATGCATACTCTCAAATCCACTCATAGAAACATATTGAGAGATAGCAGTTTCTGATAAAGCTTATTTCCTGAGATTCTATCGAGGTTCTTGTTAAATTTCAAACTCCCTGATTATAGTGGATGAACTATTTCTGGAATGATTGTATGTTAGTATTATTATACACAGGATGCCGTTAAAATATTAGAGATCAATCATTTTTTTTTTGGGCGAAGTGTCGAACAAATCACTTGATAATTACTACCAAAGTGAGAGACTAAGGTCAATGCGCGTGCTCAATTAGTTTCAAGATCTGCTGCCTTTATTAAGTTTCTGTCTTTTTCTGATGGCTCAAATTTCCCTATGCTTTTGCAGATGTATTTTGAAGAAGCATTGTCATTGCTATCAGTGTTGTGGCCCTTCTTATCTGAAATAGCTTCGGATTGAACTATTTGACTTTTCATATTGGCCTAGGCAGATTAAAATGGTATGCTGCCTAAATATCCACACGTATACAAATACTTACCTGAGCACCTTTAGTAGACAGTTAGGGAAAAATAAACAAGGAAAAGGAGTGCAAGGAGCATGGGAAGAGACTAGAAATTTGTAGCAAATGAAGCCAAATTCTTTCTTCCTGTACTCAAGTACTGTGTCTTGAACTATTGTAGGATCTGGTGTTGTAGATGTTCCCATGAGTGCCTCTCAGTATAATTTCAATTTCTTAGGTAGAAAATAATTGTGCTTGCATTGTGTTCACAATAAAGACGGCTGATTATAGATCAACAGTGAGAGAACAAGTTGTGGTGTTTCACATAATGAAACTCTTATTTGGATAGAGAAGTGATAAATAGAGCAGTGAGCTAAAAACAGTTCTTCTGCGGCGTTGTTCACTCTGATGGCTGATTAGTATATTCATGCCAATATTGTTCTTTTCTCCATTTTTATGATTTGGAGTTTTGCTAGGAGTTTTTTTGCATTCATGAGCTTGTTAGTTATTATTAGTCACATTGAAGCCTGTATGTGAATATCATGGGAAAATTCTCAGATGAATTTTCCACTTATAGAATCTCTCATATTGAGCATATTCACAAATAAGATTGTTTAATTGATCACTATCAGTTTCTTGTGTTCTGTCTTGAATTTAGTCTTGTTTTATTGGATTCAACTTACCTTAAATCACATTAAATTATAGGTGGAAGCAATTCAGGCCTGTGGAGGTCAGAAAACTGCAGATGGTAGACGCTTCCGAACTGGTGGTGGCATATTGTGGAGCGTCCTTAAAGTGCGTGATCCAAATGTTTACAAAGAGATTATGAGAAGAGGAAAGGAATTTGAGGTATGCTGTCATTTCTTCTTTTTCATTTGAGTTAAGACTCCATTTTATATGAGCTATCTCCATGCTGTTATTTGTGTTTTGCCCGGTTGGATATATACGAGTCCTGGTACATATGTATACTTGTCCATGTTGCACACACTTGACAAGTCCTCGTACATGTTTATACTTGTTAGTGCATGATATACCAAGAACAACAAGCATGATGTAAAAGTCCTGACACATATGGATACTTGTCCTGGTATATCTGTATACTTGTTCCTGCATGATATACAAGTCCTGGTACAAAATGTATACTTGTGCATCATATGTACCAGGACTTCTATATCACTACAAGTTTCATGGGGAAACTGCAAATGAAAAGTGTATGGAACTGAATGACTTATCAGGAGCAGAGGATCCATATGGGTGGCCTGCTTGGATATATGAATTAGAACTACAAGCAAGAGAGCTGAAATTGATTTCTAGTTTTAACATAAGGTTACTGTGTCTTACTTGTTTCCATTTTATTTTATTTTTTTCCAAAGATTCAGAATATATTCATATTTATCAAAAGTATGTACAAAGTATTGCCAATGGATTAACCCTTATTTACATTATGGAAATAGTGTTATTCTCCTTGCAGCAGATACGCATTTATGCTCTGTTTAATCTCAGGAGACATTATGCTAAGAATAAAATCTGGATGTTCTTGCTTAAAAAAAGGGGGGGACTGGATGTTCTCATCTGTGGCATGCGTTCATCTAATTTTAAAGCCAATTTAGCAAGATATGTGATTATTCTGTGATTGCATATCCTGCTAGGATGTGTCATTATGGGCTGTGCAAATGAATGAGTGCTACAGTAATTTAAGCTTCAATTGGAAGAAAGATATTTAAATTCTATGTTGATAGCTAGTTGAGTCCATTACTGTTCAAAAGGTTTACTCTAAGATGCCTCCAATGCGTTGATCTGTTGCTGCTTGAAATTTTTTGTATATAGAATTCTAATGTTGAATTCTATTGTTCAAATCGATATTGTTTTTCACTATCATTTATTCCTAATACTAGTTATACAAAATTTTGCAGAAGCAATTTAAATCACAAAACGTAAACATAGAAGCCATGCACAACAAAGAAGACTCTTCCAAGAACACTGCCAAAGTTACAGATGACCTACAGGAGGCATCTCATCTGGAGAACCAGCTCAAACAAAACACTTGTGAGCAAAAACATGTATCTGTGCATGATCGCGTGAGAGTACCAGTTGCATATGATGATTTGTTTGAAGGAGGGAATCCTGGAGTTGAACGAGCATTTGTAGCTTAAATTGCATGTAATTAATGCTTGACCGTGTTTCCTTGTGTGGGAGAATTTTTCCGCAGTTTGTGTGTTCCTTTTTGGAATTTTGGGGCGTCTTGCACTAAAGTTACAAATTCTTGGGACGACAAGCTACAAAATTTTGAAGTAGGTGAGCGTTCTGTGTATAATTCGTTAAGTAAATCGAAGTTAAAGCTTGCGGGATTCAAATTTTTGAACTAATCTGTATTTCAGGTGAATGAAAGCTGACTTTGGTTATTATCTCCTGATGCGCTCCCATTAGATTAAACTGCATTGTTGTTTTTTTGTCCCTCCTTGTCCTGCTTCTGCACCTCTCCTTTGTTTTCTCATCCTGTCGGTTATTGATATAATTTTATTTGTTTTGCGAACTGAGAAAAATGAAAGACAGTGGGCAAAAGGAAAAAGTCACACAACGTGGGTGGGGCAGTTGTGGAGATAATAGAAATTGATTTAGGAATCATTCATGTACATCGCAGAAAGATTCATCAATCAGATAATTTCCAGCATTCAACAAATTTTTGGTACATTTATTAGTGTAACTTGCGATTCATAATCCAGTAAAATTCGCTAATGAGGTTGTTTTTGTTAATGAAACGGACGATAAAAGAAAACACACTTGTGATCAATAGCTGTGTTACCAACCCCCTCCTTTGTGGCACAAAGTACTTGTTCTGTTCTGGTTCCTTGAAACTGCAACATTAACTTGTATCTGTTGAAGATGATTGTCCAGGCTGTAGTGTTTACATGCTCCTTTTAATCATTAACCTCTGGCAGGCAGACCATTTGGTCAGCCACCCTTCTATCGAAGAATAACAGACATCAAAAAGTTTCACCCGAGCCCTACACTGCCTTCATCTAGCACATAAATCTGAAAGCCTGAGATGTCTCTAGTTGGAAATTCTCAGGTTCAGGTCTACAGCTCGAGTATTTAGGTAAAACTACTTGGTTGAGACTTTTGTAAGAAGAGACAGAGAACAGTGCAGTCGTCTCTTTTTGAATTGGGAAACTTTTGCTTCCATGCTGTAATTGACGCATCGACCACTGCTTTTGCTGCTGCTGCTTCATTAGCTGCCGAAGAAACTATAGATGTTACTTGATCGTTGGAAAGGACATCCCAAACCTGAATTCAAGTATACAACGAAAGATAAAAATCTAAATCATGTAATGATTTAACCAGATACGTAACAAATAGCATTTTCTTGCTTATAACCATACCCCATCTGTTGCCAGAACAAGAAATTGATCATTCTGAGACAGGTGGTGATAGAAGACCTCAGGGATGGCAATGATGCCATGGCTTTTAAGTAGGAAGTCTCCAAAAGCTCGAGACATGGCTAGGCCTGGAGAGTCGTCTAGTGGTAGCCACACGCGCTGAATATGAGGTTCTTCCTTCAATGCAAACACACGACCATTGCACTTCCTTATTCGATCTGATTCCACTGCATCACAAGTGAATTAAAACCAACACATCAACCAATCATTAAATTAAATTAGCCTCTAGATCAAAGCAAATATTTCAGATTCTATCCGTATGTCTCACGGACATAGAAAAGAGTTCTTACTTGGTAAACCTGGCTTAAGATCAGTAGTTAATTGAACAGGAACAATTCCATTCTCAGACTTTGTCCCCAGAAGTGCTCTTGAATCACCTAGATTCCCAATGATAATATATCCACCCTGCAGTTGAAATCTTTACAAGTTAAAACTCTAGACAATTGTAGACATGAATTGCATGTTTTATTCACTTCACGTTTTTGTTAATCTCATACCTGTCTTACAACAACAACAGCAGTAGATCCACTGCAAGAGCAATCCACATTCTCAAGAAGCTTGATTTCTTTATCCATCACCTTGAAAGCACTCAAGAAAGCCTCTTTCCATTTATTGAACTTCTTGTCGAATTGCACTTCACCATCTACTTTCTCATTATATTTTGGAGAACTGATGATCTTTGCCATAGCATTCATTTGATTCAGGAGCAACGATGGCAACCGATTCCTCACCATCTTGCTGATTGTATGACCATAATATCCATGTCCATCAAAGACTCCACAGAAAGCTCCATCTTCCATTCCATAGCCCTGTCAAAATAGTTCCAATCACTTAATAGTTAATACCAATACCTAACAAAACAAATACATGCAGAGCATGAGAAATACATGCATAGCATCCAGTATAGACTATCTTACTTGGTAGAGAATTGCAGCATCTTGGTTCAGCCCTTTGCTTCCTTCATGAGAATGAACGGAGCCAACTATCATCTGGGATTCGTTTGTATAATCAGTATCTTCATAGTAGATGACATTTTCCTGGGAGTTTTCAGCATTGAGAATCTCTGAAGATGCAGTGGAGATGCAAGAGCCCATGTCAACTGCTAGGATATTTCTTATGGTGTATATGCCTTTTGGAATCCAGTAACCGGTCATATAGTCTGTTTATATATGGATTTTTGGACCCTTTGAAATCCAGATTTGCTTAATATATATTACACGTAAAACTTAGGGTGGCTCCCAGCGTGCTTGGAAACGCACTCAGGTTCAATTATTCATTCTTTTTTAAGATCTTTGAGTGTTATTAAAACTATTCCAAGATTCACTTGATGGGGCATCTGAGGTGTAACCATGTAAGATTCAACAGCATAAAATATTAGGAAAAGTCTAGTGGCCGGTTCGCTGTACGTGTTACCGATTAAAAACTTGGGAGGTTAGATGTCCTATTGTTTATAAGCAACTAAGAAGGTCTTCCATATTATGATTGACAAGTTATATAACCCTCTATTGATTGTTATAACCAACTAATAAGGATATCTTCCTTCTTGTAAGCATATGTGAATGGCTTAACTTGTTGGATTTTCATTCTAGGCTTGATATCCTATTGTTTATAGGCAACTAAGAAGGGCTTTCACCTTATAATTGACAAATTCTATCACCCTCCATTGATTGTTATAACCAACTAATAAGGATTTCTTTCTTCTTGTAAGCATATGTGAATAGCTTAACTTGTTGGATTTTCAATCTATGCTTGATATCCATTTTGAATTCCTATTTCTTGCACAATGAGATAATAGACTCGTGAAAAGAAAATATTTGGAAAAAACAATCATTATGAAAAATCTCGAGTCCAGGGCCTATCAATGTGTGGATTACATCTCATTGTAGGTCAGTTTTCTTATTACTGCTTTCCAAAAAAAAAAAAAAAACATTAAAATTGTAACCACTTAGAATAATTTTCTATCATATATCAAATAAAATCTTCGGGTAAAAAAGCACTTCTTCATGATATCCACAGAACTATAACTTTTATTTTCTTTTCATAAAAAGGTTAGTTTTTTTTTTTTTCCTTGTTGGTTAAAGGGTAGTTAATAGAATGACAACTAAACTTGGGCAGGTTTTTATAATGTTAAGGACAATGCTGATCTAACAAGCAGTTTCTTCAAGTTTCGGGGAATCTTAAACGCTCCAACAGATGGTTGACCATGTCCAATTTTATGGACATGACAGGGTGAAAGATTCATTTAGATGGCAAAGCCAATTAGGTAATACCTTTAGTAGGTTGAAGAAGTGTACGAAAAAATTGTAGTAGTAGGTCAACCTTTTGGGGTACTGTAGTATTCTTCACCACACGACGTCTATCAGCATCATTATGGCAATGAATAAGTTAATCAGAAGATACATAAATCAGTGGTTCCCCTCTAGTTTCTTGATTTAGACTTTTACCGAAAGCTTATTTAATACATGGTTCCACATCATTGAAGGTATCATTTAAATCTCAAATACCCTACTTGATGTAGATAGCTAACTGCTACACTCGTAAATTTCAAACTCCATCAATTCATTGAAGTGTATAAAAATAGCAACCACGCAAACAGTATTTTAGTCTTAAATTCCTGAAGGAGTTTTGCAGAAATGTCCATGGAATTGTACAATGTTGACAAATGGGGAAACAGGCAAAATACGGCCTAGGTCGATTCTGATTTAAGGCCAGTCTTGCACACTATTTGGCTAACAGTCTCAAATTAGTTTCTGGTGTACTTCATTTGAAGGAAATTAAGGACGATCAGTTTCTCATCAAACAAAATTTTTGGTATATAAACACAAACTATTCTAAGCTGTTTTGTTAGTTTGTAACTTGTAAGACATGTTGCAATTAACTTTTGATCTCCATAGTGTCTCAAAATACTCCGGGAGTGATGTACAAAATCTTGATAAAAAGTTTAACTAAATCTTCATACATTTGGAATAGTTGGTGGTTTAGATTATGCAGGCATTATTTCTGAGGCTGGAGAATATTAGTGGCTTGAGGGAGAGTCATGTGGTAACCGCATTGATACAACTAGCTTTAGTGAAGGGTAAGTAAGAAAATGACAATCTCAAATCTAATAAAAAGTAATAGCCCAAAATAGTCAATTGATTCCTTAAACAAACAGAAAACTTTAACTTGACATGAAGGGCCACTAGTGCTAAAATATTCTAGTCATTAGATTTTTTAATAATCAATGTTACTCCAATTGCACAATTTAATTGTATTAAGGTAAGGCATATTCTCCTCTCTATACCAACCTATTCAGAGTGTCTAAAGCCATCCAAGAATTCTAAAGCTTTTATCAGAAAATCGGATAAGGGATAGAATTCAAAGTTCTCAAAAAAAAAAAAAAAAAAAAAAAAAGCAAGTTAGTGATAGAGGGAAATACAAGTTTTCATTTAGAAGAAAAGTCTAACGAGATCTATAGATGCGTAAAAGAATGTGTATTATTGAACATTGAAGTAGCTAACTGAATTGAAGTTTAAATTAGTAGTTCCAAATTATTGATTGTAGAATTTTCTAGTCTCAGACAATGAACCTGACCCATGAAACAAGATCAATGTCGTAGAAGAACAAGTCTCGAATATAAACAAATAAAGAGATATTGGTGATGCTGGCTGCTGAATGTTAATATTATCAGATGAGGAAGAATAATTCAGAACTTGAATTATGAATGACCAGCTATTTTTTAGATCTAGGCAGAAATACCAACAACAAAAAGAATTGTTTGGATGATGGTGTTCATTCTATATCTCTCCGTTTCTACTTTTCAAATTCATGGAGAAATTGCATTTCAAAACTACTGATATTTAATAATCAGATTTATCACATAAGTTTATTTCTTTCGGTTATTCTACTCACGTATGTTGTCAAGCTGCAATTATAGATGCAGAGCATCTTTTCAATTGTATCGAAACAGTCTCGGATAGCTGTGCAACGAAGTCCAGTCATCCTATCAGCCTTGAACATAGCCATCAGTTAACCCCCCACCCCAAATAGATATTCAACCATCAGCCATTTTATCAATGATCAACAAATCCTGAATATCAAAATGCTTCTTCTATTGTATAGGACAGATAACCTGGGCTCTTTCAATATAATACAAAACTACCAAGGAAGTTGGAACTGAACGAATGCACATCCAGTCAGTGAAGTTGAGAAGCGAGAACCGCAATTCAGAGTATAACAAGCTCAGCAAAGATGGATATGCAACCAATTGACAGAGAAAAAAGGTTCTCTTCAACGAAGTTTTATGTGAAATTAAGGAAACAAGACAAACTCAACCCCTATCAAACAAAGCAGCTGCACCTTCATAGCTGCAGAAGCATTTAGAAAGATCTGCATGCAATCCAAACTGTTGGAGTATTTTAATAAAAAATAAAAATAATAGAATTATTAATTTTTTTCCTGCTACATTTTTATTAAATAAATGAATAATTTTCATAAATGTCATAACGGTCATATTTGATTGCATGATGGCGTACTTATAATGGTTATAATGGTCATTTTGACCTCTTAAGCAATTATTTTATACAATTACGTTTTGTAACGAAATTTTACTTACTATAAGATTTAATATTGTAATAATTCTGTTATTATCTATCTATTATACTATATACTATATTCATGTTTCTTCTCTTTTTTTGTGATTCCTAATATACCCTTATATAAGTCTATCATTCCTAATCTACTCTTTAATTACTTAGAATTATAATTACATTACAACTCTAAAAACAAGCCAATTGATAAATTCCTTACGCAAAATTCCCAATCCGCTAACATAATTTGAAAAAAAAAACTGTAAATTTTCAATCGCCTCCAGTCAGCAACATATCAAGGAAAACATCACAAGCAGCAACAAGAATCCACGAGCTACTTTCAGGTTTTCCAGTTTTTAATATATCTACAAATTTCAGTTTTTTTTAGTCTACGGTTTTTCTTTGGTTTTTTTTTTCCTTCTTTTTTCTCCCCTTCCAAGATTCCACACACGGGAAATTGTATATGGAACTATGATTTGTAGCACTCATATTGAGATATAGACCTGGTTTCTTTTCAGCAACACTTCCAACAATTTTCTTCTTATTAGCTAAGAATCTGAAAGGATAATAGCTATTCAACAAAATATATTAGAAGAACTTACGATGGATGATGGAACCATGAAGGTATCAAATAAGTTTGCAGTTTTAATGGTGTTGCAATCCCTTTACTAATTTATTGTTTCCATTTTGCTTTTTTTTTGTTTTTGTTTTTTTCCGTGAAATTATTGTAGTCTAGTTCGTTCATTAATTATCGTTGTGTATACCATTTAGTCTTAAATTTCCTCCAGCACCCCATTAGCCATTAGTCCTCAGTGGTGGGCTAATAATTTGAAGTTCAATCTTTGATTGTTTGTAACATTTAGGTAGAGAAATTATTCTATGCACCTCTATTAATCCGTCTATTCACGTCTGAGATAACCCAAGATTTTGATAATCACTTAATAACCAATTACATTCTTAAAAGTTCTTTTTTTTCTTCCTTCTTCCGTTTTAAAAGTACTTTAAGGTCGCAAACATAACATGCCCACTAACAAGAATGACACTTCTTTAAAAGTACTTCTCTTCCTGTTTTTTCACTATCTGAATTTGAGTGAAAAAAAACCACACAGATCAAGTCAGATATATTAGGATTGCTGATTTAGAGAACAGCACAGTGTGATTTGTAATTTATCAAGATTTGTGACTAATTATGCCATAAAGTATCTTTTCATATATGGAACAAAGTCCTAACCTAATTAACCTAATTATAATACCGAATAAAAATCTGGGGTTGATAACTAATTAACATGCTTGAAGATGCATATTCTAAATCTTTATAAACTAATTATAAACTAAATCTTTATTTACTTTTATCCATGTATATTCTAAAAAAATTAGGCTAAATAACTTTCGCGTTTCCTATGAAGATGATGTTTCACATCCTTTCTAATCTTAATTTTTTCCCAAAAATAAATAATTTAATAAAGAGAATAATGTTATAGAACTGAATTCAAAAACTCACCAATTTTGACAGTGAGATTTTGCAACAATTTATAATTATTTTATTTTATGAAAATGTGCATGCTCCCCACAATCTTCAAAAGAATAAAACACAATAAAAAAAATAAATTGCTAATGTATTAAGTATATTTTTCTTCGGGAAAACATAGTATCTTTCTGTAACATTATTTTATTATTAAGCAACTAACACCACCAAAGTAAAAGTTATACATAAAATCATAAACCAACAAACTGAAACTAATAGATCTAACTTTCATGATATTGCAAATGGAAAAATTTTGTGACTTCTTATTACCAAAACAAAAATAATAAAATATAATAAGCTAGAAGGAAAGTACCTCGTGCACAATAAGCTTTTCGAGTTATTCATGTGCATCTTGACAATGATTAGAATATTATAACCTTCTTTACTTTTAGATATCTTAATTTTTGTAATAATTTTTATTAATTTTGTGAAGTAACCCAAAAATGCTAAATAGAATAAATATTACTACTCTTTTATGTGTATAATAATAATAAAAAAAGTAAGTAGCAGTATGACTACTCTAATAAACAACTATTCTAAGTTATAAAAAAGAGTGTGAAATATATTTTTAATTTTACCTCCAAAAGTCATGAATATTATTTTAAATGAGAGTAAGCTTCTACTTGGTATAAGTGAAATTCTCAATAAAGATATTTGAATTAGACACTATTTTCAACTAAAAGTTTCTGAGTATAGGAGGATAAATATTTACAAGCTATTTCCAAATATATGATTACCATAGATAAAAAGTGTCCTAATCACAAGAAAAAAATTTAATCAAAAAAGTTTCTGAAAAGAAATTTGGATGACCATTGTGATAGTTAGCCTTGATTTTTCCAAAAAAAGAAAAGAAAATACAATAACATATAGTATGCCTATAAATATCTCTCTATAGAAGTTAAAGCATAGAATAACTATATAAATAATTCAATGAAAATAAGATTAAAAAGGTAAGAACAAAACTCCAGGAATTATAGGAATACAACATATAATTCATGAAAAATAATATTGAACTTGTAGACACCAAATTTTGACACACTATTTATTTTCAAACATGGGGGGGCATGTTTGCACTTTTGTGACAAATTTTTAATTTTTCAATAATTTGGGGGGCAAAATAGTAATTTTATTTGTAAATATTTTTTTATCAACTTTTGGGGGTTTTAAATTCATATTTTTACTTTTATGTGAATTTTTTAATTTCTAATGATTTTTCTGGATTTAATTAGTTTTTTATATATATATCTATATATATATTTTTGGTACCAGCTAAGGGCAAAATCGTCATTTCACAAATTATATTTATTTTTACTAATTTTGACTCGAAAAGGCATTTTCCAGTGTTTTAAGATTATTTTTAATTTTTGGCAATTTTTCGAGGTCAATAGCTATTTTTCTGTGAATTTTCATTGCCCAATGGCAAAATCGTCATTTTACAATTTAAATTCATTTTTTGTCAAATTTTGAGTCGTAAATGCATTTTCGAGTGTTTTAAGCTTACTCTTATTTTTTGGTAATTTTTTTATGTTAATAGTTATTTTTTTGTGTATTTGTGTTGTCTAGGGGCAAAATCGTCATTTGACACCCCAAACGCGTTTCTGTCAGATTTAAGCTCTAGTTTTTATTTTTGAAATTCACTGTAAATTCTTTTAAAAATTTAGGAATCGCTGTCATATTTCTTGTATTAATTTTTTTAATTTTAGGTTTAAAAATATATTTTTAATAAAATTAACATTTTTTAATACCGGTGGCATTCTTGTAATTTTACAGCATTCTTGGCCAACAAGACAAGTGGCCTATAAATACTCTCCCTAATCAGCAGAAAAAAAGAGGAAAAAAAGAAAACCCTAAAACACTTCTTCTTTTGTATTTTTTTAGATCAAAACACACACAAAACACCAAAAAACACACACTAAAAAAAACTAAGCCGCCGCTACTGTTCATCTTCATTTTTCATTCACTGTTCATCGTACTTCAAAATCGCTGCTACTGTTCACGTCTTATTGTTCAAGCTGAGAAGGTAAGTTCTTTATTTTCTTTCTTAGTTTAATTTATTTTTCTTTCATTTCTCTACACGAATCTGATTGTGTATTCATTTATTTGAGATTTTGGGTTAAATTTATTTTTGTTTTTAGCCTTTCTATTTTTGGGTTTTATTCTTGCTGAATTTATCTGTTTCTATTTCTGGGTTTTGTTCTTGCTGAATTTATCTGGGTTTTGTTCTTGCCGAATTTATCTGGTTCTTTTCTGGGTTCATCTCTCAATTCTTTTGTTCTCTATCTCCCTCACCGTCTCCCTCCATACTTCTGCCATCTCAAAACCAAAACCACCAAACCAAGACCACGGGACATAACCCAAATCACCAGGATTTTCGTCAGTAATCACCACTATCTCCCTCCTGATGAACTACAATCTGTAGAAAGAAAACAAACAAGAATAAACATGCCCAATACCACCAGCAATTACCAGAAACAGCACATAAACAACACAAAATAAACCAGAAAACTATCACGAGACTGCGACCACAATCATCTATTTTACCATCACACACACAACACCATCGCCGAAATTACTTAGTCATTTCACCGCCACCAAGCTTCAAATTCACCACTATCAGTCCGTCGTAACTTACCAGTGACAATTCCACTGCCCAGCTAAACCCATTGCCTAGGGGTGTTCATGGACCGGGTACCCGATCCATGGACAAAAAAGTGAACCGAACCGGTCTTTGCGGTTCGGCAAAAATTCGAACCGCAAACCGGTCCACATGTAGCGGGTACCCGGCCTTCCGGTTACCCGCAAAATCGGTTCGGATAGGGCGGGTACCCGACCCGATCCTATAATAATTTACCTATATTTTTAAAAAATTAAACAAGAAAAATTACAAAATATTATAAATCACTAATAATACAAACATTAATATCTTAAAGTTAAATTACATCCAAAACCTTAATCTTCAAAAAAACAAAAATTAAATAAATAAGAAAACAATCACTTAGTCTTTCAAATTTCATCTTTTCATTTTAATCAACATAAAAACATAAATATTCAACAAATAACCAAAAACTATATAAACAAGAAAATAATCACTTAGTCTTTCAAACTTCATCTTCTCATTTCAATCGATGTAAAAACATAAATATTCAACAAATAGCCAAATGAACACCCAAACTAATATATGAAATTACATAAGTGACATGTGAAATTACATAACTACCCCCATTTCGGTTCGGTTCGGTTACCCGCCGGTTCACAAAAATAGGAACCGCGAACCGCCCCGATTAAAATATAACCCGCCCCGCAAACCGCCCCGCCACCAAAAACCGGTTCGGTTACCCTTTTTTTCGGTTCGGGGCGGATTGATTTTCCCGGTTTTTCGGTTTTTCGGGTTTTTTTGAACAGCCCTACCATTGCCACTACCCAACCAAAAACCGAAACTAGCTCTATGCTCCACCAAGAATAATTGCTGCCTGCAAACACCACGGACCCGAAAGATAGCCCAAGTCTACCCAAATTCCCTTCTAATTGCCACCAATTTCAGTCACTAAGTCTCCCCATTCACCGCCACCACTCAAGAACACACCACAATCACGCCAAACAACCTGCAAACAAAACAACAAGAAAACCATAAATACACTCTGCAAAAATCGCACAACCCCATCACAAACAACCACCTGTTCAGCCCCATAGATGATCAATTGCACCCCTAGTTTCCTCATATACCACAGTAATTACCCTCAATTCAAATTCAAAACCACCAAAACCTGCAGAAAATACAGCGAACCATATAGTGTTGAACTTCAGCCCCACCACCATCACCAATTCGCCAACATCGCCATCACAAACCTTAGTCGCCTCCATTGCAACACAACAACTACCTCGCACCCCCTCAAGCAGCGCTATCAAAACACCCAAAAACCCATCACCGCACCTTCGTTTAGGGGGGGGGAGAACCTGTAGCTCTGAGTGGGAAAAAGAGAGAGAATGGGCACCCGGAGGAAGAGGGAAATTAGAGACAGAACAAGAGAGATTGAGGTAGAAACTGGCGAGGGGGGTGGGAAGAACAGAAATCGGAGAGTGAGAATAGGGAATAGAGAGGATCGGAGAGTAGAGAATTGAGAGAGAAAGGGCTGGATATAAGAGAGAAACCGGAAAGAAATTACAGAGCAAAAGAAAAAAAAAACAGAAATAGAGAAGGCGTGGGAAGAACAGAGAAAATTTAGAGTGTGAGAGAGAAGAGACAGATAGAAAGAAGCGGTGCTGGAGAAAGAACAGAAAAGGGGAGGGTTAAGTTGAAGAAGAAGGGATTGAGAATCATTTCAATTGTTTCAATTTAGATGGTTTAGATTTCTACTAAGTTGCTTGTTTATTTATTTTTGTTTTATATATTTTGTATATTTTTCATTTGTTTTAGTTTTCATCTATGCTAATTATGAATCTGGATGTTGCATGATTTAATTCGGTTATATATTTTAGTTAATTAAGCTAATTTAATTAGTTTACTTAGAGTAGTTTTGGTTAAGATTTTATGTTATTTCATTTGTAGTTAACAATTGCATTTTAGTCCTTGAGTTTTGAGTAATCTTAAGTGTTCCCTTATGAATTTGTTATTTTATACAATTTAGTCTCTGTTGTTTACAAATTGAGCCTCTAAGTTTCACTTTCTTTTAAACTAAGCCCCTAATTACAATTTGTTCCCCATTAATTAGAATTTACTATTTTGCTCCCCAAATCAACTTTAATTTGCATTTTTGTCCCTAGACTTGTGTAACTTTAATCTTTACCCCTTAAGTTCTACGGAATTTTATTTTTAGTCCGTTAATTGCTAGACTTTACATTCTACTCCAATTTGTCAATATTTACACATTTTTAGCATTTATTTGTTTATATTGTGAAACCCTGACGTGTGTATTCATGTTTTTAAGTATTTGTACCGAGTCTTCAAAAAGGTATTTTCATTACCTTTTAATTGCTTCTTTATGTGCTCCAACGTGTTCTAATGTGATATTTTATGCATTTTTTATGCGTTTCCTTTTTTATGCACTTTTTGCATATTTATTTATTTTGTGTTATTTAATTTTAAATTTTATTATTTTGACGAAAAATGTAATATTTTGTATTTAGTTAGTCAATGTAATAGTTAGATTATTTTTCTCATATTTTATCAAAAATTTTGTAATTAGATAGAAAAATGTAATAGATAGGACATTTTTAATTTCCCCCCGTAAATTGTAAATCAAGCCCCCCGGTGTAATAGTTAGGATTTATTTGCTTTTGCGTGCTTATGTGTTTATTTCTTTTACCGCTTTCCTTAGGATTTTGCATCTAGAATATTATGCTTATGTGTTATGTGCTCCTGTGTGATCTTATATGTTTTTATATGTTTAAATTGCTTTTAATTCATGTTTTAATATTTAATTCATGATTTATGGTATTCCGTCACCACACTAGTCCAACGCTAGTTGTGGCTTCATCATTTCCCGCTAGTCCAACGCTAGTGGGATTTTCCTTAGAGCGGGCTAGCCCAACGCTAGACCCTTAGGACATTTTAGTGATTAGGTGCATTCATGTGCATTTCTCATTTCACACACTTTTAGTTTTCTTTCCATTTGGCATGATTTTATTATTATTATTATTATTATTATTATTATTATTATTATTATTATTATTATTATTATTATTATTATTTTAACACATTTTTAAAAATGCATGACATATAGGTTGCATCTCACTTAGAAATTAGGACACTTGCGTGATTCGACTAGAAATAGTCGCCTACTCACGTGGGAAGCAGGTGGCGTACATGCCGTTCCCCCCTCCGTGAGTAGAAACATTCAGTCGCGAGTTATTAGTTCCCCGTACCCGTCATGTTGCATACCCACCTTCTTTCTTCACTTACTATATATTATTATTATTATTTTCTTTTCTTTTTGCATTTCATTTTGCATAAAAACTCGTGACTCCCTCGAGGTCTCGGCTTGGTTTTTCGCAATTAATGCGATGATTCCGACCAAGCCTCGACGGAACATGCCGACCCTTTCGACCCTCGCATTTAGACTTAGGATTTGCATTCATTTAGACACATCCGAACGCGATAGAATTTAGGGTTAATTTAGGAAATTTTGATTAAGCCTCGCAACTAGCTTCGGCTAGGTTGAAAGAGTGCCTTAGGCGCGAGGCCTTTGCCTTCCCTTTCTTCAAATGTGACTCCCGGACCTTTTTCTCTCGTTTTTCGTAGACCGGAGTCGAAAAAGGGTTTTAAATTATTTTTTTTTAAAAAATTTACTTTTTGTTTTGTTTAAACAATTTTTTCGGGTGACTTGGTACACCCTAACTCAGTATCAAGTGGCGACTCCATTTTTTTTATAAAACCCTTTTTCAAAAATTATTCGGCCGAACCTGTCGTTTTTTTTAGTCCCGGCCTTGTTTTCTTTTAAAATGCCATTTTTCTTAAAATACACTTTTCTACTAAAATTTGATTTTTCTCACACACGCACGGTTTTCCAAAAACCTTTATTTTGGAAAGGGTCATCAGACCGGACTGTCTATTTCCGAGACGCGACAGTCACGACTCCACAAGCACCCCTTTACCCACGATTTTTTTTGGGACGCGACAGAATTTTGTTATTCTTTATTATATTAAACATATAACATAATATTAAAATTAAAATGAATGTAGTAATCTTTTATGTCTTATTTCTAGAAGTAGTAAACAATTGAAAAAAACACAACCAATATTAATATGCTTCATATTTGTTGTGTCTTCTTTGCCAATTTGCTCTTTACCATCTAATGAAATAATTATTCGATACGTATTCTTATGATTTGTACAATGCCAAAATAAAATATATTGTTGCTCCTTTTTTTTTTTGTGGAATAATTGTCACATTAATTAATTAAGATTGAGAAAAACAATCATAGCATCATTTTTTCACGAGCAAACTTTTCATATACAACAAATATATTTTATTTTGTTTAGTTGTCTAGTTTTGTTTTTCTACATCTCAAGACACATCATGTTTAGTTGAATTGCTATTTTTCACAAATTGTAGGTCAATTTATGATTTGGAAAGTTCATGTTATATTAAAAAAGTAAATTTTTTAGTGTTATCTAACTTTCTAGGGAGTGAAATGATGAAATATATTTTTCATGGTTAGAAGATATTTTTATTTGCTTTCAACTCTTTCTCTTTTACTTAATTGGATTTGCAGAAGCATCTTTCAATATGGCATTTCCCAAAATAACTTTTTCTTTTTATGATAAATAATCTTCCAATTAGTTCATAAAAAAAGGTGCTATTAGTTTTATATGGATTATCAATTTCGTTTGGTTAATGTCAAATAAAAAAGGAAAATATTTTATATGTGTAGAATTTTCCAATTGATTCCATGACAATGACTCCCTCAAAAAAATTATAATGCTATAAATTTAAGGACAAATAAGCTCAAACTCCATATTTGTGAAATAATATACACCAAATGTATGTAACACTTGATTTATACTCCGAATTCTATTGTGATAGGATATCTTAATTGTTACCTTTATAAACATCAACTATATGGCTCAATTCAATATGGTCTTTCTAATACACTAGATTTTATAATTTATAAAGGACATCATTTTATGTAGTTTTAACTAAAGTAGACAAAACTATTTTGATTAACACATAGAATTTAAATTGACAATGATATTAAAAGCATTAGAATTTGAAATAAAAAAGCACTTTTTTTATGAGATATCAAATTATGTGCATTCGCACAAAGAACAATGATGAAATCCATGTAGTTAATTGAAAAGTTCCAAAATCAACTAAAAAGAAAAAAAATAGTAATAAAAATAAAAGAAAACAAAGACATGAACTAATAATTAAAAGAAATTATGTTAGTGTTTTTCACTTAAGTCCAGATCCATCATGTTTGTAATTTATCACATAAACAATTTTGACTTCATTATAATGCACATGATCATATATGAAATAATTCTTTTTTAGTATGTTACTACAACTTGAATGTACTATATTTTATTTTTTTGATAATTTAAGTTGTTTTGTTACAACTGTACAATCAAGAAGTTCAAATATTAAGGGGATATTAACAGGGTTTGATGTATTTCATAAGCTGATTGTATTTCATGTTCTTTTTTTCTTTCTTTCACATTTGAACATGGTCCACTTCTTGCTCATTTAAGAAGTTACTCATTTAAGATGTTACCCTATCCTACTTACTCTCCAACAATTTTTTTTCAAAAATTATGCCGCAAAAATTGTACATATTTAAACTAAACACATGAAACATTTTTGTTCATCTATCAAGATATAATCTGAGGCATTCATGCTTGGGCCAAGTGAATAAACTGATACTTTATTGTATCAATAATAATTTGTAACATTCATTTGAGCATGCCAATATCAAACAAGCATATTCTTTTTACTCAAATACTTTCATCTCTTAATAGCAGCTTAAACTCAAAGTAGTAGGAATAAAGGACCCAGCAATATAACTAGCAATGAATTATTAATATGCACAATAATTAAGGACAATATTTAATACAAAAACTCTACCATCTCAAAAAAATTATTTTTAAAATTTCAACACATTTATCTAAATATTTTAAACCTAATATACTTTTCGTTAAGAGAGTTTTGGAATTAATTTTATTAGGCACCCTTGACAGAGATATCACATCTTTTGATTTATTTCTCTTATTGACTGGATACAGGGACTGGATTCAAGGATGTGCAAAAGCAAACAAAATAAGGCACCCTTGACAGAGATATCACATCTTTTGATTTATTTCTCTTATTGACTGGATACAGGGACTTTTTCATCAACTGGAGCTGAGTCAGACGTTATAGGGGACTTCTTTGTGAGAGATCTAGGTACACCGATATCACCTTGCACACACCGCTGCTGAGAGTGAGGTAACAATATACACATGTAGGGAAACACAATACGAGTCAGCCCCTGGCCACTCTCATTTTTGTAATCCTCATATTCGGTGATATGTTCAAGGGCCTCAACTAGAGCATCATGCACTTTTTGAGGACAATTGTCAGGTCCAGGCTCATCATGCAGGTAGATCACATACAAGGTAAAGAGTTTCTGAGTGGCTGGCCACTGATGTTGCAGGGGTACCAAAGATCTACAACATAGTAGAATCTACATATTGTATAAAGCACCATGACAAGATCTCATGAGAATAGAAGCAGTTCTAAGCCTAGACAATAAACAAATTCCAGAAAAATCATTCTAGCACCACTCTAAATATAGGCGAAAAAATTGCACATGGTGGTACATGATAAACAGTGAAAAGGTTATTGGTATTCAAATCAAAGAACTACACAAAGAAAAGTTCAGCAAAATCATTTGAAATGCTTTCTGTACCAAACCAAATCTTCAGCAGATTTCAGAGCAAAAATAACATGGAACTTAGCCACATCTTTTTTCAGTAATTCCAAGAAAACAGACATGCAGAGAAACTTTGCCATTCAAGGGCCTTGGTGTCAATTGACAACAATATAACTCAAGCATACTGATTTGTATTCTCTACTTATTCATGCATATGGTATCCATTTTTCTTTTTATTAGATGAAAAAGACTTGAAAACTCTCATTCTTTTAACATTTTGTCTTATAAAGAAAAGGAGTTGGAATTTATTGTAGAATATTATATATTTCCATTTACTTGTACCAGGAATTGCACACGTAACTTGCACTTGCACGTCTAACTAGTGTTAGATCTACATTCATAATGAACTAATCTTGTTGTTTGGTAATGTTACTAGGTTTCTAATTTGATTTATAAAAGATTGATACATTTTTTTTTTCAAATTTATTATTTCATATACAAAGCATATTTCCAATATCTTCTTATACTCTTTAAATTCTAACAAATGCATCTTTTATTTAGTTTTTTTTTTCTTCTTTTGCAAATGAGGATGGTATCTTTTATTTAGTTTTTCTAAAAAACAATTTGAATCAAAGATGTTATTTCAGTTACATTTGGGATACCTTAACCACACGCACATAAGAACATAAAAGCACACATATAACACACTTGTACCCACTTATACACTCACACAAAGACATAAATACATCAATGGCAGAGCCAAGATCCTAGAGTTAGTGGGGTTAAACTTTAGTATAATAAAATTTTTACAAGATAAAAAATATAAGATATAATGATCAATAAAAGCAAAACTACAATATCACATACGTGTTATGATGGTTTAACCATTTAACCATAAAGAAGAAAGGGGCAGGGAAACCAGGGCAAGTGCATGAGAGAGCTAGCTTGCATGGGAGGAATGGGGACACATGCGTGTAAGTGCCGATCTCAATTTTAGAAGCTTCTCCAACACAAGTCATCAATCTATGCTACATTGAAGAGTTCAAGGGCTTAAAGCATGGTATTCGAGCATCAAAAGTTCACCATCTACCATCTACTCAAGGGTCGAAAGGTTGGTGGTCGCGTGTGAGATTAAAAGTGTGAGGCAAAATCTTCATTGGATGGGACCAGAAGCCAACCGCAAGGCAAGCCACACCCACGGATTGTGATGAATCACCCGCGGCTCATCTTGAGTTTGGCATTTTGATGGTAGTCGCGAGAGCTATCCGTGGCGTGGCTTCATGGTGCGGCTATGATCAACAACTTTACAATTTTACTGTTTTTTCTTAGTTTTTAGTTGCATTTGGTTTAGACTTTTCATACATGTTTCTTAGGATTTTTTATGCTTATATAAGTGTAACTATCGGATTTTTTTTAGAAGTTTACAATGTTTTAAAAATTAATAAAATTTTGAGTTTTTTCTTCGTGAGAGTTTTTTGTTAGTCCTTGGTGATAAGAACTATTTTCTACCTTTTCAAGAGTGATTCTTATGGGGTTTAATTTATACCTTGGGTTTTTATCAATATTTTTTAGTAAGTGTCTTGGGTTTTGTTCATTAGTTTGATTTAGAGTTGTTATTCGAATCGAGCTATTTCGCGAACACAGCTCGGTTCGGCTTGTGAAACTTCGAGTTCGACTCGTTCGTATAGCTAAACGAGCCGAGCTCGAACAAGAAATTGAGCTCGTTTATTAAACGAGCGAACATGAGCCTTGTTCGCGAACGCTCGTTTATGTTCACGAACAAGGGGCAATAATGTCTTTTCACTCCTATTCTTCATACTTTAATTGATTAAACGAGCTCGTTTGTGTTCGCGAATGCTCTTTTCACTTCTTGTGTTAAACAAGCCGAGCTTATACGAGCTCGTTCAAGCTTGGTTTGTTGGTGTTAAACTAACCGAGCTCATTCGAGCTCGGCTCTTTAGTGTTAATCGAGTTGAGCTCGAGCTCGAGCTCGAGCTCGAGCTTCTTATTTTTTTAACGAGCCGAGCTCGAACAGAAAATTTGGCTCATTTAATAAACGAGTCGAGCCGAGCGTGTTCATTTATTAAACGAGCTCGAGTTCGAACACCAAATACTCGGCTCGGCTCGGCTCGAATAACACCTCTAGTTTGGTTTCAATCAATATATTTCGTTGGGGGTAAACCTATCTATAGATAGTTTAGTTCAATTCTGCGAGAAGTGTTGGATTGAGTATGGCTTGATTTATCAAGACAGTCTTTTGGAGAGATATTCCTATGCTATACAAAATGGGAGCCATCCTCGATCGTATCAAAAGTATTTGAACTTCTCCTAGAATAATTTCTGATGGAAGCTAATTCGCTTATAGGATGATGTTTGGTCGTGCTACAGAGTAGACTTAAGTCAAAAGGTATATTAGGCTCGCTCCATCATGTTAGCCAACACTAAAGAGCTTGGATTAGTTTCAAGCTTGTTAGAGAAAGAAGTGACTTATGAGGATTTCAATCGTGCTATGTAAACTATTGTTCTCTACGAGTACTTATCTTCTGAAGTTGTTGCAAAATCAACTCATTGTTAATTTTGTTAAATACATCTTTTTTAATATAAGAAAATAAATAACTCTTATCCAACGATCTCCCATAGATTGTGCAATCGACTTTTGACAAGCTTCATTGCTGAAAAAAGTCTTCTCTACGGCTGTTGTTGCAACAAGTAAAATAAGTGCTATTTTTATAAGCAAATAAACTAATGGATGTACAATATTCCTTTAAGTCTTAACTAACTATGTTGCAAGACTAGCAATGCCTTTTAATTCTATAAATTCATTGTCACAACACATATCAAGAATATAAGTATCAAGCTGATTGTCAAGAGCCATCAGATCAACTAAAGAAAACTTAGATGAATAGAGTTCTACAAAGCGAATCAACTTTTTCCTACCAAAACACTGAGACTATTATTTAGAGCAAGATTTCCATACAAATTAGAAATTTAGCATTTGCCTATTCAACTCATGAAGTTTTATGTCTATTGTACTACAAAATAAATCTACGTTATAGTGGTGTAAGTGTGTGACATTTGGATCTTTGCGCTTTGACCTTCCTTTGAGAACATATGTATTGTTCATATTAAGAACCTGAATATCATACTTGATGCAAAATGAAGTAACCTCATTTAACATAATTCATCCCATCTATCATCTCTCATCAATTGCAATCGCTCATCAAAATGAAGTAACTAGAGCCATTGCATTCAAAATATATTGATCTTTTCTCTGTAATGTTAATGATAGGTCATTAGTTATCCCTGAACAAATTTTTTATATGATGCAAAGCCAAATGTTTGTACACTATCCAAAATACCATTAGTTCCTAGCTTTTTGTTCTAAAGTTGAACCATCATCCACAATGTACTCTAGGACATCCAATATAGGCAAAAAATTAACAATTTAGCTCATTAGTGTACCATGATATGAATTCCAATGAGTATCAGCCAACCTTTTAACATTGGTTTCTTAATTCAAATCGCGTCCACTAATGACCTTGCTCGAAGCGATATGGTACATTTGCATTTTGAGTTCTCTACTTTTGTATGGGACAAGTCATTTACTTTAAAAATATTATTTTGACTTTTTAGTCCTCTAAATTTATTGAATTTTTTACCCCAAAATCTATTCTTTGTAGGGTGTGAAATAATGATTCATCTATATAATACATATGAATTTTTTAAAATTTAAGTGGGGTCATCTGACCCTACTTGGAGACACAAGGCTCCACCATGAATGTAATTCATATGTCACAGCATCACTCCACTATCCCACTTTCATTACATTATCATAGCATACACCCACAATCACTCGTTATCACTCAATATCTAGTGGATCCACAATAATACGTGTAATGACTAAGATGCGTGTAATGACTATTATACTCCCACAATAAGGGAGAGTATAATGCATTAAGTGTAATAAAGGTATTACACCATCTATCAGTGTAGATGTCGTTAGTATAGTGATGTCCTTGTTATGCATGTAATTCAAGATTATTATGGGAACGTTTGGGAGTAGAAAAAGAGTTAGTTCCACAACTGATGGGGTGAGAGTTATGCAAAGGAGTTGAATTTACAACAGTTACGTTGGATATACTTTTGGTAGTTTTAACAAGAGATTTGGAATATTATTATATTATTATATTAAATATTAAGAGTGTTTGTGATACACAATTTATCGAGAGGAGTCATGCTGATGAGAATTACAAATGGACTTGTGCAGATCGTGAAGTACATAATACAGGACCGTCCCTTCTCTAATTCTATTTTTTTTACATAAGCTATGAGTTCGAATGTCATATATGTTTCTCATTGTGTTTCCTTTCAGATCATGAAGTACATAATACAGGACCATTTCTCTTCTAATTCTATGTTTTTTTTTTCATAAGAAATGAGTTCAAATGTCATGTACATTTTGCATTGTACTTTTTTCCTAGATTCTTTTTTGTATACATTAATTTATTTGTTTTTATTTTTTCTCAATTTAATTGGTTTCATATTGTTTCGTGTTAGGCAGATATGTGCCATGCATACCAAATTCGGGAGGCGTGGTGTTTTAATCAACAATTCTCATGGCAATGACGGGTATAAAGGCATGCCGAAGATTTGGTTCTTCTCTCATGTCCCAATTATTGCACAAAACTAAGAAATTATTCTCTTATTCTCATATGAATCTCTCTTCTTGTGAGGCAGAACTACACTGTTCAGCATACTAATAGTAAGAACTTCATGAGACATAAATGTTATTATGAGCGGTAGCGGAAAAGTTTTAAATAGCAATACAAAATATTATAATTTTATCTACTATTTAGTCCTACCTGTCATTCTCGGAGAGAAAACATGGTTACGAGTGGTACCAGAAAGGTTTTGAATAGCAGTACTGAAAACTATATTTTTTATCTATTGTTCATGCCATTGACTATATTTGTATCTACTATTCATGCCATGGTAGCACTGAGAGTCTTGTATCATACAACAATTTGTTGGAAAATATGCAGAACAATGGCAAAAACAATATATAAAAGAGTAAAAAATATAGAAATTGAATAATCTTGAATCGTGCTAAATGAAATGTTTGTTTAGGATTAAACAAGCCTCTTACATTGGCTGCATTTAACCCATGCACAGAGGGAAACAAATATGCTAGTTTGTATTGAATTGGCCTAACTCAACTACACCTTGTACACGCAAGCCCACACTATTTTTTAACTCATCACTAACCTAACAAGGGACTAAACATAATAAGGTGATTGAAAGGATTTTTGGTTTTTCAATGTGAGACAAAAGCTTTTGAAATACTCCATTATTTACAACATTATCAACTCACTTCTTAGGTTAGAAATTTACACCTTATGTTTACCTAATATAATAGAAGAACAACTATGTATGAATGGATATAAACAAAATGTAATATAATGAAGTTACAATAGATAAAGATTTTTGTTATAAAATATTTTAAACATTTTGACCCAAAAGAGAAAATTTTTTCTAAATTAAAGTTTTCTAATTAATTGACAAAAGTTACAAAGGATAATTGGAAGATGCTGTTATCTTTTTTAACATTTTGAAACATAATGAAACTTTCGTCATTGTTCCTATCTGTGGTAAGTTTCATACACAAAGTAAAACTCCAAGGAGCATGATGCAAATATTTTATTGCAAAGAATAAAAATATTCAAATTGATATATTATGACAAGAACATTTTTTTTTCTTTTATGACATGGGATCTAATTTTGGCCCTCTGTGATTTTTTTTAAAAGCGTTAATGTACAACGGGCATATTTGTCCAAACAATTGCTCAAAAGAAGAAAAAAAATTAAAAAGGGAAACATAGTAGTACAAGGATACAAGTTATTAAATAGCAAGTAATGTTAACAACAACTCTATTAGTTGTACTACTTTAGATGTTCATGTTTGGACAAAAAAAGAAAAGAAAAGAAACCATTAAATTTTCCCAAATTTGTGAGTTTTTTAACCTAAGAGAAAAGAGGAGAAAAATTGGAGGAAACATTGAAAAGATGAATGCATCAAGACGTGTTATGGAAAAAATTGAAATCAAAGACACACTACAAAGTTTTTTTTTTAAACGCCAAATAGTATTTTTTGCCCAAAACCCCCCATGTAGTCGGTTATTAATATGTATTCCACTAACCAAAAAGGCCTCCAAAAACAAAAAAACCATAAATATTCCTTTTTCCCTCTGGACTCACTGGATCTTATTAAAGTCACCTGCATCAAGCAGCGAGAGTGTGCTTTTCATTAGCGGTTGGTTACTTCTGCCTTAGGGTTTCCTATTTATATCTGCTTTATGTGGTCGTATTGAAACCATAAAGAGATTATGTGATCGAAAAGCGATACCAAGGGAGGTTAATAGTAATTTACTTATTTTAAAAATAAGCTACAATGATGCAGTAATTGTTATTCCATGAAAGGAAATGAGTAGTAAAAACATGAATTTCTTCAAAGTTCAGTATCTAGAGTCTCCCGAAGGATCTGCATCGAGAGCTGAAGCTCGAAAGATGCTTGTTAAAGAATGTCGCACACAATACACATAGAAGATAGGGGAAAATACTTAGATGGATCCGGTCCACAGCATAGTTCTGTGGACCCCTTGGTCCAGAAATAGCCCCATCACTTATGGCCCACCGTATGGATGATGTGGCTGCTTCTGGACCAAGGGATCCACGGAACTATTCCGTGGACCGGGTCCATCTAAGTATTTCTCAGAAGATAGTGTAACTCTAATTGGAAATCTCTTGTTTGGAATTGAGAAAGGTCCTGAAGTTCTGAAGACTAGCCGACCAAGTCATTTGGTTGATGATTGAGATTGCTTTCGTTCAATGGTAAAACTTCAAATTTTTTTATTTGTTTACTTTGGATCTTGAAATACAAGTCCACATCAATGACAAAACACCATAGTAAACTTAGAACTCATAGCTTTTTGACATATTGGAATGGACATATTTATAGGGTTCACAGTCTTATATGTCGCTGTCTTGATTTAATAACTTTGTTTGATGACATTTGTTACTTAGCTTGAAAGTGATCCTTAAAGTAATAATGTCATTTATCTTATAATTAAAGTGCTCTATATCTCTATAGGTCAAAATATTTATGTCACATTGTGGATCACTGGATTGCACAGCAAATGGTTGAAAATCCATTGTAATATCTGTAATTGTAACGCTGGAATCAGGTATGAACAGATGGCTTGGGCAGCAGGACAAGCTTGTCCAAGGGGTCCATCCAATACATGGAACTTATCTTAAAGCAAAGGGGAGTGTGTTTGTGTGTGTGTGAATGTTACACATCGAAAAAAATATATTTGGTGATACCATACCAGGTGGAACATAGGCCTTCATTATAAATTATATTATAAAATGTTGCCCTTCACTACAGCATTCTGAAAGGGGGCCAAACAGACAACACTTTGGGCTGACTACCATCATATTCTTGTAACTCTAATTATAGTAGTGGAAAAGGCTTTCATGTGTGTGCAATTTTTCAAAAATGATAAGTAAAAATTAAAGAAAAGTTATGTGGTATTCAATTAATAGTGGTCAATTATTGCAATATTTACAGGTATTTTTTATATTAGAAAAATTAAATGAGGATGAATGTGAATTCTTTGCATGGTTTGTTGCTTTATTGGTAGTCCTTGAATCATTAGAGCATGATTGTAGTAGGGCGTGGTGATTTATGATCTAATTTTGTAATTTGAATTTTTAATTGTGCCTAATTATGCTCTTGGATAGTTTAGTTCTTTGACGAAATTCATGGGGTGTCAATTATTCTTTGAGCCTTATTGATCATGTCTATGGTGTAGGTGAGCATGATATGGATTGCATTGTGTAGGTTGTGATTAGTACATCTTCAGTGGGATCATATTTTGCCATACTTGTTTGGAGCAACTCATGAGAATTTGGATGAATAATAGATGTAATCTCGAACTCTATTACGCTTGGCTAATAGCTGAATTAGGGCTGTTAAGGATTAATGGCTATTTTGATAATTACAAGTCCTAATTAGAGAATAGTGATGATATGGAGTATGTAAAGTGTTAAAGTTCAATCATTTGCATTCTTTATATTCTTGTGAGTTGTGGGATTTGTATTGCTTTATGGGCTACTTCTTAGTAAGTGGTAATTCATGTTTTGATAATTGTTATAGTATACTTTCATGACACCATATTTTTTCTTGTTAAGTTGCCATTTGAGGAGGAATTTTCGTTATTAAATGAATTGCATTATGCTTTGTTGTTTATTTGCTTGATAACTAGCAATTTGTGCTTTTAGTGTTGTTGTTTATTTGCTTGATAACTAGCCACTTGTGCTTTTAGTGTGTCAATAGCAACTTGCATTTATATTTAGTGGTTATTTTGATTGAGATACTATATGGTTAGTGAATTTCAACTAATTAAGTGTAGAGGATACCTTTTGGGCTTCATATGATTGTTTGAGAGTTTCCTTGTGTGCTTTATTTGTCTAAAGGAAAATGGCTTTTATTGTAGCTTAGTTTGATGTTTTATTTTCTTTGAGTGTAGGTACAATAACAAGAACACGAGTTGAATCATCCACCGATGCCAAGAAGAGGAGGACCAAAGTATCATTTTCTAGGTCTTAGGCCTCATTGAATTATGACCACACACACTTCATCTCTAGAGATAATTAGTTATAAAAATAAGGCAAGGAAGAAGAAAACTTTAATAAAGAAGAGAAATTTAGCGCCTGAGCTAGAGGCCTATATTCTTTTAGCTGAGTACTTGAATAGGTTGGGATGGGCTCTAATTCTAACACTGCATCATTTACCCTGAATTGGTCAAGGAGTTTATGCTAATATTGTAAACAAAAACCAGTTGAGTGGTAATTTCATTGAATCTTACATTAGAGGTCAGCGTTTGGCAATCTCTCAGAGGATGCTTGCTGATAACGTAGGATGCCATAATGATGAAGTAGACATAGAGTTTGAGAAATACTTTGTGTCTGGCTTCCTGGAATTTCACTAAGGCAAAATAGAGGTTTGGAGTGGAGTAGGAAAAATCTAGGCAAACGGGGAAGCATGTTCTGTATGCTAGTCACTTCACTCCTCTCTAGCACATCCTTTTTTTCCTATTTGGCACAAATGTCATTCCCAGAAAAAGTGGAAAAATTGAGGTCCAACAAAATGATTTGTATTTCGTAGACACAATCTTTCATAGGCCTCAAAACAATACATTCTACTTCCTAGCATTATTATCAATTACATGGACCTAATGGCATGTTCCTAGAGAAGCAAGACACGTTTTGGATTTCCTTGTCTTCTCACATTGTTGTTCTGGGCTGCCAGGGTTGGTTTTTCTAATGAAAAATCAATTGGATTAGAAGCCAATGATATGATTACTCTTAGGATGCTTCATTTGATACAAATGGATGAGACAGTTTTTTATGAGATTAGGAGTCATCCTACGGGTGAGGAGGATGACGGGGATGATGGTGCTGATGATAATGATGATAGGGATGACGAGGCAGGTGAGGACTGACTGTTGCAAGACTATCTACTTTGAATATACTGCCGCCGCCATCTTGTGCCTCAGCGAGTTCCTCTGGGTCCAAGTGGACATGGGATCAGATTCTTAAAAGAATTTGTTGTATGGAGACCAAAGTGATGGAGAGAATAGAGAGAATAGAAGCTCGAGCTAGAGAGCAGTTTGCTTAGATTGAGCAGCTAAGTTGGGATGTGAGAGCTTTATGTGAAGAGGATCGACACGTTCATCTTCAGCTACTAGTGGCCATAAAGGAGAGAGTGGAGATGCTACCTCTTAAATGATTGGATGTTTCAGACTCTTTAATGCTTTATGTCATTTTTCTTTATTTTTCTTTATTTAGTTCTTTCTGGGTCTGGACTGATTATTTTTATTCTTAAGACTTTATTGTTATACTTTGGCATGTATCCAACGAGCTAAATATTGTAGTTATCTTTCTTATGATGTAGCTGCAGTAATTCTTAAATTTTGAATCTTTTCCCTGCAGCTGGATCATAATTAGAGTGGCAACTACTATGACAAAGGGAGTATTGGTTCTAACTTTTCTGTTTTTCTTCTTTTTCTTGCTTTTTCACACACTGGGGAGAATGTGTGATTTAAGTGTGAAGGAGTTAAATTTTGTCGTGGTGTAAACTATTTGTTGGTCAATTTTCTAGAAATTGGTTGTTTAATGTGGTTGTTGATTTTCTTTGGCAGGGAATCGACCTTATTATAAGGAAGACTCTATCAAAATATTTTCAAAAATTTTTCAATTTAAGTGTTATTGGTGTTTTTATTTGAAGTCTTATGAAAATAATTATTTATTTAACTCTTTAGTTGTCAATTTCCCCTATCCAAGTAGGGTAATTATGTGCATTTTTTGAGAATTGTCTTCTTAATTGACTGGGAGATTTGATTAGGTGATTATGGAATTTATCTTGAAAGAAAGTATATTAGGCAAAGTAGGAGGTATTATGCTTAAATTTTTGGCAAATTTAGGGAATTTTTTCTACTTTATTTGTTTTTTTAGTTAAGTAGTGAATATAACCTATAAGTATAGTATATGCCTTTGGTTAGTAGTGTGATAGAAAAAGGACTAAGTGAGCTTAAGTGAAAAAAATTTAGAAAAAAAGAGAGATTAGTGCTTAAAGGAAAATCATTGAGAAAAAAAAAAGAAAATAATTAAGCTTAGCTTCTGTTTCGCTGGTATTAGTGCTAAGAAACCAAAGGTCTTCATCTAGCCAATGTTGACTTTTGCGTAAAAAGGTGTTGGAGCTATGAGTACGCAAAGCAACTTGGATAAATAAAGTGTTAAGTAACTGGGGTTTTCATCTGGCGATTGTCGATCTTCGTGTCAAAAGGCAACTTCATGTTCTAAGGAAAGGCTATGCTTAATAAGTAAAACTCCTTAGTTACAAATGGTGAATCAGGCTATGCTTAATAAGTAAAACTCCTTAGTTACAAATGGTGAATCAATCATTGGCATATAGTTGTAGTTGTTGGTTATAGACTCTACTTGCTTATGAATTACAAATTAAGTAGGAAAATGTAATTAAATTTGTTCAATTGACGTATAAATCTTTCTCGTTTACTTAATATGATGAGTATTTGAAATAAGATTAATAATTGCATAATTGTTCTCCATTGTTGAGAAGTGGTTTTTGGAGACGTATGTGTAACTCTTACTATTGGTTAAGCTATTGTTTTGATTTGTATCGCTCATTGCTTGAGGACAAGCAATGGCTAAAGTATGCGGAAATTTGATAATTGCAAAAATGTAGTAGTTTTTAGTAGGTTTTCAAGTTAGATTTTTAGAATTTTTCCATGAGCTTTCCTTTATTTCTTTTTTATTCCTTCTCAATTGTGATTTAGGTGTTAAATAATGTTTAGATGTGATTTACTTATGTTTTTGTGTTATTTTGTAGGGTTTTGATAAATTCATTATTGAATTCGATCAATTGGAGTTGCAAGAAAAGCGTTTAGAAGGTTGATTCGATGAAGAGCATGAGTTATGACCCCTGTCGTGGTTGTGGCTCAATAAAGAACACCCACGCTCATTTAGCCTTGGGCGCAACTGGGTGAGCCATAGGGCAACTCGCGTGGTGGATTTTGCGATTTTTCTACAGCAAAGTGGCGTGAATTGATAGACTTTTGGCTATCATTTTTGTAGCCTAAAAGAGGGCATCTCCCTTATATTTTAGAGGTAAGAAACACTTAAAAAAGGGGAGTTTAAACCCTAATAGTGGGACTTAGATTTAGACATATCACACACATCGATCACACATTTCATACATCTAGAGAGAGGTATTTTGAAAAAAGCAACAGTAGAGGAGCAGCTCAAGGGCTTTAATGGTGTAAAGTAAGAAGACTTTATCAAGATGTCAGGAAAGATTCAAGAAATCTACATGAGAGCGAGTTTTCTTATTCCACTCTTGTCTTTTGTTGAGTTTTATTCTTGTAATTATGAACTGAGTTGTTAAGAATACATGAGAGTGAGTTTTCTTATTCTACTCTTGTCTTTTGTTGAGTTTTATTCTTGTAATTATGAACTGAGTTGTTAAGAACTAGATGGATAAACCCTAAACTATATTGTTATTGATTTTTCTCGATTTAATGAAAGAGAGTTTCATTGTTGTTGAATTTAGATTTTCTGGCATCCTTTGATTCAATATTGATTTCGTATAAGTAGATTGACAAATCATCCATATGATGAGATCACTTCACGAACAATGAGGTTCCCAAAAGTTACTAGAGATAGAACTACATAAGTCTTGTTGGTTAGATTCAAACCTAACCAAAACAATAAAATCCATAGAAAGTAAATACATCTTTTTGGGTTTTAATTGAGAATAGATTCTAATTAATAAACCAAAGGGATAGGGGTTGTGATACTTGACAAAGATTATAACCTAATTAAGGAATTCTAGGTTCTAAATAATTGGGTTAACTATTAATCAAGTTAGAATCATATCATGTTTGGTTTAGAAGGATTTTACATCTATATTGTCCTTCTACCATTGTCAATTCTCTTTATTGACCATTTAGATTGTCATACAGTTAGGTAGTTAGTTTTATTTAGTTTGCATTCTAATTAGATTCATCATTCGTTTTGAGAGGTTAGATAATAAAAAGAAAGCTAGCACTAGTACTCACATAGTCTCTGTAGGACAATACTTGGTACTTGCATACACTATCTTATAGCAACGATAAGTGCATTTGCCTTAAGTATCCGTAGTATAGCTAAGTGGATATCAACATGTAACTCGAGATTATTGTGGGAATGTTTGGAAGTGGAAAAAGAGTTAGTTTCACAACTGAAGTAGTGGGAGTTGTGCAAAGAGGCTGATTTTACAACAGTATGTTGGGTATATTTTTAGTTATTTTAACAAGAGGTTTGGAATATTATTATATTTTGTGATACACAAGTTGATGATGAGAGAGGAGTCATGCTAATAACAATTGTTCTAGTTCTTTGAAATGGCATTGCTTAGACTCGTATATGTTGAAGATAAATTTTTAAGAATTGGAAGTTTGGTCTCGTGTCCACCCAAAGCACGGATTTTTTTAGTTTTGTATGTACCAACCATACAATTTGGCATTTTAAGATATCAAAACATAAGAAACATACTCCCAAACTGTCATGTAACTCGACCTAAACACATCCACAAGTATTTAAATCCATCCTCACATTCACTCATGCATCTAAAAACATCAATTCATCATAATATAGACAATCAATCAAGTAGTATAACTATAAAAACAAATATAGGTACATACACAATCGAATCCCAAAATAACTTAAGGACCCTAACCATTTTCCTAAGTCTACTACCCTCCCTATATGTGTAATCAACGCAAAGGATAGGAAGTAAGCGGTAACAGTGGTGACAAATCGATAATCTAGTATGGGCTTATAATTATACATTTTTATAGAGATGATAGGAAAGGAATGCGAAGACAGTATTGTAACTATCCCCGACTTTTTTTATTTTTTATCTATACACACTTATGGATGCGCAAAAAAATCACTAGTAGTCGTTTAGCATGCTGCCAAGTCCATGTAAATTGGGTAATTGGACAAAGGTAGTTTAACTTCGCAATTAAAGGAGAGACAGTTAGGGGGTGTTTCACGAATTAACAACAACAACTTTATATATACGTGTGTGTATGCGTCTAAACGGCAAAACGAGAAGACTTAAGATGTCACGCCCCGTGCCCGAGACGTGACACCCGCCATGCCCTAGGCTAAACAAGGACACAAGGCTAAACTAAAACGATTCATCCTCTAATCACATTACAAGACTCAAAGAATACTAAAGATACCCAAAGGAATGTATTTCATTCATAACCAAAAGATATACAATATTCATTACATATCCTTTTCCCCAACAACCAAAAATTAGTGAGGAAACATGTATAACCTATTCTATACCAAAAGTACGGCTATACATCAATGCTTTACAAAAGTAACCTCATTCATGCCTAACTAACTATGACTATGAGGCCCAAAAATCTCCCCAATCACCTTCTACAAAGGCGTCACCTGTGAGGTTAAACAAATGGGGTGAGTGATGAATCACCCAGTAAGTAGCAAAAGTTCTCTTTGGGGCTTAGCTTGTTAATTATACATAGAAAGTTTTCCAACCAAAACAAAGCCATTGTCATTCATCACATGTGGTCAAATTATAAACCATACATATTCGAAACATCGCATAATGCGATTCAAAGAAAAGAAGAGAGTTCAAGCAGTTAGTGGACACATGACCCTGGAATTCCAGTTGTTAATTATAACCCAGTTAACGCGGTTCAAAACCAACTACCACCCGGTTGGTGCGGTTCAAGACTAACTATCACCCAGTTAGTACGGTTCAAACAATTTACTACAATCACCAAATTAAGGAACTAGTCCCGTCACAAATCCATTTCACATACAAGAGCTCAAACATGTTTTCATTCAAATGATTCATTAGACCACATAGACTTGTTTCATAGAAAAACCAAAGTAGCCAAACATAAGTCCATATGTATAAAGAAAATATCATCCAAATCATTTATCATCATCAAAATGCATTTCCAAAGCAAAGAGAATCAAGTGCTACTTACCTCAATCCAAGAACTAGTTCAAATAATCGGAATAAGGGTAGACGCCGTCGTCACCTATAATACACAAATAAGACTCGTATTATATGCTAATTCTATCAAGAAATCATAAAAGAGGCTTAAACTTAGCTTAACACGCAAAACGAGAAAGAGAGGCAAAAACTGTATTGACCCACGGCTCACGCCGCGACTCAACTACAGTACCCAACCGCAGTACCAGCCGCGACGGGGCTGATACGGTGGCTTGGGTCAGAGCCACAAGAGGCTCCATCCGTGGCGCGGATGGCACCGTGGATGAGCTCAAAGAGGTAACACCAACGAGCCGCGGTTTCATCCGCGGCGCGGATGAGCCCAGCAAGACGACCTGCAACCTCTGCAACTCTCAAACCCCAAAATCAAACTTCCTCAATTCAACCCAACACAATCTAACACCAAAATAGCCCCAAATATGGCATAATAAGGCGAGAAAACACTATCTTAACATAACATATAACACATATCATGGATCACATTCAAATCACACCAAAATCCCCAAGTTCTTATACCCATTTTTCATCAAAGGTCAATGTCAAAGGTCAATGGACTTCAAAACTCACATATTCACACACTCTAAAGCACAATTATAACTCTTAAAACGTAAGACTCAAGGATTCTACCAATTACAACTACCATAGCACCAACATCAAGGAATCACAACTAGGGAAATGAATTAGCTTTGGAAAGAGGGAAAATTACCTTGGTTATGAGTTTCAAGATAGCACCTCTAACTTGCCTCCCCTTGAAGACCAAGTTCTTCACCACTTCCTTCTAATAAGAGAAAAGGAATAGATTCTTTAGAGAGATGGGGGAGAGAGAGCTAATTGGAAGAGAAGAGGAGAAAGCAAAGATTAGAAGAGAAAAGTAGCCCTAGCAATTTGGGGAAGGATTTCAAATTTATCAAAATTGCTCATAAGCCCCTCATCTTACACACCTCACAAAACACTCCATAAGAGCCTTTGACTAAAAAGCCCCTCAAGGTCCATATTATCACATAAGAACTGTCGAATTTCGACCGGAAGATTGAAGACCTACGGTCATGATGCAGGGAGAGTGGAAATGAAAAACTGGGGGCTATCATCCAAAGTAAGGAAGTAAAGGGAGAGAAATTACTTTGTCCTTTTCAGTTGTTGTATGTGATACTAAGAACTATGTCTCTTGGAATTGGATTTCAATTTTTTTGCAGGAGATTTTGACTCTAGCAATTGAGGTGAAAAATAGAGGGTGGATTCATTGAGGAAATTAACTTGTATGTTGTTCATTTGAAAATTAGTCATACAACTTTCAAGCTATGTTCTCAAACTCGGATCGAATTGGTCGGTCGGACTAGTTGACTGAGAACGGGTCAAGCATCAGATCTGAGTCTACTCAAAAAATCAAAATTTTAAAAAATTGTTCAAACTCGATCAAAATCAGGTTTGATCCGGAAATGGTAAAACCGGGTTCAAATAAAAAATTAAAACCCATGTTTTATTTGTGTTTTCTTGATCTCAAAACATCAAAATTTGATCCGGGATTTGCTTAAAATTTGTTTCTATAACACTGATTTTGAAAAAAGGCTATTTCTTTAAACAGGTGCTTCTGTCCTTACTATTTGCCAAATTCTTAAATATAAAACTACATATTCATTTGATAAAAAAGAAGGAGAAGCACAAAAAGCTTAGATAAACTAACTGAATCAGTGGTTTCTTCATTAATCTCCTTCTTCACTTTTAGGGTATTCAAGCCCATGAGATCTGTCTCCATTCTTTCTTCATTCTTTCCTTCTTTGGTTAACAAAATGGAAGAACCAACATGGGAACTTCTTTTTTATTTGTTTTGGGTTTTGGCAACAAAAAGAGTGGTTTGTTTGTTTGATGGCTATGGTGGAGAAAAGGAAATGAAAAATGAGAGAAAGAAAGGGAAGGCAAGATTGTGATTTGAATGTGACAAGATGAATAGATATTATTTAATTCTATAATTCGAGATCAAATCTATTTCGCACATGATTAATATTTTAAATCAGCGATTTGTTTTGATTGTTTTCAACTTTTTTCATCGGCTATAGGCAATAATAGATAAAGAGCTCGGCTCGTGGTCTTGATGGTCTCCGCTCTTTTCGTGGTCATATGCAGTTGGATCAAAATTATTAATCCTAAATAAGAGTTACCAAAATTAGTAATTTCTTTGTATGCAAATAATTATTGCAATAGGTAAGACACATGCTCTTTTTTCAATTTTTTTAAATGACACATGCTATTTGAATGAAATATTTTCAACATGCTTATGTATTTGGTAAACGTTGATTTATATTCTAATACACAAAACCAAATAATTTTATAGATCAGTTGCTGTAGAAATAGTAAATTTTGTACTTATTAAAACTTAAAATTTTTGTTAAAAAAATTAGTATATTTTATTAAGTTCAATAATGCCGGGCCATTATAGTATTGTTCAAAATGTATCATGCAATATTGTCCCATTCTCATTAAGTTACCGTAAAAAATTGGTACATAGTAGAATGCCTAAGAAGCAAAAGTAAACAAGAAAACCATTTTTTAATATTTTTGTCATTTCAAAATATCATAAATAAACTTGTTGCTTGATTTGGATTTATATTTACTAAGAATTAAACATGTACAAGATTTCTATATCGTGAATTTTGTGAGTTTGGATGAGTTTGATGAATTGTTTAGTAAATTGGATATATATATATGTGTGTGAGAGAGAGACATATTTATAACGTCATTTGGTTCAACCCGAATCAACCCTCGGTTGAACCTATTGGCCCCTAATCCCTGATCTCGACTGAGTCGATACCCGATCCAAGTCTGAAAACATAGCTTTCAAGATTTTTTTTTTATTGAATTTGAGATTGATATGTCATTTCTATGGAAGTCAGCTTTGGTATTTAGGGTTTAATTTTTTGAGGAATTCTATAATCATTTCTTGGAAATTAACTTGTTTTGGTGCTAAATTTTATTGGGAGATTTTTGAAAATTTTCAAGTTCAGGAATTTCAGTAATTTATTGGAATTTATGATTTGAATTTTCATGATTGATGTCAATTCAAGCTCCGAATGGAAGTTTTTTTTGGTCACCTAGAAATCTCAATTTATAAGAATTTCTTAAAAATTACCTCTTCTGTACTAAGTTTTAATACCAAAAGTTCCCCAATTTTTAGTCAGTCACTTGTAACTAGCCAGAGTTAAATGCCAATGGGTTTGGTAATCTAGGTTTCTACTCTCCTTGGACCTCAATTTTTTGTGAGAACCCTCCTATTCCTTATTTAAAGGTGGATAATTGGGCTTTTTTGGTGCTACTGCTTTTGTCCATACTTGCAATCGCATTTTCAATAACAGTGGCGAGAAAAAAAAGATGATTTGGCATCTTTTTTAGTACTGCTCTCACAGTCAGAAATTGATTTTTTTCTTTACTAAGAACAGTCCAAGGAGAGTGCCAATGTTGGGGATGATGCTGTGGCAACCAAATGGGGTTGAAAGCAAGGGTTTTAACAATTTCCTATGCCAAGTGATTAAAAATTTTTTGTACTATTCATATGGCTGTTGTGGTCCCTTTGTAACAATTTACCATTTACCATTCATAAACGCATGTAGTTGCAGTTATGGTCCCTTCATAACAATATTGTTATATGGGTTATTTGCATTTTTAGTAGCTATTAGGATATACCATGAAGGAAGCTTTATGATAAATCTTTTACTTTCTACGTAAAATTTTTCCTTGCTTTTTTTTTTTTGGCAAAACCCCGTACACGGGGAGGGACGCCACCCCAAACTTTTATTAAATTAAAACCAAATTAACATGAGGGGGACATAGACCTTACCTCTCTAATATATCAAGAAAATCCAGTAAATCAGGAATACTATTCCTTTTACAGTTATTAAAATATTATTCTACGAACTGAAGGAATTTGAAATAAATCTAATCTAAATGCACCACGGACTTGTGTTGGCAAATGAGAAATCTGAGTGTAAATCCTGTGACTTTGATGAGAAACTCCAATATTAGACAAGGCATCAGCAACCTGATTAGCTTCTCGAAAACAATGACTCAAATGAATGAAGTGTGGTTCCAATTTCAGAATTTGCTGAACTTCTCTATAAATGGACCATGGACAATTAGCCTTCCTACTGATGATCTGAATCAAAACCTGTGAATCACTTTCAACTTCAAAAGACATATAACCTTGTTGCAAACAACATTTAATACCAAATAGACAAGCGCGGGCCTCTGCCTGAATGCTATTTACTTCACCAAGATTAATCGAGAAAGCCAAAATCATCTCTCCAACACTACTTCGCAAAACCCCACCTCCACCTGCCTTCCCAGGGTTACCTTTAGAACATCCATCAATGTTGAGCTTTAGAACTCCTTGACTTGGCATCTTCCAAATAACTTGCTTGTACCTGTACCTCACCGGGAGTGCCTTAAGTTCATCATAGAAAGAGCTCCAGGTAAAACCTGAAATAACACAACTTGGAAATTGCAAGTTAAATAAATCCTTCATTTCCTGTAAAATTTCCACGCAAATCACCTGTGCACAAGGGATCATACCATTAAATACTTTATGATTTCTTGCTTTCCACACATTCCAGCAAATAAGTAATGGAAGCAAACGAAAGACATATTCCAAAAACTTGTTGTCTGCCTTCTTGAACCACCAGGTTGCAATAAAACACCGGATTGAAGCACCCCTATACAATAATCCAATAACATTTCCAAAATACTTCCATACCCATTGTGCTATATCTCCAATACAAAAAATGTGGTTAACAGTTTCTACTTGAGAGTTTAGACAACAAAAGCACTTTGACACCATATGAAAACCCAGCTTACATAATGTAGAATCTAGGGGAAGTCTATCTTTTAAAAGACGCAGCATAAAGAAAGACACTTTAACAGGAATTCCCGAGGTGCCAAATTTTGTCTAACATAAATGATACATTTTTTGGTGCACGAGTCAACTTATAAGCTGATTTAAGAGAGAAGTCACCTGACTGTGATGCTTGCCAAATCATCCTATCAGGATTCTGACCTTCTGGTGCTGGAAGAGCTAGAATCTGTGACACCACTTGCCTAGGAACCCATTGAGATAATTTATCACCATCCCATTTACCTTCCAAACAAAAGAAGTTCACCAAATGATCGGAGACATCAATTAATCTAGATGCTAAAGCGCCTGAGCCCATCCAGTTATCAAACCAAAAATTTGAATTGCCAGCTTGAACTATCCATCCCATATTTTGCTCTGCTATTTCTCTGACCTTTAACATCCTTTTCCACGTATGTGAGGCAAATTGATTATTAACCACCATGCAAGGATGAGCCTTTGAACAGTATTTAGCCATCATAAACTGGGCCCATAAAGAGTTATTCTGCCTAAACCTCCACCAAAGCTTAATGGAGAAGGCAGCATGAACATCTTTAAGACTCCGAAAACCCACACCTCCAGTTTCTTGTGGATTACACAACTCGTCCCAAGAAATCCAATGACGTTTGGCTCTTCCATCAGCTTCCCCCCACAAAAACCTGGCAAAAACACTTTCCAACTCGTGTAAAAAAGATAATGGGGGAAGAGGCTGCCATAAGCAAATAGACAGGAATAGAAGAAAGAACATGCTTGATTAAAATAATTTTACCCGCAACCGATAAAAACTTATTCTTCCAAGATGCTATCTTGCCAATAACAGCTTTACCTATACCCGCAAAAAAATGCTTCTTGCGTCTCCCTACAAACAACGGGTACCCCAAATATTTGATAGGGAATTCTTTCATCGAAAAACCTAACAATTGTTTAATACACATCCTTCTTGATCTCGACATGCTCGGGTGCACCATGAAACAACTCTTGTCAACATTAACTTTCTGCCCTGACATAGACTGATATTTGTTAATAACATCCAAAATTAATGTCAATGAAGATGAACAACCACTTGAAAAAATTATAATATCATCTGCATATCCCAGGTGATTGATCTGGGGACAGTGTCTGGGCAACCTGAAACCATGAAAACCAATTTTAAAAAATAACTGATTAAGAAGCCTGGATAATACCTCAGAACCAAGAATAAAAAGTGATGGAGATAGTGGATCGCCTTGTCTTAATCCCCTAGAGCCTTTGAAAAAACCACAAGGTGATCCATTAATAATTACTGAGAACCAAGGATTAGAAATCAACCTCCAAATCATATCCAACCATCTCTCTCCGAATCCAAAAGCCCGCATTACTCGAATAAGAAAGAACCAATTAACCCTATCATAAGCCTTTGCCATGTCCAATTTGATAGCCACATTACCTCCCCTATTCCGCTTATTTAACCCAGTTATGATCTCCTGTGCTAGCAAATAATTATCAGCAATTAATTTGCCTTTAACGAAACCACTCTGATTTGGAGAGATAAGTTTAGGCAAAATAGATCTCAACCTGTCAGCCATTATTCTAGAGATTATTTTGTTAAAAAAATTGCACAGGCTAATTGGCCGGAATTGTGAGAAATCCTTAGGGTTCACAGCCTTAGAAATTAACACAATAGAAGTAGCAGTGACAAACCTTGGATATCAGCTCCACTAAAGAAACTTACAATTGCCTGATGAATGTCCTCCCCAATGATTTCCCAAGCAGTCGTGAAGAATTTGCCCGTGTAACCATCTGGACCTGCCGCACTATCTCCATCCATGCTAAACACCACCTGCTTTACCTCCTCCAAAGAAGGAACACTCTCCAAATCATCATTCTCATGAGAAGTTACTAATTTCGGAATGATGTCTTCTAACTCGAGGTGATGAACGTTCTCTTCTGAAAAAAGGGAAGAAAAATAGTTAATAGCCTCAGCTGAAATCTCAGACTCATCTGATAACCAGTCACCAGAAGAATTTTGGATTCTATGGATGATGGATTGAACTCGGCGTTGCTTCACCACCGCATGAAAGAATCTGGTATTCCTATCTCCCGACTTCAACCATTTAACTCTTGCCTTTTGTTTCCAGAAACTCTCTTCTACAGCCAAGGAGCGCCTCAAGATAGCCTTAGCAGCATTAAGTTGTTCCTGTTGACTGTCCGAATGGTCTTGTTGGAGGCAAAGTTCAGCATGGAGCTAGATTCTCTTCAGCCAACTGAACAGCTGAATGAATATTGCCAAAACACTCTTTATTCCAGGCCCTTATTCGATGCTTCAATCTGTTCAATTTTGTGCAAACCAAACGCATTGGTGAACCACCACACTCCTGTTGCCAAGACTCCCGAACCATCCCCAAAAAATCAGAAGGCAGTTACCCAAGCATTAATAAACCTGAAAGGCCGAGGTTTATTATCCTAGTCTTGTTACAGCAGACATTAGCAAAGGAGCATGATCTGACGGATCCCTAGGCAAGTGTGTCACAGATAAATCCAACCCCGCATCTACACATTCAGTATTTATAAGCAACCGATCCAATCTTTTCCAGATTCTAGCCCTTCCGTATCTATTATTGCACCAAGTAAACAAAGACCCTGAACAACCAGCATCAAATAAATTCCCTGACGACATGAAGTTTAAAAAATCCCTGGCCTCCAATAAATTAAAAGGATCGCCCTCCTTTCTTCTCAGAAGGATCTATTATCACATTAAAATCACCGCAAACCATCCATGGACCAGTTGTTGGCTTCCCAGCTAAAAGATCTAACCACAAGTCTTCCCTTCCATTAGCAGTACAAGAAGCATGAACAAATGAGACACAAAAAGGAACCGAAAAAAGACTATGCTCAATAACCAAAGTCGAAAATTGCACACCTTCACCCACTACGGAGCATTTAAAAGGATCTTTATAAAACACCCATAGAAATGCATCATCATTGCAGTATACATAATCAAATTGTAATTTTGCTCGAAAAAACTCAGACTGATTAGAGCTAACACTTACTTCACACACACAAAGCAAATCAATATTATGTTGTCTAATGATTCTTTTCAACCGTCTCAAATGGGAAGGCTTAGCAAGCCCCCTAATATTCCAATATAATGTATTAATCATTGGATAAAATTAGGAAGCTATTACCCGAATTTTTTACAGATGATCGCAGCTGCCTATCTGAAATTGTAACCACTCTAGCCCCTCTCTTCTTAGCTTTCACCTCCTGAAATAAATCATCATTAAAGCAAGCAACTCTCTGTCAAAACATGCCACATTTTCATCCAGCACAACAGGACCTCTCGGTGATAAGTTTCCAGCAGAGATTGGTAGCTCCACCTGGGTATTTTGAGTCTCCATCACCTGCAGAAGATCAGCAGCGTGAAGGCCATGTTCCTCAGTCAGGTTGTACCCCCAGAACTCTTGTTTTGCATGGCACTATTGACGTCTCCAGATCTGGTTGTGGACTAGTAGGTCCCTTCAACTTCGAGTAAAGCTGCTCACCATCAGTTTCACCTTTAGTTTGCTCCTCTATACCCATTAAATTATTCTCTTTATGCTGTGAATTATTTACTTCAACAATTGCTGCATTTGTGTGTTCAACCTGTTGCAAAGGCAACTGCCCAACTCCAGAAATAGTCGAAGTGCTTATGTGTTGCTCCTTTTCACCGTCAGTCACATCCCTTGAATGTTTAGGCAACTCCTTAGAAACCACCACCCATTGTTGCTCTTTCCCACCATTGGAGACTACCTGTTCCGTCTGTGGAGGCTGCCCTTGATTAGTTTTCCCTTGTATGTTGTCTAACTTGTGACAAGACTCCCTTGCATGTCCCAAGTGCCAACAGTGTGAACAATATTCAGGCAAGTTCTCAGGTTGAAGGGGTTGCCAGAAACCCTCCACCGAGTCCTCCAGCCCTATCCAAATTTTTTCTGGTAAACTTTCAGCAGGTCAATTTCCACACATATCCTAGCCACGCTTGGACGAGTCAGATTTAGAGTTGGCGAATCAATAATCAGAGGCCTTCCAACAGCATTAACAATGGAGAATAAAGAGTGCTTATCGAAAAAATGAACTGGTAGACCAGGTAGAGAAAACCAGACAGGAACCAGTGATGATTCTCTGTTAACATGAAAGTTAGGGGTCCATTTGAATACCCTCATTTGAAATTTACCAATAAACCAAATCCCTCTTAGCCCATAACCGATGGAAATCTGATTCGGAAGAACAACGGATAAGTATATGTCTAGCATCCAAGTGACCAATATGACAAGCATCTTTCAGATCAAGAGATGATACAAACTTCCTGATTTCCTCCAACTTTGGACGACCATGGGAGAATTTCCCAATCAAAGCCAGTTTCAAGGGGGATGCCAACTTCCGAATGTCGTCTGCATTGAAAAACACAGCCGGAGAGCCCTTGTGCGATGCTGGTTTCTTTATGGCAATAGGAGATTGTGCTGCTGAAGGTAAATAATTGGGCAAATGATCGCTGTTCAATTGATGGTTTTCTGGCCGGATCCATCACGCCAGGCAATGGAGCAGCCGGCAAACCAGCCATACGGGCCAGAAGTAGCGAGCCGTCCGAACAGACCAAGTTCAAAATTCAAAGTTCCGCGAAAATAGGAGAAAGGAAAATGGCTACTTCTGTTAAAAACAGCTATAATTACTTTTCCTTGCAAAAATGAATTAGTGATAAGATAAAAAAAACTAATAAAAAAATATTGTGTTGTTCATATATTGATGAAAGAATATCTACCCTTTCTTATATATATAGGTGGTCGTGTTTCTAAAATGAATAATACAAGTCCATTGAAAAATGTATAGAGTAACATTATAATAAACGTAATACACTAGTAATATACAATAAATAGATTATGTTTTCCTAATATAATAAAAGAATAATATTGTATGAATGGATATAAGCAAAATGTAATACAATGAAGTTACAATCGATTAAATATTTTTTTATAAAATATTCCAAACATTTTGACCCAATGAGAAAAGTTTTTCTAAATTAAAGTTTTCAAATCAATTGACAATAATTATAAGGGATAATTGGAAGATGTTGTTACCTTTTTTAACATTTTGAAGCATAATGAAACTTTGGTCACTCTTCCTATCTGGTGTAAGTTTCATCCTCAAAATCAAACTCCAAGGAACTGTTTGGTTTTTTATCCAAACTTTTTATTATAAATAATCCAAATATTCAAATTGATATTTTTATGACAAGTATATATTTTTTTTCTTTTATTCATGGGATCTGAAATTCGGTCCATCATTTTTTTTAAAAAAAAAATGAATGGAGGATGGGCACATTTGTCCAAACAACTACTCAAAAAAAAAGAAAAAATTAAAAAAAGAAAGGAAACATAGTAGTACAAGTCTACAAGTTGTTAGGTAGTAAGTATGTGTTAACTACAACTCGATCAGTGATACTACTTTAGATGTTCATCTTTGGAAAGAGAAGAAAAGAAAAGAAATCATCCATTTTTCATAAATTGTCAGTAAAGAGGAGAAATTGGGTGAAGTGTGAAAAGATGAATGTATCTAAGATGTGTTATGGAGAAAATTGAAATCAGACACATGCTACAAAGTTTTTATTTTAAACGCCAAATATTATTTGCCCAAAACCCACATAGTGGAATATTAAGAATTAACCCAGCAACCGAAAGCTCAAAAAAAAATTGAGGTTTTCCCCAATTCTATCTTTTTTTATTTACCTTGCTGCTTTCATCTACATATAAATATATCAAAAAAGTCCATCAACAATCATGAAAATTATTACCAAAATTCTCACAAAAATTTGCTTAATTACTTCACTATCTAAATGCAACCCTCACCTCTTAAGGTTTCCCTCATACTACATGCTTGATGTAAAAGATGAAGAAGTTAAGTAGATAAAAGATGTAGAGGAATTCGAATCTAGTAAGATCAAGTCATTAGTAATAACTACATCGTCTGAGTGAGAAAACTATAACTACGACTGTTAATCTCAAGCGACGATTCCTCCCAAATACACCTACCAAAATAAAAATTTATGCAAATTAACCTTCCTACTGTTGTTCATCAAAAAAAAAAAAGCCTCTATTACCAATACCAATAAGAGAAGGATTTATGCATCTCTCCAACAGAGAAAAAAGGGGAAATATTTATCCAAAATAACCTTATACACGAATTATAAAGTTTTACCAACATAATTTTATAAGTACTCTCTTTTTTATTGTTTTTTTGGGGGGGGGGGGTGGTCATTCTTTTCAAAATTACTTACCACTTATGGTAGAAAACAATAAAAATGGATCAATACGCAGTCATAATACATGAAAAGACGAATGCATCAAGTTGTAAATAAACCTATTTTTTAGACTTTGTTATTGAGCTCATAAATTGTCATATTTTCTAAATCTCTATTTTGGCCCAATATCTTCTTATTTTAATTTTTTTATTCAAAAGTAAAACTTTATCTTTCATCTTATCATCAACATCAACATCATCTATTTCTCAAAAATTTCATAAAAGAAAATAAAGATTTTATGAGCTAATTTCAACGCTAGTTTATTATAGAAATGGGAGGTGCCATAGGTAAGGAGATGGCAATGGACAGGGGATGTGAGAGAGAAAGAAGGCTGCTATGTGGGGAATGGATTGTATAGCGGCAAAAAAAGGGGTAGGTCACATTTCAGTTGAGATCCTTAGTGTCAATTTTTTCAATGCTACTCTAGTGCCATTTACCTGGGACTACCAATAGCAAGGTGGCAATCACTGGTGAATGGTACTAATGTAATATTGAGAAAACTTGCACTAAAGGTCTAAACTGGGTCACATTTAGGAGGATATGGTTGGATAGAAGACTTTTTTTTTTTTTGCATTATTTTTGCACAATTATTCCATGAAAGGGTATTATAGTACTTTTACTTTAACAATGGAGAGGGAACTAAGGAAGCAATTGATTCAAAATTTTCAATTACTATCACTATGAATATCGTTAACCGAACTATGAGTATGGGTTTTGATGATTCCCTTTAAGATGTTTAGTTTAGTTTTGGAATATGTATCATTCCTCCTAAAAAGGTTAATAACTTTGATAGAGTAGTATTTTGAGAGAAATTATGGAGACCCCAATTAATCAATTTCATTCCCATTAAAGGATACTGATAGTTGTTTTTAAAACATCAACAGTAGATGTTATTACTATTGATACCAATTTTCCTCCTTGATTCTCCTAAACCAAATACTCCTAAGTGTAATTGTCATAAAGCCCAGGGAAGCTATGAAATTATCCCAAAAAAAATCATAACTATAACTAGTATTCGCATTATCAACTTCTGTCTTGCAGCATAAAGTACTCATTTTTGTTTTGGTTCTTTCAAATAGCATTATTTAGACTCATATATGTCGAATAGAAATTTTGAGGAATTAGAAATTTGGTCTCGTGTTCACCCAAAGCATTAATTTTTTGAATTTTCTATGTACCTACCATACAATTTGACATTTTAAGGAATCAAAACACTGAAAAAAATAATCCTAAACTATCATGTAACTCGACCTAAACACATCCACAAGTATTCAAATCCATCCTCACATTCACTCATGTATCTAAAAACATCAATTCATCATAATATAGACAATCAATCAAGAAAAATAACCATAAAAACAAGATATAGCTATATACATTATCGAATCCCAAAAAACTTAAGAATGCTAACTATTTTCCTAAGTCTTATGCCCTCTCTATATGTGTAATCAACACAAAGGATAGGAAGTAAGCAGTAATAGTGGTGACAAATCAACAATCTAGTATGGGCTTGTAATTTTACATTTTTATAGATATGATGGGAAAGAAATGTGAAGAAAGTATTCTAACTATCCCCAACATTTTTTTATTTTTTATCTAAACACACACATAGGGATGAGCAAAAAAATCACTAGTAGTGAGAGTTTTTCCCTCTCTTTCTGAGAGCTTTTCCCTCCCTTGTGGGGTTTTAAATTTCTAATTGAATGAATCATAACAATTGGATCAATTTTTATCAGCACTCGTGGCTCTCAATGAACTTTGGATGAAGGTTGTTATGCTATGTTCCAAGTAGTGGATTCTCACTAAAGGGCAGAAGAAATGGATAGCAGGCCTGTTCTTTTGATGAGATCCTGTGCTCATGATACACGTAGGTTTGATCCTTCTTCCTAATTAGAGGTCTTAGACTCGCTCTATTTCCAACATTATTGCAGCTCTTACTCAATCTATCTTTGCTACAGGTATTTTTGCTATTTCTTTATTTGTTTTTAATCTCTGTCTTTGTGCTTCTTTGTCTTTCTGTTTTATGGTCTAGATTTAACTACAGTGTGAAATAGTGTGGTATCGCTTTTAATTGATCCTCATGGCTAAGAAGCTCGCAGTGGTAATGGAAAATTTTAAGCTGTTTGAAAAAGAAGCTACAAGTGTAGACACCAAATTTTGACACGCCATTTGTTTTCAAATATTGTGGGGCATGTTTGCACTTTTTGGGACAAATTCTAATTTTAATTTTAATTTTTTCAATAATCTGGGGGGCAAAATAGTAATTTTATCTGTAAATATTTTTCTATCAGGTTTTGGGGGTTTTAAATTCATATTGTTACTTTCATGTGAATTTGTTAATTTCTTATGATTTTTCTGGATTTAATTGGTATTCTTTATATTTTTACCAGCACAAGGGCAAGATGGTAATTTCTCTTTCCGAACACCATTTTAGCTCATTTTTAGTTCCAAATTCATTTTTTATTCTTTAAGTATGTTTTTAAATTTTCTTGATTTTTTCGGAGGCAATTACTATTTTTCTGTGAATTTTCATTGCCTAAGGGCAAAATCGTCATTTTATAGCTTAAATTTATCTTTTGTCAAATTTTGAGTCAAAAAGGCATTTTCTAATGTTTTAAGCTTATTTTTAATTTTTTGATAATTTTTTTGAGGTTAATATCTATTTTTTGTGCATTTTCATTGTCCAAGGACAAAATCGTCATTTTACACCCCGAGCGCGTTTTTATTAGTTTTGAACTCTAATTTTTTTATTATTATTTTTGAAATCTACTGTGAATTTTTTTTTGAAAATCTAGAGATTGTTGTCAGATTCTTTGTATTAATTTTTAATTTTTGTGGTTAAAAAATATTTTTTTATAACATCAGCATTTTTAATACCGGGGGTGTTTTCGTCATTTTATACCATTCTTAGCCAACAAGATAAGGGGCCTATAAATACCCCTTTTAATCAGCAACAAAAGAAGAAAAAATTGGAAAACCTTAAAACACTTTTGCTCTTGTGATTTTTAGATTAAAACACACACACTTCACACTACAAAACACACAATGAGCCGCCAGGTCTAACTTTGGAGATTATTCATCATCTTCAACTATCAATTACTGTTCATCGTTTTGTCCAAGATTGATTACTGTTCATCTCCACAGGCTTCAAAAGGTAAATCCTTCTTTAATTTTCTCTTTATACCAATTCATTTTTATCTCTTTTTATAGGTGAATTTGATTAATTCAAGGAATTTAAGTGATTTTGATTAGATATTCGTTATTCTATAAAGATGTCTTGAGCGTTGTTTTTTTTTATTTCTATTATTCTAGGATTTTGTTCATTTTCTGGGATCATCTTCTTCCCTGCTGAATTTGTTTCTCTCCTCCCTCTTCCACCGCCTCTGCACCCTTCTCCACCACCATCATCATCATCTGCTACTCCTTTCTCCACCACCTTCAACCAAATTGCAGCTCAAATTACCACCACCAACAACTCTGTTGCCCTCCTCTACCACCATAACTTCAAACAGACACCACAAATACCCTGTTCTACCTCCAAACAACCTCTAAGCAGTCCTGTTTTCGACAGTCCCCATCCCTTTAAAGTCTCATCCGCCCCAAAACCTACTAAAAATATAACAAACCACAACCAAGAAAACACAACCCATAGCCTAGACAGACAACCCACAGACCACCATCCTTGTCATCACCTTTACAAATCCATTACCTGCAAAGGAAAATGCACAAATCATTAGCCCGAGTCAATCCCATCCACAATCAAGTCCATCACATGTAGCTTTGGCCCCAGCCTGCAAATGGACCAAACTAGCCCATCCCCTGCGCCATTGCCCATTCCACCAGTCTCCATTCAATCAAGCCAACACAAGTCCCAAATTCATCCCCAAGCCATTTACCTTCCCTCACCAATCCACCTCAATTCAATCCCAAAAATCAACACCAAAATTCCACCAAGATTCAACGGTTCCACCATTCCAATCACCAGTCATCACCACAATTTCCTCACATACAACAAAACCACCACCAGAAACTCAACCCAAACCATCATCAGTCCCCATAAACCCCACTCGACCACCGACAATAGTTCCCAACCACCATCGCCATTCCATCTGCTTGAGCCACACAACCAATTGCGGTGTCTCTATCACCAAGTCACCTGCAAGAACACAACATAATCACCAAGGCCCAAACTCACCAATAGCTTCCCACTCGAACCAGATGCCCAGCTTCAGTCCCCCCTTAAATCACTTTGGACAGTTGCAAAATCAATCAAAACAACTATTATTACAACCTACAGAAGACAAAACAGAATCAACCCAGTATGCCCAATATTAGTCAAAATTTCATAGCATTACACACATACACAGAGATTCAATCACAAAATCACACACACACACATCACACACACATTCAATCACACACATCACACGGGCATTCCAATCATCACCACCATAATACCCTGGTTTCGGAAAGTATAGAGGGGCGAAATCTGAAAATTGAGAGAAACAAAAAGGAAAGAAATTCCAGCAAGATTAAAACAGGGACCGGAGAGAGTGAAATGAGAGAGAGGAGCAGAAGTGGGAAGAGAAAACAGAGGGAGTGAGAGGAAGGAAGAAAGTGACAGTGAAAAGAGAAGAGAAGAGAGTTAAAAGAGAGATAGGGAATTGGTTAAAATAAAACACAGAAAGAAGACATCAGAGAGTGAGGAGAGAAATAGAATAGAGAGATCAGAGGGGAGAAGACGGGAGCAGGAGAGGAAGATGAGAGAAGTTTGGGGAATTGGGCATTTTTTTTAAGATGTTAATTAGTTAAAATTTTAAGTATTTTCATTAGTTTTTTTATTTAGTCAATTACTGTTAATTTTTGCTAAGTATGGTTTTCTTTTAGTTTTAATTTGGTAATAAATTTAGTAAATTAAGTTAATTCAATTAAGCAGTTTAGCTTTTATTCAGCTTGATATTAACAATTTGTTTGGATACTTTATTATGAAAATAAATATTTATGTTTTAAAACCCCTAAAGCTTAATTGTTTTCATAATGCCCCTTGAATTCTTTTGTTTATGCAATTAAGTCCTTATTAAATATAGATTGCCCTCCTCTATGTTTAATTTCTTTCAATCAGCCCCTATTAATTGCAATAAAGTCTTAATGGTTGCTCGAGTTTACATTTTTTATGCCTTTTATTTGTGGGAATTATGTTTTGCTCTCTCATTTATTTAGTTTTAATTTATAATTGTGCCCCCATGCTCAAATTAAATTTATTATTTGGCCCCTAGATTGGTTTTTATTTGTTTTCTAAGCCCTTAGTTTCATAGAATTTATATTTTTGCCCCAATTTGTCAATATTTACATGTTTTAGGTTTTATTTATTTATATCAAGGTTCCTTGATTTGTTTGTTAGTTTTGATTAGTGTTAGTATCGGGTCTTCAAAGAGGTATATCTATTCCTCACTAATTACTTCTCTATGTGCTCCAATATGCTCCAATGTGATTGTATGCATTATTATTTGTTTATTTCTCAATTTACATATTTTTTGCGTGTTCAAGTATTTAATTTATTTAATTTTAAATTTTTATTATTATTTTGAAAAATATTTTATTTTGTATTTAACTAGTCAATGTAATAGTTAGATCATTTTTCTAGTATTTTAGCAAAAAAATTGTGTAATTAGATAGAAATTGTAATAGATAGGGTATTTTTAATTTTTCCTTGTAAAATTGTAAATCAAGCCCCTCAGTGTAATAGTTAGGATTTATTTGCTTTTGCGTGCTTAGGTGTTTATTTCTTTTACCGCTTTCCTTAGGATTTTTGCATCTAAAATATTATGCTTATGTGATATGTGCTCATATGTGATCTTATGTGTTTTTATATGTTCAATTTGCTTTTAATTCATGCTTTAAATTCATGTTTTATGTTATTCCGTCACTATACTAGTCCAACGCTAGTTGTGGCTTCATTTCTTTTTCTCGCTAATCCAACGCTAGTGAGACTTTTAGAACGGGCTAGCCCAACGCTAGACCCTTAGGATATTTTAATATTAGGTGCATCCGCGTGCATTTCACATCTCATTTTACACACTTTAGTTTTCTTTCCATTTGGCATGATTTTATTATTACTATTATTATTATCATTATTATTATTATTATTATTTTGACACATTTTTAAAAATGCATGACATCTAGGTTGCATCTCACTTAGAAATTAGGATATTGTGTGATTCGACTAGAAATAGTTGTCTACTCACGTGGGAAGCGATGGCGTACAGGCCGTTCCCCCCTCCGTGAGTAGAAACATCCAGTCACAAGATACTAGTCTCCTGTACCCATCATATTGCATACCCACCTTCTTTATTCACTTACTATATATTATTATTTTCTTTTCTTTTTGCATCACATTTTGCATAAAAATTCGTGACTCCCTCGGGGCCTCACCTCGGGTTTCGCAATTAATGCAATAATCCCGATCAAGTTTCGACGGGACATTCTGACCCTCTTGATATCCACATTTAGATTTAGGATTTGCATTCATTTAGACACATCCGAACGCAATAGAACTTATGGTTAAATTGAGGAAATTTTGGTTAAACCTCGCAACTAAAATCGGTTAGATTGAAAGGGTGCCTTAGGCGCCAGCCTTTGCCTTCCCTTTCTTCAAATGTGACTCCCGAGCCTTTTTCTCTCGTTTTTTGTAGACCGGAGTCGAAAAAGGTTTTTTTTTAATGTTTTTCTAAAATTTTCATTTTTGTTTTGTTAAATAATTTTCGGGTGACTTGGTACACCCTAACTCAGTACCAAGTGGCGATTTCATTTTCTTTTAAAATAAAACCCTTTTTCAAAATTAGTTGGCCAAAACTGTCGTACTTTTAGTCCTGGCCTTGTTTTCTTTTAAAATACCATTTTTCTTAAAATACACTTTTTCAATAAAAACCTGATTTTTCACACACGCGCATGATTCTTCCCCAAAACTTGCTTTTCAAAGGGTTATCAGACCGGACCGCCCTTTTCGGGATGCGACAGTCAACGACCCCACTGCACCCTTTGCTCCCATGATTTTTTTAGGGCGCGACAACAAGCACCTATTTAGACAAGGAGGATATGCTCGAAAGTGTCAGAGAGTGTCACCTAAGTGTGATTAGGAAGGTCATAGGGGACAGAATCCTCAATGTGACGGGGGTAAGGAATTTTACCAAGCAGGTATGGGGATACCCTAGGAATCTAAAAATGATTGAACTTGGTCCTAACCTATTTCAATTTATTTTTGAGAAGGAGAAAGATCTGGAGAAAGCTCTAAAAGTTGGCACTTGGACTATTGATAACCAAATGTTGTCTATTCATAGATGGGCTAAAGGAATTGAAGGTGATAGTAAGACTCTGGGAATGGTTAATGTGTGGGTGCAGATATGGGATTTACCGTTGCATTGGCAATCTAGAGAGGTGGGTATGAAGATAGGCAGAGTGTTTCAAGGGGTTAAAGAAGTTTTGAATCCTCAAGTTGGAGGAAAAAGCGGTAGACACCTGAAAGTTCTAGCTACTATAGATACAGCCATGCCACTCCTGAGAGGTACAATGGTGCAGTATAATGGGGATCAGAGGTGGGTTAATTTTAAATATGAAAGGTGTCTTGACTTTTGTTACGGATGTGGATTAATTGGTCATGTGAATAAAAATTGTCTATTGGAAAAATGGGGAGTTCATGTGAAAGATGTTCAACATTATAGTGCTTGGTTAAGAGCAGCTAATACAACCCAGTCGAAAACAGGAACTAATATGAGAGGGAAAGGTCATAAGAATGGTGTTGATAGATCTGATCATACAACTCTTAGTGTTGAATAGTTAGCTATAGAGGGGAGGGAAATAGGTATAGTGAATGAAAGATTCAAGATTAAAGGAAATGCCACGACTGGAAGAGATACTTCGAATTTCAATGAGAAGGCAGGGAGGCCTAGTAAAGAGGGGGAGATAGTGATAGAACTTGAGAAGCCTCTAGTTAGAAAGGATACAAGATGTAAAGAGAGTGAGGGAGTAGCTGTTTCTCAATTGAGAGAAAACATGAATGTAGGGAACGAATTAGGTACCATTATCACTCAGAGCGATTCAATGATAGAAAGAGAGATAGTATCAATGGAACTGGAATTAGAAAGGATGAATAGAGACACAGTAAGTAAGAGAGTCAAAGGAAAGAAGTTTAGAAAGTTTCCTGCTATACAAAGACCCTCACTGGTAGATATCAGTAACAATATTGGAAGAGTGTGGGATACAAGCAAAAGAAAGTTTTGTTTAAGGGATGAGGATGAGGAGATAGAGGTTGATATGGATACTGGTAACAAGAGGAGCAGGAATAAGTCACCAAGAAAGAATGAAAGGAGCTTAAAGATGGTGGAGACCTTCCCTAAAGGGTCTCCCAAGTCAAAATGAGAGTTGTGATGTGAAATTGTAGAGGTATTAGGAGCCCCTTGACAATTTTCCAACTTATGGAGGTGATTAGACTCCACTCTCCGGATTTGTTATTTTTAAGTGAAACTAAGAACAAGAAAGCAGTACTGGACTAAGTTAAAAAGAGAATTCAGTTTGATAACATGCAAGTCGTAGAAGCTATGGGAAAATCTGGTGGTCTGTCACTTTCTCAAAAAGTGGCAGTATAGTTAAGGAGGTAATGACTTCTGCATTCACAATTGAAGTTAAAATCAGGATGGCTGATGAGGACTTTGACTGGTGATGTATAAGGGCTTACGCTTGCCCAGTGAATAGCATTAGACAACAACAGTTTAAAGTGCTGCAAAGAAGAATGAGTCTTAGGGGTGACAACTGAATACTTTTACGGGACTTTAATGACATCATTTCAGATACTGAAAAGCGGGAGAGGGGAAGAATGCAAGGGGATTAGTCCTTTAGATCTTTTAGACATTTTATTAATGATAATAGATTGGTTGATATAGGTTTTGAAAGATTTCCTTAGACATAGTGTAACCTTTGGGATGATGACGGTAAGGTTAAGGAGATACTGGATAAAGGACGTAGTAGTGATAAATGGACTGAAGTTTTTTTGGAAAGCTAAGTTGGTTCATATCCCCAATGAATCCTCGGATCATGCTATGTTATTTTTTTGATACTAATCCTTAGATTAAAAAAAGGAAACAAAGGTTTATTTTTTATAAAAAGTGGTTGGAGAACAGGGATATAAAAGAGGTAATCCAAAGAGTTTGGGGAATAAGGATTAAAGGTTCTTGCATGTACAGGGTAATGACAAAGATAAAAGAATGCAGGCTAGCACTACTAAAATGGAATAGGAGTAATCATGTGAATGCAGGAAAGAGGATTAAAGAATGTAAGGAAGAACTAAAAAAGTTAAGAACATCTAAGATGGTGAGAGAAAGTTACAAAAGATATGCTGGAAAAAGCAGTTAGCTGAAGCTTATAAGAGTGAAGAGATTTTTTGGGGACAAAAGGCAAGAGTGAAGTAGCTACAGGAAGGGATAAGAACACAGCTTTTTTCCACGCTTGTGTCAACCAAAGAAGGAAGAGGAATTGTATCAGTAAGTTACAAAAAATTAATGTAGTTGGTGTGGTAGTAAGAGTGAAATTGGGGAGGAATTTGCAACATATTATATGCAGCTATTTACTACTAGCAATTTACAGAGGATTGAGGAGACATTGAATAGGATACCAGTTATTATTTCTCACCATATGAATACAATTGTTACTAGACCATTTAGTGAGAAGGAAATCAAGAACGCCATTTTCTCTATGCATCCCCGCAAGGCCCATGGCCCAGATAGTATGCCACTTGTTTTTTTTTTTTTTTCCAAAAGTTTTGGCATATCATCAAAAATGATGTGATTTAAGCTATTAGGAGTTTCTTTCATAATAGCCACTTGTTGAAATCAGTTAATGAAACCTTGGTGACTCTAATCCCAAAGATTAATTCCCCTGTTAACCTTTCTCATTTTAGGCCAATTAGCCTATGCAATGTGCTTGCAAAAATAATCTCTAAACTTCTTGTTAATAGGATGAAATTTGTTCTTCATAATTGCATTAGTCCTAACCAATCTACCTTTGTACCTAGAAGACAGATTTTAGACAATATAGTCATTGCCTACGAATTCATTCATGCTTTGAAAATTAAAAGATGTGATAAAGTGGGTAATATGGCTATAAAGTTAGATATGTCTAAGGCCTATGATAGGGTAGAATGGTCTTTCCTAGGTGCTATCATGAGTAAAATGAGATTTTGTGACAAATAGATCAACTGGATCATGGTTACTGTGGCTTCTGTCACTTGCTCTTTTAATGTTAATAATGAGAAAGCATGATATGTTATTCCACAGAGGGGTATCAGACAAGGTTACCCGTTGTCACCATAGCTTTTCATCATCTGTTCAGAAGGTTTTAGCAACTTGTTAACACAAGCATGCAACAGGAAGCTAATGAGTGGTATGAGTTTATGCAGGAGAGGTCCTGTTTTGTCTCATGTCTTCTTCGCAAATGATTCAATCATATTCTGCAAATCTAAGGTAACTCAAGCTAGGGAATTGAAGGCTCTTTTGAAAAACTATGAGGAATCTTCTGGTCAAGCTATAAACCTAGAGAAGTCTTCAGTCATGTTCAACAGCAATACTTCAGATCCTATGAAGACTGGCATCTGTAATAAACTGGAAAATATGAAGAGGGTATCACAAGCCAAATATTTGGGCCTGCCATTAGTGGTTACTAGAAACAAAAGCCAGGTTTTCAATTTCATTAAGGAAAAGGTGATTAAAAAGATAAATAGTTGGAAGAATAATCTATTGAGTGCAGCAGGCAGAGAAGTACTTCTAAAAGTCGTGGTTATGGCCTTGCCAACGTATACAGTATCATGTTTCATGCTATCAAGAGACTTATGTAGGATGATCACTGCTTAGATTGCTAAGTTTTGGTGGGATAGTAAGGCAAATAAGAAAAGAATCCATCTTATGAGCTACAAGAAAATAGCTAAGCCCAAAGACAGTGGAGGATTGGGGTTCAAGGATTTGTATTATCAAAATTTAGCTCTTCTAGCTAAACAAATATGGAGGATGATTACTTCTCCAAATCTTTTAGTTAGTAAAGTGCTAAAAAACAAATAGTATTCCAATTGCTCCATCTTCGAAGCCAGAACCAAGATGAATGCATCATGCTATTAGAAGAGCATAATAAGTGCAAGATCCATACTGAATCATGGTGTGAGGAAGAGAGTGGGTAATGGGAAGTCAATTGAGATCTGGAGGGATAGTTGGCTCTTCGGAGATACTAATGGCAGAGTCTCAAGTGCTAAGCCTCAAGATTGCAGGATTAATAAGGTTTCCCAACTGATATACAATTTCAACTGGAATAAGGATCTAATCCAAAAGCTGTTCAACCAGGAAGATGAAGACAATATACTAAATATTCCTATCAGCTTAGTTGGAAGACCAGATAGTTGGTGTTGAAAATTTGAGGATTCTGGTATGTATGCGGTCAAGTTAGGATACCAAGGGGTATATAAAATGGAAGGTGGTAATATTAGCAGGAATTCTGATTATGGTGAGTACAGTAGAGAGAAACAAGAGCCTGGATGCTGGAAATGTCTTTGGAGGTTAGGATTGAAAAATAACATCATTCATTTTATATGGAGATGCTTGAATAGAGCTTTTCCTGTTAATCAAACTCTATTTAATAGGATAGGAAGTGGGGATGTTAGATGTCAAAGATGTGGTGAGCAGGAGAAGTCCATTGAACATATGCTTTTCTTTTGCAAGAAGTCACTATGATTTGGGAATTTCCTCATATAAAATGGGATGGTTTGAATGAAGAGATGAGGGATTTTTGGAGTTGGTGGAATGCATTATCAAGGGCTATGGAAAGAAAAGAAGGGAAGCTACATATCTAGCTCACTTGCTACATTTTGTGGCACATATGGAAGGCACGAAATAATTGGCAATTCTAAAAGGAAGCTATAGAAAATCACCAAGTCATTTAACATGAATTACTAGAATGGGAAGATTTCAACAAGCTAATCTAAAGCTTGACAGTTGGAGTAAAGGGGAACCAAGGTTTGTCGAGGATACAATGGACAGGTATCTCTATTCAGATGCAGTTAAATTGGAAGTAGCAGCAAAATGTGATGAACAAGGAAGATGAATTGGTTTTGGAATTGTAGCAAGAATTGACCGTTACCAAATTTGGCAGTGTGGTCTATGAAGGATAATAAGTTCAGCACAAAAGCTTTAAGGGAAGCAGAGGCCATCAGATTTGCTTTAATCAAAGCCATAAATGAAGGATGGAAAAAGATCATCATCTGTAATTGCTTCAAACCCATTATGGATAAGATCTGTGAAGGCAACTGTAATGATTTGCATGCTGCAGTGATACTGGAGAATATTAGCTTATTGAGATCCTTATTCAGGTCTTGTTCCATCCTTTATACTAGTAAAAGTACGATTGACAGTAGCTATAGGCTAGCAAAGTTTGATGTAAATCTTGTGTAAGATATTGAATGGTATAATTCATTTCCTGCTTGGATTCGTTAGAATCCTTTTGTGTAATGGCCCATTGGCCAAGTGTACAATCACAGTGTAATTATTTTTGAACTTAATATATATACAAGGTGTCGCTTTTGACCCAAAAAAAAAATCACTAGTAGTCCTTTAGCATGGCATACCTATTCCATGTACACTGGGTAAAAAGCCAAAGGTAGTTTAACGTCGCAATTAATAAATTAGGAGGCCAAATTTCAAAAGAAGGATAGTTAGGTGGTGTTTCACGAATTAACAACAACAAGAACAACCAAAAAAAGTAATACGTATAAACGGACAAACAAGGAGACTTAAAGAACCGTTGGATTTCAATTGGAAGATTGAAGATCTATGGTCATGATGCTGGAAGCATGGAATGAAAAAATGGGGCCTATCAGTGAGAAAAGAAATGAAGGTAGAGAAAATGTAGGGGTGGCAATCAAGTCGAGTTCAGGTTGACGGGTCGAGTTGAGATTCAAGTATAACAGTCAGCCCGTCAATCTGAACCTGTCCCGCCAATGTGAAAAGAACCAACCCGAACATATTGGCAGGTCGACTCGCAAACCCGGAAAAAAACTCCGCACATGCCATTATTAAGGAAATTTTCGAATCAAACGAGTCGACCCACCAACCCGTCAACCAGTTTGACCCAAAATTTTCTTTAATGTGAAGGTTTTTTTTTTAGTCAAATGAGTTGACCCGAATCTAAACCCAAACTCAACTTTTTTTTTATTTTTTCGAGTCAAACGAGTCAACTCGATTCCAACCCGAACCTGACCTTTTTGTCTGGCGAGCCAATCAGATCGACCCGATTTTGACCTGAACCCGTCAAGTTTTGACCCAAACTCATTATTTTCATGTTAGGTTAGTGTCGTATTTTCTAGTCATGTCAAAAATTGTCACTCCTATTTGTGCTTTCCAGTTGTCGAATCTGAAACTAACCGAAAGGAAGCACTAGGTATCTCTCTAATGTCTTTCTTGTAATTTTTATTTCAATTATTTTGTAGGAGATTTTAACGCTAGCAATTGAGGTGAAAAACAGAGTCCATGTTTGTTTGTTATTCATATCGGTGAATCCATTGAAGAAATTGACTTATATGTTGTTCATTTGAAAATTAGTCATACACACTTCAAGAAGTTTTTTTTTTATTGGATTTGAGTTTGCTATGTCTGATGGTTTAGATCTGGAGGTCAGCTTTGGTATTTGGGATTTAATTTTTTGAGGATTTACTATAATCATTTTTGAAAAATTAACTTGTTTAGCTACTAAATTTTATTGGGAGATTTTTGAAATTTTCAAGTACAAGAATTTTGCTAATTTATTGGAATTCACCATTTGAAGACAGTTGAAGGTTCCAAATGGAAGCTTTTGTTCACCTAAAAATAATTTTGTTCACCTAAAAATAATTTTTTTCAGTTTCTTGAAAATGACCCCTGCCTCTCCTAAATTATAGGTATTTTCCAATATCTAGTAGTGAATGAAAAAAAAAACAATCTAGTACCAGTACTTTTTTATTTTAATACCAAAAGTTACCTAATTTTTAGTCAATCACAATTAGTTTACGGATTTTTAGTCGATCGCAATTAGTTTACGGGTTGATTGGTAGGAATACAATAGCATGGATAGGCATTGATTTTTGCCTACGCACTAAAGCTGTTTTTACAAATTCGTGTCACTCCCTTACCCATAGTTCAAGAACATATCTCACGTCCAAAACTTGATATGGTTGCACCTAAAATCACCTATCTTTTCTTCATATCACAATCAATCAATTAGATTGATTTTTTTTCCCAGTCTAATGTTGATTTTTTTTTTCTCTACCCAAGGAAAGTGCTAGTGTCAGGGATGATGTTGTGGCCACCAGATGGGTTGTCCTAATAGCTGGTTGTCCTATCAGTGGGAAGCAAAGGCAAGTGCTAGTGTTAGGGATGATGTTGTGGCGACCAGTTGGGCTGTGCTTGTAGCTGGCTATCCTATCAGTCGGAAGCAAGGGTTTAACAATTTCAACACCAAGTGATTAAAGTATTCTTTAGCCTTCGTAACATTAACACATGTTGGAACTTGCAAATGAAGTGCCTTCATTACAATTTGTTGTATGGATTATCTGCATTTTTATAATGTGTTAATACCATAAATTCTTAATAACAATCTTGTTATATGACCTATCTTCATTTTTATCATATATAATTAAATAAGTGTAAGATCTTTTACTTTTTACTCTTATGTAAATTTTTTTCATTACAAAAATGAATTAATAATATGATAAAAAACCTAATAAAAAAATATTGTATTATTCATGGATTGATGGAAGCAAATCTACCATATACATACATACATACATATATATATATATATATATATATGTCTATGTATATGTGTGTATATAGGTGGTCTATTTTTTAAAACGAATAATACATGTAAATCGAAAATGTATAATATAACATTGCAATAGATGCAATACACCAGTGGTATACAATAAATAGAAACTTAATCACCTTATGTTTTCTTAATACTATAAAAGAAAAATATTCTATGAATGGATATAAGCAAAATGTAATACGATGGAGTTACAATAGATAAAATATTTTTATTATAAAATATTATAAATATTTTGATCCAAATGAAAAAAGTTTCTCCGAATTAAAGTTTTCAGATTAATTTACAATAATTGTAAGGGATATTTGGGAGATTTTTTTACCTTTTCTAACATTTTGAAACATAATGAAACTTGCATCACTGTTCCTGTCCCGTGAAAGTTTCATCCACAAAATCAAACTCCAAGGAACTTCTTGGTTCGTGTTTAAAACATTTTTATTACAAATAATTCAAATATCCAGATTGATATTTTATGACAAGCATTTATTCTTTTTTTCTTTTATTCATGGGATTTGAACTTTGGTCCATTGGGATTTTTTACTAAAAATTAAAAAAAAAAACCTAATGGACAACGGGCACATTTGTCTCTACCACTTCTCAAAAGAAGAAAAAATTAAACAGAAAGGAAAGATAGTAGTACAAGTCTACATGTTGTTAAGTAGTAACTAGTGTTAACTTCAACTCTATCAGTTATACTACTTCAGATGTTCATGTTTGGAAAGAAAAGAAAAGAAATGAAAAGAAATCATCCATTATTTTTCCCCCAAAATTGTGAGTAAAAAGGAGAAGTTGGGCGAAACATGAAAAGATGAATGCATCTGAGATGTGTTATGGAGAAAATTGAAATCAAAAAGATGCTACGAAGTTTTTATTTTAAACGCCAAATATTATTTGCCCAAAACTCACGTGGTGGAATATTGAGAATTAACCCACCAACCCAAAAGGCCAAATAATTTTTTAAAAAAAACTTTTAGGGTTTCCGCATTTCTATCTTTTTTTTTTAACCTTGCTGCTCTCATCCGCATATAAATATGGCATAAAAGTCTAGCAGCAATCATAAAAATTATTACCAAAAGTCTCACAAAAATTTGCTTAATTATTCACTATCAAAACGTAACTCTCGCCTATTCAGGTTTCCCTCGTACTACCTTTCTTGATTGATTTCTCGTTTTCCTCTTTTCGTCAATCCGTTCTGGATTAATTTCTCGTTTTCCTTTATTCATCAATAGCCTATCTATTCATGATGATTCTCTAGAATATTACTCTTTTTTCTTCTTTTTTTTTTTATGATGGTCACAAATTAAGATACTTTTCAAAATCACTTACTCTTTGCGGTAGACAACAATAAAAATGGCTCGACATGCAGTCGTAGCGCTGTTTTTCTTGGCACTCTTCATGATCGCACTCAACGTCATAAAATTATCCTCGCAAGTAGCCGACTTCTTTCGTCCAAAGGAGACTAACTGGCCTGCTAGCAAGGTATTCAAAAGTTTTTGAATTTAATTTATTGATTATTATATTATCATTGTTGTTATTTATGAATACTGGTATCAAACGTAGTAGTAATCATTAGTGTTGTTAACTATGGTGTAAATTTATTTTAATATGATTGGTTATTTGAAAAAAAAGAAAAAAAACTTGAGGCTCCAATGAATTATGATACCATGGAATAGGTTAATTGAGGGACCGTTAATCACTATCAGTACGGATATTATTAACCCTACTATGAGTATGAGTTTTAATTATTTTACTTTTTAACATGTTTAGTTTAATAATCGAATGTGTATCATTCCCCTTAAAAGGGTTAATGAGTTTTAGAGAAATACTTTGAGGGATTCTAAAAATCCTAATTAATTACTTTCATTTTCCAATTGAATAATGGTGATAATTGTTTTTCAAACATTAACAATGGATATTATTACTATTTATACCCATTTCCCTCCTTGATTTCCTTGAACCAAACACCCCTGAGTCTTTTAGTCCGTACTTGCATTTATTGAAGAATGTTATCGTGAGTAATAATAGAGAGAAAGCAGTTATGATTGAGTTTAGCAAATCTTGATTCAGGAGGGGAAGAAACATCGGTTTGTATAGACAATTATTTTAGCTTTTTTTTTTTTTTGGGGGGGGGGGGGGGGGGGGGGGAATATTTCTTAGATACGTCCCAAATCCCGTTCCCATAGGAATCAATCATTTTACCAGAGTTTTCGAATCAATGATTTCTGTTGTAGCAGATACTCGGAGTTGGATGCGGGGTGGACGATTACTCCTTGTTAATTTTTACAATTATCTTTAATCTCAACTTCTTTTCAATTTCTCATCACTGCAAAACTTAGTATACTTTATTTCAAAAAAAATTCTTAAAAACTCATTCCAATTTGGACGATAGAAGGATGGTGGATAGTATGTGTTTTACTGAGGAAGCTTTTTCCTTAGTCTTTTTTTATTTGTTATGATGGCAAGAATTGTCTTAAGTGATGTGAAATTATAATGCAGGTTATGAATGCACGCCTCTATGGTGTTGTTACCCAGTGTGATGCTGGGCTCCTGTATCACTGGAATGTGGTATGTTATACAAGCTCAATTTAGATTGATGCTTTCATTACAATGTCCTTAACTGACAGTTACGATTGGCAAGGATTTGGTGAGGGAAATTGAAGTTTTTCATACCACTATATGTTAACAAATCATATTTTCTCACCAAGATCAACAAAGCTTTTGGCTCCGTTGGTAATTTTAGATCATTTGTCTTCCCAGCTGTAACGATGTAGGAGTGAAGTAAGTTTCCTTCTCAATTCGAGATGAATGTTCGAAAATTTTGAACTTGTGAATGTATTTTGAAGTTGGATAATGAGGCAATAATTGTTATTTTCATGAAAGGAATGAGTAGTTAAATTGCAATTAAACTCGGCCCAATCTTTTACTAAAAGCATTGTTCCTATTCGAAGAGTGCATAACCGCATAGATAAGCTCACACTAACCCGTCAATTTGGGATCCAATTTGAGATTTTCCTTGGGAGGGGTATCGGGAAGGAATTGGAACGGAATAATATCATGTATTTTGAAGTTGGATAATGAGGCAATAATTGTTATTTTCATGAAAGGATATAAGTAGTAAAAATTTAAATTTCTTCAAATCTTCTTTTTCTATCTGTGGCCAGTATCTGAAGTCTCCCCAAAAATCAGCGAGGAGAGCTGAAGCTCGAAAGATGCTTGTTGAAGATATGTCGCATACAATGCGGATGGAAGATACTATAACTCTACTTGGAAATCTTTTATTTGGAACTGAGAAAGGCCCTGAAATTCTGAAGACAAGCCGACCGGATTATCTGCCTTATGTTGATGATTGGAATTGCCTTGATTCATTGGTAAAACTTTAATATATAATTTTTTTATTTGTTTACTTAGACTATTAAAATAGAAGTCAACATCAATACAAACTACGATAATGAACTTAGAACTCACAGCTTTTAACATGCATATTTAGAGGGATCAGAGTCTAATATTTTGCTGTTTTGATTTAATAACTTTGTTGGATAATTCTGCTACTGTAATTGTCTCGGTTGCTTGAGAGCAATCTCTGAAGTACATATTTAATTGAAGTGCTTCTATTATATCTCTACAGATCGAAATATTTGCCAAACATTGTGGATCACTGGATTGCGTAGCAAATGGCTGGAATCCAATTGCTAATATCTGCAACTCTGGAATCAAGGAGGAACAGTTCACTCGGGCAGCAAGAGAGGCTTGTCCCAGGGGTCCATCCACTTCATGGAATTCTTTTTAAAGCGGGCGCAAAGCGCAACAGGGCAAAAACTATGGTCTATACAACAAGTATATAACCGCTTTCTATCTTTCATGTTAATGCTTCATTGCATATAAAACTAAAGCAAAGCTACTTACAATCTCATACTTCATATCCTCATAATATGAATGGTCAACGCATATTCACTTATTTGTGAGGTGGTTTTGATGCTAAGTTGATTTTTTTCTTTTTCATTTTTTTTTTTTTTTGGCAAGGGTACGGTGTGTTATGGTGAGCATTATCTTTCATGTTGAGAATTGAGAAGAAAAAAATAGAAGCTCTTTTTTAATTATAAATGGTCCTTAAGCAAATTGATACAAGAATTAGCTTAGATTGGTTATAAACTGCGTCTTCTCCATTGCGTGTGTGTCTATATATAAGAGGAATAGTGACACGTGCGTGTAAGCGCCTATCCCAACTTTAGAAGCTTTTCCAACACAAGTTGTCAACCTATGTTATATTGAGGAGTTCAAGGGTTTAAAGCATGGCATTCATGCAACAAAAGTTCACCATCTAGTGTCTACTCAAGGGTCAAAAAGCTAGTGGTCTCGTGTGAGATTAAAAGTGCGAGGCAAAATCTTTACTGGACGGGACCAGAAGCCAATCGTGCCCACAACTTATGATGAAGTACCCATAGCTCATCTTGAGTTTGGCATTCTGATGGCAACTGCGAAGGCTATCCACGGTGTGGCTTCATGGCACAGATACGATCAACAACTTTACGATTTTACTATTTTTTCTTAGTTTTTAGTTAGTTTTTGAGTTGTGCTTTGTTTAGATTTTCCATATATGTTTCTTGGGTTTTTTATGCTCATATAAGACTAACTATTGTATTGTTTTTAGAAGTTTATGATGTTTTGAGGATTAATAAATTGAGTTTTTCTCTCTGTGAGAGTTTTTTGTTAGTTTTGGTGACGAGAACTATTTTCTATCTTTTCAAGAGTGATTCTTGTAGGGTTTGATTTATTCCTTGGCTTTTTATCAACATTGTTTGGTAAGGGTCTTGGGTTTTGTTCATTAGTTCGATTTCAATCAATTTATTTGGTTGGGATTCAACTATCCCTAGATAATTTAGTCCAATTCTATGAGAAGTGTTGGATTGAGTTATTGCTTGATTTATCATGACGGTCTTTTATGAAGATATTGGTGTGATATACGAAAGGGGAGCCATCCTTGATCGTATCAAACAGATTTGAACTTCTCCTAGAATACTTTCTGATGCGGAACTAGTTCGCTTCTGGGATGATGTTTGACCGGGCCACTAGAACAGATTTGAACTTCTCCTAGGATACTTTCTGATGCAAAGCTAATTCGCTTCTGGGATGATGTTTGGCTATGCCACTAGAATAGACTTAAGTCAAAAGGTATAGTAGGCTCGCTCTTGGATTAGTGTCAAGCTTGTCAGAGAAAGAAGTGGCTCACGAGGATTTCAACTAGAGCTTGGATTGGTGTCAAGCTTGTCAGAGAAAGAAATGGCTTGTGAGGATTTCAACTATTATTCTCTATGAGTACTCATATCCTAAAATTGTTACAAAATCATCTCATTGTTAATTTTGTTAAATACATCTTTTTCAATATAAGTAAACAAACAATTATCCAACAATCTCCGATTGTGCAATTGACTTTTGACAATCTTCATTGTTGAAAAAGTCCTCTCTACGGTTGCTGTTGCAACAAGTCAATAAGTGTTATTTTTCTAGGCAAATAAACTAATGGATACACAATATCCCTTTAAGTCTTAACTAACTATGCGGCAAGACTAGCAATGCATTTCAATTAAGTAAATTCATTGTTAGAGCGCATATCAAGAATATAAGTATCAAGCTGATTGTCAAGAGCCATCAAATCAACTAAAGAAAACTTAGATGAATAGAGTTTCGTAAAGCAAATCAACTTTTTCTTATCAAAAAATGAGAAACCATTATTTAGAGCAAGCCTTCCATACAAATTAGCAGTTTAGCATTTGCCTCTATAAAACAATTATTCAACTCATGAAGTTATATATTCTATTGTACTACAAAATAAATCTACTTTATAGTGGTGTAAGTGTACGACACTTGGACCTTTGCGCCTTGACCTTCCTTTGAGAACAAATGTATCATTCATTATTAGAAACCTGAATATCATACTTGATGCAAAATGAAGTAACCTCAATTTATATAATTCATCCCATCTATCATCTCTCATCAATTGCATTCGCTCTTTAGTAATTTAACTAGAGCCATGCTCATTAGTTATCCCCAACAAATTTTTCATAAGATGCAAAGCCGAATGTTTGCACACTATCCAAAATACCATTAGTTTTAGCTTTTTGCTCTTAAGTTGAGCCATCATCCACAATGTACTCTAGGACATCCAATATAGGCAAAAAATTAACATTAAGCTCATTAGTGTACATAATGTGAATTTCAACGAATATTAGTTGGCTTTTTAAGATTGGTTTCTTGATTCAAACCACGTCATCCCACTTGGAGTGATATGGTACGTCTACTTTTTGAGTTCTCTATTTTGTTAGGGGTGGGCATGGGTGTAGTACCCGACCCTAAAAGGATTTGGCTGACCCTACCCTAACCTGTTGGGTCAATAATTTTTTTACCCTAAACCGACCTTAATATCCTCAGATACCCGATCCTCGGGTATTCGATAAATAGGATCAAGTCACAGGATACCCGACCCCCCCTAATTTTTTTTTAACTAAAATTTGTAATGACTACTTGGTTAGAATAGAAAACAAAATCATACCCAAGATACAAGGCCTTCCAAAATTCTCTTCACTTCTCTATTTCTCCAAAGAATCATAAACATCCACTAATTCATGCTACTAATTGAAATGGCTCACTCTACAGTCTCAATTCATAAATATCCACTAATTCATGAGTGTAATTCATATGTCACAACATCACTCCACTATCCCACCCTCATTACATTATAATAGCATACACCCACAATCATTCACTATCACTCAATATCTAGTGCACCCACGATAATGCATGTAATGATTACTATACTCCCACAATAATAGAAAGTACAATGCATGTGTGTAATAAAGGTATTACACCATCTAATCATTGTAAATGCTGTTGCTATAATGGCATCCTCATCATGCATATAACTTGAGATTATTATGGGAATGTTTGGGAGTAGAAAAAGAGTTAGTTCCACAACTGACGGACGGGGTGGGAGTTATGCAAAGAAGTTCAATTTACAGTAGTTATGTTGAATATACTTTTGGTAGGTTTAACAAGAGATTTGGAACATTGTTATATTGTTATATTAAATACCAAGAGTTTTTGTGTTGAGAAAGGAGTCATGCTAATGAGAATTACAAATGGACTTGTGCAGACATGAAGTACATAATACAGGACCATATGTCACACCCCACGATCAGGGTACAACATGCCACACCTTAGATTTTATTCCAAGATGTAAGGCACAAAATACAAGAGCAAAATTCAAGAACTAACTATCAATTTATTAAACCTTCAAATTCTCCACAATAACCAAATTATGCACATCATTAAATCACAAATATGCTAAAAACAAAAATACCAAAAGGTATTTAAACCTAATAACAAAGTCAATAACGTTTAGGCAATACGTGCCTTAATTATTCAATCACTAATAATCTAGACCAACTAATATCATAAGCAGACTACTAGCCTCACTGACTGGATCCTTCTTCGAACTTAGGGCTATAAGCTAAATCTGCAAAAATAACATGAGGTGTGGAGTGAGCATAAATAAGCTTAGTAAGTAGCTCATGTCCTCACCCACTAGGACGAGCACATTATAGATATTATATTTTCTTTTCATAAAATTCACACTCTCTCAACATGCATATATATACATATACGAGTTAACAAAAAGGAAACAATTTTATACATATAGATACATATTTGTGAGAGGCATTGAATATCATTAACAGATTTTCATATCAACATCAAACTAATCAAATCAATAATATCATAGCTAACAGTCCAGAGGACAGGCTCAAGGGTCTACTAGGGTATAATCAGCTAACCAGATCCGACCCTAACTATTATATCCCGCTAGGAGGGTCCAAAACAAAATAGAGTTCCTAACTATTATCCCCGTTATGATTGGGTCCAGACAATCAGAGAACAGGGAACTAGCTCCCGCCAATATACCAAAGTTTAACCAAGAGCCAACAAAAACAAATATCAAAATAATAATACAAGCAATAAGCATTCATAATTCTTTTCAATAAATAGCCACTCACAATTTTTATAGGGTAAAACAATCATATAATATATGCTCACACCGATTTTAATACGAATATACATTTCAAACAAAAAATATCATTGTACAAAATCAACTTTCAAAAATAATGAGAGGACAATAACCACTTACCTGAACACAGTTACCTAGGACGCCTCAGGATTCCAAAGTTTAGCTACCTCCATTCCCTATTGAGAAAGTAGACAAATTAAATCCCTATAACCTATACACAATATAACCACTATAAGAAAGTCCCAAATCCCCAAATTATTATAACTTAGTTAGCTCATTTAACTATTTAGTAAAAATAAAATATAAACTAATATATCATCTAATGCATTTTGTGGAAGAAAGAAAAAAAAATAACAGAATAACCTAATAAACGAAACGAATTAGAACTATCTACTACTTAAACTATTTCATATACACCACTCGCAAAAAATCACTCCAACCGACTAGCGTTTCTATCAAGTTGACTTTATGGCATCATGCACCATAGTTGGCCAACTAGATGAGTTGCCGTCAATGCAAAATCTTGCCTTATTATATTGTTTTTGCTTCCCATAGTAATACAAGTAAAGGACAAAGCCTCTGCAGCTCCACTGTATCAAGTCTAATCCACGGCCGACAAATTGTAACTTCAATCACTATTCCCCTTCTCTTTTTTTTTTTTTTCATAACCTCCGTCTACTCCAACTAATTATGCTCATTAAAATTACACAATAATTTATTCTTTAAGGAATTAAACCCTCATATAATACCACCCATATGAAACTAAAACTACAAAAGATTTGAAGATTACTTTAATCACAATCTGAATGATCTCTTTCAATTCCTTCTACTCCCTCCTGTATGGTGTTCTCTTCTTCTCTTGGGTTATCTGATATCAAATAACGTTGTATAAGGGTTTGTGGGGAGCAGACAATTCTATTTGTATTTATCTAATTGTTTCCTCATTACAATCCCATCCTTACAAGTTTAATTATTTGTTCACTAAGTCCCTCTCCTAAGGGTCGATAATTAATATTAACAAGTTGAATTATTCATTATTGTTATTTAATGACTCTTTTTTTTTCGGGTATTACACCATGCCTTCTCTAATTCTATGTTTTTACATAAGCTTTGAGTTCAAATGTCATGTACATTTCTCATTGTATTTCCTTTCTAGAAAATGTATTTTTTTTTGTTGCAACAGCATCCAGTTAAGTGGTATACGTTAATTTATTTGTTTTATTTTTTCTCGATTTAATTGGTTTCATATTGTTTCATGTTTAGGCTGACATGTGTCATGCATATCAAATCCTAAGGAGGCTTAAAAGATGAAAATATTTCCATCATGCTATATGATGAAATTGATTTCAATCCATCGAACTTGAGGCATGGAGTTTTAATCAACAATTGCCATGATGACCGGTATAACGGTGTGCCAAATGTTTGGTTCTTATCTCATGCCCCAAATTATTGCATAGAACTGAGAAATTATTCTCTACTTCTCATATGAGTCTCCCTCTCTTGTACCTAAGGATTACACTGGTAAGCACTCTCTTGTGACCAAGGATTACACGGGTGAGCATGTTAATGCCAAGAACTTGATAGTCGTTACCTTAGAAGACAAATTCTGTAACAAGGGGTAGCAGAAAAGTTCTATGCAAAGGATTATATTTTTATCTCCTATTCTGTCCTACCTGTCATTCTAGGAGACAACAAAAACGCTATTACGAGTGATAACACAAAAGTTTTGAATAGCAGTATCGAGTACTATATTTTTTTATCTACTATTCAAGCCAAGGACTATATTTTTTCATCTACCATCCAGGCCATGATAGGATTGATAGTCTTGTTAAAAATTGTAGAACAATCTATTGAAAAATATAAAAAACAATGGTAAAAATCTGTTGAAAAATATGTAAAACAATGGTAAAAATCTGTTGAAAAATATGAAGAACAATGGTAAAAGCAGTATATAAACAAATAAAAAATTGAATAATCTTGAATCATACTAAATAAAATGTTTCCCCAAATTAAAGACTTAAGTCAATACAAAAGTTTTTGAAATATCCCACTATTTACAACTCAATCAACCCACCTGAGGTTAGAAATATAATCACCTTATGTTTTCTTAATATAAAAAAAGAATAACATTGAATGAATGGATATAAACAAAATGTAATATAATGAAGTTACAATAAATAAAGATTTTTTTATAAAATATTTTAAACATTTTGACCCAAAAGAGAAAAGTTTTTCAAACTTAAGTATTCAAATTAATTGACAAAAGTTGTAAGGGATGATTGGGAGATGCTCTTACCTTTTTTAACATTTTGAAACTTAATGAAACTTCGTCATTTTTTTAAGTTTCATCCACAAAGTAAAATTCCAAGGAGCTGTTTGGTTCATGATGCAAACATTTTACTGCAAATAATCCAAATATTAAAATTGATATTTTATGACAAGTATTTTTTTTTTCTTTTATTCATGGGATCTGAATTTTGGTCCTTTGGGATTATTTAAAAAAAAAAACTTAATGGACAACGGGCACATTTGTCCAAACAATTGCTCAAAAGAAGAAAAATTAAAAAGAAAGGAAAGATAGTAGTACAAGTCCACAAGTTGTTAAGTAGTAACTAGTGTTAACTAGGGGTGGGCATGGACCGGTTAACCGGTCCATTCACCTAATATTCTAACCGGAACCGCGTATAGCGGTTCGCCTAATTTGCTAACCGTATCCGACCCTCATTAGTCGGTTAACCGCTTAGCGGTTACCCGGCTAAAGAGGGTCGGGTACCGCAGGTAACCGGAACCGTATGGTATTAAATTAATTTAACAAAATAGATAAAAAAATATTACAACATAAATAATTTTTCGAACAAAAAAAAACTACTTGTACAATTTCAAACTCTTGCATCCGCTCTTTTTAAAATTAAAAAAAGTTAGAAATCGAAATTTTTCACAATACGAGTAAAAAATATTTGTGTTATTTCCATATTTCGTATTGTATGAAAGTATTTTTTTTATTTACTATCAAGAATATATATGATAATCGGAGTATAAAAGCAAAAATAAAATACAATTAAAAAATTAAATTGGAAGACAATCTAATATGATGTTTAAGTTTTTGAGTTAACTTATATTTGAAAATGAAATGATTTAATACTTCTTATTTCTCCATAATATTCATAAATATTAACCTCTAAGAGATAGATGTGGACCGGTTCGGTTAACCGCGGTTTTTAAAAATTGATACCTGAAACCGGAACCGCTTTTGTAAATAAGGTTCGGTTAACCTAACCGCTTTTAGAATTCGGTTCGGTTACCCTCATTTTTCGGTTCGGAATGGACCGAGTATTGCGGTTTTTCGGTTTTCCGGTTATTTTTGCCCACGCCTAGTGTTAACTAGTTATACTACTTTAGATGTTCATGTTTGGAAAGAAAAGAAATGAAGATAAATCATCCATTTTTTCTAAATTGTGAGTGAAAAGAAGAAATTGGGTGAAAAATGAAAAGATGAATGTATCTAAGATGTGTTATGGAGAAAATTGAAATCAAAGGGTTGCTACAAAGTTTTTATTTTAAATGCCAAATATTATTTGCCCAAAACCCACGTAGTGGAATATTAAGAATTAACCCAGCAACCGAAAAGGCCAAATAATTATCAAAAAAAATACCTTTTAGGGTTTCCCCATTTAAAAAATACCTTTTAGGGTTTCCCCATTTCTATCCTTTTTTTTTTTTTAACCTTGCTGCTCTCATCCGCATATAAATATGTCAAAAAAGTCCATCAGCAATCATAAAAATTATTACCAAAATTCTCACAAAAATTTGCTTAATTATTCATTATCAAAACGCAACTCTCACCTCTCCAGGTTTCCCTCGTACTACCTTTCTTGATTGATTTCTCGTTTTCCTCTATTCATCAATCGGTTCTTGATTAATTTCTCGTTTTCCTCTATTCATCAATAGCCTATCCATTCATGATGATTCTCCAGAACATAACTCTTTTTTCTTGTTCTTTTTTTTTTTTTTTTGGTGGTCACAGATTAAGAGACTTATCAGAATTACTGACTCTTTACGGTAGACAACAATAAAAATGGCTCAACATGCAGTCGTAGCGCTGTTTCTCTTGACACTCTTCATGACCGCACTCAACGTCATAAAATTATCCTCGGAAGTAGCCAACTTCTTCCGTCCAAAGAAGAGTAACTGGACTGCTAGCAAGGTAATCAAAAGTTTTTGAATTTAATTTATTGTTTATTATATTATTATTGTTGTTATTTTTTAATCCTGGTATCAAATGCAGTAGTAATCATTAGTGTTGTTAACTATGGTGTAAATTTATTTTAACATGATTAGCTACTGAAAAAAAAAACCCTTTGAGGCTCAAATGAATTACGATACGATGGGATAGGTTAATTGAGGAGCAATTTGGTTCAAATTTTTTAATCACTATCACTATAGTTATCATTCACCACTATAGTTATCATTCACCGTACTATGAATATGAGTTTTGATAATTACCCTTGGAAGGATTGGTGAGAGAAGTATTTTGGGGGAATTATAGAGACTTAATTAAGCACTTTCATTCCAATTGAATAATAGTGATAATTATTTTCTAAATATCAACAATAGGTGTCATTATTGTTTATACCAGTTCCCCTCCTTAATTCCCCTAACCAAACAGCCCCTGAGTATTTTAGTCCATATTTGCATTTGTTGAAGAATGTTATTGGGATTAATAATAGAGAGAAAGCACTGCTGTTGTTAGTTATGATTGAGTTTAGCAAATCTTGAATCAGGGGAAGAAACATCGGTTCGGATAGAAAATTATTTTAGCTTTTTTTTGGGGAAATATTTCTTAGATAAGTCCCAAATCACCTTTAATGTTGTTTTTTATTCCCGTTCCCATAAGAAGGAATCATTTTCCCAGAATTTTCGGATCTATGATTTCTGTTGTAGCATATACTCGGGGTTGGATGCGGAGTGGACGATTACCCCTTGTTAATTTTTACAATTATCTTTTATCTCAACTTCTTTTCAATTGGTCATCACTGCAAAAAGTAGTATAGTGTTATTTTCAAAAAAAAAAAATTCTAAAAAACTCATTCCAATTTGGACGAAAGAAGGAAGGTGGATAGTATGTGTTTTGCTGAGGAATCTTTTTCCTTAGTCTTTTTTTATTTGTTGTGATGGCAAGAATTGTCTTTAGTGATGTGAAATTATAATGCAGGTTATTAATGCACGCCTCTATGGTGCTGTTACCCAATGTGATGCTGGGCTCCTGTATTATTGGAATGTGGTATGTCATACAAGCTCAATTTAGATTGATGCTTTCATTACAATGTCCCTAACTGATAGTCACGATTGGCAAGGTTTTGGTGAGGGAAATTAAAGTTTTTCATACTACTGTATGTTAACAAATCATATTTTCTCACCAAGATCAACAAAGCTTTTGGCTATGTTGGTAACTTTAGATTATTTGTCTTCCCTGCTGTAACGATGTAGGAGTGAAGTGAATTTCCTTCTCAATACAAGATGAATGTTCGAAAAATTTGAACTTGTGAATGTACTTTGAAGTTTCATAACGAGGCAATAATTGTTATTTTCATGAAAGGAAATGAGTAGTAAAAACTTAAATTTCTTCAAATCTTCTTTTTCTGTCTGTGGCCAGTATCGGAAGTCTCCCCAAAAATCAGCGAGGAGAGCTGAAGCTCGAAAGATGCTTGTTGAAGATTTGTCGCATACAATGCGGATGGAAGATACTATAACTCTACTTGGAAATCTTTTATTTGGAACTGAGAAAGGCACTGAAATTCTGAAGACAAGCCGACCGGATTATCTGCCTTATGTTGATGATTGGAATTGCCTTGATTCATTGGTAAAACTTTAATATATAATTTTTTTATTTGTTTACTTAGAATATTAAAATAGAAGTCAACATCAATACAAACTACGATAATGAACTTAGAACTCACAGCTTTTAACGTATTTAAAGGGATCAGAGTCTAATATTTTTCTGTTTTGATTTAATAACTTTGTTGGATAATATCTGTTACTTCAATTGTCTCGATAGCTTGAAAGCAATCTCTGAAGTACATATCTTAATTGAAGTGCTTCTATTATATCTCTACAGGTCAAAATACTTGAGAAACATTGTGGATCACTGAATTGCGCAGCAAATGGCTGGAATCCCATTGCTAATTTCTGCAACGCTGGAATCAAAGAGGAGCAGATGGCTCGGGCGGCAGCACGGGCTTGTCCAAGCGGTCCATCCAAGACATGGAACGCAGCTTAAAGCCGGCACAGTGCACAACAGCACCAAAAACTGTGGTCTATACATGTCGATAACCGCTCTCTATCTCTCATGTTAAATGCTTCATTGCAAATAGAATTAAAGCCAAGTTACTTGACACAATGATGGTTCTCATACTTTACGGTCTCATTATATGAATGGGTTAATACACATTCACTTATTTGTGAGGTGGTGTAGATGCTAAGTGGATTTTTGTCTCTTTTTTTTTTTTTTTTTTTGACACAGGTACAGTGTGTTATGGTAAGCGTTATCTTTCACGTTCAGAATTGAGAAGAAAAAATAAATAAACGACCTTTTTTAATTATAAAAGGTCCTTAAGAAAATTCTAAGCTACTCTTCTCTTTTATTTGAGTTTTTTCCTTTAGCAAATGAGAAAATAAGAGAAATTGGGTGAAACATGAAAAGATGAACGCATCGAATTGTGTTTAGGGAGAAAATTGAAATTAAACACATATCATATCCTCAAACTGGCATACAATGTAGCTGTAGTTCTTTCCATCTTTCTTTTCTATCCATCACAAGCTTATCCATTATAAGCATTTGGAGAATGATAGCTAGGTCATGGTTATGAGCATTTGGAGAATTATAATTAGGTCATGGTTGTTTGGAGTCTTCTGGTTGAATTTTGAGTTATCAATTTGTTGTTTATTGCATAATTGCGTCACCATTGTTATAACTACAGAAAGCTTACCGTTGCTATAAATTCTCTTGCTTTTTACAGTAATAAGATAATGTTATTCTTATCATTATTCTAAAGATTACTCAAAGTTTACCACAAGTTTCAATGTCTTTAATTTGTGTGGTACAAACGATCAAAATTTTCTTGTTCATTGTAATTTTATTAACAATTTTAGCTGATCAAAATTTTTTTGTCCAGTGTAATTGTTTTAACAATTTAAGCAGATCTATGCAGGACATGCGAGATGAATCGGGAGGTGACACAAGAATCTGTTAAGATCCAAACATTTTATCACAAATAAACTATTAAATTCCAAATTTTCAAATTGATTTTTTAAGACAAGTACACCTTTTTTCCTTTTATTCATGGGATTTGAACTTTGGTCCATTGGGATTTTTTTAAAAAAAAAAAAACCTTAATGGACAACGTGCATATTTGTCTCATGTTTGGAAAGAAAAAGAAAAGAAAATAAATTCCATTTTTCGCTAATTTGTGAATTTTTTTTCCCTTGGCTGAGAAAAAAAATAAGAAATTGCGTGGCACACACAAAGATGAATGCATCAAGTTGGGACTACGGAGAAAATTGAAATTGAACATATGATACAAAAGTTTTTATTTTAAACACCAAATAATTTTTGCACAAAACCCGTGCAGATAACGATTATCTCACGCAACCAAAAAGACCAAAATGAAAATTTTGAAGAAGACTGTCCCGCTTTTCATTATCGCTCTCAAGGTTTCCCTATTTACCTAATGGAAAAGTATTAAATGCACTACCACTTGGTGATGGTGGCTTACACTCTGTATTATTTGGTAATATATGATTGGCTCTATCATATGGCGATGTGTGATTTGTTTTAGTAATAATTTATCGCTACGTGATGATGGTGACCTACTCTTTGTATTACATGGTGATGTGTGATTGATTCTAATACATGGCGATGTGTGATTAGTTCTAGTAATAATGTATCGCTACGTAGTGATGGTAATCTACACTTTGTATTACATGGTGATGTATGATTTATTCTAATATATGTTGATATGTAATTGGTTTTAATACATCACGTATTACACTCAATGCTTGACCTTCTTCTGCTCTCTTCTTCATATAAATCTAGCGAAAGAAATTCCAACAGCAATCGTGAAAATTATCACCAAATTTCTCACAAAAATTTGTTCAATTTTTCAGTATCAAAACGCCCTCTTCTCTTCAGGTTTCTCTGTTAAATTATGTCAATTTCCTAATTGAGCATATGTTAATTTCCTATGTATGTATATTTCCTAATTGTATATTCTTGCATAGTAAAATAATTGATCATATTTTAATTTCCTATTGTTATGCATGTCTATTTCCTAATTGTGTATTCTTGTATAGTAATCCAAATTGCAATGGGTCAGTGTCTTTAGCCTATATATAGTCATTTTATGTAATTTCTCTCAATATTCGTTCTCACAAAGCTCCCTGGCATATTCTAACACTCTCGTACGACATTTCTTGATTAATTTATCGTTTTTCTCTATTAATCAATAGCCTATCTATTCAAATACGATTCTTTTCAAAATTTTACTCAGTTCTTACGGTCGACAACAACAGAAAATGGCTAGATATGCAGTCGTAGTGCTGTTCCTTTTGGCGCTCTTATCCTCGGAAACAGCCGCCTTTGAATTTTTTATGAATTTATTGATTATTATCGTTATTTTTTGAATCCTAGTATCAAACATAGTAGTAATAATTGGGGTTGTTAACTATGGTATAAATTTATTTTAATGTGATTGGTTCTGAAAAAAAATAAAAAAAATTTTGAGGCTTTAATGAATTACAGCACCATGGAATAGGTTAATTGAGTCCCTTAGTCTGCATTTGTATTAATTGAAGAATGTTCTCGGGATTAATAATAGAGGCAAGGCTCTGCTGCTGTTTGTTGTGGTTGAGTTTAGCAAATTTTGAATCAGGAGAGGAAGAAACTTCGGTTTGGGTAGACAATTTCCTCAATCTTTTCGGGGGAACATTCCCTAATAATCTTTAAATTTTTACAATTATCTTTGATCTCGATTTTTTTTCAATTTCTCATCACTGCAAGAAGTAGTATATTGTTATTTTCCCCCACAAAAGAATATGAAAAACTCAATCCAATCGGGAGGAAAGAAAGAAGGTGGATAGAGTGTGTCTTTTGCGGAGGAAGCTCTTTTCCTAGCCATCATATTAGATTCTTTGTTTGTTATGATGGCAAGAATTTTCAAGTAATGTGAAATTATATTGCAGGTTAGAGACGCAACGTGTGATGATAATTTGGTTGACAATTACACACGCCCCGTGGCGCTGTTACCCAGTGTGATGCTGGGCTCTTGTTCTATTGGACGACGGTATGTAGTACAAGCTCAATTAGACTGATACTTTCATTATAATGTCCCTATTTAGCAGTAATGATTGGCATGGTTTTGGAGAAGGAAATTGAAGTTTTTCATGCTATTATATGTTAACAAATCATATCTACTCACCCAGGTCACCATAGCTTTTGGTAAAGTAATTTTAGATTATCTGTCTTCCCTGATATAACCATATAGGAGTGAACTGAATTTCCTTCTAAATACAAGATGTATGTTCAAAAATTTTGAACTTGTGAATGTATTTTCAAGTTGGATAATGATGCAGTATTTGTTATTTTCGTGAAAAGAAATAAGTGTTAGTAAAAACTTAAAATTTCTTCGAAGTTTCTTTTTCCACCTGTGGGCAGTATCTTCATTCTCCCCAAGGATCAGCAACGAGAGCTGAAGCTCGGAAGATGCTTGTTGAAGATATGTCGCATACAATGCTTGTGGAAGATAGAATAACTCTAATTGGAAATCTCTTATTTGGAATTGAGAAAGGTCCTGAAGTTCTGAAGACTAGCCGACCAGCTGGTCTGCCTTTTGTTGATGATTGCTTTCTTTCATTGGTAAAACTTTAATGTGTTTGTTTGTTTATTTAGAATCTTGAAATAGAAGTCAACATCGAATGGCAAAATACCACAATGAATTTGGAACTCACAGCTTTTGACACATTGAAAGGGACATATTGGAGGGGATTATGGTCTAATATTCTGCTGTTTGGATTTAGTTACTTTGTTTGATGGTATTTGTAACTTCAATTGCCTTGGTACTTATTTAATCTTACTTTATAATTGAAGTGCTCCTATTGCCTCTATAGGACAAAATATTTACGAAGCATTTTGGATCGCTGAGGTGCGTACCAGTTGGCTTTAAATCCATTGCTAAGATCTGTAATGCTGGAATCAAGGAGGAACAGTTCACTCGGGCAGCAAGACAGGCCTGTCCAAGCTGTCTGTCCACTTCATGGAATGCATTTTAAAGCGCCCCGCCCCGGGGGGGGGGGGGGGGGGGGTGTGGCAAAAACTATGGTCTATACATGTAGTATATAACCGCGTTCTATCTTTCATGTTAATGCTTCATTGCATATAAAACTAAAGCAGAGCTACTTGACCCCATGATGGTTCTCATACTTTATATCCTCATAATATGAATGGGTCAACGGACATTCACTTATTTGTGTGGTGGTGTTGATGCTAAGTTGATTTTTTTTTTTTTTTTTTTTTTGGACAAATGGTGTATTATGGTGAGCATTATCTTTCACGTTGAGAATTGAGAAGAAAAAAATAGATGATCTTTTTTAATTATAAAAGGTCCTTAAGAAAAATGATACAAGAACTAGCTTAGTTATAAACTTGCATCTTCTCCATTGTGTGTGTGTGTGTGTCTTTATGTATATATATATAAAAGAAAAATGAGTAGTGACTAGGCCAATAGTTCTAACATCTTCTGGAATTGGGCTTGTAATGTTCTACTATATGAGAATTTTTTTTAAACTATTAATGCAAAATCTCAAGTCAAGATAACTTTTCTGTTTATGCATGTTGGCGTGATAAAAAAAATGTTAGAATTGGGGTAGAAAGCGGGGGAAAAGATGAAACAGTAGATTAAGAATTTCCTCTGTAGTTTGTCGTGTTTTTCTGCAAGGGAAAAAAACAATGAATGTAAGGGCACGTAATTCCTAAAAACTCGAATAGTATAATTAGTCTCATTACTTAGCTTAGTATTTATTGATTTTGAGTTCTGCACCACGGGAATAGGTGATACCAACGTAGGCTTTTTCTGTTAAATTTTAGAGTCTTATATGCAACATTTTTTTACCTAAAAATAATAGAATAGAAAATTGAAAATGCATAAATGCTAAGATTACAGTTAAGCTTACAGCTTCTTTTATGGTTAACAAAAATGGAGTTCAATTGGTATCATTAACATCAAATTATAGAACTGATGAACATATCCTAGCATTAGATGTTTGAACATTTGATTTAATCTGAGAAATTAATAAATACTGAATTTTAAATTATCTAGAGCTATTAACTAACAGCAACTAAGCATCTTCTTAGGTTATTTTACAACATTTTGGAATTAAGAGATTAAAAAGATTCAAAAGAAAAAATAAAAACTTGTCCTAGATAGGTATGATTGTGGGTTGGGTATAAACAAGTTCAAATGAAAGTGAACGCTATGATACTTAAATTTGGTTTAAATTCTTAGCGAGTTTTAAAATTTTGTTTGAGTTTAATTTGATTATTATGTGAATTGATTTTAGATGTTGTTTCATCAAACCAAACCAAGCTAAATCCAAAGAGCTTGATTTATTTATGTGTAAATTTTAAAATTTTATTTATCTAATTGAGTGCAAAAATTTATTAAAAACCAAATCCTATTTAAATTTGACTATCAATTTGTTGTCGAATCGAGTAGTGTGGTGCTTGTTTTCCTCCCAACTTGTGAGATGCTAGGCTCTATTTGATTGTAAGAGAAGCTATGGAAGAAATTGAACTGTGGGAAAGTTAGAAGGGAAAAGAAAAATAATCTGTAGTACGACAACTGGTCGGGGAGGCCTGAAGTCTTTTAAGCTGAATCTCGAGTTATCAATTTTTTGATTATTATATAATTAAGTCATGGGATAATTCCACGTACCTCCGCTGAGGTTTACTATAATTACATTCACATCTCTTCAGGTTTTAAAAATTACACTTACACCCCCTATATTTATATTTTTTATAACAAAACAAGCACATCTTGATAATGTAATCCAAAAATACCAACCAAACACTTTAAAATATGCTTAATTGCTTTAAAAAAGATAAATAAATCTTTAAAAAAAATTAATTAATTAATCACAAGAATGTCAAAAGTACTTATATTCTTACATCAATTTTTAATTTGCCATCAAATATTACTTTTTCAAAACTCAGTTATCTGACTAATCTAAATAAAATTTACTTTATTTATTAAAATCTTACAAACAACTAGATTAATAAAAAATAGATTACCAATTTAAAAGCAATTTAGGATATTTTAAGGGATTTAATTGGTGTTTTTGGATTATATTATTAAAATAGACTTATTTTGTTATGAAAAATATAAACACAGGGGATGTAAATATAATTTTTAAAACTTGAGAGAAGGTGAGTGTAATTATAGCAAATCTTAAGGGATGTATGTGAAATTATCCCTTAAGTCATTCAAGTCCATAAGCAGTTACAATTACCTTATGAAGACTCACTTTCGCTAAGGTCCCAATGAATTCCATAACCAACCCACTATTCATAAGTCGACTATTCATACTTTAACAGGCGGGCGGTCACAGCCCTAAGTTCCTCCCACTGCTTGGGAGCTTACGATTTCATGTTTGTCACGGTTATAACTACAAAAAGTTTACTCTTATAACTTTCCTTCTTTTTTCTTGCAGTAATAAGATATAATGTTGTATTTCATCGCTGCTATTATATAGATTACTCAAAATTTATCATATGTTTCAATGTATTTAATTTGTGTAGCATAGATTATCAAAAATTTTTTGTTCATTACAATTGTGTTAACAAGTTGAGGACATCGATGTAGAAGACGCACCGAGTTGGGAAGTGGCATGCCACAAGTAGGATGAGGGGTAAATTTTATCCTGGTATATAGTCACTGTTCCTTTCAGTTGTAAATTTTATCCACAAAATCAAAAAATTCCAAGGAGCTGTTTGTTTCGTGATCCAAATATTTTATTACAAATTAATAACTATCAAATCCAAATATTCAAATTGGTATTTTATTACGAGTACACAACTATTCTTTTCTTTTAATCATGGGATTTGAACTTTCTTCCACTGGGATTTTTTTCCCTTTTAAAACCTTGATGGACAATGGACGTATTTTGTCCAAACCACTGCTCAAGAAGGGTAAAAAAATGGAAACATGGTACTACAAGAGTATGAGTTATTAAGTAGTGTTAACTGTAACTCCTATAAATTATACTGCTCTTTAGATGTTCGTGTTTGGAAAGAAAGAAAAGAAAAAGAAAAGAAATCATCAATTTTTCTTTAATTTGTGAGTCTTTTCCCCTTTGCAAAGAAGAAAAGAGGAGAAATTGAGGAAATAGAGATAGAAAATTGAAATCGAAGACATGTACAAAGTTTTTATTTTAAACTCCAAATAATAATTCTGTTTGGATAGTGTTATTTGGAATGTTTTTCGAAAATTATTTTAAAAAATTATTTAAATTGTTTTTTGTTGACTTTTTTAAAAAGTTGAAAAAGTGTTTGAATGTGAAAATTTTTTTGATGTGACATAATAGTGGTTTGAAAAAAGCGAACGTCTGCTTAAAGAAGCGGACGTCCGCTTCGTTGTTAGCTTAAAGAGTTGGACGTCCGCTAAGACATTTCTGTGTCTTAACGGACGTTCGCTTAAAGAAGCGGACGTCAGCTTGTGGACGTCCGCTAAGACATTTGTGTGTCTTAGCAGACGTTCACTCAAAGAAGCGGACGTCCGCTTCGTCGTCTGCTACGTCGTTTGCTTCGTCGTCCGATCTCAAACCTACCAAAAATTAATCTTATTTTGTCACTCGCAATTTTTTCAATTTTTCTAAACAAATTTTGAACATAAACATGTTTGCTTTTGTGAATAATTGTGTAAAATGTCTCTAAAGTTCATTTGAAATTTAGAATGAAAATTTGGTGCGAAAATTTGGTGAAAAATTTTGATCAAAAAATTTTTTACTTTTTGACCAAATAATTTTTATCAATCCAAACAAATTGGAAAAAAAATTTCAAAAAATGGCTTAAATAATATAACCAAACGGAGTTCCCAAACCTGCGAATAGTAGAGTATTACGAATTATCCACAAACCAAAAAGGCACACATTATATAAATTTAAAAATTATAAAAAAAAAAAAAACCGATTTTCTCTGTGGGCTCTGAGCATCCCGTTGAGGTCAACCTCCATCGAGCAGGCAGCGCTTTTCATTAGCGGCTGGCTATTACTGCTTTAGGGTTTTCTTATTTCTATCTTCTTTATTTACCTTCTTCTGCTTTCTTCTGCATATAAATATAGGAAAAAGAATTCAACCAGCAATCAAAAAGTTATTACCTAAATTCTCACAAAAATTTACTTAATTATTCACTATCAAAACGTGCCTCTTACCTCGTCAGGTTTACCTCCTACTACCTTTCTTGATTAATTTCTCGTTTTCCGCTATTAATCATAGCATATATATATTCAAATGCTTCTCTCGGTAATTTCGTCGAACATGTAATTAGCAATTTATTTGTATGCACAAGTCTGTTATTTTTTACTGCTTTGTACTTCTTTAGCTGCTTAGTATATCTCCACTATCAGTGTTTAACAATTCTAGTGCTCAGTTTTTGGAAATGTATTCAAGAATTCAGCTGTTAGCTTTAGATTTTTTTTTTTTTAAATCTGAATTTGAATTCATTGTAAAGAATTATGTAGGGCTGAATGGCTAAATGGAAATCTTTCTTGCTTTTGTATGTTTTTAGGTGCAGGGCGTTAGTGGGATAGTAGCAAAAGATGCAGTCTTGTTGTGGAGCTGCTGCGGTGATGATGGGTTCACTTCAATAGCCTATTTGGATTAAGGGATCAGCTTTACCCTCTAAAGGATTGGTATTCAATGGAAATCAGAATCATGCTAAACTGATTTCTGTTGGATCCTGTAGAACATCTCAGCTTGAAGGCAGCTTGGTTGCTGGGAGGCCTCCATCTTCTGTATCCATCCCTATGCCCGAGATTGAAGGTAACGATTATCCTTGAAGAGAACTTATTGTATAATGAATTTTTTAGCGAACTTTTTGGTTTTTTGAGTTTTTTCCATTCTTGTTCTTTTAATTGCCTTCTCTTACTTCAATCCTAATGCCACTTTTGTGTTAATATTCTGGCATTTATTAATTTTGAATGGTGCTAATATCCATACGTTCAAGCGTTGCAGTTTTTGTCATCATTCTAGTTAATTAGTAGTTTTACATGTTACATAAGAAAAGAGTGGCTGAATTAACTCAAAAACAAATTACTTAATTAGGCAATGGAAGCAGCTTTGAAGACTTCGACTTGAATGAATCTGATCCTGAAGTTCGGTCTATTATTGAAAAAGAAAAGGAAAGGTGAGCTTTGCACATTAGAGGTAGTGTCTTGACCTTGTGGTGTTGCATGCTGGTACTCTGCTTTTTTGTTTTTCTTTTGGTCCTTATCCTTCTCTTTTAATTTTTAAACATATTAGATACTATGGTTGAAATGAACACATCGATGAGCTGGAAATTCTTTGCCAAAAAAGGGCTTTGGAAGCATTTTACTTAGATGACAGGAACTGGGGTGTGAATGTTCAGCCAGTGTCTGGTTCCCCTGCTAATTTTGAGGGTTACACAGCTATTCTTAAGTCCACATGACCGCATAATGGTCAGTTGTATGCTGCCTACTGGATGTTTGGACGTTCGAACAGGTCCCTGAAATTTTGTTTTAGATTCCAGGTTCAATTTCTTAATGAGTATTAATTGATTCAGGGATTGGATTTACCTCATGGGGGACACTTTTCCCACGGGTTCATGACTCCTAAAAGACGTGTATCCAGCACATCCATTTACTTTGAGTCTATGCCTTATCGGCTTGATGAGTCTGCAGGTGCATGATTAGTGTTTTATTATGCTTGATTTCATTTTTGTCTTCTAATTGCTATTTTTGATTTTAAATTTTCCTTTCATTTTGATCAGGCCTTGTAGATTATGATATGCTTGTAGAAAACAGGTAATCTTTTTAGGCCAAAACTTATTATTGCTGGTGCAAGCGCGTACCCTCGTGATTTTGATTATCCTCGTATGAGAAAGGTTCAATTCTTGCATATTTGTTTTTATGTTGTTCATCTATGTTTCTGTATTTGTATTTTTCCTTGTGTAGCGTCTGGTTATATTTATATTTGTTGTCTTTGTAGGAGGCTAATTGCTTCGCCATTGTGTGCGCTTTTGAAGATTGCAGATGCTGTTGGTGCTTTCCTCATGGCAGATATGGCACATATTAGTGGACTTGTAGCTGCTTCCGTAGTTGCTAATCCCTTTGAATACTGTGATATTGTAACTACAACAACACATAAGGTAGAGATAACTCTAATGTTTCTCGATAAATTTGCCCTTAAGTTTTCAATTCATTTCCAATGTTGAGTTTGGATCTTGAGAATGCCGCATGTACATCATCTTGAAGTATGAATAACTTCCTTTTTTTTTTTTTTTTGAGCGAAGTATCAATAACTTCATTGGTGCAATTTTCTGGCAAATGCATATACATACATCAGAAAATCCTAAGTAATGAAATAATTATTTTAAAGGTCACAAGTTTTTGCATTTCAAAAAGCTGTTGCTCCTTTACAAGGGAGAAACTTTTTACCTGTGTCTTACAAAGAAAGCCATCTTACACAACTTCTGCCTTGATCCCATACCAGTGTGGATCCGTACTGGAGCTAACTATCTTCAAAAAAGTTTATTTCACCCTTGTTTCCAAAGGTATTTACTTAATTTCTTTGTGATGTTCTTTTTAGTCTTTGAGAGGGCCGAGAGGGAGGAATGATCTTCTTCAAGAAAGATCCTGTTCTTGGTGTTGATTTAGAATCAGCAATCAACAATGCTGTTTTCCCTGGCTCACAGGTTGGTTGAGATCATAACTTCTGCTCTCTTATTCTAAAATTTTCCTAGCACCAGGTTTGTGTAAGTTTCTGCTTTTCATAGAAGGTTAGTAATTGAATACAGAATTGTTGTTGACTTAGGGTGGTCCTCATAATCACACAATTGGCGGACTTGCTGTCTGCTTGAAGCATGCTCAATAACCAGGAGTTTAAGCATTATGAGAACAAGGTACTGCATTCCCATCTTGTGAATGAAGTTTGTCCTAAACTTGTAAATGCTTCTGACACTGAAGGCTGTTCTTATAGATTGTTTCAAACTTGTAGAGCTCTTGCAGAACGATTGGTCGAGTTGGGATATAAATTGGTTTCTGGAGGAAGCGATAACCACTTGGTTCTTGTGGATCTGAGGCCGTTGGTGAGTTTCTTTTTTCTGTGTATTTGGTTGTTTCTAAATCCTCATGGGAAATAATATGGTCTTTCTTGTCCATAGCTATAAGAGAAGTGTTACTTGTGTGGAAGTGAAGATTCAGTAGGATAATTGAACAATTTGAGAGCGGCTATGTTCAAAATTCAAAGATTTTCAGGTCTGTTTAAAATGGGAAGTAGCATGAGCAAGCACTATGCTCCATAGGATAGCTTCTCTGGCGGACATAAGAATTTTTTTTTTTTTTTTTTGTCAAAAAGTCAACAGTAGCATAAGAAAATTGTTGAGTTACAGATCTTTATGCCTACAATTATGTTCTTTCTTTTAATGCAGGGCATTGACGGTGCTAGAGCGGAGAAAATCCTCGATATGGCATCTATTACTTTAAATAAGAATTCAGTACCTGGTTAGTATTGTTTCACTGTTTCTTACACATTGAACTTCCCCTAGCCTTTTTCCTCGTTTTATTCACTGATCTTTTCTTCTCGCAAAACGAGAAAAGAAAAAGCACTGACATTGCCTAATCTTGAGAGTCTAGGTGATAGAAGTGCATTAGTGCCTGGAGGTATACGCATTGGTTCTCCTGCAATGACTACCGAGGTTTTACTGAGAAGGAATTTGTATCAGTCGCAGACTTCATTCATGAAGGTGTGCAGATCACCCTAGAAGCCAAAAGGGTGCACCAGGTTCTAAGCTTCAAGATTTCATGAAATTCGTAACATCGAAGGACTTCCCTTTGATGCATCGAGTATCAGATTTGCGAGGGAGAGTTGAAGGCTCTTACAACCAAGTACCCGCTGCCTGGCTTATGAGATTATACTTAATAACCACACTTTCAAGGGAGCCTTCCAGATGTTCAAGTAATTGGATCATTTGAGCTGTACCAGAAATTTTTTATGATCATTTGTTCCGTAGAATGAAAAATATTTTGCATTTTATGGACTATCTGGAAATTGTCTCAACTATTTGAAAAGTCTTTTGGTTTATAAGTTTGTTTTGCGCATCCTAAAAAGTTCGCACCAGTGAGGTAGTCTATTGTGGCTTACCGAACGTATGTGATCAGGCTTAGAGTAAGGTTATATGACATCGAAACAGAATCGAGTGAAAAAGTAGTACTCAGTTTGGGATTCCAATACAAGGAAGTGCTAGAACAAAAAATAAAAAAAAAACACCAACTTAAGACATCACCAAATTTAACTACCGAGAGACAATCCAACACAGTTTTTGTTATAGAATCAAGCACGAATTTACAACAAAGCATAAGGGTAAGCCATGTATTCCGATGTCACACTAAATAAACTCAAAACTGTACTGCAAACTACAAGATACTAAAACTGGCGTGATAAACTTTTCCCTGAAGCCAATTTCCATCTCTATAAGAACTAACTACTACATCAGTATGCCCTTGTACAGACAGTATGGTTCTTATACACTTGTACAGACACCATGGTTCTTTTTCTGTCGGGTGCAACTCAAAGGACACACTACAAATCAAAGTGGATGCAGTAGTAGGAGCCTTCCGGATGTTTCACTTCATAAATCAACCCAACATCAGACAATGATTGTGGATATAAATTGCCAAATCACCCGCATCCTTGAGCTCATAACCTCAGAGCGCAGGTTGCAATATAAACCCTCGACTGCAGTCTGCACTGAGTTATTCTCAAAATCATGTCAAAACTTCAACTCGTGCATTTGGCATCCAATCTTGACCTCTTAACTTCAACATACTGGATACAAGAATGGTTGTCAGAAAAAACATCAGGCTGTATTCGATGACCTAGAATAAGCCATCAGCCAAAATCCACACGAACAAAGATGTAAAGTAGTGCTAACTGCTTATAATAAAAACTAACATATGTCAAGTTGGTTCTCAAGCAGGAAGCCAGAAACTAGCTAAATGTGCGTTTACAATGACAACTAAAAGCAAACTGTCTCTGGATACCAGGAAAGAATCCCAGGATTTAAGAAGTTACTATTAGAAGAAAAGCTCAGAAGCCAAGCGTAACAAGCACATTTCATCGAAGAACCAATTATAAAATTGGCTCTTCTTACATGTTACTCTTCATCACTGCTTAAGGTTCTTTAGGCTTAAAAGTTGATTGCAAATGAAATCTACGGGACTACTTCTCCTGCCAGATTTTTCTTTAGTGTTGATCCAAACAACCTTAAAACCTAGCAAAACAGATTCTGACAAGCAGGGAACGGTACAATGTCAAGCAGAACCACCAAAAGATTAGTCGATGACAGTAGGCAAATCCTAATGCCTCCAAGGAAAGAAAATCTCTTCCAGGGTTGGGGGAGAGGGCAAGAAAAGATCCCGGTCGTCAAAAGTGGTTGAACTTAAACAAATGTGATTTGCAATTTAGAGATGTTCTTTCTACAAACGCCTGGACCTTAAGGAGGTTATAAGCTCAGATCCACACCAAACTTGTATCACAATATTAAAAAAAAAAATGTCAAACAAGAAAACTAACCAAAAAAGAAAAATCGATCAAAATTTTCGATTAGAAAATAAAAGATTTAGCCACTCTAAATTTGAAGGAAGCAGTGGAAATTAACTATCTTCCTCCAATCGTGATAAGTAGCTCTTTATAGGCACCATGCAAAAGGTGGCTTGTCATTGCATTAAAAACAAAGCCCCCGTGTCTGACTGGAGTGCCTTCCTAATCCAAACATAAATAAAACATCGAAATTGTTTTTTTTTTCTTTTCTGGGTTTGGGGGTTGGTGGTGGCAGTAAGTAAATGGTTTGTTTTTCCTCGACTAAACTAACACCAACAAGAACAAACTTAAGTAAACAAGGTCTTAAAGAAAGGAAAAGCTAATTGAGATGTAAGAATAATTTGTATCCAGGCCTATTGTGTCAAGAAACAACAAAGAATGAATTTCATGGATCTTCAGCCTGGAAAAGATTGATATAGGCTCAATGCGGCAGACGGGTTGCCATTGAGAGATGGCACCTGCTGTTGACTCGATGATAGAGCCATAAAAATTAACCAAATTCAAAAAACAACAATTTCCGATTAATTTGCTCCTATCACACTACATAATCTTGTCCTAAAACAAAATAAACCAGTCTTAGAATTACAATCTCTATATCATAAAAGATATTTCGTTTTCTTTAGCAATTTGTGTAAATTTTCATGTTACACACAAGATTGAGAAACATTATTCACCTGCACAAATTAGGCATCCCAAGAGTTGGATTCCTGCTCCACACATGTGATACTTGGTGTAATGGTTAGATCCCTGCCCACACAAGACTGGAGCAGTTAAGCAATAAGCAACATTTAATAGTCCAATAGTCTAGTGGGTTGAAATCCTGCTCCATAACTGCCTCTCCACCCACCTACCCCATCTAGAGAAGGTGAGTTTGCTACTCACTCATCTTGGAACCCAGTTGTTGGACGATGGTTGCTGCCATAACACTATTGTACTGCACAGCAACAGAGACAAGTGGGGTGGGGTGGGGTGGGGTGGCGGAGGAGAGACGAGAGCGTCACCCATTGGATGGATGGTAACAGCATTGTGTTTGTGAGGTGCAGTGGTGTCTATAAAGTACAATTGCTGACGGAAACCCTAATGTTGGGGACAAGTCTGAATTTACTTGAAAGGACAAAGAAAACAAAAGTATTACGTTTGAAGCCCTGGATTGATTGATTCTGGAGGCTTCCGAAGGACCGCTAGTGATCTTAATACCATCAATCAACAGCTCAGCTACTAATGCTAGTGTACTAATTGGCTTATCCAGGCAGGCATATGTATGTACCCATTCTCAGAGTATTTTTTTTTTTTCTGTTTCTTTTTTTAATATGATAAAAGCAATTTTAACGGCGTTTTGGGTTAAAAAAAATATCAATGGGATCTGTCGTGGGTTTTTTTTTTTTTTTTTCCTGTTTTTTAACTCAACAAATCAAATAACAAGAAAAAAACTGTCAACAACATCATCAAAATCTAGAAATAAGCTTAAAAAAACATTTGAAAACATGTAGTCCATAAAAGGAATCTAGAAATGAGTTTAAAAAAACATTTGAAAACATATAGCCCATTAAAAGGGCAGTTGTTAACTTCTTTTTTTTTTAACTTTTGAATTTTTTAAAGTAAAATCAATTTGGTTTTAGATTTTGATTTTTGACAATCCATTTTGTGATGTTTTCAATTTTTTTTTCCTTACTTTTTCATTTTTTGAACTAAAATCAGACATAATTTCATGCCTACTTTTAGATTTTAATTTTCAGATTTTCTAAAGTTAGCTTTTATAGAAGTTCATAATTGATTGAGAACAAACTGAAAGTATTAAAATGAAACCTAGAAAGTGCCACTGCTTAAAAAAAGGACGTTGATGCATATATTTTTATGATGATATTTCTATAGTTGGTATTTTTTAATTCTTTATACTTTAATTTCTTAAACATTTTTTTAATTAAACTACGCTATTACATGGATGAAGGAGAATTTGGTGCTAATGAAATTCAAACCCTTGATCTATGAAGTAGAGTTATTGAGTTCTAACCGCTTTACAAAGTTTTGGTTTTACAAACAATTATATGAAACTCATCAATAAAATTTGTGACAGGCATTTCTCAAGAATTGAAAAAACTAATACACTTCTTCTCATAAATATCTACATCAATAGTGTTGTATTGTAAACATAATAATGGGAAGGGGATCAGGCTATGAACCCTAATCCCTAATCCCATAGGTTTGAGGTTCCACAAGCGTGTGGAACGAGTTAGGATTAAGGTTGTAGCTGCAGGTTTATACAGGTAAGTGAGTTTAGGACTAGATTATATTCTAATTTATATCGATCTTTTTTCCTACTTTATTAATTATAATCTTGTGGTTTTTAAACTTTGCTAGTGAACGGACCAGACTAAGTAGTTAGCTACAACAACAATAATTCTTAGGAAAGAAAAAGAATTGCTCAAAAGGGCAAAATAAGTTTCAATTTTTATTTGAGTTTTTTGAGATTTGACCTTGTATTTTTGCAATTTGTTAAGTTAAACGTATAATTTTTTTATCTTAAGAAAAAAATATGGGTAGAGAAAGGGCATAATTTTTAACAATTAATTCCAAGGGCATTAAGTGACATAAAAAGTGTATACTATTTAAATTATATACATGACAGTACAATGTGTATAAAGTAAAACAAATGTTATTCATATGTCTTTTTTAGTTTCTTGAACATCCTCTTATTGTACAAAAAGGGGTATCATTTAACAATTTATTGTAAAAGCATTAATTGTACACATGATAGTGTAATTTGTACAAAGGTAAATGATATTCACACATCTTTTTAGCACACACTCCTACTATGTATTTTGCCTTATGCTGGTCATTTGGTTAAAAAAAAACATTTAAAAAGAGCATGCAAGAAACTATAAAAAAAAAAATCTAACTATCAGTACCCCAAATAAATACATATATTCTTTACAACAATTTTGCCACTTTATTACTTAGTTCCCCAAACTTCCCTTTTCCACTAATTTTCCCTTTCCAAATTTCTTGTTGGAAGAAAGGGAAAGGATTCTAATTTTTGTCCCATGACAGACCCATTTTACTGTTGTTGGTAGAAGTAGTTTTAACTAATCGTCTGGTTCTCGCAAGCAAGATTCCGAGAATCTAATTAGTGGGCAGAGTTGGCTTGGTACCAACTCCATTGCTTAACACGTTTCTTTTTCCATCACCATAACATTCCATTTCCATTTCTTTCTATTAATATATTCTTCACGTCTTTCTCGCGTCTCTCAGAACCCATAAGAATTTAATTCAAAAATTTGATATCCCTTTTCGAATTTTGGAGTGAAGGGAGGAACTTTGTTTTTGCGAGCATGGATTCAATAGCAGCCTCCTCTAGTGGTGGTCTTCTCCAAATGAGGCTGTCCACTTCCAATCTTCACATTTTTACCAATAACAACTCTTTCTTGTAAGCTTTCTTGAATTTTGGTTTACGGTCATTGGAGAAGTTTTGGGATTATCTAGGGAAGTATTGGTTTTTGTGATTGATCATGACTTTGTCCATGGCTTTTTTTTTTTTTTTTTTTTTGGTGGAAGATTGACGTTTGTGGGATTTGTATAAATTTTTTGTTTGAGAAATTCAAGGGAAGAAAGGGCAATTTTTTATTTTGGTTGTTAACATGATACCTGAAACTAATTCTTGTTGGAGCACAAGGGGAAGGGCATTGTTTAAGCTTGATTACAGTTTTTAGTTAGGAACTAATTATTAGATGGTTTCAAGAAATTAGCTGGCTTCAAGATCTTGAAATTAGCTGGCTTCTTCTAGTTGTGTGTTCCCATTCATATCTTTACATGTATATGCACACATACAAAACACACGGAAGATCACCTTACCATGTAGGAAGAAATCATTTGATGCACAAATTAGCAGAGGGAAGGTTTAAAGGTCACTTTCTAGTTACTAGCTTAAACTGTGTCGCAGTAAGGAAATTTTCAAGATTAGATCGAGATGATGCATTCTTAAAAGTATTCCCGAATATAGGACATCTCCTGTGCTAGAAATTGGTACTGCTTGAAATATTGTTTTGGGATTGTTAATTTAGGATTTGTGTACAACAAAATTGTCTCTTCATGCCAATTTCAGTGTCAAGTTAATCAAGAAGATTTTTCCACAAAAAAGCGGATGAAGGTATTGCATTGGCTTACAAGTTTTCAAGTTCCTGTCTTTGTAGATTGTTCCCGCGGACTACAGTAATGGCACCTTCCTGCAAGCTTTTACATGAAGGGAGACAAATTATCTGTCAATCTAATGAAGTATCTGTTGCTCAATCTTCTGAATCGACTCTCTGGAAAAGCAATGTTCTTGGAGGGTTGTCTCTTCGAAGTCACAGAGATTCTGTAGGGAAAACATCTTGTTCTGTTGGGATGTTCACATATGCTGGAAGTGCTACTGAGTCCTGTTCATACCCCATAGAGGAAAAGATTGGGGTGCTGCTTTTGAATCTTGGAGGACCTGACACACTTCATGATGTTCAGCCATTTTTGTACAATTTATTTGCTGATCCTGTATGTTACTCTTTTTCCTAACAATTTCGATTAATGAGACAACATTCGCAATGTTGTTCTAATTTGCTGTCTTCCTGACAGGATATCATACGTCTCCCCAGGTTATTCCGTTTCTTCCAGCGTCCACTTGCTCAGCTTATTTCTGTTCTCCGTGCTCCCAAAAGTAAGGAAGGATATGCTGCCATAGGAGGTGGTTCACCCCTGCGTAAAATAACAGATGAACAAGTACACATGCCACCTTATTTTTCTTGCTTCAGTCATCTATTGTTTTCCTCTGCATGTTTCTGCTTTTCTAATGTCCTGTAACTTACTTTTTCTGGAAGGCAAATGCTCTGAAACTGGCATTAGAAGCAAAAGAAGTCCCAGCAAATGTCTATGTTGCAATGCGGTATTGGCACCCATTTACTGAGGAAGCTGTTCAGCAAGTAATCATTCCTTCTTGTAGCCAACGCTTTCCATTTTTAGTTTCTTATTCTTGAACTGTATTGGGTTGCATGGTTTTCAGACTACTACCCAGTAAAAAACGAGAATGTTACATTTATTTCCAAGACTATATTACACTTGTCTGAATAGAGACGTATGTAACTGGGAAATCTCTTTTGCATTCAGATAATGTTAGACTGAATGTCATTGAGTCAGTAAGGACATGCTGAAGACCTTAATTATCTCCTGCTGCTCAATTTTGCTTGATGAATGCAACCTATCTGCTTCTGCTTTCTGGAGATTCTATTTTTGCAGCCACAAACAGTTGCTTTCCTGACCAAACTGTTTCCTGTCGGCTTTATTAAATGCAGTTTTTACAAAAAAGAAAAGGATGTTCTGCTTTTCCCCCTGGAAAAACTTTTACTTTAGTATACTGCATGAAGAAATTAAATTTCTTATGAATGGTGATTGTTATGGCCTGATCACCTCAATCTTTGGCATCTGTCCCTGGAATTGGTACTGTCTTTTCAACCTTCTTATTCTAAGAGCACAAGGCTTTGGAGTGGCACTTCATTTTTCAATCTTTTAAGAGCATACCACTTTCTCGGGTTTACGGGGAAAAGATTCTTGATTATGTCAACCGATTAGGCTTTGCAAACTCTTGACATGTTGCATTTCCTGTAACAGATCAAGAATGATGGAATTACAAGGCTTGTAGTACTCCCACTATATCCTCAATTTTCTATCTCTACCACTGGCTCAAGTATCCGTGTCCTTCAAAAGATGTTCAGGTAATGTTACCTTCTAGCCAATGGGAATATCCAGGATGCATGGTACTAATCATTTGTAGTGCACACGGGTCTATCCATGATTCCTGTTACATGTTTAACCTGAGTCCTTCATCAGGAATGATGCCCATTTGTCGAGACTGCCTGTTGCTGTTATCGAATCCTGGTATCAACGAGAAGGATATGTCAAGTCTATGGCTGATTTGATTGAGAAGGATTTGGCAAATTTCTCCGAACCCGAAGAGGTCAGTTGCATTACTTCTTGTGCTTAGTTTACTCATTTCTTTTGGGAAACTTATTGGCTGATTCTTGGATGGTATTGTTAGGTTATAATATTTTTCAGCGCCCATGGGGTACCAGTTAGTTACATCGAGGATGCTGGTGATCCTTATAAACATCAGATGGAAGAGTGCATCTCGTTTATAATGCAAGAGTTGAGAACAAGAGGAATAAAAAATAACCATACTTTGGCCTACCAGGTTGGTTTTAGTATTCTATTGTCATAAACATGCCTAGTGATCAACATCAAGGGATGCAAATTTAAAAACTTATCGTTCAACTTTCCTACTTGCACTGTAGTATTGATCTCCATTAATGTGCCTCCCTAATCCAACCCAAACTCTTATCTCCATTTTTTGAAGTGGGTAACATGGGCAAGATAGCTTGCAATATGATGAACTAAACTGCACTTCTCTTAACTGCCTTGATTTCTGGTCTATCCTTTTTGTCATGCATAGAGCCGAGTGGGACCTGTACAGTGGCTAAAACCCTATACTGATGAAGTTCTTGTTGAGCTTGCCCAGAAAGGGGTGAAGTCTTTACTAGCTGTCCCTATCAGGTATGTCTGCTAGAATAGAATACATTTCGTTGTCTTCTAGAATAAAATTATGTTTGCCTGGTGAAGCCAAACATAATTTTGACATCCTTTTCTTGGATGGTTCATGGACTTTGATGCATAACCCAATTAATGTAAAATATGATCATACCTCCATTGTTTATCATTTTCCTTCAACACTTTTTCCGACCCAACACCAAATCAGCACCTCTCTCTCTCTCTCTCTCTCTCTCTCTCTCTCTCTCTCTCTCTCTCTCTCTCTCTCTCTCTCTCTCTCATGCATAAGCATATAGCAGATTTCTACTCCTGCCGTCAATCCCTTGTTACAGCAAATGCTCTTAGTTGTCAATTTTATGCTGCCTATGCGTTTTTATTTGTTCATACACTAAGCAGAAAGAAATTTGCCTCCAAGACTGGTTCCTTCCTTTTCACTGTGTTAGCTCAACGAATAAAGGCACACCACGAGTTATGTACATGTTAGGGGTAATGCTAACCTCAAATGATGATGATCAAGAATGGATTATAGATGCAACTTTATTGTTGCTATGTGTGTGTGAGTTCTACTTGCATGCAAGTAATGCACATCGAATCAAGATTATCAATGCAGGTTTTTTTGGATTAGTATTTGAGTTTGCTTTCTAGTAGACAAGACTGGTTTTGGCACAGTGGGAAAAGAACTGTGAAAGGCTATGATTGCAGATTGATTTTGATAATTTGAAGTCTCCAGATGGGGACACTAGGACTGATGCATATGCGTTTGGTGATGTTTGAAATTGAAAGTTTGATGAGCAGGGTCAGTGTTTACTCTAATTTCTAAATTCACTGAAAATTGGAATACAAAAGAAAATCCTTTGGAAGAGCAAATTTGCTGTGGCTCATTTGTAGCAAATAGGTAAAAAAAGGTTCAGTTTCTGAGTTGAAACAAAACCATCCTTATATGAGTTTTCCTGCACAACAAACGAAAGCATAGCCCTGGTCAAGGACCTAAAGATTATCTTAACATCAGGAGGACTCTGAAATAGAATTTTCAGAATGGACCAAATAATACCTTTCTATCATCAAGAATCGGTAGGAAACCCTGGAGGTAGAACAATGAGAAAACACATCAAAACTAGAATATGAGACAGTGTCATGAATATAAAAAATAGTCAACTCTAGTATTTAGCCGAAACCATTGTGTCACTCCTGTCCATTGACAAATAATGTATACATGCCACTTTTGCTTTTAATTGCTGTTTTTCTCTCTCTCTCTTTTTCTCTTTTCACCATCCTCTTTCATCCTCATATATGATGGTATTTGTTATTGTCTGTAAAGCATAGAAGTGCTTCCCTGATTGCAGCTTTGTAAGTGAGCACATTGAAACTCTAGAAGAGATTGATATGGAATACAAGCACCTTGCACTTGAGTCAGGCATTTCAAATTGGGGTCGTGTTCCTGCTCTGAATTGCACCCCTTCATTCATCAACGATCTAGCAGATGCGGTCATTGAGGCACTGCCTTCAGCAATGGCAATGTCAACCTCAAATAGTGCATCAGAAGAAGAACTTTATGATAACCCTATGAGATATGTTATCAGGCTGTTCTTTGGTTCAATCTTGGCATTTGTTCTGCTCTTCTCTCCAAAAGTGGTACTGGCATTCAGGAATAACATTCTTTGAAGGTTACAAAAGTATAAGGCGCAGATGACTTTCTGCGCTTCACAGAATAAGAAAGGATATTAGGCAGCACACGTCCTGAGTAGAGAGGCAGATAGCTTTTGATGGAGATTTTTGACAAAGTTACTTTTATGATGTGTAAACTGTTAAGCCAGTAGAAAGGTCCTTTTAGATTTTTGCTTCGTCTTTCCTGCGTGTAAAAGAGCAGAAAGCTGTGACGATGAGTTCATCCGGAAAATTTAGACATAATTCATTTGATTAGAAACATTTTTAAGGTGAATGTAAATACCGGGAGAAAGAAATTTTCTTGCTATTTGGCTTTGATCTGAAAGAAAACTACCTCACATACTTCCCAGGATTAGATATAGTGATGCCGATGGTTCCTTGACCAGTTTAGTTTGAGTTTTAAGTCTTTATACGCCCTTCACAAGCTGCAGCAGTAGTTAACTCGAGACATGGACCCCAATGAACAACGCTGTGTCACTTGTCAATTACAAACAGAGACATATATATAACATTTGGGTGTCACCAAAATTGCAACACGACATACACATTAGCCATAGCTCGTGTTAAACAGATTCTCTAGAAACTTTCAACAAAATATACCCGAAGGCACTGGAACAAGAGAAGCCTGGTATGCAGTCACTGAACCCATTCGCAGCAGCTAACTATAATGGAAAATTGAAGGTGAAAGTTGACTTTGGGCGCTTAAAAAGTAAATTGAACATCCAAACGTGGTAGTCATGGTACCCTGTAATTGGGAATCCGTTCCCAGTGATTTCTCCAGCACGTAACCAGGGAAGAATTCTAACGCAAAGAAAGCAGCAATGCCAACAACCGCAGTATTCAGCTCCTGGCTGTGCTTCCGTAGTTCCTTGATCGTTCACATAATCGACCTCCCACAGATGGACCTTTTAATACTCGAGTACAGCAAGTATATATCAATGGAAAAGCTTTTTATCCCAAGAGGAACAAATTTGATAGGAATGGAAGATCAATCCAAACGATAGAACTTCTAAACCGTCTCAACTCGCGGCAGATGCAGAAATTTAAATCCGGTGACTCAATTTTTTTTACCAGTAAAACTCCGGTATTCTACACTTCAAAACCAGTTCAAGACCAGTGATTTTGAACGGGGTTTTTTTTTTTTTTTTTTTAAGTTCATAGATTTTTTGACAAATGTATATGTTAAATAAAAAAGTGAATAAAAGATGTGCCTAAAATTTTTTAAAAACGCGTTTCTAAAAATGATTTCCATCCAAATGCATACTCAAAAAAATAATAATAATAATTCTTGTTATAACCGAAATACTTATAAGAATCATTTTTTTTAACTAAAAAAATTGCTTAATGCAACATATAAAACATAATATAAGTCAAGAAGGCATAAACACATCAAACAACTTAAAATTGATTGTGACAGCTATAATGATACAGAAAATTAAATCATACAAAAGACTAAAAACCGAACAAGCTCATAGTCATACTTATTAAATTTAAGAACACTAATCTAATAAATTACCAACATGCAGTTAATTAACACTACAAGACCTACAAAGAAACTAAGAGGAGTTTTACCAACAAGCCCATGACATTTGAAATCAAAGGCTCCACATCTAGACCAAGACAAGAACTCAGGAAGGCCAGACCATCATCACCCACTTACATCCCTTCAACTCTGAGGTGAGGCCTTTGAAACCCCACTTGGCTGGCTAGCCTGAGATGCTGGAATTGAATCATAGGTTCCCCGGGCATTACCGCCTGAGCTGCCATCAGAAGAGTATACTGGCGGCTGGGAGTAACCACCACCATAAGCACTGCCATACGATGCTGCCTGCTGTTGCCCATAGTTAGATTGAGACGCTGGTGGAACACCATAAGCTGGGGCACCATAACCTGGCTGAGATGTTGGCGCTCCATAACCACTGGTTGGTGGTCGCTGAGCACCAGAATCTACCTGTGCATAACCAGGTTGAGCAGGAGGATACCCAGGCTGGCCATAGCCTCCTTGGGCAGTAGGTGACTGCTGGGTTTGCCCATAAGCTGGTTGACTAGTTGGAGGCTTTTGAGTCTGAGGCGGCCCATAACTTGAGCCATAACCTGCAGGTTGCTGTGTCCCATAACCAGCTTGGGAAGTTGGGGGCACTCCATACCCAGGCTGGGCAGATCCTTGTGAAGGGTAACTAGGATTAGGACTGGGCTGCTGACCAGCAGCATAACCTTGCTGGCTCGTGGAGGATGAGTGCACTGGCGGAGCTTGGCTAGCTTCAGCTTGAGCTCCATATGAAGGGGTTTGGCCATCATTTGGTGCGTTTGATACACTACCATATCCAGATGCAGAATAACCTTGTTGCTGATCATACCCTTGTATGGCATTGGGTTGGGTCTGGCCATAACCAGATTGAGGAGCACTATATCCAGCATAACCATCCTGAGGATATCCTTGCCCTTGACTGTATCCAGAAGTTGGTGGCTGATTATAACCATAGGCTGCATTGTCTGTAGGAGCACCAGGACCAGGCGCCTGCTGCTGTTGTGGAGGTTGCTGCTGACTATAGTAATCATAGCCACCTCCTTGAGCAGTCTGTTGGTTTGACGGAGCAGTTGTCTGGTCCCAGCCAGAGGCATATCCACCCGAGGTAGGTTGCGGGGGATAACCAGGGTATGGCGGCTGATTCATGTTATACTGAGGAGGAGGGCCAGGGTAAGCTCCAGGCTGAAGGTAACCATAACCAGGTTGTTGCATTGGTGCACCAGGAGGAGCCCAGCTTGAGGGAGGTCGAGCTTGGTAACCTTGCTGGGGATAACCTCCTCCCATAGCCGGATTTCGCATACGATTCTGCATGAATTTGTTATCTTAAATGAACCATGCAGTTCTAATCCAATACATACAATAAAATCTTAAATGAACCATGCAGATTTAATCCAATACACACAGTAAAACGTGTAACAAAGAGAAAGCAGAAACTGTTTACATAGGCTGCCAGGAAAGTCCAGATAAAAGTAATTGGTATATCAAATTCTATACACCAAAAATCACATCACATAGCATACTTCCATTGAGCAAAGTTTAGACGCCTACATACCGTACTGGTGGGCTGGCACTATTGAAAGACTCCAGCAGAAGCCCATCCTCTCCATTTGAGGTGATTAGGTACAAAAAGAAAACGCAAGAAAAAACTATACAGGTCTCGAATATAAGCAGGTAACAACATAAAGTTTCCCAGAAAGGACAACATAAAATATATCAAATCCAAAGCCACAACTAGGTTTTGATAGACTAAATGTCTATTGCATCGCAAAATAGACAATGTTGTCAACATTATTGCAACATTTGTATTGCAAATATAATCTTTACCAGAGAAAAATGAGCAACCAAATGCACCTAGTCCTCCCACCCCGAAGAGGAAAAGGAATTATGCAAACTTAAATAAGTACCCAACTAAGCAATAACAAGAATGTGGAAGCGGGGTCATGATCAACTCTGTATATATGACAACTGATCGGTGAAGTATATGTGAATTGGAAACCTTTGAAACATAAACATATCAAAACCTAGGGGAGAATAAATGTTGATATTGTACATTTGTCCAGCCAATAACACTATGAGATAGTATTTTGCTGATACAAAAAAAAAAAAAAAAAGAAACAGAGGAAGGCTGGGATGTTTGAGGAAAACATTGCAAGCAAAAAGAGGGCAATTAGAAAAAAGATTCAACATCAAACACCACCAACTTTCAACCCGACATAAAATCACATCAAGTGAGCAAAACATATTCACCAAGCCGAGAACACAAAAAACAATCCATAAAAAAGATCCAGTGACTAATTATGCTTAAATATTTAAAAAATATGTGCAGAACAAGGAATTTTGGTTAGTAGAGTTAAGAAGCAATCTACCAAGAAAGAAAGAGTTCAGAGAAATATTTCTAGCACTTGAAATACAGAACAAAGCGTTATACAGAGAAGTTTTAACTTCTTTTGGCTAAAAATAAATTTATAAATCTAGTTATATAGCCAAAAGAAAACTTACATATCCAGTGACCTTCCCACCAACAAAGAGAAATAAAAGATAAAAAACTTGATCAGAATATTTATACATAAAAAAGGGACTCAATTGACAATATCAGCCAGCTTCTACTCTATGCTCAAACTCAAATAAAATCATTGAAATTGCCAACATGAAAAATTCATTAGCTTATGTTTTTGAAGTCAGATAGAAAATCAATAGAAGTCAACTCCCTTACGTCTTGGCAAAAAAATGGTCCTTCCTATCCCCAAAATATGACGACAGTTATCAGGAAAGAGGTTTAGAACCATACCAGAAAGACGCTGAGGAAACACCAACAATAAACGGGATCATGTTGGTGTCACCAAAGTCCAAAACCAACTAACCCTACATAGTTCCCAACAACAAATCAGTATTGAGATACAAAATGAACCAGAACTATCCAGGCAAGTATGTTGTAACCCAAAAGCTATGAACTAGAGCATTAGACTAAGGATGACTGCATAACTTAGTTCAAGATATAGCCTTCAATATCACAAGAACTTAATAATGCTTCAGTTACCTCATGGAAAAGGCGAATTGGAAACCTGCCTCACAAAACCAAGTGTCCAGACATTGAATAGTCCAACATAGGATTAAGGCATATATCTCAATTAACATCAAACCATCAATACCGTCAAACCTGAACATTGACTTTCTAGTTCCAAAGATCCCCAAATCTTATTTTCCACAACTCATCCCAACTGATCTGTTGAACAAATAATAAACTGCAAAAATATATATACCAAAAAGGATCCTGCAGAAATATGCAAAGCGCTGTTTTCTATCCACATTAGACAGCTAATTTTATTTCAGAATATCAGACCACCTGAGAGCCTAAATAGCAGGATTGACTAAGCATCTATTTAGTTCATAACTGAAAGATATTTTAATATTTAAACAGAAAAGTGGCATGCTAGCCACTGTTCTCTTCCCTTTTGACAAATCTGAATCAAAGTAGAATGTAGATGCACGAAAGATGGCCAAAAAGTCTGAGAACCTGTAACCTTATAAAACCCGCAAAATAAGCCAAAAGCAGAAAATGACTCAGTTACCACATTGACAAAATCAAACTCATACACACGATCACTACAAGGTGAGTGCATTACTCAAGAAGATACAATCACATTAAAGACAGTTTCCATGTAATGCAACACGGCAACATCATAGCAACACCGAGTTACTATTTCTCAAAAAGTTCACAGCTACTGGCTACCAATAAGTAACAAATATAAATACAAAATTAAACAATAAAAAAAAAATCTGGACACTAAGCAGGAACATGTAACTATCTCAGATCATAGTCAATTTTAATTAGAACTAAAGGCCAAGTGGAAAAAGAATGGCAGGTCGTATGACAGATAACTATAAGATTTAACAATGAATAAACTGCACTGCTCATAGTTTAGACTGATTTGAAAGGAGAATAGACTGTCGTCTACTTGAAACCAAGCCAAGCTTGCTCTCCTTATCTGCATGTATAGACTAACAAGCAGACATCCGGGAAGAAAGTCCAAATATTGAATCACACCTATCATATCCGCTCACAGGCAATTGAAGGCCCACCAGAGATGAAACTCAAGTGATTATTTTCATCTAAACATACCTCAGAAATGACTTCATTGACCAGTTGTTTAGCAGCCTCTATCTGTTCACTACTGCCATCAATTTGCAATGTTCTCTCAGTTGATGTATCACCAGGGGGTAAGTGTAAAGGTATCACCTGCAAAATTTCAATAGCAACTTCTTATGTTAAATATTTCATCCATTTTCTTCAGCAAACAAAATACATCAAAGATATCATTCACCAAGATATCCAAAATGAAGTTAGTTCTTCTATCTTGAGGAGTGATGAAAGAAGCTGAATCTGGAATAGCAAAATAAAAATGAGACATGTGACAAAAGAACATGTACCTGAATCCGAGCTCCGGTTCTGGCTTGCATATTTTTTATGGTATCACCTCCTTTACCAATCACAAGTCCAACCTATGCAGCACATACTCAGTACATGAACTAATTCGACGTGAAATTCCACCATCTAATCAACCACCTTTAAGAGAACTCACCTTGTTATTTGGAATTTTCATTACAAATTGATCAGCTCCAGCTGGTTGACCAGTAGTTACCCTCCGAGAAACTATGCCCGAACCACCTGCATCAGCCTGTGTGGAAAATGGAACTTTTCATTAACCCACTGCACAGTTAGATCCATTACACAAACACTACAAAGCCAAATGGAAATGACAATTCAGATTTTGCACATTAGTTTCTACTACCAAAATATTTCTTTATACTTGATCAAACAACACAATACAATTCAAGATATGCTTCGTATATGCATATTAGGAGACAAAAAAGTACCTCAGCAAGGACATCTTTAATTAACTGCTCAGCTTTCGAAATCTGCTCAGGAGTTCCCATCAGTTCAACCCCTCGAGTCAGAGAATGAGGGTCCGCATCCATATCCCTGGTAACTTGAATCTTTGCACCAGACTGGAGCTGAAGGTACTTAATAGTCTCACCACCTTTACCAATAATCACTCCAACCCTTGCGTTAGGTATCTCAATGTTCTTGCTTAAACCAGGATACCCACCATATGAACTTGGCACTGGGGGAGCAGCAGCCAAGGGCTTCTGACCCAAAGCTGCATCCAATCAAAGATGGAAATATATGCATCACTTCAAAGCAAAACTAATCTACGTCCTAAACAAGTTTAACAATGCATTTCTCAGCAAATGCACAAAGGAAACTGAAAATTGCAAAAAGCAGATAGAAAGTGCATACGTACAATCCCATGAATACATAATACATAATTCACAAAAAGCTAAGCCCAGGACTGAGTCCTCATCCTCAATCAATTTTGGAACACCAAAACACCACTAAAACACACATGCTTGGTCTTCCCCCTAACTTTATACTCCTCCAAAGCGATAGTTAAAAATGCTAAATCCCTCCCCTGTTTCCCCTGCAAGCCCGGCCATCCCCAAGAAGAAGACAATACTAGTGCTTAAATATATACTCGAGCAAACACAAAATTTTTCTCCATATATATACGAAATACCGTATAGAAAGATAGCATGCTATACATATAACCTAGTTTTGTCGATCAACAAAAGTAGAAAACGTTTGAACACCGGACGACCAAAAAAATTAAAATAAAAAGAGCAAAGGCAAATGAAAATTGTAGAGAGAGAAAGCAAAATTTACGAATTGAAAATAACACAATAGTAGCTGAGAAACTTACGCTCCATGGAATCAAAGCCACCGCTGCCGCCATTATCAACCCTAGGTTTCTTACTAGGATCAACGTTACTAAAGAGTCTAGCAGCGATTTCCTGAGCTTTCTGCTTGGCAAGCTGGATCTCATCCATAGGCGACGGGACGGTGTTGTAAGACGGAGGAGGCTGATTGGAATCCGGCGGCGACAGTGAAGAGATCGGAGCAGAAAATCCGGTCGGTCGGCTTCGGGACGGAGGAGTGGTTTGGATGTCGTCGTCGTAGTATTTCCTCTTGTTGGATGCCGAGTCGGCACCGTACTGCACCTCGTCCGCCATTGCCGCTGTGGATTGAGGAGATAGAGATAGATATTTTTTTGTGTATAAGTAAAGGCTATAGGGCCACCAAAACCCTAGAGAGAGAGAGAGAGAGAGAGAGCGCGTGAGAGAACGGCAGGAGTGGGAGGGAGCGGGGGAGGAGGTCAATTTATAGTAGATGGATTTTATGGACGAGGCTGGGCTGACCACTTGATGAGCTTGGGTTGATTTTTTATTGTCTCAGCCCTCAGCCCAGGATCTAAGCCTGTTTTGGATTAAAATAATTGTTTGTTTTTCTTTTTAATTGAAAATAATAAAAAATTATTTCTTCTTTTTTTTTAAAAAAAAAAATCTGCTTTGACAATATTTTCATAGAATGAAATGACATTTGAAATTCTTTTTTTTTTTTTTTTACAGTTCTCTATGAATTATTTGAATTAGCCGGGTTGTTTCTGAAGAGCAATCTTTTTGAACAGGTTATTCTTGAAAGATCAGTTTTCACTTTTGTAAATTTTAAACAGTAAAAGAAACAAATATTATTTTGGTAACTAAGATCATAGAGGTCCACTATGTGTTCTAACTTTAAATGGGTACCGTATTAGAATATTTTTTTGTAATGTAATTTTTTCTTATGTTCTTACCAGATTAATTTTGGAAATCCGTTCAAAAATATGGAAGTCGAGATCATTGTGAAAACTGAAAAGCAACTATTCTCTACTCGATTCAGTTTACTTGCTTCTGGTACGGTAATATGCATAGTTATTCTTCCTGGGTAGAGTCCCACACATAAAAAAAAAAATCAAAAAAAAAGAAAAGAAATGCACACTTGAAAACGTGTTTCAAAAACTTCGTGCCGTTTTGCAATGTGTCATGCTAAATTAGCACCAGGTGAAGACACATGCTCTTTTATCACGCATTACGATCGTTTCTTAATCCATGCATCTTAGCTACCAGTTGACTAGCATGGTTTGCCAAGCCATGTATTAACTATTTTACTATGATTTCCTTCAGCCATATCTAGCTCCTTTTACAGCAAGACTATCCAAACACCATCCGAACATTAGCACTTGAAAGTCAAATCAATTGAGACAAATATTGCCTAATTTCCAGAGCAGCAAATGATACCATGAAGAAGTTTAAAGCCAAACTAGGCATTAAGAGAGAGACAAAAGGGGGTTATCATTTTTAGACTGGGTTAATACAAATAGTCCAGTAGAAAATTAATGATGAAAAAGACAACAGATGCAACTCGACAATGGTTTGAGACCCCTGATTTCTATCTAGTTCACTTTCTACAGGTGAAAACAGTAGCACACCCACCACATTGCGTCTTTATTATAAATCAATAGCGAACAGACCATATATGGCTCCAAGTAACACAAGTGGCTGCTGAGCACTACAAACGTATAAAAGTTCAGGGTAACAGCTCAAATATCTTTTTCTGTTCGTGACATTTTAGCAAAGGAAAATGCATAGTTTGGACTATTCCAATACACAAGCGAGGTAAAGCAGCCAAGTAGTGCATCGGCCAGCCTCATTTTGTCCACCAATGAAGGAAATCCTTGCGCCTGTTGATTTTCTTCTGCAGCTAGAGCTGTCCATAAAGAAAAGCCTCTGCAGCCGGTGGACAACCAGAAACATAAATGTCGACTGGTGCTATCCTGTCACAACCTCGAATAATAGAATATGAATAGTGATAGTATCCACCACCATTTGCACAGCTTCCCATTGATATATCCCACCTAGGCTCAGGCATTTGATCCGTAGACTCTTCAAGAAGATTTTGGAAGAAGAGAAATAATTAAATATAGCCATTTGCCAAACTATATTGGATGATTAGTGCGAAAACTTGGAAAATAACAACCTTGTTAGCATTACAAGTATCAACAAGAATGACTGTGCACACCGTTGGCATAAAGTATATAAAACTAAAGTTAAAGCTGTCAAATCCAATGAAAAAAGTTTGTTCCGCAACCTACATACAGGAAACTCCATACAAGATTAGCAAGGAATCAAGAAGAGCTTATGTGTCAGTCATTCCTTTAGTCATTTTGTCTGTTGGTGTTTGACAAGACAGGAAGGCTCACCAACCCAACATCAAACATCATCTCTCCACAAAAAGAAATGCATGCAATGAACAATCTTCGACATATGAATCTTCTAATTTTGGCAGAGGACAATGATTTTCTCAAGTGTTATTAACATTCCAATGTTTCTATGATCTGAAAGCAAATGCCTCTTTCAGTTAATAGAGAGGAGGAGCAAAAATATATTAGATCCAAGGGTAAATGAAAAACTAGTTGGCACAACAGTTCAGAAACATCTAAAATTGCTAATCTTGTAACCTATGGAGTTGGAACTAATATAATTCAACCCTCATTATTTCTGAAAGAGTTCCATGAAGTCAACTCATTTGCATGGCATCAAGCCCAACATGTGCTTTCTAATAATAGCCAAAACAAATGTTAATCTTTCAGCTTGATTAGGTTCTCTTGACACAAGTCCATTCTATTACCCACAAAATAAGAAAGCACGCCACAACTGATTTGGTTCCTAACTTAGAACCAACAACCTAACAATCTAACGACACTAAGCCTTTGATCCCCAAATCCTGACTCAGAAATACGCTATGTTTCTAGTAAAAGTCATAGGATGAATACAGAAATATATTTTCCGTATTATGTTCGTAATTTTGAGTAAGAAGATTTGCTACAAATTGTACAAGTATCTTGCGATTTGGTATGACAAAACTAAAATTTCAAAGCTCCCACACCATAGTTTACATTTATCAAATTGACCCACAACAACTAAACAAGAAACAAAAAAACATAAAAAACCTTCCCCTCCTATAAACACGATGAGCAAAGGCCTACCTAAACCAGGAGAAAATAAATAACAAAATTGTATTGCGGATCTTTTAGAATGGGCAAGTGGATTCTCATTCCTATCCAAAAGCTCTTTAACATGCATAATTTCTTTCAATGTACTCCAGATTCTTATTTCCCCCCTTTTCTAAAGAAATTTGATCATTAGTCATTCTGGAAATTAGAGCTTGTGATAAGAAAACAGAAAAGAATCCAATTCACTTTTCTCATACTTTGCGACAAGTCAACAACAATCTCATAAACAATTAGTAAGTCAACCGTAGACAGTTAAAATAACTCATCAATTCTATCTACCTAGGAAAATTAGCAAAAATCAAAACCAAATTTCAATAAGACTAACACTCCTGAGCTCGACCACTTTCATTCAATTCAGCTCGATACTTCCAAATTTCCGAATTCAATACATCAAGATGAATTCGGATCATTGACAAGCACACTTAAAACCAGTCTAAACAAATATACCTATACAAATTATACACAAACAAATTCTCAAGCTAAAAAAAAATCGAATCCTAATTACAAACTCAGTAACATAAATTTCAACCTGTAAATAACCCTAATTTTTCATTCTCAGGAGAGCAACAGATCAACGGCAAAATCCCAAAAAAAAAAAAATAATTATCTCCATAAATTTGCCAAATAAAAATCAAAAACCTAAATTTCAGCAACAAATTTAAATTAAATAAAATACAAGAAATTAAATCCAGGTGGGTAAAAATGGAAAATGTACTTGTGAAGAGCGGGAGCCATCATATTGGTGAGTCTCCCAGCAACAATCATGCAAGCAGACTACCAAGGGCTCGGCCTGAAAATGATCCCAAATCGGTCCAAATCACAGCAAGCAGCGCCGGTGTGGATTATTTCTACGGCACAACAGGCTAGGCCGAACGTCACGGGCTAGATGGAGCCACGGCAGGCCCAGTTCATCAGATCATCCACCTTTAAGATCACATATTCCGCCGCCTTGGGCAGGCCCGTTGGGGACGACGTTGACGGGGGAGGAGCTGGCCCGTAGGCCGTCGGTGCCACAGAGGAGGATTGTTGAGAGAAAGCCGCCGATAAGGTTGTGTGAATTGAAGCCAAGCCTGCTGCCCTCTAGTACGATGACGTCGTAGTATGCCCCAGGCGGTTGGCGTTTTGAGCTAAGAGAGCTGCCATTTCGGAGCGATGTTATTGGCAACAAATAGGAGAGGAGAGATTTATCTCGCGTTATGTTTGCTCGGAATACTATTTCTACTTGGGACTGACTAATTGAAAGAAGTGAAAGGAAAGGATTGTTTAACGTTTTACTTGTAAAAGTGTGCCTTATAGTAATTGTTCTTCTAAAGTAAGTAATTGCAATTACCCAACTTGTTTAAATATTGAATTAAATGCAAATGGACTTTCTAGAAACAATCCATTGCAATATGATATCAACTTGGGAGATTGTTAAATATTATTGAAGAGGGGATAATTTTGAAAGATTATTAAAATTCCTATAATGCTTTAAATAATCAAGTAAAACACCAATAATACACTATCAAACACACTAAAAATGCACAATCAAGTATCCAATAAACAACTAAAACATATGAATTTTAGATTTAATTTATTAAGCAATTATGGAAATTCATAGACATAAGTGAATTCCATCATACACCCAACATCAATGTATCCATAATATGAAGAAATTATGAACGGAATAGAAGGTTACCTGATCTTGGAGCAAAAAGATAGAGATGTATAAGTTCTCTGTTTTCTCTCCTTCAATGTCCGTTGGAAGAGTGAGATGTGGGTGGGGTTTTATGAGGAATGTAGGATTCATCTGGTATTTAATTTTGTTCTAGAAAAATTTTAAGGGCAAAATGATCATATTAAAAAGTTTATCCAAGCTTTTACTTTTCCCACCGTTTCAGCCCAACTTTGGGCGGAAAATGTTTTGGCTTTCAGTGGGAAATGGAATCTATCGAAGTCTCTTGTTTTCTTTCCTGTAGTTTCTCTCAAACAACAGATTTCAAAAAGCATATGACCAAATCTTTTCTTTTCTAGCTACTTCTTCCTTTCCAAACGCAGCATTAGATGAAGTTAAAGGGGTCGGGGAAATGCCTTCTCTCGATTCAAATCATCTGTTTCGAAAATCATTGGCTCTTTGTACCGTTGTTAAATGTGTTAATTTGTTTGTAATTTTTTTTTTAAAATAATCATAATTTAGTATATGCAACATCTATATAAGATGATATATGACACCCGTACAAGAATAGGAAAATAGTAAAATAAGAAATGACTCATTAGTACGGAAGATTTGAAGCAATCTTTTGTTACACTTTACTTGCTTCCTACGTCTCTCATCTTATACACATTAATATATTGACATGTATCATTTATATTGAAAAGTTATAAAGGAATTGAATTTTAACTGGTACCATTTTATCATGATGTAATATGGGGTGTAACACTATGTTAGGCGGGAATGAAATGGAGAGAAAATAAAAGGAGAAAAAGGATTTTAAACTTTTCATTTGTTTAGAAGTAAGAAGGGAAAAATAAAGAAAGGATACTTAACTAGTTTCTTTTGTTTTGAAGTAAAAATAGGGAAACAAAAGAAAGGAAATAAAAAGAAAATCAGCCATGTTTTCCTTCAAAATTTTTCCTCCCAAAATTGAGAGGAAATGGAAAGAAAAGAAAGAAACTTTCCTTCCCTTCTTTTTTTTTTTGCTTACATCTTCTTTTCTCTTCTTTTTTTTCTTATATCTCAACTCATAAAATGTTTAGTCTCGATCAAAGTATTCAATAGATCACTGTTTTTCTTTTTCCATTTCTTATATCATGTTACCATTATCAATTCTTTTAAGAAGCCCCCAGCATACTAATTCTTTGCCAACTTCCCATGGTAAAGAAATGGTCGATCAACTATGATGTTACACTAGATACTTTAAACTGTGTGAAGGTATGGATAATCTTGCTTTTTTTTTCCCCTTCTAGAAATTGATGGCACAAATTTGACATTGGTTTATAGCTGCAACCATTATTTCATTTCGAGCATGGGCCAATTTTTAATATTGTGAGTCTCTTTGACAATTTGTTTTTTTATAATACTATCCTAGAACAGTATCTAAACACGTTTTTAATTTGTTTTTACATTCTTAACTATTTTTTATTTGACACATATCACATTGTAATAAATAGTATAGTATTACTTTTTCGACAATCTCCAATGGAGCCATCCATGACAAATCACAATATGATTATCAAAATTGTCAACTCAATTAGTAATTTTGTAAGCTTCTGAAAAAGTTTAAGTTTTGTTCGTACTATGTATCCAATATTTTCACCTATTGTTATTAAGTTGAACTCCAATCCGAAGTTCTAACGATAATTTTCACCAAAGGGTATCCTTATGTCTCGCAATACTTAATTAGTCAACAATGTTGACATACTGACTTAACAGATTTTAATCATTCATTGAGTTCTAGTGTGAAATTTCACGAGTAAATCAACAAAATAAAAATAAATTAGACCATTAGTGGTTCATTATTTGACATACACTTGCCATTATTTAGCATCATCTAAGACCTAATTCAAATAACGTGGACATCACTTGTATAAACATTACGTTTATGATTTAACTCTTATTTCATGTTTGGTACACTGGAATGGTCAAGAATGGAAAGGCCTTTCCACCCAGAATGCTTTTTCTCCCAGAATGGATTGGAAAAAGTTTTCCAGTCCAGTGTTTGGTAACCCAAGTCAGAATGGAATGCCTATTCCTTTTCCAACATTTGGTATGATTATATTTAGATGTTAGAATAAAATAAAATATATATTAATTTGACTTAATTGCCCTTAATCCTTTGCACTAGAATATATCGTATTTTTATTTTATTTGTAATTTTATGCCTACAAAAGACTTTAATATTTTTAATTTTAAAATTCTTAATATTCTTGCTAAAATTAAATCAATTATACTCTTTAATTAATTTTAAAATTTTTATATTATTAGCATTATAATTAAAATTGTGAAAACCTTAATAATGAAACTACGTTCACAATTTAATTTAATTAATAAAAAGTTTAGTTTTTACACATTTGCATAAAATTTAAAAATAGTATTTTAAACATTTTTATAGCAAACAGAAAAAAAATTCTAAGTATATATTAAATTGATTATGATTTAAAAATCATAACAAAATTATTAATTGAAGTTATTAAAAACTTTATATTTTTAAATTTTAAAATTAAAAATTAGTAAATGTATCCTAGGTAAAAAAAAATTAACAAAAAAAATTTGTGAGGGATAAAATTGACTCATATTTTTAAGGACTTTTCAGGATGAAGTTGGAAAGGCCTTTCCCTAAATTTTGTTAAGGAATGGGATTCCAGGAAAAAGCTGGAATGGAATGGACAAGTTGGGATTCCAGGTGGGAAAGACCTTTTCAACTTAAAGTGTCCATACCAAACATGAGAATGGAATGGACAAGTTAGAAAGACCTTCTATTCCACCACATTCTCGCGTACCAAACGTGGGGTTAAATCCTTTCTTTTCTATTTCTTTTTTTTTTTTGAAACGATTTTCTATTTCTTTTTGTTAAATTTAGAGTTTGGAAGCTGAATTATATAATTTTTGGCTGCAAGCCAGTTAGCCTGATCGATCTTACCAAAGAAAAAAAAGAAGGGAAATACCAGCAATTTAATGTCTAACAGCATTGACCGAAGAGTCAAGAGGAGGACGAAATTCAAAAACTGTCCGTTAGCGAAAATCCCCAAAAAGTTCCCTCTCCCCTTTCCTCACTACTATTCCCACCCAGGCCAGAAATAATTAGGGTTCTGAACGTCTGAACTAACCGTTAAATCCCCCAAACACTCCAGTCAATCCCTTCTTCTTGCAATATCAAATTGATTCCTCCAAACCAAGCGAAAATCAATATTTAACACAGACCCCACTCACACTATCTTTCCATTTCAGTTTCACGAAAATCAAACTCCCAAAATGAGTTATTCACAGCTAGAAAATCATGAACCCATGTTAAGAGAATCGATCAAGCACTTTTTGGCCTCGTACAGGAATGGAAGCTCGGATTTCTCGGCTTTCGAGTCGATTTTCTTCCGTTTAATCCAGACCATGCTCGACCCACCTCTTGAAATCACTTGGTTTTACTCTGCAGTCACTTTTCACACCTCAAGAAAATCAACTACCTCTGAACCAGATAGACGTCCAAACAAAAAAATGATGATACTAATTAAAGATTTGTTTCAGCTGTTAATTTCTTGCTCATCTTTGAGTAATGGGTTGAAAAGAACTGCATTACTCGCCCCTGTTGTGTCCCGATTGTATGATATAGTTCGTGATTCCTGGTCGATTAATGGGATGTTGTCGTGTTTGAGGGGGGAGGTCGAGGAGTTGTTAGATAAATTAGTTAGTTATATTAGTGTTTGTTGCTGTTGTTGTGATGACTTTGGGAAGGGAAATGAGTTTTCCGATCTTTCGGTGGCTTGTTTTGAGGATTTGGTTCGAGTTTGGACTGTTGACCGGGTGGGTGAGGGTGTTGAATACGAAGAGAATATAAGGGTGTTTTTTCCGATGTTGAGTGATGAAATTCTTAAAGGGATTGATGGAAGATACGGGATGGATTGTTTGGCGGGTATTGTGATTTGCGAGGTGTTTTGGTTGAGGCTGTGCTTGAAATTGAATCAGGGGGTTATGCGAGAGGAGATGGAGATGGATGTGCGAAATTGGGCTGTTCAGACTATCAAGGGATTTCGGAACAGTTACTTTTTGGGTGAGGTTTTCTCTTTCTGTGAATAATTATACACTTGCTGCTATTATATGTGTGTTTTGGTTTGTGTAAGCCTGGTAGTCGGCAATACTCAAATTTAGAATGAATTGCTTATCCTCCATTATTGCAATGATAGAGTTTGCATGACTGTGCAATAATTATGGAATTCATGTTTTTACATTTTCTTCACATAGGAAATTACAGTAATGTGATAGTTCATGAATTAAAATTAGGCTCTGTATCAAGAATGGAGCGTAGTTCGATTACGTCAGATTGGATACAAGCTTTAGATTGGCGAAAGATGTCTTTCCAAACGAAATAATTACCAATATGCAAGTTTTAACTGAGAGCCGCATCTGGGAATCAAGGGATCATTAATCACAAAGCTGCTGTTATTGTTTCTTAGTTGATTGAATAATTTGCACTTCTTTGATATTATGGTTGAAGCTCTTGCATGAGCCACACATTTGGATAAAACTAGCTGCTTTCAGAGTTTGTTTGTGTTTTCTTGACATGCACTTATGGTGATAGTAAACTGGAATTGAGTTCCTTGTACTAAACTTTCATCTCTCCCTCCCACCTGCTAAAAAAAAAAAATGATTGAGTGAATTGGAGGTTCCTTATCTTCCTAGAATTACGTCAATGCTTAGATAACCTGGTCATTTACTTGTTTAAGCTTGTACTTCTTCCTGTTTTCTTCTTTAATTGATTGTGTTTCCTTTGTGGTTTTCAATTTATGAGTAGAGAATGAACTTTAATTTGCCAATAAATTTAGTTGAATTTGACTTACCTCAAAATTGTCAAAACTTTTGTCTGTTAAGGGCCTCATGTAGGTTGTTATTTACTTTCTAGATTTTGAAGTTACTTTAATACAAGTTTCTCTATTTGCTCCTTACCATCATGTTTTTTATCAAGTTTTTGGGCTTTTTCCTAATGAGAGTTGATCTTGAGGAAGATATTGAAGTTTTGTTTATTTTAACTATTAACCGCACCAGTATTGCTTGATCTTGAGGAAGAAATTGAAGTTTTGCTTATATTAACTATTAACTGCACCAATATTGCTTGGTCTAGTTATACGGAGGAATGAAATTGTGGGTCTCTTAGGTTATACACAATGACTTGGCTAGTTGTAATTTCAATGAATTGACATCATTGTTTTTAGTTGAAGTTATCAAGCTTCAGCATGGAGACATGCTTACATGCTTACTTGAGTATAAAAACTTGTGATTGAAGCTTGTTTTGGGATTAGTCAATTGCTGACGCTAGTGGTTGAGCTTAAGTTGTTTGAGAATGAAGGTTTTTTAACTCAATTCCACTTGTTAGTCTCTACTGAGCCGTACTCAAGCTCAAGCCTAATTATCGGCTCTCAACCCTGTGCGTCTGCTTTGTCATTTAGATCCATCCACCATCACCATGAGAATTAGTTACACAAATCCTCTTGCAGAAATGCGGTAATCATCTGAAATAGAGTTCCTTAACTCAACCAAAAGTAATGTATATAGAAGCAGTAAAATCTTAGAAAAATACACCAATAGTTGCTTCCAGAATGTGAGCCCCTCAGTGTGCTAGAAGGAAACAGTTAGCTTAACTTGAAAAACAAGCATCACTTATCTATTAAAATATGCATTTTCTGTTCTTGTTAGAACTTTCTTTATTCTTACAATTAGTTGCTTCCAGGAGTATGTCCCTTGGTCTGGTAGAAGGGAAACATTGGTAAACTGGAGACACAAGCATCAGAGGTCCAGAAACTTGCTTTATTTTTTCCTGTTCCTTTTGAACTTCCTTTATAAGTTGAGGTTAGGTTGGTGTCATTTGTCATTGCACGTTGTGCCCTATGTTTGCTGGAAAACAGGCAAGCAATGGAGTCTCTTGGGCTTTGCTCCTATGTTTCGAAATCCAATTTTCTGCATATATAGAAATTTATTGCTTAAATAGTTATATACTGTTCTAGAGTTTGTTTTACATCTCTTTTTTAAAATATATAGTGATTATCTGAACACCTTGTATCTGTTTTGTCCTCTTAATTCAGCAGAATTTCTTTCCTAGTTGCAGCTATAGATAGATTTTTATTAGAGCTGGTTTCACATTCCTTTCATAAAATATCCAGTGATTATCTGAAGATCCTCTATTTGTGTTGTCCTCCTAATTCAGCAGAATTGCTTTCTTAGTAGTAGCTATTTCTTGACTAATATTTATGTAGGTCTTTTTCTATAGCAATTTCATTCTTATCCCTGATTTCAAACTGCTTCCTGACAGATATACTTCTTAAAATGCTGTTGGAGCAAAGCTCGCCAATCACTAACCTACTGGTCAGTAATTGTAGTTGTTAGTTATTTGAATTTATTTTATTTTTTCATTTGGAAGTAGTGGGGAATTCTTTAGTTCTTCATATCGAGAATGATGAATTAGGCCCAGATGAGTGTGTGCAGAGGTGTTCCTACGTGGTAATTGGTTCTACTTTGGTGGAGGGCTAGATAACTTCAGTAAAGTGTTATGATTGTCAGCCAGTGCTTGTCCTTCCTGCATTTCTTCTTTATTCATAACCTAGCGTTCATACTTCTTGTGTAACCAAAAAGAACAATGACCTCTTACAATGACATCGTTTAGTAGCTAAAATTAATTTGCCCCCTGCTGCAGAGTTCTGAAGATGCAATTTCTCTGAGGAAGATTCTTTATGACGCTGTGTTACTTGCTGACTATTCATGTCTCAATTCTCATGGATGGATTCAGTTGTGTGATAATCAGTCTAGAAACTTGGCTTTGATGTGGTCAATAGTTGCTGATAATGCTGTACAGTTTGCTAGGTATGGCTAAGTTAACTTGGACAAGATTCAAGGATTGCATCATTTATGGATTGAGCAATAATGCTGAAAATTGTTGGCTACAGGGATATATGTGACCATTGCAGGGCGTTTTCCTATGCTAATTCCTTCAACAAATCTCAGTTATCTAATCAGTTAATTAAATGGGTCTCTAATAAAGCTCGCATGGAGGACAAATTGAGACCTGATATTGGTACTCCCAGTGATCTTATCCGTGAGTTGCTTCACTTTTATCCTTAGTTGATCTGCTTTAGTTTTCTATGCGTCAGCTTCTCACAAGTTTCCTTATTATTATCCTAATGCTGAGTTTTTTTTTTTTTTTTAATAATGTAATGCTGAGTTTTTATCTCATTATAGCATTAAAAAAAAAGATGATTCTAACAAATTCATCATTCTTTTGTAGTAGTGTTGTGCTTTTGCGCCCAAATTCGTGAGGCCAAAGCGAGTTTAATTGAAAGAGAAGTTGCCTGTTTTAGCAACTTTTACCTTTTTAACTTAATTCGTATTTTAGCTGCTTAAGAGATGAAGCTAGGGGAATTTTAGCCAAGGAGAAGCTGCCTGATATTTAATTTCCTATTCTTTCTTTCTTTCTGATTGTCACGTAAGATGCGTAACGGCAAACGGCAAACTTATTGGTTTACAGGTTGGCTGTTAGCTCTTGAAGATCAAGGGCTTGGAGTTTTTGATCACAATATGTCAAGGTTCCTAACTAAAGCAGTAGCATCTAGATTTAGACTTGATTCTGAGTTGCCAAGACTTGAGGAGACTAATGCTGCTCTAAGTACCCAAAAAAGCTTTTTGAGTTGCTCTTGCGATAATAAGAGAAGAGAATGTAAAGTTAATTTGGATGAAGAGATGGTTGATCCCTCTTACCATGCAGATCCAGCTGCTATGATCACAAATGAAGCATCAATTGAAGGCAGAAGAAAACGTAAAGAAGGGATGAGAGAAGTGGGTGAAACAAGGGTCAAGCTTGTCAAATATAACCTTCATGAAAGCCCAATTTACAATGATAAATTTGGCAGCGGGGTTGAGATGGGTAATCCAGTTTGTGACGATGATATGGAGGTTATGGTCACTGGGTAATTACGTTTCACTGATCCAGAAGACATCAACTGTTTTATGTGCTGCAGCAAGTTTCTTGTCCTCTGCCCTTTTGTCTGGCTTATTCCTTTTGTTGGGGACTGACAGAGTAGTTTCCTAGGATTACATTGCGGCTGCCTCCTTTGTTTAATAGTTTACAGTAGATGCTTAAAGAGTTAAAAGCATGCATATTGTATAACATGATGTCTAACTCAATCAGACGAGAATGCTTTCATGGCTGTAAAAAAGCAATCGACATTGTCATTAACAGTCTATGCACTTAATATTTCCTTAGATGAATTTTTGGAGCTTTACTTTTGGGAAGATGTTCATGGTTGCCAAGGGCTGCAACCTTTAGGCGTGACAATCTTGATAGCGAAAAGGATTAAAGCCATTTTTCGTTCAGGCTATATACTCTATGATGGTTTAGCCCACGCAGGTGCTTTCCAGGTTTTAGCTCTTGGTGCACATAATAAAAGTAGGAATACGCTTTTAGCCACAAAAACGGAAAATTTACGACAAGCAAAGGGAATGGGGATGGTAAAACTTTTGTTTTATATTAAAAAGTACTTGCAGGTCTTTCTTTTATCATGTGCCCTTCAAAGCCTTCAAAAATTTAATGATTGAGCTCAATTTTTACACATATCTCAACAACATGTATAGGTGACATAAAAAAATATCCGGGTGACAATGATCTAGAGTTAAAATAATTGTCATTTTTAAACATCTCGAACAATATAAAATATTGTCAACTAGTTATCAATCATCATATATAACTAGTAAAATACTTCCTACAGAAGCGTCGAACTTAATTGTACCAAACAATTTTTAACAGAAGTGTAAAATTTAATTATTCCAAATAGCATAAAACATTGTCAATAAGATATATATTTATTGTTACAAACAACACGTAAAATATTTTTAACTGAAATGTAAAATTCAATTATTCTATACGATTGGCAACCCCTTATGGAACTTCTTTTTAACTCAAATCACCACCGCCCAATGTAAATAGTTCGTGAATGATTGAACCTGCAATTGTCCCTGTATGTCCTTGAAAGCTTTGAATATATGCTAACAATGTACATTATCTCGTGCAATTGAAACTAAGGTTTTCTCAGTTGAGAATAGGGACACTTTTATGGTATATAAAATAAGTTTACAAAGAATAAATAAAATTTTGACAACTCATATAAATTCACTTATTTATAGGTTAAATAATAACTCACGTATGCACATTTTCCTTATTCTCATTCAATCATTCAAACATTAGTTACACCAAATGGGTTCACGAGCTTCTATGACATGGATGAGACTGGAACAGGAAAATGCAACAATGAATGGGATCTGCCAGCCAGGGGCCTAATATCTGCATCTAGGGGTGGCAACGGGTCGGGTTGACGGGTCGGGTTGAGACCCAAATATAACAGCCAACCTGCCAACCCGAACCTGACCCGCCAACCCGCCAACCCGAAAATAGCCAACCCGAACACGACCCGAAAAAAAAAAAAAAAACTCTTATATTTTGTAGCTTTGTTTCATCCATTCACATTCAAACATAACAAATTTCACTCATTGGATAATTAATCAAGTAAATTGCACACATTAATATTAAAGATACTTATTAACATACACTTAACTCCTCTTACAATTTACTTTTCATAAATCTAGGTAAAATTCTTACTTTTTCTTATAATTTACTTGATTAATTATCCAATGAGTGAAATTTGTTATGTTTGAATGTGAATGGATGAAACAAAGCTACAAAATGTTAGAGTTCTTTTTTTTTTTTTTTTTTTTCCGGGTTCGCGGGTCGACCCGAACCCGATTCAGGTCGACCCGAACCCGACCTGTTTTTTTATCAGGTCAGTCGGGTCCGACCCGCCAACCCAAAAACCCTCAACCCAAACCTGCTATTTTCGTGTTAGGTTTGTGTCGGGTTTTCGGGTCGTATCAGAAATTGCCACCCCTATCTGCATCTGACCTCGTATGTACAACCTCCGTGTCAGACACAACTGACAAGGCCCAGGATCATGGGTTCATTGCTGTATCTGGGCTGGGGCGTCTCTGCCCATTCTTCGTTCTGTCATCAATTCTTCCGAAGCCTCATTGATTGGATGGAGGTTTTTATTTCACATATTTATAAGGTTGCCAAATTTAATTTTCTTCGAAATAATCAGAAACGTGGTACATGTAAGTGACCGATCGCTTCAAAAGCAATTTAGATAAAATTTGGCCAAAGTAAGTCCAAACAAAAGATAGCTTAACTTCTTTACTGTCAGAATAGATCAGAGAGTCTTTACGAGAAGATTGCATATTTGTATTAAGAGAAGATTGTATATTTGCATTTTGTATATGAATGGTTACAAAAGCTTATATTTATAAGCTTTACAAAATAAATTTAAATACTAAACGTAAATCAATTTAGACTATTATTATACAAAATAACATTTTAATCGATATTAGTGATCCTTATTAGTTTTCTAATATCACTAATTGGCATATATACAATCCTGTAATTGATGTTAATTGATACAATCCATGCTAACATTTACATTATCAACAACACAAGGAAAACATAATCATTTGTGAACTTTAAAATGCTCTCAAAATACTCATCCAAATTACAACCTTTAAAAGCCTTAGATTTCAACATCTTCTTCTCAGTTGCTTAAAGGAGTAAAATTGATAATGATGGTTTATCATCCGAAGACATTCTAAACTATACTCCGCAGACATTTTCAAACTATGCCATTTATGTTACTTCCATTTATGGGCACTTTTTCTCTCTTTTAAATTTTTCCAACTTGCCTTTTAGGTCTCCACAACATAATTGGCCTAAGCTTAAAAAAAAAAAAATACTAAAAGAATAAAATATATCTAGAAGGCAACCACCTATGATGTGTTACAAGGTCACGTACAATATATATAATAAATATGTTGAAGCTCTTTCGAGAGTCATGGTCCACCATAATCCCAACCAACCACAACTTTCTAAGATTTTCTTATTATATAACATTTGCAATTCATGTGAACAACCAACCTGATAATTTTTATTCTTAAGTAGACTTTTTAAAATGTCATGATATTAAATCTGCCGGCAAGAATTAATAATCTGGGGTTGATTCACTTTTGGGTAATTGTTTTTCTTTTATTATATCTTAGATCCGTTTTCTCTCTTCTTTTTCTTTTTCATTTGACAAAATTTGTTTATATATTTTTTCTTATTCCATGGCTTAAATTGCAATGGACTTTATTGTATACAAATGTTAAAAATTATTTTTTCGTACCAAGGTCGTTAGCAATTGTAGTCTCCAAAACTTTTTGAATTTTCAGCCTGATTATTTATACTGTCCAATTGTATTCAATATGAAACTATGTCGTATCATGTAAAACTATACAATTGGTATAATGTAGTTTTTGTATTAAATATAATTAGACAAAAAGAAAAAATAGACATAAAATTTGAATTGTTTTTTTTTTTAACAATAGGAAATATATAGCAAATATGACGCAAAGATGACTATTGGTACGCAAATAAAAGAAAAAAAAAGAAGTATTAAAGAATAAGAGAGCAGAGATCCAATGCCACGTTGCAAGTTTAATGTGATTGCAATAAATATGACGTGAGAGGCACGAGAACCATTAGATCACGAAACCACACCAACCGGCCGGAGGAGCTCAAAATGCACGTTCCCCCCATTACCTGACGGGAGCTTTTAATTTAGAATTGCCTTCTACTCTTTCCTTGCTTAATGCCTGCCCTTTGTTGTTACATGCGGCACTACCCCAATTATTCCTCCCTTCTTCATTTCACAAATAATAAATTAAACCTAGAAGTTTCTCTTTAATTTAAGAGTAGTTGTATTGATAAATTTCTTGTAATTTTGTTGCTTAGGACTTAATATTTTATTTAGTAATTTATTTTGTAAGTCATTTCTCATTCACTAAGTTTAGAGGAGGGTTGTATATCGCATATTTAATGTAGTTTTGTAGAGGGATTAATAAAATCAAGAGAGTGGGAAGAGTTTACTTGGAGTCCATAAAGACTACTTTTCAATTTTTTACTAGTAATATTGTTATTTTTTTCTTCCAACATATTTTGTATGTTATTTGTTCCCCTAGAATTTATAATCCTGTAAGTTGATATTAGAACTCTATTTTATGTGATTAATTTCTATTAATTTTATAATTCTGTAAGTTGATATTTTAACTATTAAAATATGAGTTCCATGAACAATGGGGAAAGGAATTGTTGAAAAAAAATAAACAAATAATCCACCGACAGATTGGTTCCCTTTTCTTCATCAACAAAACTATACTAAGTGCAATGGATGGTAGTCTCTAAAGATAATGTTTCTATGATTTTTGTCATTATGTTTTGTATTAGTAACATAGTTGACAATAACAAATAATTTGTGGTCCTTAAATTTCAAACATCAAAATTGTTGTATTAACAAAACTTTTGACTAGGATTTGTCAATCAAAGCCCACTAATTTAGTTAAGGTCTCATTAGTTCAACTAATAAGTATTCATTTTTTTTTTTGTGTAACAACTGACAAGTGAACACTTTAAAATTGTAAAATTAAACAATAGTTGTACTTTTGATGTACATCTTATTACAGTAAATGTACACAAATAATTCGAATTAATATGCATTTTGTTGATTTATCTTCCTTAAGAAATTCATGCCGGATATACTTTGAGTATAAAATATTTTTGAAAATCAACCTAAATTATTTTGCTTTAATGTCCCAAAATGGCGAAAATCTTATTAACCTGAACCAAAGGACAAAAGCACATGCAAATCATTAATTGAGTGGTCAACTTTTAATTCAATGCACTTTTTTCTAAATCCTATCACGATATTAATTGCTCCATCCTCTCTGCGTCGCTAGTTTTGTGGCTGGGTAGTAAATAATTGCATTTTGGACTTGATTTTGAACTTCATTCATTATCAAGACAACATTCACATTACTAACATACTTACAAAAGGAAGAGTATAGTACATTAGTATGACATGCACATGCAAAAGTATATATGGTATTTGGACTTAGCAACATGCACATACATATTTGAGATTGATATTAATTCATTTATTTTCCAAAGAATAAAAATATAGTAGGTAATAAAATTTTTGCAAAACATTTATTAAATTGTTAATTTTTTGTAAGCGGTACTTTGATGCACTTGTTAATATACACAATTTATACATAATTTACTACGGAAATGTATGCTCACAAATTTTGTCTCCTCTTGCATTTAGTCATTTTCCTATTTAATTTTAATTTTTCAAAAGAATTAACACCAAAGGACACTTTTTGGACAAATCCGTAAAATGATTTTACACTCGGAAAATATTGAGGTTTAAAAAAAATCGTAAACTGAACAATGGTTTAAATAAAAAATTCAAAATGTATAAATGATTCACATCTGGTGGTTAGGGTAGAATCCTGTTTTAGATCACACACTTTATAGTGTATCAACAAACCAGATCGTTGAATTTATCTAAATATGAGACATTATAAGTTGTTAATTAGTAGTACAAGTTTAAATATACTAAACATATATTATAAGTCAATCACCCTCTCTCTCTCTCTCTCTCTCTCTCTCACACACACACACACACACACACACACATTCACGATTCTACATGCAAGGTACTTCTATGAATGCCGAGTAAACTTAAAATAAACAATGGATGACCATAAAAGAAAAAAACATAAAAAGATGAAATAATGAACTGACTTTTAGCAGGATGTCATGGAAGTAGACCTATGTGAATCTTCATATAATAGTCAATTTATAATATTTACCATGTTGCCGAAACCGTGTTCTGGTTGTTATCCTTACGACTTTATTGCACCACCTTAATTAAGATGCAAGTTTTAGTTAAGACAACCAAATTAAACCCACAAAAAATCCTAGTTTAGAAGGTAGGTTAATGAGAAGACATTTTAACATATGATGTACAAAACTTAAAAGACATTAGTTCTAGTCAAAGATTCCCAAGATATAGACCGTTGAGCATATAATCCAACAAATTTAATCATTATGATTATCAACATCATCAACAGTATTATATCTTGGTACTCACTTTATCAACAGTTCTTAATTAGTTGATTTCCTACACCAAGAATTACTAATAAAAGTTAAGACAAAAGATAATTAATATAATTATCCTGGTAATGCTTACCTGGACGGCCCTTTTAGACTAATTTGCTAGCTGGATCATTTGGCTGTCTTCATGATTACTATAAAATTTACATACAATTCTATTCTGTCCAATTATATAGTTATACAACGAATTAAATCTACATTCTTTTAATATTTTGTGATTATATAGAATATTGGAACTTTCTACCCGCCATGAGAGAATAAATTGTTCCAATTTTTTCCGGAATAATTTTTTTTTTTTCCAAAAGTGGAATCAAAACAAATAAAATGAGTTTTTAATCAGATGGGCAGTTGAACTATACAAATCGGCAGTGGTAGGGAGTTGTTGAGGGATTTGGATTCTTTGTTTTATTTTTATTGTTATGCCTCTAGAACACCATATGTGTTAGTGCTACTTATTCTTCATCTAATATTTAATGATAATTTGGTATAATTGGACTTTAACTACTATTAAATGAAAAGAATATCGTAATGTAACAAGAAATATAATACCAATCAATCGTTTGATAGAGAATCTAAAGCCGACGGGAACTAGGAGGGAATTTTCAAAAGCAAGAAATGGTAAGATATGCAGAATAAAATGCATAAAAAACAATATTAATGGCCATCTTCCATTGAAATAAAGGCCCTTAATTAAATTAAAATATGATTCTTGGTTGAAGTTACGAGTCTACAATCTACTGTTCAACTCTCCAACACAGATTTGATCAATTGGAGTTCGGTTCTCAGTCGAAGTCTCAAATAATTGGTGCAAGTTGTTGTCAACTGCTTAAATGTAGTTGTTTTTGTATTATATTGCTAATAATATGTTATTGACATTTGTAATAAAGCATGTATTTTCCTTTTATTCCCACATGATTGGTGAGCTATGCCGACGGGATTTTGGTTGAAAAAAAAAAAGAAAAAAATAAAAGGCCATTGCCGCCAGCATCTTTGGAAGAGAAAAAATTCAAATAGTTGGTTTGTGTGATCTTAGAAAGGGAAGAATGAGGACTGCATCAACGTACCACTTGCAAAGGAAGGAAAATGATGTCTTGTACGTACTCTTAATGCTGTGGACCTCATTTGAATGCAACCACGCCTTGGATGCATATCTCTACGACAAATGAAAGGGATCCAATGGCACAAAGCCACTTTTTAGGTACCTTTTCAAATGGATCCAGCAGTTTGAGGTCTAAATGAAGATGAAGAGGTTCATTAGCGACTCAAATCGGGTATTGGTCGAAATGGTGCTAATCTGGCCATGAAATATTTTTGACATTTATTTTTGATTCCTTTTGAACAGCATATAATTTTAGAAATTTACTTTAGAATATTATCCAAACATTTTTGCCTTAATTGAATTCTTATCTCAAACGCACCACATCTAAAGTCATATTCTTTCAATAATAATCCAAAAAAATTGCAATCCAAAACGCTATAAACTCTTTGCCTTGACAAGTCTCAACAAAAATATTTTGTACTTATTCAAAAATTGTAAGTGAACATAAATCTCAGGCATAATGGGAATTAATTACCTAAACAATATAAAAAGAAGAATTATGTTTATTCACTCCTACTAAATGGCCTAAATGGACAATCCATTCTAATGTCTTGGGTTGGGGTTTGGTCATTTTAATCTTACTATTAATATTTACTTTTTACCTTGGCGAAGAAGTCTTGCCAATGTATAGTTGCTTGTCCCACAGCTCCATCTGTAGGCATGTATTTTTCGTGCCAAAGATAGCATCCTGAGCTGAATTGTTGGATTTCGCATTGGATCAGAGATCCACTGTTTACTTTTGCTTTTATTACTACAAGTGCTATTAGAAGTTCCATCTTTAAGAGGCAATCTTGGGTGATATGCCCACAATGGGCATCCCTGGGAAATGGCTTCCAGGTCTGGAATTATTACTAAAAAGTTTTATTTCTTCCAAAAATATATAGATTTCTATGTCAAAAAATACTATATATATATATTTTTTTGACAAATTGTCATTTTAGAGTTAGAAATTGGATTAGATGACTCAAGACTCACCAAATGGTAATTGAACTGAAGTTAACTAATTTTTCATGCACTAACAAGTAAGGGTTAGCTCAACTTAAATTAAAACCCGCAAAATTCTTCCAAAAATACTATCCAATCTGATTACCAAAATAATCCCAGTAAATTTATGGAGTCAAGATTTGTTTAAATTCTTTAATTGGAATCATGTAAATTCTCGCACAACCCATTGATGTGCCTATGCAAAACCATCTTCTTCTTTTTTTTTTTTTTAAGTGGATCAACAGTAAGGAGTTCATATACCTCATTGATGACTCAAATTTGAGACTTACAGATATCAAATGAAGCGTTTTACTAACTAAACTGCGTGTCAGCCATCTCAATTGGCCTTGGACTCATATTAATGGGTGCCTAGTGAATAGTAGAGGGACTAATGATCAATGAGTGTCACAAATTGAAGGCCATTTTTGTCTTTTCATATACAATTCTGTCGGTCTCTAACTATGGTTTAGAAATTAAACCGTGGCCTCTGGTTCTGACCACTCATGAGAGCGTCGGTGACCGTTGCGAGTTCAACCCGGTGTGTGTGACACGGAAGGCGACATCTTCAGAGAGGAAGAAATTTCAAAAAAGAAAATTGCTTTTTTGTCCTAGTATCATGTTTATTACGGACACTACTTAACTTTTTTAACTCATAAGAAAAGATAATTAATTACACTTTTACAAAAACAGAGTGATTGTAAATGCAATAAAGAAAATGAGCATTTTGTCTAATTCACATAATTAGAAATAGATGGGAGCAATCATAATTCCTCAAAAAAATGTGTTTATGGATATAAATTTTAAAAAATACTATAGCATATATAACTAAATGTTTTTCTCAACGGATTTTAATTTTTATAAAAATTTATTTTAAAAAAATTAAAAATAAATTACTCCTGATTTTGGTATAAAAAAAAGTTGAAAACTTTACGAAACATATTTTTCAAAATAAAAAAGGCAAAACAAAGTAAAAAGAAAAAAATTGTTAAGAACAAGTTCTAAGTATATTTCATCGTCTAAATTTGTAATGTATCATTAACAAAAACTTGCTGCCTACAATATTATAAATGAAACTTTCTAATTCTGGTATTATATGGCAACGATACTTTAAATATTTGATTCTCTAGTACTTTAGCAGTAATCATATCAGTAATGAGATTATAAAACCCCTTGTATACGATAATAAGAAAACGATATTCTGAGTAGCCCAATAAATACATACAAATTGGGAAGGGAAGGATATATAAAAACGCGAGAAAGAAAGGGAGAGAGAGAGAGAGAGAGAGAGAGAGAGAGAGAGAGAGAGGCGAAGAACATTTGTATAAAAAGCATGATGAAAGCCGAATCCAATTCCAATGTGCCTCCAGTCTAGGAGGGAGATAAGAAAGCTTTTAGAGAGAGAGAAACTTAGGTTGAGTTGGGCTGTATTGTGTTTCTAGAGAGAGAAATAATTTGAGAGAGAAGATACTAGAAAGTGTGCTATAGAGAGAGAGAGAGAGAATGGGGGACTCCAGCGGCGACTCCGTTTCCATTGACATGGAGGATTCCATGTCATTCACCGGAAAGGTTGATACTAATTGATTTTCCTTTTTTGTCTGTGTTTTTTTTTTTTTTCTCGTGGATAATATTCTTGAAGGTTTCTGTCAGTCAGTCTCATGATTATTATTTTTTAATTTCGCAATTTGTTTTACTAGTTATTTTTTAATTTTTATTATCTTTTTGATGAATTTTCTGAGCTGCATTTTCATTGGAAAAGATTGAGATATACGATCAAGGTTATGAATTTCATTCATTCTTTTTTCTTTTTTTTTTTCTCTTCTCTCCAGAACTTATTTGTTATGCAGCCTTTTTACCTAAATAGACTTCCACCAGATGTTTTTACTTGGTAACAAGTATACTAGTTTTATATAGTTTGTTCAGTAATTGACCTGCAAATGTAAAAGTAATAATTGACCAAGTACTAGTAAAAGTAATATTAAATTTTACATGTTTCTGACAACTTTGAAAATTTTATAGTTGAATTTGTGGTAAAAGTAGCGAGAGGGTAAATAATAATTCAGCTGACAATTTCCTGGAGAGGGCTACCATGACTGGGTTTACTGGCATGAGTTAACTAATTAGGCACCAGATTACTTTTGAAGGGACCGTGACACATGGGAAAACTTGAGGATACTTAGCGTGGCTTTGCATGATATGTCAATTATTCCTCTTTTTAGAGTAATATTGCATGAGAAGCTCTTTTGTTGATTTTTTTTTTTTTTTACCAGATTTTGGTTTTTTTGTTGGGCTTGTTTGTTATAAACGGATTGACTACTTTGTAAAAAAATTTATGATTGAATGTGCATTCAGGAGCACCTCGTCAAGACTGGCTGCGGTTCTGTCTCTGTTGCTGTGGTTGGAGATCAGGACAAGCCACCTTTAATTACTTATCCTGATTTGGCTTTAAATTGTAAGTAAAATCATATTCACTTTGTCTTTTATAACAGTTTAAATTTTCTATTTGAATCTCTGTTGTTACCCATGTATTGCTGCATACCTGTCTTTCATATTCACTCTGTCTTTTATTCCATTTTTATTGCTGCATACCTGTTATCTAGCTGGTAATCCAATTACTCCGAAGCCCTTTTCTTTTTTTTTTTTTTTCTTTTCAAAGGGATAGTTTCAGAATTTTGTGAACCTAACTTGTATGGACTAAACCCGGATAAGATTTTTGTCTTGAAGTTTATCCAAGAATATTTTTTTATGCTTGAACCAAGATTGTTTTGTGGTTGAACTCCCCAATTAAAGAAAATTTTGCTTGAAATGGTTTGACTTGGTTAGGATCAGAGTTGAACTTGGTTAGTAGCAGAGTTGAAGTACTTGCCACCTTCTTGTTGTAATTAGTAGCTTCTAGTTGGTAATATAGACAATTAGGTCATCCAACTGCTACATTGCTCCTAAGATCTTACCTTTTCTTGTGTGTTGTCATGTATGTTTTTGAACAGATATGTCCTGTTTCCAAGGATTGTTCTACTGTCAGGAAGCATCTTCTATGCTACTACATAACTTTTGCATTTACCATATCAGTCCCCCTGGCCATGAGGTCTGTAAATTGGATTCTGTATCTCTAACATTCGTAATCCTCTATGAAACACTTTTATTGTTGCTTTTAAATGCTTCTGCTCACATTGTTGCTTATATAGTACTTCTTTCAATAATTGTTGCAGTTGGGAGCTGTTGCAATGAATCCTGACGAGCCAACGTTAACAGTTGATGATTTAGTTGATCAGATTGTGGATGTCCTCGACTATTTTGGGTACTGTTTCTGTTGGATTTTCTTGGCTAAGATGTTCTTTTTGTAGTTTGCTAATTATTTTTTATTTTTTATTCTTTTTTATCTTAGGACACTTTTATGCATCTATATCCTTAGTAGCTAAGTGAATTAGTTGATCTTGAAGATATCACATTAACTCTGATTTGATGAATAACCATCTTGTCAAAAACTTGACTAGACAGTTGTTTTGCGGAAATAAGAAGCTTCCCAATATTCTGTCTTCTGTTTGACAATCTGTCTGTTTTAATTCAGACTCGGAACTGTGATGTGTATGGGTGTAACTGCTGGAGCTTACATTCTCACTCTGTTTGCTGTGAGTTGCGCTGTCCTTTTAGTTGCTTTGCTATTAAATGACATACACTGCAGGTTTGCTGTCCGGTGTCCTAGCTGACTTGATGATATACGACTTTTGCTGCAGATGAGATATACTAAGAGAGTAATGGGTTTGATACTCATTTCTCCTGTATGCAAAGCACCATCATGGTCAGAATGGTTGTGCAATAAGGTTCATTGACAAAACTCCGTTCTCTCATCTATAACTGTTTATTATATGGATGGATGGCATGAGAAATTTCTTACTACTGGCAGGTGACGTCAAATTTACTTTACTTTTGTGGTATGTGTAGCTTGGTGAAGGAATTATTGCTCATTCGGTACTTTAGCAAGGTAAAGTTTCATTAATTTGGCATAATTAACAATCATATATTGAATGGTTTGACCAATTTAAAATCATCCGCAGGGAGTCCGTGGCACTGCAGAAGTACCAGAATCAGATGTAGTGCAAGCGTGTAGAAGAGTCAGTCGCCCAAATTCTGTTCTTCTCCATTTCAATTTCAGTATGCTTGTCTATTACAGGAACATCTAAAATGATGATCATTTGTTGTGAATTTAGCATTTGTCTGACTTCCACAATGTGCTTGATTTGCTTGCAGTTTCTGGGAGAGAGGCAGAGTCCAAATGTTTTGCTGTTTCTTGAAGCTATGAACGGGTAAATACTTTTGCTCAAAAGTTCTTTTAAGGACATCTTTTGGGACTAGTATGTTGTCTTGGATGCTGTATCTATTTCTTCACAGGGATGAACGGGGATTAAATCCCTATATCCAAGTTTTTCTTGGGTTTTTTCCTGGGGGTTTTTAGTGTTTTATTTTTTTTTGGGGGGGGGGGGGGGGGGGGGGTGGGGTGAGGGTCAATTCTGTGATATCAAAAAGCTTTTCATGGCTTTTTACAATTGAAAAGAAAATTTAATTCATCCGGGCATCTTTTAGAATTCTGCTTAACAGCTCAGCGTAGTACTTATGTGGCAACCTTCAGCTTATGCAGCATGCCTGTGCCCCAACTTTCAATGCAAGGCAATAAGTTGGAGATTTAGATAAAAAAATATCTTCTTTGGAACTCACAATAAATTATGGGCCAGTTGAAATAATCCATTGACATATTTATCATAAAATGAGCAGGCTTTTGAAATTTTAGCTAGGTCCTTATTGCCTATAAAATGGAATTGACCGAACTACATTTTTCCTTTGCTCTGTAAGATGTAGCTTGATTCTTGCATGACATGTGATGCACAATATGTGGTTTTCACCTGTCAGCCTAAACACAAACCCTATTCTTTATTTTGCCTTGCAGGAGACCGGATATTACCGGTGGTTTGAAAAAATTGAAGTGCCGGTCCTTAATATTTGTTGGAGAAAACTCTCCTTACCACTCTGAGGCTCTTTACATGACTTCCAAACTCGATAGAAGATTCAGTGCATTAGTTGAGGTATGCATTTGGTTTTTCACTCTGCTTTGGCCGCATAGCTGGTAAAGATGCAGCGGTTGACCTTTATTTAACTGGAAGTTGTGTGACTACGTAGGTGCAAGCATGTGGGTCAATCATCACTGAGGAGCAGCCGGATGCCATGTTGATTCCGATGGAGTACTTCCTCATGGGATATGGCTTTTATAGACCATCTCAATTCAACGTCAGCCCAAGGAGCCCCTTGAGTCCAACTAGCATCTCCCCGGAGCTTTTCTCACCAGAAAGCATGGGCTTGAAGTTAAAACCAATAAAGACAAAAATTACTATAGAAGTATGAGAAGAATGAACCCGGAGAGGTTTTTTGTTTTTTTTTTTTTTTTTTCCTTGTAGTTAAGGAGTACTATCATGCCACTACATCATTGAAATGAATTATAGCAGGAGGAGAAGAAACTACAATATGTCTGTAGATAAATGAAAAGATAGAAAGCGAAAGCAGGATTAGGATAGGAGAGATTGTATCTGTTCTCTTTTGTTTTTGTTTGGGAATTTGTAAAATCACTAGCGCAGGTGTATCAAAATTATCTGTACATCTCTGAATAATTATTCATGAGGACATAGCAAAATAAAAATAATAAAAGGTGAGAAATTTTCTTTCAGTTTCATTAGTCTCTGCATCTTTTATCCTCTCCCTTAGGCATGTATTTTCTTTGTTTCTTTTCCAATACAGCATGCCTTTACTGTCTGTCTTGGCAAGAGATACTAAATGGACGCAGCAGAGGCATCTGAAATTAAATATTACAAGCAGTTTTATGATTTCCCCTTCGTGCATTAAATTGCATTATGTATGGGGGCTACACTTGGCCTTTACATTAATCATCAGTTCACACAATCACTTTGCATCATAAGCTTAATATGGTTGGCATGCAAGTTTCTGTGAACGATGAGAATGATGGAAGTGACAAAAGACAATTGGAGTGTAATTAATTTGTTTGGAGCAGTTGACAATGATGAATAGGAACAAGATATTCAGTCTAATAGATGAGTTAATTGTACTGGAAGTGGAAGTTTCTTTGAACGTTGAGAATGATAGAAATGGCAAAGACAACTGGAGTGTAATTTATCTTTTTTGGACCAGTCGAAAATGATGGATAGGAATAAGATACGGAGTCTAATATAGGGGGTTAACTGAGATGTAGAGAATTTTGGTTGTACACTCAATTTCATAAATCAGGCAGGCCCCGGGTACACATTAAGTAGTTAGATATGCGAATCCCCGATATCATTATATACATGGAAGTAGAAAATGAGCAAATAGTATTCTAGAAAGTGTCGGTAGGGATAAGATATCATCTAGTTTTCAGTCTAGGTGGGAATGCTATTGTCCATGATTAAGTGCAAGACAATTTTTGGTGTGGTGTTGATGTCTTTTGCTTGTCACAATCACATATGCAAAAAGGACAAATGGCAAGAAAATAAATAATTTTCTGAATCCATGAAGGGAAAAGTGAGAAACTTGGCTAGTAGTACGTGCAGTTTAATGCATTTTCCACAATTATCAAGTGATCTGCATAACTTGCATCTTTTGTACTTACCATTATGGTGCAACTTGTGAAGTAATTACGAGTGTATGCAGTAGCTTTCACAGGCTTGGTCGATTTCAATTGGCATGTTTGTAATAAGTGAGAAAAAAGAGGGAAAGTGGGGCAGCAAATTTTGGTGAACTATGGTGTATCTTTCCAATCATGCGTACGTGAGAGAATACTTTGCTCCAGACGTATTTTCACTAGTTAAGAGTATGAGCAATCTTTTCCCTGTTACAATTCATAAGACGAGATACTGAAGCTTCTTCATGTATGGCATCTATTATCTCATGCTTGAAAGAGGGAGAGAGTATGCATAACATGTTATACTTAATTGCCTTGTAGGATGCCATGAATTTACAGTTCCAGTATCCAGTAATATTATGATCAAGGATCTTTACTGCAATGGCCAAAAAATAACTATCTGTAGCATGTTAATACATTGTAAATCTTCCATTCTCGAGGCTAACTCGACTCTTTTGGTTGTTATTTGTTCCTTCGTCATTCTGACGACTTTTTCTTCGATTCATCTCGGAATACATTTCCTCTATCATTGGCTTCCACAGTCGTACTCGAGCATTAATAAACCAGTTGGAGACCTGGATAGGACAACTTAAAAACTGAGATATTCAATTAAGAAGGCTACCAAATTATGAAAGATTACCAGAGTCCGGTTCCTGTTTCAAAAGAAAAAACTGAAGAGCCAAAAATTTCAGTTTACCTGGCTCCTTGTCAGGCCACTTTTCACTGCAAGCAAGTGCTTCTCTGCATCCTTTGGATACCTGAAATTGTCCAGAGTATATACTAAGCTACCGACTTCAAGTTAGCAAACTACATGATGATAATAGATTTCTAGATGTCTAATTGAACCATGATGATATAACATGCTAAATCTCCTCATTTTTGTCAATAGATCCCAAGATAAAAAATCTGGTCAAGCAAACAAATGTTCATTCAGCATATTTTCCCGAGAGGCTAAATTAGGTGATTGCCGGAATTGATGCTTGCAGGAATGTGGAAGAGACTTCTAATGAAAATATCAGATTATCAGGAGACAAATTAAAGGGGAGGAAGAATTGAATTTCGTGTAATTCTTGAACAATATATCATTAATGATTCAAGGATGTACATTAAGCTTGGGAAAAAAAGTGCAGACAAAGGATAGCTGCAGTGTGCATCTAATTTGGTTGTTTACTTGAAATATGCAGGTGATGATACCATTACTCTATCTTTGTCAAAATTTCTAACCACCTCCATTACATGTCTTTAACAAGATTTAGAAGTTTTCAAATGAAGAAGCCTTGTTTGAGCTACAAAGGTCATTTCTAGGAAAATGTTGTGGCAATTGACCTGTACCTGAAATCAAGTTTTTAATTTGTGTTGATTTCTTAGTCATCATTAGTTCTGTTAGGGAGAGTTCGGAAGAGTCTGGGACAGTCTGTTAAAGAAGGCCCAGCAACCAAATTCGATGACCCAGAATCTTAAGCCATTGGGTACTTGGCCAATACCTAGTAATGCACTATTAATTTTCTCCTCAAACAAGTATGAGAGAACATCAAACTGAGCATGAAACTGACAATTCCAGAATAGTTTCTTACGACACTGTCAATAGCACAACTCAGAAGGAATACACGAAAGACAAAGTTGACCAGCTTGGGAGGAGAATGTCCTAATTCACAGATACAAAAAGGAATGATGCGGTTATTCTCAAGGATTGATGCAAAAGCGGGAATTTATAAGATAAGTCCAAGAACTCACGGATGGAGGAAGTTTTGAAACATCCATGCTCTCAAAACAGAGACAGATCTTTCTGGCAATCCTCTTTGTGGCCTCCATAACTGATTGTCTTTCCTTTTTAGCTGCTGAAGAGCCCATTGCTTCTGGATGAAAGATGCCTCAAAAGATTTTTCGTCTTTTCTCACTCCTTGACTGAAATGTGTTCCCATTGCAAGAATGTGGTTGCTAATCCTCTCACGTAAGTTCTTATACAAGAAAGAGATTGTTTGCAGAGCAAAACGAGCATGTATAGGAGGATCCAACTCAGTCACGGCATGAAATGCAGAAATGACAGTATGTATCTCATCTAAGCATTGGTTGTATCTATCATCAACCTAAGTTTAGAAAAGCGTCACAGCATATAATCAGATGTCAAGTAACAAATAAGGAAACAAGCATAGCTAAATGTTTGGCAGGAGCACACAAGACCAGAAAAGAAGCATCACAGAACTAGATCCTATGGTACTCATAATATAGAATGCATCTGAAAAAAGGCAACCAAAGACATGCAAAATAAATCCTGCTTGAGAAACTCATTCACTCAAGCAACTCAATGACTTGTTCAACCAATTATGTTTAGCTTATACAAAAGTAATTTTCCATTGCACTATGTTTGCTTCCAATCAAAGGAAACTCGAATGTTGAAGTCAGAAAGAGCTTAGATGATTTCAAAATGACAATGTGCTCCCATACCCAACGAAGCTATGGACGAGAAAATTTGCCTTTACAAAAGGAAGAATGGTGCATATCAAGTTTTCATTTAGTGTTCTTTCTAATTTCTATATTTCCACTATGTTAAAGGAAACAGAGTTCTTAGAGTTCAGACAAAATTTGCCCTTCCCCTTCACTCTATCTTCCTTCCTGGGGAATTTCCTATGACAGAAACAATCCTTCAAGAACCAAGCACAAAGCAAGTGAAATTTCAAATTTGAAAGCAAAAGTCACACCACATACCACTTGTAATAATGCCAGCAGTTGCTTCTTTTTTATTTCCGTCTCACGTCCTTGAAGTATGGGGTCAAATTGATATCTAACTATGTTGGATGCATCAGAGAAGTCATCTGAAGCTGCAGATGGATATCCTTCTAAAGCAGTGCAACTTGAAGAAATTGAAGCATCTGCCCTGTCTTCTATTCCAATAGCAGGAGATTTCATCAGGTCAAGACTTCCAAGAGAATAGGCAGCGATATCAGCAAGTATTTCTTGCATCACATGGATGTATCTTGACCCAGATAAGAATTGCGAAAGCTGAACTGGCCTATAAGAACCAAAGCTCAAAGAAAGATTCCTGCTACAAGAAGTTTGTTCAGAGCCCAAACATCTTTCATAAGGGCTACTAGAGCTGCATATTTCTGAACACTGATCCTGGATGGAAGCCCTGCGTATGGAAGGATTTGAAGTAGCAAGACTGAGGGACAGTTCATTACTCAACCTAGAACAGCCAGAAGGACTATCAGAGTCCAAATTGGCATTTTCTGATGCTATCCACTCATTTGGATTGAGATTCATCATTGACTCAAATGGTTGCAATCCAGTCCTTCCCATTACCATCCCTGCTAGCTCTGGATGAGCAACAAAATTGTTAAAATCCCACTTTGTGCTTGTACCAGCAGGCACACCATCATGCCCATATTTCATAGATCTTTGACATGAATTCAGTGCATCAGGGTTGTCATTAGGGACAACACTTCTGGGTATTTCCAAGGGATAAACTAAAGCAGCAGAAGAAACAGGTTTTTCCAGATTTTCCTGAGTATCAAACCTTGCAGCCAAGATGGTGGCAATGGATGAAGCAGAAAGGGGCATTCCGTCCATATACTGATCCTGATCCTGAGTATTATTGAATTGATATGAAGCTCCATATGGGAAAACTCCCAAAGGCTCCCTTTCTTGCTGCATGTTTCTTAACACATAAGATTCAGATATCCTACCAGAATTTGGCTCATGCATCCACCCTTGTAAGCTGGTGCTGTCAGCTTCCATCAATGAAGCCCCAGGAAATCCAGAATGTATCCGGTCTCGATTGCTCAACACAATCAAGTCAGAAGAGCTTAGGAAGTTTGTATTGATTGGGTTTCCAGAATTTGATTCAGCCATGTCTAATGACATATGGAATGCATCATTCTTTGTCATTTTAAAAACCAAAAATAAATCAATATAAATTGATTATGTAGCTCAGAGAACATTATAGGGCTCTACAAATAATAGTTGGGCGTGCTACATGTCTTTCACTTTTTTAAATTTAATCAAACACTTCTGCAAGTATAGTTTATACTTATAGTTGCACAGGCAGAGATTATAATGAACACTTGGTTTACGTCCTAAGGATCATTAGTTGGACTCCTTGATTCAAAGTCCAGATCCAGGTGAACTTATCCTGAACAGGTTTTAGATATCTGATGAAAAATGCATTCAACTATTGAATAACCAACATTAAATATGACACCCCTCAACGTGGATGAAGTTTAGCAAACAAAAAGAACTCAAACAGACAAACAGGAAACGGAGAAACACAGAAGTCAAAGATCAAAATTATTGATTCGAAAATGAGCTCAAAATCCAGATCTGTGCTCAAAGACTATTTATTGAACCTATTCTTAAACAAAAACAGTTACTGCAATTGAAGAAGCCTGTTATCCTGCTAACTAAGTCTCCCAAAATAAAGTACCAAAGCTACTTTCTTGGCCTAAAACAACTGAAAGCCATGAGGAACTTCAGATTACCAGGGATTAACTAGTAAAAAATCTTTAAGTCAATGGAGAACCATATCTCCAAATGTACAATATATACACACTCAAGACAACAGGCCGTTGACTGATGCCTGTTCAGCACAGATGCATGCTAGAAAAGAAGTGGTATGCCAAATTGGACAAAGACGCATTGGCTGTCCAATCTAGTTTTCATCCATTATGATTAACACAAAAAGATAACAAGACACTTCTATCTTGAAACCTCATCGATCTGATCCATTTGAATATTGTTTGCCAGCATTCGTTTACATACAAAACACGTGCTTAAATGATTTACAGTTGAATTTTCACACAGCAAACTGTCAAACTACATTGTGCACTGTCCAATACAGGAGTGTGAAGCCAATCATGGGAACAATTATGCTATAAAGCTATATCTTTGAATTTCTTCATATATGAGACAAATCCATTCTCATTAAATCACTAACCAGCACGTCAAATTTTGAAGGTGCTCCACTCAAATGACAACAGTCCAATGACAAAAGGCCTGGAGATTCTACGAAGGAAAAACGTACTAATGAAGATTGAACTTCATAAGTAGATACAATTCAAACGAAAAAAACTGACACACTACTGCAGCAAGCAGACCAAAAAATAGACTGGAAATGCGTAATGTAGTACCATAATGTAGAAATATAACACAAATTGAAGCATTACCAGAAGTTAAACAAAAGAGTAGAGTTAAAAACAAAAACTGCAACACAGAAAATAGAGTAGGCATAAAGCACATGCTAATACATTTGACACAAAACATCATAAATTAATAACAATATTAAGGCATGCAAGAACGCAAAGGGTAAGTACAACGGGAAAGAGGAATGGCAAAGTTGGGGAGATTAAAACAGATAGAGGCAACCGACCTTAATATCTTTGTAGAGGAAACATTATAAGTATCGTGAAAGAACCAGACTCCTGACTAATGGACCTTCTCCCTGGCTCAAGCTTTACCAAACTTGTCAAGAGAACATAATGGATGATGATACTAAAAGGTAGATTTATAGGATTTTCCTATAACAAGGGACTTGAATTGGTGCTGGTACTTAGCATTACAAGAAAAAGGTGAAAGCTTAAACCGTATACTTTGGCTCTGTATGTAGAAGAATCCCAAAAAATAAACAAGTGTAAACTGGGCAACTCTCACAAAGAAAAATAGTAGATTTTCCCTTCTATCTCCAAACAATGTGCCAAATCAGAGAGAACACCTTTTTCCTGAAATTTTGGTATACCGTGAATGAACAATGCAGTAGTACAAGTAAAGAGCAGTGCAGAAAAAGCCAAGGAAGAGTAGTACAACTACATTACTCCATTAACCCCACCATCTTTAAATCTGCAGAAAATGAATACTTAAAAAAGGACAGCGATGCTAAAAGTAAGCAGTTTTGCTTGCATGAAGAGGAAAAGTGTGGGATTTTATTCAAGGATCCAGAACCCAAGAAACTCAGATGGCAGAATCTCATACATAACCCATGAAGAAAGAATCATGATGTATCATTTCATCATTTTTCCCATTACTTTATAAAGACGAAGCGCCCTCCCCCCTTTAGGGGTAGTGGTAGTAGTTTTTGACACAACCCCCAAAAGAATTTAAGGCTTCAAAGACAAAAGGGCTGATCATCATAATTCATGAACCAGCTTATTATTAAAGAAAGCAAACTAAAAAGGTAAAAAAAAAAATGGGCTTCTGCAGAGATGTAAGGGAAGGAAGAAATAATGAATGAAACTGACCCCATCATAAAAAGATTGAGAAAATAAAAAATAAAACAGCCACACGACGAGAAAGAAAAAGGTCATCAGGATATATAGGAAAAAGATTATCCCTATTGCTAGTTGCTACTGCTACTGGGCTACTACTTCCCTCTGGTGCTGCAGTTCCACTCATTTGTTTTGCAGCCTTTTTAGACAAGGGCCCATGCAATGCATTACTGCTACTTCTCTCTCATCATCTGTTGTGAAGAGGCAGGCCTCCTCATGAATCTCATCTGATCTCCTTTGTCCTCCTCATTACCTCTCATTATCTGCTCCCCTGCCATTGCCATTGCCAATGCCAATGCCAATGCCAATGCCAATGCCATCAGCATAATCTAAATATCTTGATTCCCTTCTGTTCAAACTCCTGTGAATGGCAGGTCTTAGTCTTATTATTATCTCACCATTCTTGAGAAAGAGAAAAAAGAGGGGTAGAAAAAGAGTCTTTACTTTACCTTTTTAGCTATATAGAAGGTGCAAGGGTGAAAGTGCGACCTAATAATGTGATGAGAAACAAGAGAGTAAAGAGGGTAAGAAAAAAACATGCTTTTGTTGCCTTAATTTTACAACTAAGAAATAAAAGCAAGTTGATTTGAGAGAGTAGGGCAGTGCTGGCACTGTTGCAGCAGCAGTGCAATGTAAGTGTACTTTTCTTAGTTTTTTGGACTTTGGTGGAAAACTGAAAAGGTGATGCAAGCAAAATTGGAGGGTTTTGTGTAGGAAGATCTAATAGGGAGATCTTTGACGAATTTATTGGTGCAATTACAATGCCTATCTACTGCTTTGATTTTGTACTGCTCTGTGTGTGTCTGAGAGAGAGAGAGATGGCTTTGGTTTGCATTCAGACTTCAAAAGATGGGGAGGGAATGGGAGTGTCCTAGAGCAATCCACTTGATCAGTCACAGGATTTCACTGACATCCTTTGAGGTTTCAAATGTTATGTTTTTGCCCCTGGAAGTTTGGTTACTTTTTCAAATCCAAGTCCACACACTAAATCAGCGCGGGTTGCTGGCATGGTCCCTAATTAAAGGACAAGTCGTCTAATAATATGAAACTCACGTTTGATTTTTCTTTAAAAAAAAGCCTCAATTTTTATTTTCATCACGAGCGATTTTCGAAGCCTTATGCTAGATAATTAAGTATACGAGTCTTGCAAAATGATCATAATTGTTCATTACCAAAAGCAAAAGGTTAAAAAAAAAAGGGATACATACTCCACTAATTGATACCCTCCGGGGTAGAGTCATATGAAGGGTTTAACTTGGCATTAATTTTTTCTTGTTACAGAAATAGTTCATCTAATTTGTAAATTCTCTTCTTTCAATCCCTTATATTTAAAATTATATGAGTTGTCAATATGTTTGCAAAGTAAATGTTTTGTATAAAATAGCATTTATGACCTTTTTCTAAAATTAACTACCACATTCACTCCGTGTTCTAGAAATTGAGGGGCAAAAGTGAACGTATATAATAAGGCTTTTGCATGATAAGGGCATGATAGCATCTAATGGTAAATAATTTATATGTCTCCAAAGTTTCTATTCCTTTTCTTAAAAAGATTAAAATCCTCAACAAAAATATGATCAAGTACATTTGGATGGGTACATGTGGGATACTTCTATTCTCAATCATTCTTTGGCTTTTTGTATAGTGCAAAGTTGACTCAACTTTATATCATAACCAAATCCATACATTTGAATTTATGTAAATATTTAAAATTGTGGTGGAGCTAGTATTCTATTGCCAGTAAGATAATAACTAATTGAATGAAATACATACATACATACATACATACATATATATATATATACACACACACACTTACATACATACATACTAAGTTTTGATTTATTAGTCTATCGAAAGAAAATTAGTACAGAGATTGATCTTGTTGCATTTAATTTTAAAATTTTTAATTTTTTTACTGAAGTGGTGCTTTTGACTTTTCGAGTAGGATGGTGGAGAAGTTCATTTTTTTTAAGGGACAATGTGAGAGTAGAAGGGAATTATAAGAATTGTTTGGAATTTTGAGGAGAGGGAGGGTGAGAGCGGCCACCATTATTGGCCCCTTTGTTCCGCCCATGTGTATGAAATTATGCTTATTATAGAATTTTGAATCATATAAGAAAACCGTTGAATTTCTATTTATTATGCCCTTTTGATGATAGCTTGCCAATCATTCTTTTTTTTTTTTTTTTTTCTGTCAATAGTCAACAGTATATTATCCTACTTTTAACCTACATTGTAGGGGAAGAGCTCAACTGAGCATTATCCTACTTCTAACCTACATTGTAGGAGAGGAGCTCAACTGAACTTCGGGAGAACCGATGGAGACTGAACTATCATCGGACAAAACGGGTGCATTATGCACCCGTTTGGTTTTTTGATAGGAGGCAGGGTTTGAACCCCTGACCTCTCACCCTACTTAGCCTTTAAAGGCTTTGTAGTGACTAACCCAGTTGGGTTAGTTTATAGCTTGCCAATCATTGATTTATCTTGATTTTAGACCTTTTAGTCATGGATGGATATTGCTTGGTCTGATTCTTCACATTATCTTTGGTCGTTCACCTTCTGCTTCCAGTGATGCCATTGTCTTACTCTTTTTTTTTGTTTTTTGTGTCGAACTCCCACTCAGGGCAAATTCTTTTTTTTTTTGGTGGTTAATATATAAAAGTTCGGAGAGAAAGTTAACTCATTATTATATGGTCAAGATAAGATACCGAGCCAACAAGGGTTTACAATAACACTGATAGAGTGTTTACTTATGAGCTATTTGGTTCAAATTTCTCAATTAATATCACTATGAATATCATTATCTCTACTATGAATATAGTGTTTGACGATTCCCTAATATGTTTGGTTTAGTAATGAAATAAGTATTATTACTCCAAAAAGTGTTAATGAATTTGATACAATAGTATTTTAAATGAATTTTAGAGACCCTAATTAATTATATTCATTTTGATTAAAAAATAATAATAATTGTTCTTCACATGTCAACAATAAGTGTCATTATTATTGACACATATTTTCCTCAATAATTCCCCAAAACGAAACACTTCCTCGACTCATTACGAGTCAAGATAGGCGCCGATCCAAAAAGGGTTTGCAATAATTCTATTAGTGTTTGTGTCAAATTTTGTTATAGTAAATCGAATACGGTTGGCCCACGGAGTGTGTAGGAGCAACTTGAAATTACTGTTCCAAATTCTCTGGATCCATCTTGGCATTTAGAATCACGTTCATAAGAAGGACCCCAAAACAATAGAGTTTTCATTGGGTTTAGCCTCTCAAAATAGCCAGTGTAGGTCCAGTAAAATTTGGGCTTGGGCAAGTATTGTTGGACTCAATCAACTGTCTCGAATTCTTTTCTTTTTTTTTCCTCTTCATTTGCATGCGACTTAAATTTAAGACCTTAGTGAGTCATCAGAATATAATACTATGCAACAAATACTTGGAGCGCTATGGGGTTTTTTCTTTTTCTTTTCTTTTTTTTTTTCCTTTTTCCTTTTGGGTCAATCAATGGATCTTTACACAAATGAACCTTCCTGCTATGAAATTCTGGGAAGTTAATATTCGTAAAATGCATAAACATACATATACACATACATTCAGGAACATTCTACAATACGTATACATTAAAATAATGAAGGAATTAATAAAGTTTTATACTTGTCCAATCTTGACAAGATCAATTATATATATTGTGTTTTGCTGATGTTTTCAGTTAGAAACAATTGAAATACACAACGGGCTTATTCTCAATAACTTCTAATTTTTATAAAAACTGATTTTAGAAAAGCTAAAAATTAGTAAAAAAAGTAGTTTAGAATATCAGAAAATAGATTTTTGAAAAATCAGAAGCTAAATTCAAGTAAAAAAAAACTATTGAGAACAGACCCTACGTATCGAAAATGCATCTTGCATAATTTTTTTGCATGAAGTTCTTTTTAGTATTTAAAACTAGATAAATAGGCATAAAAAGTTAATCAACCATTATAACGTGAATACTAAAGTTCACCGCTCTAATAAGTTATTATATTAGTACATTTTTTTTTTGATAAAATTTATTGTATCGAATTGAAGGTTATTTTGAAATTAACTAACAAAAAGCTTTTTCTAGTATTAATGAACTGAGAAAAAAGACTGAAACACCAAAAGCAGCTCCCATTTTATATATATGGTTGGATTCTAATTAAGTGGCGCAAGATACTGACTTCTTAAAATCATGCACAGTGAATCTGGTGCAAGCCCAGAAATCAGTTGACTCTATCCAATCGTCTCAGCCTACTGCAAGCTGTACACTTGCAAGCTTCCATTGTAGAGAAGTACACACTTGACTCGGAATTAAAGGTTCAGTCTTCTGTCAGCAACGTAGCCATCAGCTCCCAGAAATTAATCTGCCTGCCAACCAGCGTCGGAAGCTTTGAAGCTATGGCAATATTCTTTTATTAAGGATAATGTAGTCTGACCTCAAATGATGTAATTGTCATCACAAACATTAATAGTCTGGATTTTACCCGATAACTTCTTATATTGCCTATTTTAATCAACACAGACATGTTCTAATCAAGATTGAACCATATATATACAGTGTATGTTTGATTTGTTATGTTTTCTTGAAGAGTATGTATAGCTCGAGTACAACAGATCAATGCAGTCGACAGCTCCAGGAGTTGTTGAAAGCCAAGATAGGGTTCAAGGTTGCAAACTACATATTTTAGTAGTCGTACAAGGCTTGCAATATTTCCAAGAGCCGCGACAGAAACAAAGTCAAATAATTCGGTAAACATTTGAAGCCTTAACGGCTGTAAAAGATTGATGCCTTGTCATATTACGATAGGCATTACCATTACAAAGACAATTTTGAAATATATATACTACTACTTTACATGTACAAATGATGCAAGCCAAAGAATAGTGACAACCATGAGTTGACACCCCTAATATGTGACTAATTAACTCTTTGTTGTCACATGTCCTTAGGTTTAACTCACGAGGATCTCAAGATCTATCCATGTCCGTAACCAGTTTGGTTGACATTGAAGCCACAACAAAAAGGCAATAGATTACCAGTTGCATATCAAACATATGTCAACTCCCAAAATCAAGTACCCCACACACTCCACCAATTAATTGAACCCTCATAATCATCAAACCTAAACGTATACTATTTTATTAAGTTCAACTATTTTTTTTGTGGCCAACAATCAATTAAGTCATATATAGCTTATTACAATTTGTGAGGAAAAAGGCACTGCCAACTAATGAGGAGGAAGCTATTGGCTTTGATTGTCTTCCTGGTTTGAAGGCTTAGAACTCCCTTATCCTTTCAAATCTACGAATCGAATGATGCAAACTTATGCACTAATTAGTAACAATAAGCACAATCATCAAAATGGAGAACTTAAATATGATAAATAAAGGTGAACCAAATATAACTTACATAGTTCAAAAGAAAAAAGGTTTTAATGTGCCGATGCTGCAAGCCAATCATTTATTTCGGTAGGAAATGCAACTTTCTTAAATGCTAGCCCAAAAAACTATGGCTGATCTCACAAGTCAGCCAGCCGAAAGGGCGAAAACTAATAGAACTATCTGATCACCTAAAACAAGAAATAAAATACAAGTTACCAATTTTCAACTTGCAACAAACCCTAAGAAAAATACTTTTTCAAATAAAATTTTAAATTCTTCCAGTATTGGATAGCACCATCATCACCACCGCCACCGGCACCGGCACCACAGCCGTCTTAATTCCAATCAACTTGTGTCATGGGATCATCCACATCATTCATGTCCATGCAAAGAAGCCATTGCCACAATCCCAAGCTTTTGCAGATTCAACTTGACAACTGTATCAGTAAACATCTTCGTATCCTCCGCTGTATTGCCTTCCGGGATGTCAACAATATAAGACTCCAGAACAATAGTAAAAACCTTACCTTGTTTATCAAACTCATTAACTGATGTCACAGATTTGTAGTTGTTTAGCCTGTGCTCGCCACCAACAACCCTGAAGCTCAAAATATGCTTTTCATCATCCAAGATCTCGAGTCTTTCGGTGCTGGTTGAAGCTGGGAGACCTGATACAACTGTGACTTCTCTGATGCTGCCTACACCACCATCCCCCATCATTTTGCAACTCTTGATGAAGTGCTTGTACTTCTGAGGATTGTCAAAACGCCTAACGAATGGCCATACCACGCTTGCTGGTGCATCAATGCGCTGCGTAATCAGAGATGTGCATGTATTTGGGGTTGCCTCAAAAGTGTGGTACGTGCCAATTAGTGGCTCAAGCTCAGAAAATTCTTCTGGGCTTAGCCCTTGTGGGATTTGGTTCTCCCCATTCATTTTTTTAGGACAATTCTTGATTTTTGAAGATTTTTTGGCGGTGGCAGCTGAAAAAATTGATGACTCAAGAAGCCAAGGCTTGCAGAGACTGCTACCTGCTACTGCAAATCTTGGGCACAAGATTGATTGGTTCTACTTTGGGCGCATTTTGTTGCTAAAAATAGGATAAAGGTGGATGCTTTTGTTGGGGATCGGGCTAAGGTTCTCTTCTTTATTTATGTGATCAGGCTAGTACTATAAAAAAGGAGGAAATTTTAGTGAATTTTATTTAGCGGCCACTGCAAAAAGTTCAAAGTAATTTTGACTAATGTGCCCTTGGTTTTTTCAATGGTAATCTACATTTTAGTATAACGTTTGTCTCTATTCTAAAATGGGCATTATTGCCAAATCATAAGATTATGGCATGGACCATGTCATAACTAACCAAGGAAGAATATACCATGCACACTAGGGGATATAGATCTTATTTAACTATGCAAATTTTTATATTCTCAAAATTGGTAAGGTCTTATCAACCCTAACTTGGGGGTAGATGTCTTACTATTGTAAGTAAGGTATTTCAAGTAGGATGCTTTAGATTGTGGTGCTGAGGAGCTATTAAGGGAGTAACAATGATAATGTAGCTTAGTTTAGTGATCTTTTGCTTGTGGAGTCAATAATACTTACAATTTTATTGCGATATAAAAATTGAAGACTGATCTATTTTTATATGTTTTCTATATCGCAATTTTCAGCAAAACTTACATTGACAAACAATTATATGAAGAGTGATAATATCGACATTGCAATTTTTGTTATCCACGTTCCATTTATTTTATTCCTACGAGCATACAATTAGAGTGTCAACAACAAAAGAATACAGTGTTGCAAAAGTAAACTTGCTTTATTTTATTCTAAAATCTCAATGTTAATGAGAAATTTAGCCAAACAAGAAAATTAAGAGGAGCTGCTGGGCTAATGGCCCATTAGTTAGAGGGAGACCTAAGAGTCTCCCCCTACTATAGATCCTAAGATCAAATCCTATCTGAGATAGTTAAGAGGTTTTACAGAGGGAAAAAGGGTTTAGATAGATTTTCCGGAGTCATACCCCAAACTTGTGTATGAAAAACAATTTAAGGGCTTCATCCAAGCCCACTATTGGGAGTCTCACTCCACTTTGTGTGAGTCAACAAATATTGTAATATAACAGAGTGATTGATAAAAAAAAAAATGAAGAGGCGAAGATACAATAAAAAAAAAGAAAAAGAAAAACGAAAAGAAACAAAGGAGGGATAAAAGCGGAAAAAAGGGGGGAGAGGACAAGGTCTCCTAGAAAGGTTGTGGTCACAATCCTTGAAAAGGAGAAGCTGTAGATACGTGGATCATGTGACAAGCTTAACAAACTGGCCGCGTGATCCAAACAGCACTTTGCAGTTTGCAGGATTTCCACCTCAATCTGTCCCACTGTTTCCAACTTCAAACTTTTTTAAAAAAAATATTTATTATGTAATTTCCATTGCTTTTGAGAGACATTATGGGCATTACAATTTAGAAAAGCAGCATCTTATGTCAATCAAAGAAAAAGGAAACTGTTCATATTCTAATATTATGTCAGTAAAAATTGAAAATTATTGTTGCACATACCTAAATATTTTTCTTTTCTCATTACACCTTAACACACACACACACACACACACACACACACTTGATAAAATATTGTATGAGAAATATATAATGACAATCTTGTAAGTCTAATTTATCACAAAACATGCATCTTCGACGGTCGTTTATACTATTGCTTTGGGTGTTCAAAAGATGTATATTGTTTGTTCAAAATACACAAAATCTTTAGATAAAATGTATGAAATTCGTTTGGAATGTATAACTCGATCTCAATGTAATATTATTTGGCGTAAAACCAATGTATAAAAAATGCCATCTTCTTTTAATCACCTTGCTCCACATTTTATGATTTTAAAAGATCAAATTGCATAGCTCAATATCAGTGCATCAAGGAGTCAAGCTGATTTATATACAAAAATTACCAAAATATAACGAATAACCGAAATTCTTATGTGTACTGATATTTTTTTAAAATGTAAATTCAATTAAAGATGATGTTGAATTTTAATAATCTTGTATACATTATTAATCAAATGGTGTATCGAAATGTCTCGGTCATTTTGTGTTGTAATTATTGATGCCACATCCCCACGTGCAATCATGGTTACTATGGAAGATTTTGTCCAAACAAAGACACAAGTCACCTTTCTGAAAATGAAAAAATGGAGGAGTCCCTAACTAGGCTGCATAGCCAAGTAACTGAATAGTTGTTAAATAAACTAGAAACCTTTGTAGCTTACTCTTTTGACATTACATGGTGGATGCAGATATATCCTTTGCTGGCTTCACTCCCTTTTCATATAAGCAAACACCAGACCGTAACATGAGAAGGGATAACATAATATGTATGTACATATATTGATGCTGTTACCCTTTTGTTCGTGATGGATATGGTAGCAAGTTGTATTATGTACAGCGATGCATTGACTTTGACAACTCTTAAAAAACTCTACCCTAATTTGTATTGGTGAGATGTACACGTATATGACTACCACCATTCATATATATCTATTTATAGTCAAAATCTTGATTGCTGCGCACACCATCCTCAAAGATTGCTTATGACATCAGCAATTGGTTCCGTTATATAGTTATTTTTTGAGGTGTTTTTCAAAAAAAATTATTGTAACAGTCTAAATATTTTTCTTGATAAATATATTTATGAGATAAAATGTTAGTTGAAAAACGTGTATGAAATTTTAAAAAGATATATTTCTAAAAAACATAACCAAAAATGGATCAAATTTCCAAAAAACAAAGAAGTTGATTTGGCATAATCAACAATGAACATGAAATTAAACCATTTCTGGATTGTTGATTGATTTGGGATGATAGACATCGACCCGACATTATCCGATTCACGAACCAGCTCAAAAAAGACTAAGAAATTAATCGAAGGCCGACGAATTTAAAAAACTTATATTTCATTGTACACTATTGCAATTTGGTGTATGAGTGAAAACATAAGGTGACATTACGCGATTAAAAATTATGGAGAGTAAATTATTAATACAATAGTTGTTTTTATACTTGTATACGAGTATAACGTTCTCACTAGATCCAAAGCCTTGTAAGTTAGGTCTTTTTTCATTTTTTACAATTTGAGATGTGCGTAACATATTAGTTAAAATGTGTAATAATGTTTAAATGATGGCATAACTCTGCTAAAGTATTATGTAATCATTTGTTACCTCAAAACGATATTTTTTTATTTTAAATTTAGCCTTGTTAATTGAATCTCGTATGTTTATTTTTGGCTCTTTAAATCTGGATCATCAACTTATGAAAAATAGAACTTGCGAGACCCGTATCTCGTTGCCACCTTTTCCTCTTTTAATCTTAATAACTTTTAAATCTTTTTTGACATGTTGATGTTGTTTGGTACTTTTTTCATTTTTCCTAGCATCCTCAAAGCATTAGAGGCTATATCCAGTTCACGCAAAAGCCTAATTCGACTGTCTTAGGCTTCATGAAGAACGAGGCCCAGGTCTGTGTTTATAGACTTCACCAATATGAAGAACGAGGCCCAGGAAAAAGCCCATTTTTCCATTACACATCCCAAGGCTCAATTGGCGAAGATGGGCCCTGGGATGCAGCCAGGAAAATGGATGTTTTCAGTTCCGCCAAAGTTTGTAAGAAAAGATTTAGCAGCTGATGTAATTGGAGTGGCTACTCCTAGACTAATATCTGTATAGAGGCTTAACCCTTCCTTTTTCACCAAAAGAAAAAAAAAAAGAGAGATATTATCTGTCCACCTTGTATGCATAGAGGTCAGTGCTATTTTTACTCCTAAATGAAACTTTGTGTCAATGTTCTCCCCAAATCCAAAATTCTGGGTTCGTGCTTGGACATGCGCTAGTTTTGATGTAAGCGATGCCAACTTCTTTTAATCAGCTTGATACACATTTTATGAGATTTAGAGGACCAGATTAATTGCCTCAAGAAACCTTAATGCATCAATGACTCATGCAGAATTGTGTACAGAAGTTATCGAAATATAAATGAATAACGAAAAATTCTTATATAAACAGGTTGTTAGAACCGCTGTTTGGCCATTGTCGGTGATGACATATGAAGTGATAAGATCTCAAGTCTCATTAGAGCCGCTGTTACGCCACTGTCTGTGATGGATATTGTAGGATGGCAGAAGTGGCTGTATTATATACAGCGGTGCATTGACTTTTAAAACGCTAAAAAACTCTACCATGTTTTGTATTGGTACTACGTCCACATTATGAACACCATCATTTAAATAGGTTTTATATAATTCCTCAAGTTTGCGTGTAATAAAATATCGATTGCTGCGCATCAATATCTTCAAAGATCGGTTGTGATGTCAGTTAGCGAGATGTGTATGAATCGATTAACTTGTCTATCTATTAAGTCTAATCGTTTATACTATTTTAACAAAATTGCTAATCATGTTCTACCATATTTGACTAATTAACCTATCAATCGGTTAGCGGATTGAATAAATTTGAATTTATAAGGTAATCGAACCCAATTATATTTGTACCCGTAACAAAATATGAAACATAAAATGTTCTTTATCTCTAAATATTAGATTAACAAAAGAACAACATAACATTACATGTTTACAAAATATAACACTTGTCCAAACTAAAGAATAAATTCTATCTAATAGAACCCTATTAATATCATAAATATCATACAAGTTTACCATCACAATATTGGAATTCTAATAAAACCATATGTTCTTTATTTATTTCCATGTTTTTTCACTTCTCTTAAACCATTAAGAGTTATTCTTCAATATAAAATTTACTTCAAAGAAATAAAAATAATTGAACTTATACATAGGCCGGTTCGATAACGACCTTAGCTTTCACAATAACTTTTCACTTCACTTTGAGATCGCAAGAAGAGTAGCATTTGGCAAAAAAATGGTGTGAATTCCCACATCCTTCCCAAACAAAATATAATCCAACAAAAGAGCGAGCACGTTTGCTGAAAGTTGTTTACACATTTCACCCAAAATTTCAATTTTAAAGCAAGAAAATTTTAAATATAACCTAAATTTAATCCAAAAAACAAAAGAAAAAGATAAATACACTCAAAAGTTGGTGCTCAGGTCTAGGTTCTGCCTGGATGGACGATTGATTTGTGAAATTAGACCTGTGGTAGATTTTTCTTTTTTGTTTTGTTTTGTTTTGTTTTGTTAACAACATTAGACTAGATGAACCTAATGGTTGGCCATTTCTTGATTAAAATTTAAACCACTCCAGCGATCCGTTTGGTCCAATTTTTAGAATACTAAAAAGATTTCTGTGTCCTTGCTGATATAAGCAAAATATCTCGGCGGATGGTGAAGTAGAATCTTGTTTTCGCTCCAAAAAATGCAGCACGTTGATGACGCTATACATAATTCAAAATTTCTCACATGCTTGGTAACGCAAATGCCGGAATTGTGAGAGTCTGATGTTCCTTGGAAATTGCATTTCTCCATTGTATTGTGAACATGCCTATAAATCAAGAAGATACCCAAACGCCAATTGCAAACTGCAAAGCAGCAAAGATGGATGTTCAACAAGTTCTTCGCATGAAAGGAGGAGAGGACAATTCAAGCTATGCCAAAAATTCATCATTTCAAGTAAGTACTATATTGACTGCTCGATTGATTACAAATAATACAATATTTGTAACGTTATAATGTTGTTTGTGATTTCTGTTTCTCTCCCTCCCTCTCAGAACTTAACATTAATGAAGGTCAATCACTTCCTTGAACAAAGTATCCAAGAGTTTTGTCAATCCAACATTAACCCGCCCAGAGAGTGCATAAGAGTAGCAGATCTGGGATGCGCATCAGGACCCAATACGTTTTTAGCCATTCGGGAGATTATAGATTGCATTGACAAAGAATGCGTTAAAGTGAATGATGGGCTTCCCTCATCAATTCAGGTTTTCTTGAACGATCTTGAGTCCAATGATTTCAACACGATTTTCAAGTCACTGCCCAATTTCTATGAACAGCGTGAGAAACATGGACTTCAATCTGGACGATCATGCTTCATTGCAGCTATGCCCGGCTCTTTTTATGGAAGACTATTTCCTGATGAGTCTATCCATTTTATGCACTCATCCACAAGTCTCCATTGGTTATCTGAGGTTGTTAATCTTCTAATTTATTTCCATAATTATTTATGTAGAAAAGTGGATAAGCATTTCCAAATTGATTATTTCATGAAGACTATTTTGGAAAGCTAACTTTGATTTTCCCTGATGCTTTAGATTCCTAGAGGGTTGATGACAGAGAAGGGTTTGCCATTGAACAAAGGAAATATTTACATAGCAGGGTCAAGTCCTTCCAAAGTGCATAATGCGTATCTGGATCAATTTGAGAAAGATTTTGCATTGTTTTTGAGGATGCGTGCTATAGAGATGGTTCCTCATGGACACTTATTCCTCATATTACATTCCGATAGCGGTGTGAGTGATGGTTATAGCTATCAAGACATACTTAACATGGCATTGACTGACATGGTTATGGAGGTCGGTGAACTCATTCTTTCTACAACTTACTCCAGCAATCAAATTATTCCTTATTAACAAGTATGATTAACAAGTATGATCGTACGTGCTAATCATGCAATCAATATGATTCATACGTGTTAATCACGCAATCATTTTCTTCTCCAAAGAGATTAATGTTGATAATTTTTCTAAATCAGACATATAAATTATGATGATAAAGTGAACGGATAATTTAATTACGTATAGGCGGAGGATAAGGAACTATTTGAACTCCAATGCGTATTTTTTTTGTAAAATATATCAAACTTGGATTATTTTGGCCTTGGGATATGGTGACATTTTGTTTAGATCTATGATCATACAACTTGCTATTTTGTGAAATTGCCTAGACTGATTCATTTACAGCTCATGTTTTGAATTAAAACTAGACAACATTTAGCAGTTTTACGTCACATGTACAAAACGCTAGTATTTTGTATAATCTCAATTGAAGCATACACAAAATTATTCGAAAGGAGGGTCTTTTCTACTTGCAAGTACTTCTTTCATTCATAATGATATAGTCTCGTCTTGCACCTGATACTACAGGGACTAATTGAGGAAGCAACTCTGGACTGTTTCAACCTTCCGCTATATGAACCTTCATTGGAAGAAGTGAGGCATATAATTGAGAAGGACGGCTCTTTTAAAATTCGATGTCTTTCAACCATTGAACTGGCCAGGAATGATCCTGAGATAGTGAATAACTTAAAGGAAGCTGTATCTGAGAGGCAGACTGTGGGCGAGTATTTGGCGAGGAATGTGAGAGCTGTACATGAGCACGTATTAGCAAGTCACTTTGGAAACGATGTAATGGATGATCTCTTTTGCAGGCTTGCAACGAAAATACTAGCATACTTGGAAAAGATGAAGTCCAAAGAGATTTTGGTGGTTTCTCTTCGGAAAGCATGAAAGAAATATATATATTTTGTCAGAATGTCAAATGACTATATATTGATCGAGAGAATTAATATGGATGCTTGTTATTTGCTTTATGTTTTGCAGATAATGTTCTTTGCATAACGAATAGCCAAAATTTTTATATGTACTGATTTTTTTTTTTGAAATGTAAATTCAATGTTTAATTTTAATATTCTTGCATAAATTATTAATCAAATGATGTATCTAAATATAATCATTGAAGCCACGTCCAAGTGCAATCATGCTACTGTAGGAGATCTTTTTCCAGACAAAAGACACAAGTCCTTTCAAAAAATGAGAAATGAATGTGTCCCTAGTGTTGTATACCCAAGCAACTGAATAGTTGTTGGATAAATTACAGAGCCTTGTGGTTACTCTTCGTAGGCCAGATCTCAATGAGCAGAACTATTTCGTTTTTGGCATTATATTATGGTGGATGAAGATATATCCTTCGCTGGCTTCGCTTCACTTTTATATAAGTAACACCAGAAGGTAACTAGGGAAGGAATGACATATTTCGTGTATATATTGATGCTGTTTCTTCTTTGTTTGTGATGGATATGGTAGCAAGTAGTATTATGTACAGCGGTGCATTGACTTTGAAAACTCTTAAACCCTGATTTTGTATTGGTGCGATGTCCACATATATGACAACCACATACATATGTATGTGTATGTATATGTGTGTGTATATATAACATCAAGAATGTGATTGTTGTGCATCACTATCTTCAAAGATTGCTTCCAAAAATAAAAAAGTCTATTTGGATAATGAACTATGAACACGAAATCAAACCTTTTTCGGATTGTTAGATCATCTTAGAATGATAGTCACTGATCTAATTTTATCTAATTCACGAACTAAATGAGCCCTAAAAAGACTAAAAAATTAATCGAAGGTTGAGAAATTTCAAAAACTTATAATTCATTGTACAGGATTGTAATTTGGTGTATGAGTGAAAATATAAGTGTAATTATTGAAACCTAGGGGGGAGTTAGGTGTAATTAAGATAAACTTCAGAGGAAGTAAGTGAAATTATCCCAAACTTTAAATATGACCAAAAAATAATTGCTAAAACAAAAGAAAAAGACAAATACAATAAAAAATGGTATGCAGGACTATGTTCTGCCTGGATGCTCGATTGATTTGTGAAATTTGACCTGTGATAGTTCTTTTTTTTTTTTTTTTGTCTTGTTTTGTTGGGTTAACTACATGAAATCGAAACTATTGGTTGGCTATTTCTTGATTAAAATTTAAACCAGTTCAGCGACCCGTTTGGTCCAATTTTTGGAACACTAAAAAGAATTCAGTGTCCTTGCTGATATAAACAAAATATCTCGATGGGTGGTTGACATAGAACTTTGTTTTAGCTCTAAGTAATTGGGCACATTGATAACGATAACACATAATTCAAAATTTCTCACATGCTTGGGGACCCAATTACCGGAACTGTGGAAGTGATGTTCCTAGGAAGATGCATTTCTCCATTTTTTTATGACCAAGACATGCCTACAAATCAAGACAATGACCAGACGCCAAGTGCAAACTGCAAATCAGAAATGACGGAAGTTCGACAAGTTCTTCGTATGAAAGGAGGAGGAGACAATTCAAGTTATGCCAAAAATTCATCATTTCAAGTGAGTTCATAAAAGTTTTTGTATCCTCTTTGCTTGTACTATAATGACTTTTGTGATTTCTGTTTCTATCCCTCTCAGAACTTGACACTAATGAGGGTGAATCACTTCCTTGAACAAAGTATCCAAGAATTTTGTCGATCTAACATTAACACGCCCATAGATTGCATAAGAGTAGCAGATTTGGGATGCGCATCAGGACCCAATACGTTTTTAGCCATTAAGGAGATTATAGATTGTATTGACAAAGAATGCCTCAAATTGAATGACGGGCTTCCCTCATCAATTCAGGTTTTCTTGAACGATCTTGAGTTCAATGATTTCAACACGATTTTCAAGTCGCTGCCCAATTTCTATGAACAGCTTGAGAAACATGGACTTCAATCGGAACGACCATGCTTCATTGCAGCTATGCCCGGATCTTTCTATAGAAGACTATTTCCTGATAAGTCTATCCATTTTATGCACTCTTCCTCGAGTCTCCATTGGCTATCTGAGGTTGGTAATCTTCAAATTAATTTTCAATTTATTTATGTAGAAAACTGGATATGCATTTCCAGATAAATCTTTCACGAAAACTTTTTGGCAAAGCTGACTTTAATTTTTCCTGATGCTTAGACTCCTGAAGGGTTGGTGACAGAGAAGGGTGTGCCATTGAACAAAGGAAATATTTGCGTGGCTAGGTCAAGTCCTTCCAACGTGCATGATGCGTATTTGGATCAATTTGAGGAAGATTTTGCATTGTTTCTGCGGATGCGTTCTATAGAGATGGTGCCCCATGGACACTTGTTCCTCACATTACATTCCAATAGTGGTGTTAGTGATGGTTATTGCTATCAAGACGTGCTTAATATGGCATTGATTGACATGGTTATGGAGGTTGGTCAACCCATTCTTCCTCTACTCCAGCAAGCAAATTATTTTTTTATTAAAAAATATGATTATACATGCAAACCACGCAATCATTTCCTTCTCCAAAGAGATTAATGTTGACAATTTTTCTAAATTAGACATATAAATGATGTTGATAAAGTGGTGGTTACTTCAATTACATCTAGGCAGCGGATGAGGAACTGTTTGAACTCTAATGCGTCTTTCTTTCATACAAATAACCAGACCAGGATTTTTTTTTTTTTTTGGTGGGTTTTGGGGAGGATAAGAATATCTAATTTTTTTCATGTGCTGCTAAAGAAATTATTGGGCTTGCTATATGGTAACATTTTTATTTAGATCTATGATCATGCAATTTGTTATTACGTGAAATTACCTAAGTAATTGATAGCCAAAATCCACCTTGCACCCTTTAATTTATACCAGATTATCACTTTACACTCTAAACTTCAATTTTGAACATATTACACCCTCAACTATCCAAAACATTCAACTTAAATTCAATTGATGACGTCAACCAAACTAATGGTACTTAGACGAAAGTTCTGAATAGAGTTGTAAACGAGCCAAATATCTCCAGTTCAAACTCATGCTCGTTTAATAAATGAGCGAACTCGATCTCTCTCATTTATTAAATGAGCCAAAATTCATGTTGGAGCTCAACTTGTTAAATAAAATAGCACAAATGAACTAAGCTCGATCAAGCTCAATGGAGCTTGATTATTTTGTATTTTAATGCACTTATTTTTAATTAAATAAACAATATTAACATAAACTAACTTAAGGTGCAAAGATGATACTATCCATATTTGCGAACATACATGAGTGTTCGCAAACAATATTGGTGTTCGCTCGTTTAATAAACTAGTATAGAAATACGTGCATTGCACGTTGTAGGTGATTTATCTTGTGACACTTAATCAAATAATTTATTATTTTAGGTTGATTAAAAAGAAAAAATTTTAACTATTTAAATAATTTTATTATTATATTACAATTAAAAAAAAGAATGAAGTCATTAAAAAAGATCTATTCAGAGCAGCTCTACTTCTTCTTCAACAAAACATATAAACCATTTTCAAAGAATTTTTATTTTATATTTTTAGTAAAAATTTGAAAAAGCAATGAAAAGTAAAGGAAAGAGTGATGAGGCCTGTAAAAAATCCAAAATTAATAACCTTTCTATTATCTCATATACTTTGTTCTAAAAGTGTAACACTTTTCGATAAGAAAGAAAAAGAAAAAATGATCCCCCTTATATCCTATTTTATAATAGGTATCATATATACTCATAATATGAAAAATACTATAAGCTTCAACAACCAGAATACTTGATTGGAATGTTTATCATCTCACGTGCTGATTGCATAATTACAATTCACTTTGTATTATTTTAATATGTATTTCAACATCATCAATTATGTATCCCTCACCAAAAAGATCACATATTAGATGAATTTTAACAATCTAAACACGTACATAATCTTTGTGAAATAATTACCCAAAATTTTTAAAAAATTAATTTTTATTTTCATTTTATACATTGTTCTTACATAGAGAAGGTTAAATATTTTTACTTTTGCTTATCATTGGTATACAGATTTTTATTTTTTAAAAAATATAATCAAATTATTAGATATATATATATATATATATAAAGACCGATTACAAGTAGTTACAATTTAAAATAATATTTTTTTAAGGTTTGAGTATTGTTATTAAAAATAAAGATAGTAAGTTTAACTTGGTTCAAAATATCTATATGTAATGGCCCTTGAATCTTCATTGTAAAAATATAATCAAGTTCATTGTTATGTGTTGTATATAATTTTTTTAAACAACAAAATAAGAAACGTAAACTCAAAGTTATAATTAAACTAATTTGAAATATAAACTTAGAAGTACTCTGAATTTATTAAAAAAAATGTAATTCTTGACTCTTGATTTTTATAGGAAAATACTTATTTCTTCTTAATCCTTTTATCATTATATTTAAAAAATTTGATATGTCAATATCTATTTTTAAAATATTTACATTGCTATATTTGCATACAGAAAAGTTAACTACAAGTTATTTTCAAGGGGGAATAGGAATGGTTCTTATTGTACAAAAGTTAAAGATTAACAATGTATGCATTTACTTTATTAAAATATATTTAACTTGTCATTTTTTAAGGAAGTATACATAACTAATGATCTTGAAACACATACTATAATAATACGGAGCCATAAGAGGACAAAACCAAAAAAATATCATCAAAAGTGTAAGAAAGGAAATACAACTAACTGTTTCCATATAGCTATGAACTATATTTGGATAAAGTGAATTTCCCTTAAAATACAACTCAATTAATTATTTTGGGCACATGGGTGTTTGATATGTTTATGAACGATTGATTTGGAATAAAGTTCGTTAGCAATAACTTTTAGCAATTTAAAAAGAATAAGAAATAAAATTTCCTAGCACAACGTTTCAGTGTATCCTTTATTGCGTAAATTTGATTTTAGCATTAATTAATACAATATATCCTTTATGAAATTGGACTTGTTCTATTAGTTCTACTTATTACAGTGTTTAATTCAACAATAAATATATGTCAAAATTGAAAGAGACAAACTTCATATGAAATGTACTCAATTAAATGAGCATAGGTTATGTATGCGATCTTATGATATAAAGATTTTATTTCTGTTGATTATTTCTATTTTTTTTGTATTATTAATTTCTTTACCATTATGAATTCAAGTTTTTAATTGGTCAATTTGTAGACATTCTTCAAAGTTCAAAGTAAAAAAAAATGGTTATGAATAATTAAGTCAAAATTTAGATCATTGATTCTTCTATGCTAGATCTATAAAATAAAATCAAAGTAATAAAGGAGATCTCCATTATCAGTTTCATATCTTGGACTTTGCAATGTTGATATTTCAGTGCATACAAATTTTAAATAAAAAGAGAATATCTTGCATAGGATGCAAAATGTCAAAGAAATTTTTATGATGCATATTACTCTTTAGCCCATGTACCTAATATGGTATGTGAGATTTAGTCTCTTAAAAGTTAACAATTGATACTGAAAAACAAAATTAAGAAGCTCAAGCATACTTCCTAAAAAATAAAGAAAAAAAAAACTATACATCTTTTGGGACAAAAAGGCCTAAGTGTAAAGCCTAGGTAAAGTATTGAATTCCTTACAAATTGAATGTAATATAGATGTTCATTTCTTACCATCATCAATTTTGTGATGAGTTCAACAGTTTCTACAAAAACTATGTTAGTAGAATAGCATTTAAGGACTTCAAAAATGATACGTCTTATATAACAAAACTTATTCATATAAGATTAAAAATTTCTAACAAAATTTTGGTGGCGTATATTTACTTGCTTCTAGTTTACACAGTAGATTCAATATATAATTAATTTTTTATACATTGTTATTACTCTGTATAGTTTTAAGATGAGACAATTTTAAATACTCGAAACTAATTTTTACGAAATATCAATAAAAAATGAGAAGGAAAATATATTATAACCATTTTGAAAATACTTTTGCATTAAGCAAAAAATAATTTGAGGTATGATAAACATATCTAAAACTAAAGAAAAAAAATCAAAGAAGTTATAAAAAAATGACAACCTTTACCATAAATTGCACAAAAACTATAAATTTCTAAAAAATAATATCTTCCCAATCAATGCATTGAAAGGAAGGATTTCCTAGTTAATGTCATCCTAAGATGTTTAGCACCAATTACTTCCATAATGATTCCTCAAACGGAGCATTCCATGTCTTTTTTTGGAGTAATTAAGTAGGACTAAGTTGGGTTATATTAATGTATCCGAGTTTCCATTTTTTTAATCACAAAACAAAACGTGTGCTTAAGAGCTTATACCTTTTTTTTTTTTTTTTTGAAGAAACAATAAATCAAGAACCAAAAATTCCCTAAGAAAAAAAGGGGAAAAAAGTCCAACTATTTTCCAACCCCAACATTTCTTTCTTAGGTCTAATAACGTAATATTAACTAATTCATGTTTCAATAGATTCTTATTAAAATGTATACAAAATTTATTATTAAATAAAAAATGCCAACATCTATATGAAAATGTGAAAAAAATTTTACAAGCATGCTAAACAATAGTTTCAAAGTGGAGCATTTTTCAACCTACTTGAGATGTCAACCACTACTCATGATAGAAAGGTCACTATCTCTTGATGATAGAAAAGCTACGTTCATCCATCCGTTCAACAGTAGAAAATAATGTCTAAAGTTCAATTTTATCCGTTCAATAATACAAATTTTAAAATACATTTGATTTAAATTTGCAATAATGTGTATTTAAATTTATTTTTTAAATACGACTAATTAAAATAATTTTCTATACATGTTATACAATTGATTTCTTTACAAAATAAGAATCCTTTGCATGCTGCTATTGCATCCTTTTTATACATGTAATCTAGTATGAAAGCACCTGATATTAAACTTTACATAGAATTTTATATATGCTCCTGGAAGTAAAGTTCCCGTTCATTGGCCTAATCATCCAAATTAAGCATCCTGAGCTGATTATTTGCAAAGAATTTAAGACTTTAGGAGGTGTCCTGAAATTTTTGTGCCAATAAGCTAGCAACAGTAGGAAGATACTTGGCAATATATAAAGTAGCTTTATAAGTTTTTTTATTGTTACTATTTATTGATACCAAGGCAACAATTGAATACTGGTATGAAGACACTATATTCCTGTCAAAGCTAAATTAGGATTGTTGTTTATACGAATGGATCACTGACTGCAGGTCATCAAAAGGTTTAGGCAATCGTCCTATTTATCACCTGCTGATATGTTTTTTGTAAATTTATTCCACTACTATTTAAGTTAGCTTAAGAAGGGCCATGTTATACTCTCTTGTGCTTTCTACGATAGGTTTGAAAACCTAGTTGAGCCATGTTGTTTATGTTAGCTTAAGAAGGGCTATGTTATACTCTCTTGTGCTTTCTACGACAAGGTTGAAAATCTAATTTAGCCAAGCCAAACCTTGACTGCAAAAGGCTTTAAAGCGATTTGGCAACTTCAGTTTGTAGTTGGTGCTACCTAGTTCCTTGGGTATTTTTATATATCATACCCTTTTAAATTAATTATTTTTATTATTTATGAATGAAGATAAACCCAACTTAATGTGCAGGATAAAAGGTAGTACATTTATAAAAATAATAAAAGGATAGAAAAAAACCGACTAATATCCTACATGTTATTAAGGTATGAAGTGTTTTTGTTTAAAAAACTCATTAGTAGACTCTCTTTATTAGTAAAGGATTATGTCTGTCACTTTTTCTTTTGGAATCAGAAAATGTTATCAAATTACTTATAGGCATACATTGATCCTCTACAAATTAGCAAGAGGTACATTTTCTAGCACTCAATACCTGAAACGAACCTTTTCCTTTGGTTAGTGGAAGCATATTTACAGTTTAGTGTGATAAAATTATTTTTTTTAAATTTCTTCTCTAAACTGGAGAGGTAAATTTCCCAAATTATTTGTCTTAAATTTCTATCTATAAAGAAAAATCAAAGAGAGCAAGAAAACAAAAACATCGCATATCAAGAATATTTTTTTCTATCTGTGTCCAAAAGAAGAAATAGATTACCAGTCATATTAAAATTCGAAAGGTCAAACACCACACTATCCCTTTAGCAAACTGGTAATCTCTTCTTTTTTTTTTTTTTAACCCTAAAATTTTTTCTAGATAAGTAAGACCACAACCATTGGAGTCATTAGAGTTAGATCACTCATTTTGTCATCATTAGTATTTTGTCTTTTTAGTTCGGTGAATCCTTGAGTTAAATTACTGTCCTTCTCATCAACCTATGCTGACACTAATTAACAAAATAGAAGGATTAAAATGTATTTTTATGCATTTTTTCTAAATGTTGTTTTACCAGAAACTTAACCAATTGGTGAATAAGCAAACGTATTTTATGGCCTCATATATAACGTTATTCTATAAGCTATAAAAGTTTTGGTTCCATGTTGCCAGATAAAATTTCGGCAAATTTTTTGTTAGAAGAAGTAATAGTAATTTATTCATTACATCAAAAAAAGAAAAGGAAATATAGACCAACGGACTCCAACCTTTGTTTCCTAGGTCTAATAAAACAATGTTAATCAATTCATATTTCAACATATTCATATTAAAATATATACAAAATTTGTAATTAAACAAAAAAAGGCCAACAAATCTGTATGAAAACATGAAAAAAAATAATTTTAAAGTGAAGATTCGTTCAACCTACTTATGAAAAGCCACTATTTATTGATGATTGGTGCACAATCAAGGGGATGATTGGAACCAGGCAACAGATTTATGGATTGTGCAAATTTCCGCACAATCAAGGGGATGATTGTTCTCTTCTAAAAGGACTTGAAGAGAAGTCGCTAATTTATAAGATCTTAAGATTTAAATTTTCTAAAGCTCTGTGGAATTTAATAAACCTGATCACATTATTTGAAAAAAAAAATTTATGGAACACGTTAACTTTAATAATAGGTCAATTTATGTTGAAACATAATCTTATTATATATTGCAATATAATATTAGTCTTTTAATTTTATTGCATATGCTGATTACCAGCCGACAATCACAGTTTCAATCAAGAGATCAAATGTATTTAATAAATGTTTAAGTTCTTTTCACGTTTGGCTTCATAAGCAATAGTTGAGCATCAAATCTAGTTGTAGGCCCTAGATTATGGATGGGTTAGCAACCAGCTCTATAGCAATTGTGAGCCTCTTGCATGGCTCTGTTGACAAACCAGTAACTCCTAGATTGCCCACCAAATTATCTTTCATTCTATGAAGTTTAATGATTTCAAGAACTTCGTTCACAAAATCCTAGCATTTAAGTGAAATTGTAAGTTGAAATCTTTTTAGTATTCTTTAGAAACTAAAAATTTTCAAATAGTTTCCAAAACTTAAAATTGATTCCAATTTACAAATGTATTCCTTAAAAAATTAAGGAAACCTGCTTCAATAAAACTTACTTTCTATATTTTTATATACTCAATATTCCTAAAGTAAATAGACAATATTAGTAAACATGCTTTAATAAAACCTACGTTTCTAAGATAAATACTCGTATTAGTATTACAAAAATAGTCCTAACAGTTATAAGAAAAAGGCATTTAATTTTGTTGACGTAGCATTGCCATTAATTTATTTCGTGAGGGCACCATAGGAAAGAAAATGTAACAACTCACAAAACTCCCACTTTTAATATATATAAGATAAGCTTAATTTCTTGTTTGAACTCAAGTCGCTAAGTTATACGAACGAGTTAAATTTAAGCTTTCACGAGTTGAACCAAACTTTGTTCATAAATAGCTCGGTTCAAATAACAGCACTAGATCTAAATAATTAGAAACCTAATTGGAATTGGAAGTATGATTTTAATATAAAACTAACAAATAATACTCTAACATTTGAGATAAATAACCTACAAAGAACTCAACTAAGGTAATTTCTATAACTAAATTAAAAACTTCTAACTCTTACGAAATTTGGTTTAATTGTATTCTGCCTCCCTTAAACCAAACATTTCTCCTCTCTCACGAAAAAATGTAAGCCTACAAGACATGATTAAATGATCTCCGTTGATTTTTTTCAACTCAATCGTTAGTCTGTCTTTTCAAACTACCAATTTGTGATTGATCTTTATCTTCCACATCTTCATTCAAGCAATTTACATACCTGCATCACTTAGTCGCTCAATCTATAATCAAATTCTTCTTTGACAATTTATGGATATTGCCTTTACAAAACTCCTCACGGTAGATTCCACCACAACCAATAATTTTAACAGGACCTTCCCCCCCCCCCCCCCCCCCCTCTCTGATCACTGCTTAGAACCAGACAATAAATCTTGACAGAATCTATATTTTAGATTTTTGTCCCATTAGATCTAATTTTATACCCTAATTATTGACTAACGAGCACTCCAAGACCAAATCGATGGCCCAATTTATCTGATGTTTGAATACTCTTGAAAAACAAATGTTGTACCCCAATTTTAACCATTAACACTCAGGATCAAAACCTAAGGTTCTGATAACACTTGTTAGTACCAAAAAACACACAACTATAAAAATATGTGGGAGAAAGAGAGTTTTGTTGTGCGAACATGTTTTAAATTAATACTAGGTAAGATTTAGCAATTTTACATCACATGTACAAAACACCAGCATTTTGTATAATGTCAATTGATGCATATACAAAATTATTCGGAAGTTAACTTTAGGGAATCTTTTCTACCTGCGAGTATTTCTTTGATTTACTACTTTGTATTCTCGTTTTGCAACTGATACTACAGGAACTAATTGAGGAAGCAACTTTGGACCATTTCAACCTTCCACTATACAAACCTTCATTGGAAGAAGTGAGGCACATAATTGAGAAGGAGGGCTCTTTTATTATCAGACATCTTTCAACCATTGAACTGGCGAGGAATGATCCTGAGATAGTGAATAACATGAAAGAAGCGGTATCTGACAGGCAGACTGCGGCCGAGTATTTGGCAAGGAACGCAAGAGCTGTATTTGAGCACGTACTAGCAAGTCACTTTGGATACGATGTAATGGATGATCTCTTTTGCAGGTTTGCAACGAAAATATTAGCATATTGGGAAAAGATGAATTCGAAAGAGATTTTGGTGGTTTCCCTTCGGAAAGCATGAAAGAAATAGATATATTTTGTCAGATGTCAAATGACTATATGTTGATAGAATTAATATAACGGATGCTGCTTTTTTGTTATTTTTGCAAGTAACGTTTTTTGCGCAATGCATTATTTATGTGCCACAAGACCATGTTCTAGGCATATATGTGATATAAAATAAACCAAGTTTAGAAAATTATAAAAAAAAATTTGTATTTAGTAATTGGTGTTTCATTTGGTAATCTCTTGTAGTGTAAGTTATTTCTTATTCACCGAGTCCAGTAGGCTATAAATAGTCATTTTGTCTTAATATTGAAGGTAGACTCAAGAGGGTCTAGAGAGTTCAAAAAATAGTCTTGTGAGTTTCTTCATTAGTTGAGATATCGATATTATATTCTCTCATGTCATATATTTTTGTACTTGACTAATAATTTCCTCAATTTTGTGATTATGAGAGTTAATATTACAACTCCTAACATTTCAGAGTTCGATTTTGAGGTTAATTTTTGAATTTTCAGTTGTTAATGTTAAAGCACAAAGGGTTGTTGAACTTGAACTGGAATTTTAAGGTCGATTTCAAAATGGACTAAACTTAGTCAACAAGTATAAACTAGTATATTTGTAATTTATGAGTTTGCACATGTTTGGAGTTATGTTTATTATACTAATGCAAATAATCATTTAGAGATGTTGAATTTTTATGTATGAAAAAATCTAATTTATAGTATTACATAAAATATATGCATTTAATTTTGTTTTGGTTAAACAACACAATTTTACAATTTAATTCATCAATCACAACGTATTTTACGTTTTTAGATGCAAAATTAGTTTTTATTTAAGGGTTTTAATTACACTTTGCCCCCCTGAAAGTGGGGATAACCAACACTTTGCCCCCCTGAATGTAAAAAACCTACACTTTGCACCTAAAATTTTGGCTTTCAATTTTTTTTATTACCTTTATTTTGTATAAATTATTAAAAGACTAAATTGCCCTTACAAATGATGTCCATTGATAAATATGCCTATAGACACTAAAAATAACTTTTTTTACCTATTTTGTTCCATGCATGTCTATCATTTTCCTATATGCATTTATATGTTTAATTTTTAAAAAATGTATATTTTGAAAAATATATGTACATGCTATTTCACTAACCATACAAAATATATAAAATTTTTGTTGTAAGATACTTCGCAAATAATATTTTAATTTATGAACATTTTTAAAATTTGCATAATATTAATAACATATCTTTCACATTATATACATAAAATAAAGATTTATATCCAAATTTGTATACGTGTATATATATAAATCCAATATGATGATAGAACTTTAATGAATGTAATATGTCTAATATATTATGCTACGGTAATGTCAAATTTAACTCTTTTCTTTGTGCATGAGATATCACATTAATTGAAAGTTCATCATGTTATTAGTTTTACATATATACATGTATACAAATTTGGATATAAATCTTTAATAGTTTTGCATATAATGCAAAAAACATCTCTTTACTATTATGCAAATTTTGAAATTTTGTACAAATTGAAATATTATTCGTGAGATATTTATATTTTTTATAGTTAATGTGTATGTAAAAATATTTATAAAAATATTATATGTATTGCATATTAAACGAACATGATAAATATGCATGGGATAAAATAGAAAAAACAAATAAGTTTTAGTGTGTATGTATGTTTGTCAATGGACATGTATTTATAAGGACAATTTAGTCTTTTAACAATTTATACAAAATAAAGGTAATAAAAAAAATTCAAAGCCAAAATTTTAGGAGCAAAGTGTATGTTCTTTGCATTCAGGGGGGCAAAGTGTTGGTTACCTCCACTTTCAGGGGGGCAAAGTGTAATTAACCCTTTATTTAATTAACGTTAGAAGAATGAACCAAAAAAATAAAAGTGCAAAAGTGAGTTGTCTGGGCTCCAAACTAAATTATGAGCAGAAAATAGGACTCAGACTTTTTAGTTTTGGTGGGCTAAATTTGGGAAAAATTTACTGTGTTTTAAACTTAACGAGCTCGAGCTACTCAAAGCCCAACTGACAGAACTTGTTGACACCGTTACTTGAAACCTGTGACCAAGTAAGTAATAGAGGCCTGAATAATATTACAAAAGGTATAGATGAACTTCACGCCAGAATAAACATCATAAATCTATACTATAATAGAAGATAGTATGTCTAGCAATGATTTAGTTTTCTTTCCTTGGAATGATTTATACATAAAAAACACACACACGCACAGACAGAGATACATATACATATAACTTATTTAGGTAAATCTCCTATTAATTTCCTTGTGAATGAGAATTTATTTTTTGCAGTGAAAATACTTGCTGTATATAAAGAATATTCCAATTTTCAACTCTTAGACTAAACCCCACTCGTTATTCCCAGGAACACCTTAGCATGATCAGTGTTCAACATGCTGGCTAGGATTCTTTTGTTGCCCGGAAAAAGCAACCAATCAAATGCAGATTAACACCTGTAAAGTACTAAAGTACCAATGCTGTAGCATACACAAAATGAAGATTCTTGTTTGTTAATTGTTACTGTTGTTGGCAATGGCAAGACAGGAATGTCGAATCCACATTTACTTTGCTTTCAAGTCACTTTTTTAGTAATCAACTGCCTGCTTTTGATCCAACAAGTGATCTATTATATACTCCACAGTTTGCCAGAAGCAGATCTAATCCTTGTTTCCGCTTCAACTTATTCAGAAGCCAAACAAAAAAATGGGCGACAATTCATGGGTGATTAGGATAAAAGATAAGATGACGCATCTATCAAATATTACAGAGGCAGAGAAGAGTGATTGGGAGCAGCATTCAATCTATAAACTACCTGCCTGTGTCACTGATCTGAACAAGAATGCGTACAAGCCTCGGGCAATCTCTTTCGGTCCATACCATCATGGCGAGTCGAATTTGAATCCAATGGAAGCCCACAAAGAAAGAGCCCTCCTTCATTTTCTCAGGAGATCAACAAAACCTCTCGAGTACTACGTCCTCTCATTAGGTACAGTTTTGCAGGAGTTGATGGATGCATATGACACGCTAGAAGATAAATGGCAACAAAATTCTGAGGCATTCTTGGAGCTGATGATCCGCGATGGCTGTTTCATGATAGAAGTTTTGAGGACATCAGCCACTGATAATCAAGTTATCATGGCTGATTATGCTCATAATGATCCCATCTTCAGCAACCACGGTAAGCTCTACATGATTCCTTATATAAAGCGGGACATGTTGATGCTCGAAAATCAGTTGCCCATGCGGCTGCTTAAAACCTTGCTTGCTGGTGACAATCAAGAAGCCCAGGTTCCCATGATCTATCTCTCCATGTTTACTTAATTGTCCACATTTTCCTGCAGATTTTGAAAAACCTTTTTGACATTTGGTTCACGTACGAGATTAGACGTAATTATATTGAAATTGGTTTGTTAATTAATATGCTATTTCTAGTCCTTTAATTTGTTTGGTTACTTTTTTAGCATATAGTTGCTAATCCCACTTAACATTCATTTGGTTAAGGGTGTGATAATATATGCGACTACGTCAAAATCATTGGGAATTTGTAAATTTCACGTGAAGTATCTAAATTATCATGTTAAATTACGCGACTATCATGATTCATAGTCCTTGCTCTTGCATGCATTTCCTCAATTCAATTTCTCGTAAATTTCTCTGATACTTCTTTGAATTGATTTGGCATTCAGACCGACGAGGAATCCATCAACCAACTTATCTTCAAATTCTACTTTCCCCACAGCACCCCAAAAAAACTGGGCAAATGCTTGCATGTACTAGATGTATATCGAAAGATCCTGTTACGGAAAGACCCTACCAGTCAAAAGAAGAAAAAACGCGGTAAAGTTTGTAGAAGGGGCGATGATGACGTCCTCGCAGCAAGAGAGCTTCAAGAAGCCGGAATTCTAATAAAAAAGAGCGAAAGCACAAGCCTAAAAGACATCCATTTCGACTGTGATCAAGGCATCCTTAGCCTTCCTCAAATCACGGTGGACGATGTTAGTGAAACAATGTTTCTAAACCTCGTAGCTTTCGAGCGATTCCACGTTGGTGCAGGGAATGAAGTGACTGACTACATATTCTTCATGGACAACATCATTGATAACGCTAAGGATGTTAACATCTTACAAACACATGAAATTATCCAGAATGCCTACGGAAGCGATAAAGCTGTTGCTCAATTGTTCAACTCGCTCTCGAAAGATGTTGCACTTGATGAAGATAGCAGCTTAGCCGTTGTCCGTGAGACCATTAACATGTATTGCAAGAGAAGGTTGCACAAGTGGCGAGCCAGTCTCATCCAGACTTATTTCAGGAACCCTTGGGCCTTGATATCTGTTATTGCTGCCATTATTCTTTTTGCTCTCACCATAGCTCAGACCATGTATGGTGCCCTCCAGTACTACGATGCCCATAACAGCAAACAATGATCAGTCATTAATTTCAAGATCTTATCGTTCAGTCTGTTGCTAATTGATTTGTATTCTTCCTCCTCAATCTGTAATTTTGGAGGACCTGGACAAACTTGGGATTTAAGTTCTCGGGAAATAAAGAATTTCGTCCCTTAAATTCTTGATATGAATCAATGAAGAAAGAGTTGACAGAATTTCGTTGGTTGATTATTTAGTCAAAAAATCACTTAATTGCATGTTGATCATGATTACATTTTTGAAAGGTAATTAATTAACCACCATATCGTCTCCTGGCTAATGTGCTAAAGTTTGCATCCAACCACTTAGACTTGTTAATGATCGCCTCAATCAACTTCTGAGTGACCCAAAGATGTTTCCAACATATCAATTTCACTACAAAACTTTGAAAAGTTCTTTTCCAATTCTAACTTGAAAAGGCCAAAATAAGGAGTGTGAGTCAAATTTATCCTCATGCATAATTCTATTCCATCACGGATCATTCTTCATAACTCATGACACATCTAGTCAAATTAATAATTGTCCATGGATTTCCGAAATCTACCCTATCCCAACATGTAGGAACAGTGTATTTCAAATCCACTAGCCTAACTTGGATTCAAATCCTTCTGAGGGCGTTCTTTTCATAAGATTTTGCAGTTAGGGATTTTAAATAAATGGGATTCTTTAAATTTTCATGTTCTTTTGTGTCAAATTCCTAGAATTTTTCAAATATCTGAATTCATGATAATGTAGATCGTAAAATTCAATTAAAAGGTAAAATTTGTTAAGAGAGAAAGAGAAAGAAAAAGAGCAATTGACTTGAGAGGGAGAAAATGATTATTGAACATGATTGATCATTTTCATATACATATATATATATATATATATATATATATATATTATTTATGGAGCTAAATATGTGTAGAATCCATGAAGTTCAAACCTAACATAGACTTGACGACATCTAGTGAATCCGTTAAACAAAGGTAGAAAGACTCCAGTTTTTGGGTTGATTTCGATCTTCAAAGGAGTGAAGCTAAAGCCAAAAGGCCCATGACTACTGAAACTTCGACCAGTTTTGAAAATTGAAGTCGGTAAAAGAACTTGGACTTCTCACTTTGGACAAGGTTGACTGACATGATGTGGGCTTTTTAATTTTATCTGTTCAACAGCCCTTTTAAAGATGGCGGACTCTGAATTCCAGTCCAACTTTTAACTTTTGTGAAAATCAAAACCCCAAAAAAAAAAAAAAAAAAAACAACTTTTCTAGAGTGAGACGGACCAAATTTGGCTATAACAATGTAGTGACTTCATAAATCACAAAAAAAAAAAAAATGATAATTATGTGAGTTTCTCCTTTCAGAATATAAGACCTTCTTACTTTTTATGAATAGAAATACAGAGAATTCTTCCACCTAAAAAAATTGTAGGATGCGAGTTTACTCATAACATGAACTAAATTTTTTGGATCCCACATGACAAGAAACCCAGTACTTTAGAAACTTGAAATTTAATTTCATCTGTACGAAATAAATCAACAACTCTTCAAACGTTCAATTATTTCAATTGATCTGATTTTAGAAATAAACAGTCCAGTCTAGATCATAAAATCAAACTTCTGAGACGGCCATAGTGCTGTCTTGACATTCATCATTTTAAGGTAACAATTTGACCAAACTAAAATAGTTTGGCCAGCTTTTGGTATGACCAACCCTATTTCAGTTGGACCCCTAGTTTGATTTAAAGTTGACGATTGAATAAATTTTGTCAGTCTGTAATTAAAGTCAGATTATACTAGATATTTACGAAAGTAAGTTCATTTCATACTTGACTATTTAATTTGTGATTAAATATTTAGTCCTCCTACCTAATCATCATTCAAAAAATTAGTGCATGTATATAAAAATATACAACCAGCTGAGAATCAAAAACTTCCTCCTATAGTGTACTTTTCACAAGGTATACATACATATGACCGGTGATGATGTCACAAACAATACAAGACATTCCAAAATGTTTCCACGGTTCTCATTTCTAACCTTGACCCATCATGACTTCATATATTTACACGAATACGAGACTGAGAATGAAGCCTTTGAGCAATACAAATTGAATACTGAATCTACGATTCAGAGTGTGTCAAATCTTGTATATAATATTTATAATTGGGGATGTATTTTGTTTTTAGCAATGTAAATATTATACACCTATATATCTAACTTTATTGTTTTGCACATTTTAGGAAGTAAATATATTGTATTTGTAAGGTCAAATGAATCACTCTTGTGTGTCATGAAAGCATAGAAAAATATATACAATTTGTCATTCTACTTATATGGTTTAATATATATTATCTTTGTCACCAAGATATTTTAGCATAGTAGTCTCAATTGATAGGTGTAAATTATAAAACTAGTGAACCCTAGAAAGCAAAAGGTGTTCTCTTATAGATGCATATTGCTTTGAGAAGAAGATTCCTCCATCATCATAATGCCAGATGATGAGTCTGGCTGCAAAAGTTTGATAAGTGACTTGGAATGAACTCAAATTGGGTTTGGATTATTATCATTATTATGCAATATCCATGCAACTTGGACTAAAAGAAAATAAATAAAATTATCAATCAACTTGTCCCTATTACGTAGCTAATATAGTTAAGAGGAAAAAAGCAACTAGGGGAAGGTGTAACTGGGGATTATCTTTACCGTAATATTGTAATATTATATCAATTATTATATTGAATCTCCAATTAGAAGTAGTTAATTAATTAGTAAAAAAAAAAAAGGATTACTTCAACAGGAAAAAGCTATGGCTTTATTAACACCTTTTGTTTTATCACATGTTTTCCACGGCTTAATAGTCTACATGAGGTAGACAAAAAGACAACCAATGATGGTAATTGCTTTGAAGGCCTTCTTTGAAAATGATGACACGCCTTTACAGTATGTAAGTTGAACAAATTTAGAATAGATGATACATCCAAAAAAAAAAAAAAAAAATTTACGTGTCTTGAAATTAATGTAATTTTATGAAAGTATGCAAGAAATTAATGTAGAAATCCTTTTCAATTCCTGGTAGACCAGTCTGCCTAAAAATTTTCTTGTTGAATTGGAGATGGCATTTGACAAGATCCGCAGATTATATTCATCAAAATTCAAAGCCTTCACTTTTCGTTCTTTTCACATTGCTACAAAAAGTTTTTCCAACCTTTGAAGTCAAAACTTTCATACGAAAATTGGAACTCTGTTCCTCTTTTCTTCACAGACTAAATAAAGAAAATGGACGACATTTTCTCCACCAATAAACTTTTCTTTTATAAGTTACCGTACGTACTCTGAAATACATGCATGAATGTACATACCCTCAGAAGCGACTGTTAGGTGTTTAATGTGGATTGCTATAGGAAAGCTGACAAATCCGACATTAATACGCCTTCCAAGCTTATTAAGAGCTTCTCAATTGCTAATTTTCCTGAATAACAAAGAAGAATGAATAATTTTTGATATTTTGAGGTGGGATGTTTTTGTATGGTTAGAGCAATTGAAAGGTATATTACATAGAATTTGTAGCGGTTGTCAAAGTTCTCTTAGCAAGCAACGAAAGCTGCTGCAAATTTGTCAACCAGTCTGGTGCATGTTTGATCACACATCAACATTGGCAGAACACCTGCCCTTGCAATTCTCTTAATCATAAATTTCTTCTCCCAACTCTTAAGTAATTTGATTTACCAACCTCGGACTTTGGTGGACCTTCCCCTTCCCATTCCCAACAACCTTTCTTTTCCATTTTTATGTTCTCATGATCTAAACGTGCCTGAACTTGAACAATAATTAATGTAAAGGTTTCTTTTACATTAAAACAATAATCGTTTAAATCAAAGTCTCTTCACTTACCTAATTATTCTCAAAGAAAGAAAAGAAAAAGACATCGAAACCTTCTAGAGTACATTTTTTTCCCCCTTTTTGATGGCTAATTAAGTGACGTAGCCAAAATTGATGCGAACTACATACTTGCAAGAACCATACACTAATCTAGTCAAACTTAAACTATGTAGGGCACTATTCTGGGATGTGCTGTAAGCAATATGGAATTTAAACATTTTGCATGCTTTAAGCATATATCTTCTAATAATCTTCACCAATTAGTCAGCTACCCATTAGGGATTGATCTTTCCATCTTGCAAGTAGTTTGTTTGTTTCTTTTTATTTAAGGTGCCACAAGTCTCTTATGGAACATACGACGTACTTGTGAATGCTTTGTGGTATGGGGATAAAAGTTAATGAGGAAAAAGAGAATGTAAGACAATTGCAAAAGGACAAGAAGGCGTATTAACAACGACAACACCTGAGATAAGATAGCTTTTCATAAGCTGTTCGCGGGAGAGAGAGTGCGTGTGCAGTTTCCTTTTTCATTCTAAGCAAAACATTGGTTGGAAAATATCCAATCAAAAACAGTTTTAATACAGCATCATTTTCTATTCAACTTCCTATAGTCAATTAGACCTATAGCCACAACTCACTATTATATATAAAGAACACAATTATTGAAGATATCGAAGTATTCTAATCTGTTTCATTTGTAGTGGGTAGTCTTGTTTTATGACTTCACTGAGCACAAAAATGGGCAGGAAATGCTCACACTGTGGAAAGATAGGGCATAATTCAAGGACTTGCCCTACTCAGAGGAAAAAAAATGCTGGTAGGTTGAAGCTTTTCGGGGTGCAATTACTCGATCCATCTTCTTCTTCTCCTCCTCCTTATTGTGATCATAATAGGTTTTCCATGAAGAAAAGCTTTAGCGTGGATTGTCTCTCAGTTTCACCGTTTAATGCTCCTTCTGGATCAAGAACGCCATCCTGCTCTACGTCTCCTCGTGATCAGATGTTTCTTTTTGAACAATCTGGTAAATTGTCTGGTGGATATCTCTCAGATGGCCTAATTCAAAGGAGTCAGGAAAAGAAGAAGGGTAAGCTGAAATTTTTATTCTGCCCTTCTTGAATTCAAGTTTTCCATCTAATCTTTTACTGCTTTTCACTTCTTAAATGAAAGTCAATGAAACATATTCCTCTTGCTTATACATGTATCAAGTTATGATAAAAGAAATGCTCTGATCAAATGGGCAAAATACATATATAGGTATGCCTTGGACTGAAGAGGAGCACAGGATCTTTCTAGTCGGCCTGGAAAAATTGGGTAAAGGTGATTGGAGAGGAATCTCAAGGAATTTTGTGACCACCAGAACTCCAACCCAAGTAGCCAGTCATGCCCAGAAGTATTTTCTTAGAAGAAATAGCATCAAAACAAAGATCAGCCGTCGCCCTAGCCTTTTTGATATGGTATAATCCCAAATTCATCTTTGGCTTTTTGTTCTTTTAATCAATAATGTTCGTTTTAGGATAACAAAATCCATGGACTAAATCCGCTTTTGCTACCTATTCTTCATCAGGTGGAGAGGGATAAGTCTGCCTTCCAATCGGTCCGCCAAAGTCCCTCTTTTACAATGGATCATGAGCAATTTATCTCAGATGGAATGCTTTTGCCAAAAGCAAATGTTTCATCCATGATAAATTTCAATGCATCTACGGAGCAAGATTCAAAATCCGGCCATATTTCTGTCCCAGTTGCACTACCTGCATCTTTGGAGTCCAGTTTTATTCCATCAAGTAGCTCAAGAACTAAACCCGAGCATGATCGTGATCAAATTTCTTCCTCTTCACCACCTAACCTAGAGCTTTCTCTTGCTATTCCTCAGCCAGCTGTCAGCCAAAGCAAATACAGTTGTCTAAAACTAACACTATCTCATGTATGTAAATCCAGCATAAGCATATAAGCTAAAGCCCATAAACCTACAAATACTTTTCCAATCAATCAATGTTATGATCATTGGATGATGCTTGTCTCCTTAACGATCACAATACAAATTAGGGTTGAGGTAACTTAGCACATCTGGTTGACTTTGTTGATGTATTAATCTCTAGGCAACTTTTTTGTTTCAAATCTCTCTCTTCACAATAGATTAAAAGCTAAAAAAAAAATCATTGAATTATATGTTAAGGTATAGATGCTTTCAATGATCAATTCCAGCTGATTATTTTTTAAAGACATAATTTCATAAACATCCCATGAGGTTTATGACAATCACATCTAGTTCCCCTCAACCTTTAAGAAATTACACTTACCTCCCCTGATAATACAAAATGTTTAAAGTAACCTTGTTAAAGTTATTATCTTATATAACATACCTAAAAAATGAAATGAAAATTGTTGGTCAATACTACTGACAAAAATTTTCCAAACATTTTCTACAAATTTTTCTTGAAATGCCTTTAATACGTTCACCAAATAAGGTGAAGCTTTATCCTTTTTACTTTTTTTTTTTTTTGGAAAAAATGGCTATAGAGCATTTGTTGGATGTGCTAAGTCTTTTTTCTTTTTTTCTTTTTTTAAGAATAGATGACTTTAACTTATTCAACATATGCGCTAAATTTATTTTTCCTTTTCTTTCTTTTAGGAGTTATTTTAGCCCATTCATTGAATGCACTAAAGCTTTTACCCAAATATAAGAAGAAAAATACAAGGTCACCTTTATGTTGTTGGCCAATATTATTTACTAAAATTGTCCAAACTTTTTTCACACAATTGCACATTTTTTAAAATAGTTTTGTAATTTACTAATTGTTAATAATATTTCTATTTTATCAATTGTTAAATAATACTTCTATTTTACTATGAAACTACCAAGGGTGTTTTGAGATATTCCTGTGCTTTTTTTTTTTTTTTTTTTGCTTACATCATCCTAAACTACTATTCAGGGAATGTATGTGTAATTTCTCAAACGTGAGGGAAGCTAGGTGCAAGGAAGGTTTACAAAATTATCCCTTACTTATTAAATGGACTAGCAGAACATATTGCTTAACAATCACATTTAAGAACTGAATAGAGAGGTCGAACGATTAAAACTCTACGACTCCACACTAGAGGTTAGAGGTTCGAATTCGCACCAGCATCATTTCCTTCCCCTACTGTAATAGTTTAGGTTGATTAAAATAAAATAAAAATAATCACATTTGAGTGCTTCACCAAAATATATATATATATATATATAAATTCAATATGCCTTTTTGTTTTCTCTGTGCTTGAACCTCTGAAATATTATTTAGTGCCTGAATATATGTCAAATTACCAAAAAAAAATCTATTCCAAACATCATTATATACTTTGAAACCTCTTTCTGCGAAAAGCAGTGCATGTTTTTTGAGGGAAGTTACAGTAAAATTAGAAGGGAATGCATTTATAATAGATGGTTTTAATATTCACTTTTTTAGGGACTTATTGCTTTTGCATATGTTGGTTGACAACTCTATCATAGACTTAATGTAGTGTAGTTTTGATATAAATATGGTGACTGGGATGTGCCCCTATCTTTGTATTTTCTTGAGTGTGACTGTATTTCCTTGGGTATAAATAAAATCTTACTTACCCAAAAAAAAAATTAGAAGGGAATTTTGTAGAGGTACAGTCTCAAACATGAATTTAAAAATGGAAAAAGCTGGTCTTTTACAATTGAGAAAGACCTTGACGTACAACAAGTGGTCTCTAAAGAAGAATTTGCATGGCGGCCTTCACTTCAGCGTTTACTCTCGCGTCTAATTGATTTTTGTCTGCATCTTAATTTAAACATAATGTATTAGGATTGTGCAAAGAAAGTGCATTTCTAACCATCAATAAACCAACTTTAGCATGTGTTCACACGACAATTAAATGTTAAAACCATTAATAGGGCATTAAGAAAACAAAAGAAAACAAGATTCGGATCCCGCAATACAGCTAATGAGAAGCCAATTTGCAGCATACAACTACTTATATTGTACAGTTTTATAGCCAGTCAAGAAGCTTTACCGTGGGAAGTATGAATTCAAAATTTGCATGTTTCTTTTTGGATGATAGAAAGAAACCAGTTTCATGGAATTATTGACTTCTTCAAAAGGAGAATGAAGTTCCGGACTAAAATAGTGGCAGCCAGTAGAATGCAGTTAAGAAATTTTTTTCAAAAAGAGAGACAAAAGATGAAGCAACTTCAGTAAACAATATTGTATGAAAAAATGAATGCAATAAATATCAATTCTTTTTTAGTAAGAATGGGTCAAAAAATTAAGTCCCATATTGATAGAACAACAAAGTCAGCTCGTGAATTGACCAAGTTCATGCATTCAGATTGTTCCCATTTCTTTTTTCTATGGGCTGCTATAACGTTTAGACCATTAAATTCTACCATGTCGTCAACTGATTCCTCTTAAGAAACTAGCTACAGTCAACACTCCGAAACACGCAATTAAGACCCTCCGAACATATTAGGTCAAGCAATCTACAGGCCCCAGCATTTGCACCGATAGTGGTAAATCAACAAATTAAATCTGCGAACCCCGGAATAACTGTAGCTGAGTATTTATTAGCAACATCTATTTTTGTGGGACATGAAAACTACCTCCTTTTTTTGTTTTTTTTTTCAGGTTGACGAAAGTGGGTGAAGAAGAGATAGATCTAACGTAGCTTTAACCTCATAATCGGCTTGTAATCTGCTTTGTGCCCTTGTTTGTGTCTTTGTTCAAACTCAAGGCAAAACGTTTAATTGTTTGCGTCTTTGTTCAAACTCAATGCAAAACGTTTACTACGTTTAAATCGTGCCACTTGAGCAGACAATTAAAAACGGCAGACGGTTATTATTTTTTATTTATTTTATCTAATCTTTTTTTAAATCTATAAACTTGCGAGCGGGCAAAGCAACAACAGTTTTCATTTTAACATGGATATAAATTCATACTTTCTGATGCTCAAAAATTGTTTCTGTTACATGCACCAGCAGGAAATGAGTAAAGAAGACTAGGGGAAAAGTTCAAAACTACCGACCACAAAAGAACCACATATAGCATAATTAAACCGTATAGAATGCTGGAAAGAGAAACAGCTTCATACATTTGCTTTTACTTCTTATGCTTTAACTCTTTAATGTTTTGTACAGTTGACCGTAAAAAATTATACACATTCTGTATCTACAAGATGAACGTTCAAACTTAAGACCATTGAAAAGATGTAACATACTATTCTGGAGCTCGTCACAAGCTTAAACTATGTTACATTGAGGAGGAAAAAGAAACAAAAAAAAACATCTCGCCTAAACGACCTGGCGAGCTTCAATTAGTCAATGGTTTTGACACTTAGATCACATCCTATCAAGTCCCCCCTTTGAATCAAAGCCTTCTTACTGGTTTGTTTGCTGCCAGTTTCTAGAGCTCATTTCCATTTGTGTTGCTCTATTTTGTTTGCATGTATAGAATAAAAACTTGGAAGTGCTCCATACGAAACTAGGGGGCAAACCATTTGAACTCATCTGACCCCGTTGGCAATATACCAAATAACTGACTTGGAGAAATTTTCAGTTAAGATTTAACTTTCTCACAAATCTATCCTTCATGAATCAATAGATCCTTTGATATCAAGGCAATCATCTGCTTGGCACTGTCAGATCGAAGGTTATCTCCTCTGAACCCCAACTGGAATATAAATGTTGCAAGAACTTTTCAGGTTTTAACAGGAAAAACGCACACTCATTCATCCCTGGCTAATAGAGTACTTCTTGACAGTACAGATGCTAACATGGGTAATTACCTCACTCTGACTGTCAGGGGGGAACCACCGTAATAGCACACCTAAGGTGCACCACAGCAGGGATCAACTTGAAAAGTAGAGGGGTAGTTACCTGCATATTTCTCTAGTTAATGATCCACAGATAAATTTAAATACAAATGGCAAATAGAATGCAGAAGCAAAAGAATAAAATAACAATTGATTTAGTAATCTCTTAATCTTTCACATAATATGTCGTGCATCTCTCTCTCTCTCTCTCTCTCTCACACACACACACACACTCATTCATGCACACACACAAAGACAGTGCATGAATGAGTTGCCAATTCATTCAAAAAGCCCACAGACCTCCCAGCACATAGAAGTAATTGCTTTTTTGCAGGCAAAAGCAAAAATGGTCATCAATTTGGCAGCTCCAATGGCATTTGAAGAATTTACAGGAATTAATTAGTCAATTTTAAGATCTATTAATAAGTTCATACCAGACTAAGAGCTGTTGTTCCAAGAAGTAGCAGGTACAGTTTTCCCTGGGAAAAAAAAAAATCAGGTCTGTAACAGGGATTAACAGCCAATACAATCTAAAGTTTTAGTGAAGAGGTACCTCAACAAAATGAAGATTTGAAGCACGACTGAGCAATACAAATGCAAATTCTCCTATTTGTGCCAATGACATCCCAACCTACACAAAGATGATCACATTATCTCAACAAGGAAAAGGAAAAAAGAAAAAAGAAAAATACAACGTAGTATTACCATTTCAAAGAAAGCTTTATTATCTTACTAGAAGAGAGGTCTTGTTGCTGTAGCCAAATCCTTTGACAACTATTGAAATTACAACAGTTTTCACAATAACTACTAGTATAACAGAGGCAAGTAAAATATCGATATGATTCCAGAGGAAATGAACACGGATCAGCATCCCAATACTGGAAAGGAAAAGTGCCGCAAAGAAGTTTCGTGTGGGTTCAACCTGTGTATACAACAAAACCCAAATGACATATAACCAGTAGTCCCACTGTAACCTAAATTTCACACACAAATTCATGCAAAAACACAAATATAGAAGGAATCATCAACTCTCATTTATAGGGACCTATCATCCAAACTCTTCACAAGTATAAGCAATCTTTCATGGTCAGGATGAGAAATGGGACGAGGCGATACCAATGACACACCAAACTATCATTCATGTACAAACTAAAGGGTTGCTCCCTTTCATTTCATTTGAATATACTTGTTTTAGGTATACTTTGACAATTTGTGTTGTCTTAAGGGAAAAATGACACAACTGGCCTCACACTACGAACTATCTTGTCATGCTAAAACTTCTCAGAAGTTAATTTCCTAAATAAAATTTTAAAGTTGTTTCCAGATATCAAGTGATTATTGCAAGCCACAGATTATATGCTAGAAAACTAGACTAATTCTATGATCATAAGAATATTTAGTTGTCATACCTGTTCAAGGGTATGCTGAGCAAGATCCGTCGTTGATATCATGACTCCAGCGGCAAATGAACCCAACTCTAGACTTAGACCTAGTTTGTCACTACTCTGCAGTTGCACAAACAATTAGACAATGGTACTGCTCATTGCACAACATGAAAAGGGATTAACACAAAAAGTATGCATTAGCACACGTATTTATAAGAAAGCCAACAAATTACACATAGGCCGCCTAATTTTATATATTTCATAATATCTTGTCCAATTAACTGAATGAACTTCAGCAACCACCATGCCATGTAGAGATGAATAATTAGGTAATGTTTGGGAAGGTTAGTATTTCAACATTGAGTAGATTCCTAACAAACCTACGAAGAACTTGAAAGTTTTGTGTAGCTTGAGTAGAGTGGCTGTAAGATGTGGTGGGATATGTCAGTAGGTTTCACCAAGCAGCAGTAAAAAATTAAAACAGAGAGCAGAAAGCAAAGGCATCACTAACATAATAATAAAGAAACAAAATGCTGATCAGCAAAAAGAGCTATTCAATAGAAATTCAATAGCAGTAAAGCAACAGACCCAGGCTACAAGTAGGCAAAATGCAACTGATGCCAGCTGATACAGTTCATTGGTCTGCACAGGAAAACATTATAATGAGGGAAACTATAATAAAAATTAAGTACACATGACCAATGTAGTTCAAAGGATTCATGTGCACAAACAGATGAACTAGTAATAACAATATTCACAGAACTGTTGCAAGAAAAATTCTCACCTGAGATGATAAGCTGATCATCAGCTTGAGGAACCAAGGCACACAAGTCCGAGACAATATTGTTAAAATGGCCAAGAACACAATTAACACCACCAACCTGGCCAATAATTTCAGCAATTGAATGAAGAAAACATAGTTGCCTATAAACAGTCAGGCACTTCATTGAATCCCAAGCAACCCCAGAAAGAACCAACAAAGAAGAAAATGGAAAAGTCAAAAATAACGATTTATTTGCATGATTTATCCACAGGTGCCATAGTTATTGCTTTATCTGCCAGATATTTGCACCCGAACAATCTCTAAAAATAAATGGCATGTAATCTTCAGAAGACATTAAGTCTTTTCAGCTTCCAGCTGAAATTCAAATTCTACTCCCCTAGTGCTGAAAAAGCACAACAATGTTCACAAATAAATCTAATATGAACAGAATAGTTTATGCAATAGTCAATATACGTCCCACAGAAGTTCCGCTTGTGCAACTCCAGGATAATTCCCAATCTCATTATACTATAATTGGTTCTATGACATGTTTGAAAATTTACTTAAAGGATTCAAGCTATTTCCACAACAATCAGCCAATTCTTCCTTAATAATTGTTTTTGTTTTAGTACATATTTTTCTTATCAATAAGCAAAGTCAATCATCTTAATCTTGGCAGTTGCCAAGGTTGTTTAAAATTAAAGCAAATCATAGTTGCTTGATTTTCCAAGAAAAGTGAAAGACAGAAACTCCGGTTAACGTAACTGTTCAACATATATGGGCTGATATTGGAATATGGCAAGTAATTGATTCAGGTTAAACGTTTTTGCTGTTAAATACTTAGAAGCCTGCCATAAAATTATCCTACAAGTATGAAACTGATATTGTCTTTTGTAAAGTGTAAAACTGCATTTTTCATGGAGCAGCATCCTGAATCGAAGTGTTCTACAAAAAGAAATGGAAGTACCATGAAAGTTTGTTTAAAAATTACAGACCTCAAAAGGCCTTTTCTTTAACACAAATGCAATAGAATCACAAAGCAAGCACAGTATGATAAAAATGGGAACCAAAAAATTGGAAACCAACTGCCTCCCTACGGGAGAAAATCAAGTGTATATGACTGTATCTTTTTGAGTGAGACTGTGTGCGCGGGGGAGGGAGGGAGGGACTGGAGGGAAGGAGGGAAGGGGAAGGAGTAGCTGGTGTGGTCACAAACTTACAATTTAGTCATGGATAAAACTCCTTGAAGAACACCTGAGGTTCCTCCCAGGACAGGAAGTAGCGCAAACAGCAAACCCACAGCACAGTCCTGAAATTATGCAAAGAGATTTCAACTCTGGGATAAAATAAGATCGTATTATCACCCATCATACATATAGTCAACCCAAAACTCAATAAACCTGCGCATGAAGCATGAAAATATCACAAACTCATCAACAGCCTATCGCAAAGTAAAGCAAAAGGGGAAGTCTTTTATGGAAACTTAGTGACAGAATCTAACATGTCGAGAACAACATCATAGAAGAAATATAGAATGTTACTATCGAAGCACACCCCCAAGATACCTGCAAAATAAGGGTGCCAATGGTCACTTGACCATGAAGGGCATTCGTACTGTTCTTCTCCATCAGAAATTTCAAGACCTGCATCCATAACAATGTGCATAATAGAAAGAACAGAATTTGGATAAAGTTTAAGCTGTCAATCATTGGTAGGAAAAAAATATTACCACTGCTGTTGAAGACATGGAGAGAAAAGCACCTACAAATACCCCCTCAGATGATTTACCACCGCATAACTACAACAACATCACAAAACTGGTTAGATTACAAATGCACCACATAAAAGGGATGTATAAATGGCATAAGCAGTAACTAATAGAAAATTGTACAACAATACCAGCAACGACAATGCCAAAATGGGTATCAAAACACTTGTGGCAGAATGACAGTATAACAAACAGTGCGAATGTTCTGAGGATAACATATAAGGTTAAGGGTTGTTTATGGGGACTGAGTTGATGATCAGAGACGCGGGGTTCCCTTGGAGGAAGAGCAAGCTCAATGAGTGCCATGTAGAACCAAAACAGCCTTGAGTTGGTTCAGCTCAGCTCAGCTCTTCTTGATTCACATTTAAACCACAATAAAAACTTCAAGCCAAAGTCAGCTTGAATATTCATCAAGCCTAGACATATTATCTAAACAGACTGTACTGTAGTACATATTCAGATTGATATCTACTTTATCCTATATTACAATATAACTTGCACTTCTTTTGTCAAACTGTTCATATTTTCTCCGTATATTCAATTGCTCAGTTAATATGTTGCCATATGGTGGCATTTTTGCTCGTCAATTGTTGCACAATAAATTTTAGAGATGCTAAACAAACTCAATGGACTACTTCTTCATTTAGTCCATTTTTTGGCATATGTTGACCCAAAAAAAAAAAAACACGAATTTACTATTCACACATGTTTGTTTGATTGTTGCATCAATGAATACATAAAGAAACACAAATTTGTGAAACTCAACATGTTAACCTTATCCCCTTTAGTAAAGTAGAAGAAGGGCAATGGTGGAAGTTGCTGGATTTTGCCTAGGGAACTACGTTTAGCAGGAAATACACCTTGAAGCAGCAGGAATGTCGTCCACAATCTGTTCATCCTTTCTATTTTTCCCATTTAAATTATAGATTGAACTATGACTTCAGCTGAAAACGCAATGTGTCATCAACTAAGTGTTTGTACATGCTACAAAAGGGCTAACCTAGGCATCATTCAAACAAGTAGGCACAGAGGAACAGAATTTGGTTGGCAAAGGCATAGAAAACAGAGATATTCCCCTGAACAAAATGCAGCAAAAATTTCAGGAGGTGAAAGTTGAGCTGAATCTTAATACTCAAACGAAGAGTTCTAATGTTTTAGTCAGTCTGATAACTCTGTCCAAATTTTCAGCTTGAAAACCTGTTATCCCATTACATTTTTTGTCAGCAAGGTACATCTCAGAGACTTATCATAACCACTTACAAGATTAATTATGATTTGGCATTGCAATGCAGACTTACTGAGGCAGTAATTCCACATAGGCACATGAACAGAAGAATTTGCAGTAGACCTCCCAGAACAGCAACTGCTCGTACAACTCTAAGCTATAAAGATAAAAGACTGTATGTTATTCACAGTTCTACAGTGAGGGCCTGAACATTTCATACTTGCAGTCAACAATTAACAGATACTATAAATGCACATAAATAAAAAAGAAAAAGAAAGAGAAGACAATGAAAAAAGATCAAGTGGATTTAATGCCAACCTTTGTCATGGAGAACTCTAGCCCCAAAGCAAAAAGAAGAAAAATGACACCAAACTGTGCCACTGTCTCGACCTAAATCACAAGGTTCATTGAAAGGTTAAGTAATATTTAACAAACAACATAGGAGAAATCAAAGTATTTTTAATTAAAAAAAATCATAATTAGAAAGCAAGCAAATGTAAAAAACGTTAACTGCAATTAAAATAAATGGAACTGATCATTTTACAAACTGTTTTGAATTGTTAAAGGATGTTGATCAATGCCGCTTGATTTTGTTTCTAAAAACAGAAAGAACAACTAAAATGGACTCGGGCAACCTGCAGATGGACATCCAAACATTCAACGTGATTATTTCCTTTTGGTATAACATGGAATTTTAAAATTTGTTAAGCACATGGAACAAAACATAGATAAACAAAACAAAGGGAAACTTTGCATTAAACTCAAAGGACAAGATACTTGAATTGGCATGAAAAAGCTTGAACTAGCCTAAACAGTAAATGTTTGATGTAAAGAAATTAAGCCTCATGAAAAAAAAAAAATCCGAAGCAAATCATATAAATGTCTTATTAGTAGAGATGAGATACATACTTGCACAATTTCACTCACAACATTAAACCCACCAGGCCCAACGACAGATCCAGCTAAAAGGTATCCAGTTATTACCTGAAAAATCATTTAAAAATGTATTACTGCATTAAATCATCAAACATCATAGAATTTTTAAATCACACTACTGCACTCTGGAATGAGGCAAGCAAATATAAAGTCCAGCATCAGACCGGTTGCCCAGCACAAGCAAACGCAATTCCGCCGCAAGTTGCAGATACAATGACAACCACAAGATCGGATATCAACCTACAAATCAGTGTAGTTAGATAGAGTTGATGTACAAAAGCAATGGAGTAAACAGAGCTAACTCAATTCAGGAAGTTCACCTTAAGTCTAATTGTAGAACTGGATATTTTGACTTGAAGTTAGATATGATGAAGACATTGTCCTGAAAAATGAAAAGGATTATCATTAGTTGTGAATATTAATTGTCCCAACTTTCATAAGTCAACTATTTCCCCAACTCCCCCTACCCTCCACCAGATGAAACAATAATTAAAGTCCCTCAAAATCATTAAGTAACATAAGGAACTCAACAAGAAACAAACGGCACTATCCACGATTTACCTTCCTGTCTATCAAAGTTGGGGTTTCTTCTGCTCCATTGTCATTATCCAAATTGAAAACTTGATGCAGCTGAAAAGATCTACAATCATTTTCAACAAAGATAAGATAAGTGGTTAATAGAAAATGATAGAATAAAATATAATCACTATGTCAACAAGAAAGTCCTAAGAGTTTGCACGATAGGAGGATATACTTTTCCTCTTTTGCTTTCGTTTCATTTTTCTTGGGCTTAACTCTAGCTACAGTCTCCAAAACGGCCTGTTAATAAAAAAGAAGCCAGGATGGATTTCATAATGTATTTAGGATAGAAATGGCTCACGAGCCTATAAGAAAGAAAAGACACACTTAATACCAAGAGAAATACAGGGTTAAGTTAAAAACTTAAACCATGTCAACCCATTGCACCAGCTAAGGCTTGCAGAAATTCCTTCTTCCCTATGCAGCCTTTAAACAAGTAGACATATTTTATAATATGCAAGCAAAAAAAATGCCTACCTAACTGCATACTGAATCGAACTAACATCCACAATTTGATCTATAAGAGTAGTTCTACACTAAGAAAATTCAGTATGAAGACCCTGCCAGTGCTGGTGTTCTTGGCTTCCTACTAAGGTTTGTCATCATGTTGCAGTGAACCATCCTATTGGTTTCAGACTTGGTATTGGTGCATTTTAACACTTCTCATTAATGGATGCTTAGATGACTAGCTAAATTCTTAAGCCTGCCCTCAACAATGGGACTGGTTGAATGCCTCACTAGCATGTAAGTCCCTGAGGATCCGTTTCCACATACTAAACTATGAGAAGGGGGGTTGCCTTCAAAGGGATAAATGCCTCCATAAGCATATCAATCCACTTGAAGCAGATCAATAACATATAAATTCATATATCTACTCAATCACTTTGATGAAACAAGGAAGACGCCTCAACTAGGAATTTTTCCAACAACTTATTGGTGCCCAACAATCAAAGAGAACTATTAGGCAAACTTAGAACTAAAAGGGTAAATATATAATAAAATTTCCTGAAATGTTTGGCAAAACCATACAGCTGCAGCAAATAATTGGTAAGACTTTGCTGGTCTGAGTTGAGTAGATACCAACTAAATGGGATTAATTTGAGCAAGCACAAGCAAGACACACCAGTTCGTGGATGTAACAGTTAAAACTGGAGGAACAACTTTTAGAGCATGTCTGACATCAGCAACACATGCCAGAAGTACCCCCAAACCCAAAAAATGTGTTTGTTCATGAGTATGCACGCTTGCCCAAATGGGCACACATACTCGGTTCATTCCAAAATTTCTGACAAACATACACGAGCACTAATGATAGAAGTAACCCCAAACCCCAAAAGAAGTGTTTGTGCATAAATGCTTGCTTGCCCGCATGAAAGGGAAACATACCGCACACTCATGCTAGAAGTAACCCCAAACCCAAAAGACATGTTTGTGCATGATGTGTACGCTTAACAACACAAAATGGATACATATACATATACATATATATATATATATATATATATATATATATATTCATACACTGTGATAGCATACTGTCAACAGAGAACTAGCTGCGTTTCAAATACAAGAGCTCAAAAAGTTATCCAAACTGTGACATGGTAATGGCATGTACCTGCTGCTCCGCCACACTGTTATTAAAGCCACCAGCATCATTTACTGCCAATTTAACACAAGTCCAAAATTAGGTGATTGTTTAACAAGAATGATTATAACCATATCTATCAATCATACTCACCCAGTGATGCAACTATGTGCTATAATGAGATAGCTTTAAACAGTGACATATTATTAAGAACTAGTGAAAGAAATGCAGCTTACTAAGCAAAGGGAAAATTTGATTGACAAAGGAAAAACATCAAGCTTGATTGACTTAACTAAAATCAATGAATCCGAGTTCAAACAATGATTATCTACACCGGAAATAGTTCGGAACACAGAAGAAAGATTATCTACACGGAAATAAAAACACTAAAAGTAAGCTTCTCAGGAGAAAGTAGTTTGCTATAACCAGTCTTTTTTTCCGGATAATTTTAACAAAATGAGCCTTTTTATGACTAGTGTAGCAAAATTCTACACATATAAATAAGTAGATAAATTTACTTAAATTTAAGATTTATGCATAACCATTTACTTAAACGATCAATAAAATATTCTGTACGCAAAAGTTAGTTTCAAATTTGGGACCAAAAGCATCATCTGGTATATCACTAACTATCCCCATTTGTGCAATCCAATTCCAAATTTACTGGGTCAAGCAATTTCCGATAACATTGATCCAAACTGTGAGGCAATTTTTTTCCCTGATTCAGCTGAGTCTATTCATTTGCTAAAGTGCTAGTCCACTGTATACATAATAATTAGGAACTTTAAGTTCAAAACCAAGCCATAAAGCTCATTCCCAAGTTAACCAAAGGGACACTAATGGGCATTCATTTCGTTGCGTCTCAAAACATACAGCATTCCTCTCAAAGTATAGCAATCCATCTGGCTCCCAAATTTGACAAATCTAAACTATTTTCCCAGATCTGCTCAAAGAGAAATATCCATGAGATTCTAACCAAAATTTCCCCAATTGCCAATCAGCTGAGCACTCAGTTTTCCACTTCTCAACCAGCAATTTTACTATATGAAGCAAATTATTATCCAAGTTATATCAGAACGATTGGAAAGGAGCTTAATCCAAATTCCAAACCCTAGATCAACTCATTCACTGAAACGAGCAATAAAACAAAAACCTCGATATTAACAACAGATCATTATACACATAATTAAAGAAATTACAGAAAAAAACTCAGATTTTAGATGAATTAATTACCTTCAATCTGATCCTCACTTTCATTGAACTCTTTCTCGAGTGCTCGATCGATCATGTCGGCGAAACTAGTGCCATTGGTACTATCACTGACATTAACACTATTCTTCCCCGTCGCGTTCAATTCAACGGTGACATTCGCGTTATCAACTTCAAATTTCGCCGCCGACGAAAGCGGCAAAGCAATAACTAAACCGAAAGCAAACAAAAATAAGAGTGAAGACAAAACCTCCAGAACCGATACCTCGGAGGAGGAGGGGGAGGAGGACGAGAAAGATGCCGACGAGCAGGATGACGATCTTCTCCTCCTTCTAATAGTCATTTGGATTTTGCGACGGCGACGGCGCACGTTACGCAGGCCCCCCGCGCACGTTAGCAAGATCTATGCCGAAATCCGAATTTGTCGCAAATGACGGTAGCAGGCTCAGGATATTATAATACTGGAACCCCGCCGGAAAATGCCCAAACGTTGTCGTTCTGTCGCTGTCCACAGGTTGTACTAATAAATTAATTATAGTAGTAAGTAAGTTGTAATGAGTTAGCAACCAAAACTGTGCGAGTGGCATAGCCACTGTGTGTGATTCATTTCTGGTTCGAGCGTAGGAGAGTACCCCGGGTTGAGCTAGGATTGGTATTTATAGTGGTGTGTGTCCATATAAATATGCAATTTTTTTTTTTCAAATGATGTATAAAAATATAATTACTCATTTTTTTTCTATTGATTTAAATGCACATCTTATATGCTTGAAAATTTAAAATTTTATAAAACTTTTAAAGTTTAGTATATATTTTTTTATAAAACTTTTAAAGTTTAAGTGCTTATTTTATTGGATTATGGATGAAATATTGTTCTTGATGGTGTATGATTTTTTTTCCAAACATGTCGTAATTACTCACTTTTTCTATTGATTTAAATGCACAACTTATATGCGCAAAAATTTGTGTGTGTTTGTGTGTATGATTAATATATATTTATGCATGAAACTTTCAGAGTTTAAGTGCTTACTGGATTATACATGAAATGTTGTTCTATCTGGAAGGTGTACAGATGATATTCTCTTGTACTTATATATATGTGTGTGTGTGTGTGTGATTAGGATGCATTGGATTTTGATGTTAGATTAGGATGCATTGGATTTTATCAAACATTATGCATCTTCACTTAATAGCATTACTGTGATATTCCCCCCTCTCGAATCTTTATTAAGTTAAGGATTACAAACAATTTCTTTTCCATGATGTCAACATCTTTTTACAACTTTAGTAACTAGATGAGAGATTTGTGTAAACCTAGTACGGTCCTTGAAGACCATGAACGGAATTATAACCGCGTTAAATAAGTTCACTGAAATATAACCAGCTTCTTTTTTGTTTTTTTTTTTTTTTTTTTTTTTTTTGTCTTTTGAAGTGTGTTCTCTACTTAAACGATTCATACAGCTCAAAATGAATGTAAACTCACATCTACTTCAAGACCCCAGTGAGGAGAATTTTTTTTTTCTTTAATAATATGCTCAAATTAAAACCATGATAGCGATCGTTGTGTTGGAGCTGCATGATAAAAGTAAAACTCCTTGTCAATGATTCCAAATTGTACCAACATTAATTACCGAGATTAATGGCTGAGCATCAGTCACAAGAAATGATTATATGTAGGACGATAGATATTGGTCATGAAGGATTAATCCCACTTTTCAATAAACCATAATAGTATAAAGTACTGCATGATTTGGTTGTGAGGTTGCATTAGTATTGATCTATGATCACCATTTATTCATTTTTCAACAACTACCTTTCATGCCTGTGCCGTGGTTTGTTGGAGCAATTTTATTCACATGCTTTATGCATCTCTTTATGAGCACTCTTGGCTTCTGAACTTCCAAGACATTTATGAGTAGTTCCATTTCCCAACCAATTTAACACGAAAACCTTTCCAGTTTCACTTGCGATCTTGCTTTGTACTACTAGAGCTCTTACAATCACTCCAAACACAACCAGAGTTCCAGATATATATGTTTACATTACATTTACAGCATATCTACATATTACTAGAGAGAGAGAGAGAGAGGGATGATGATGCCCATGAACGGCATTTTCTACTTTCTCCTGCATTTCTGTCTGCATGCCCATTCTTTTCCTGGTGTACTTGTATGAACCTAAAAATCAATGTAGACATACACTTTGAATGCCTGAGTAGTACACATTTTTCTTGTAATAGGAGCATAAAAAGGACCTTATGGCAGCTAATTTTTCAGTGGTGAACTCTGCAGATCAATCAAGGACTTCTTTGAGAGGTTAATAATTGAATCCGCAATCACTCTTGCACTGGATTTCATATAACCACCTAAAATGCAAAGAGTAGGATGAGATCAACATGTCGTGTATTGTATAAAGAAGTGGATTTAAGTCCTGTAGGGTAAGGTTCAACATCGTTAAGGTTCATACACAGTTACCTGATGTAAGCATGACAAGAGGTATGCTCCTCTCATGAGCAAAACTGAAGACCTTTTCATCCCTTATGGCTATTCCCTCAGGGCTGATCTGCACAGAAGTGCATTTGATGGTCAATATTCACCACATCTTACTCAGCAGCAATATGACGAAGTCCCAGTCAGAATTCTGACAATGAAACCAAAAGACAATACCTTCAACCTGCCTAGAGGATCCCCATCAAGAATATCAGTGCCAGCATTGTACACAATCAACTCAGGAGTAAAATTCCGGGAAGCAACCTAGAAAATACCAAATGAAGCATAACTTATCTCCACAGAGATACCATGAACATGACTAATTCAATATCAAATTCATAAACTTCATTTATTTAAAAGTGAAAGGACAAATCATCTTAAAGATGGCAAAATTAATGATATGTATCCAAGTAGCTACAGATGCAATGTGCCAAAACCCTCAAATTAATGCTGAAGAAACAATAACAATGTTACACTAATCAGAAGCAAGTCGTCAATGAGGACCATACTAAATGTGGAGGAGGAGAACATTATTGACAGAAAATACATCAAAGGAAAATAGTTACCAAACAAGGTTCACGGGTATATATGTTGAAGTGGTGAATTAAACTACTGGACTTTAGAATATGTAGTTACCATGCGGGATCATTCGTGTGCTACATAAACAAGGACTCAGGTGATGAACCAGTGTTTTATCTTAACCACCATAACCTGAACTGTCATTGCAAAGGAACTCATGAAGACTAACACCAAGTCATGTCAGATCTCAATCAAGCTATTCTATTGATTTCTATTTATCATTTTGACATGAACAAAAATTTCTATTAATGGTTTGGAAATGAAAGATCAGGTTCATACTCAATAAAACATGGGGAAAAACCTTAAAATCAACTTAGTACAAACTCAATGGACAAAGATAGTGACTGAGAACAGCTAATGTTATATACCTCAAGAGCTTCATCAAGTTTTGATAAGTAATCTTTTGTTGACGTCCCAGTCTGTTAAATAATGTAAACAGATGTCATCTAACTAGAAAATTTGAAAGAATCAATATCTGTACACCTCATCAGTAAATTATTCTCACCGGTACTTCAACTTTCTGATCAATGTATCTCCCGGCTTCGTAATCCTGAACAACAATACAGAGAAATTAATGGTTCAAACACAATGCCAATCACGATACAAGTATCTCTTTTGTCTTGGTCTGCTATTACAACCTAGCGGAAGTAAACTGAACCAAAAAGATAAGAAGAAAAAAATAAAAAGAGGTAAAATGAAAATCACGGACAAAATAGTAATAGTAATGTAATGAACAAAGATGACTTCTACAGATACAAATGAGAATGAAACGATAACTTACAAGAGGATAAATATGAGGATTGTACATATCAAGAATATAAACTCTTCCTGCCAGCATGACAGAAGACCAATCAATATCATGACAGCCAAAGAAGGCTACAAGAAAGGTTAAGAAGCATACTGTCATTAGAAAAATCCAATTCATGCCCATTTCCTTGGTGTGCATCAAGATCAATAATCATCACCCTGTTGATTTTTTGTGATAAATGAGCAGAAGAAGCATCTGATTTATAAAAATCCTATCTCATTACTATGTCAGTGAATTAGCACGTGTTGCATGCATAATTACCTTGAAATATTTAGACGCACAAAGGCAAAATGTATGCAAAGAGAGATGTCTGCATAAGCACAAAATCCACCTCCTTTTGCCGCTGAACAATGATGGAACCCACCCCCAACATTGATAGCCCATCCACGTTCTTTAGCAACCTTTGCAGCCAATATGGTTCCTCCAACCTATAGTTACATTTAGCATGAGCTTTTTGAACCAAAGAAAAAAGGAAATAAAGCCCAATAGATAATCTCACCTGCTTGCGAAAAGGAAAAAGAACTTTCTGCTGCACAAGACAATTGGGCAATAAGGCAACAGGGGGAACCTAAATGCCATACGTTAAAGGATCAGCTACTAAAGTTATAACCAAAGAAAATAATTAATACATCAAAGAATAGTTTCTATGATGTTTCAGTCAAGATGAAGAACAAGAATTTGAACATTATCTTTTTTAAATCCAAATTCTTATCAAGTACATTAGAAATCACATAACAAATAACAAAAAAATTGCAAGCCTCACCTCAACGATGATGGCAACGTTTGTGCTACTCTTTAGGCTATTCAAGTATGATTCTGGGTGCACCTATCACATATAAAAGCTAGCTAAGAATATTTGAAGTACTCCTGCAGCAGCATCAAATTGAAATACAATCCTCCATGTTTCCTAAGCAAGTTGTTCAAACAGCCAAGAGACAACACAATCAAATACTGGAAGAATGTAACTTGACCAGATGAAAGCACCCAATTCACATAAAAGAAACATCACATGAACATTCTAGATCCCCAAGGATGAATTGCAAGAAAAGAATCAATGAATTTTATTAAATGATCAAGGAGTTATTTGGGTCACCATCTAGCTATAATATGTACAAGTACCAACACAATGTGAATGAAGTCTCAATTAGAGAAGTAGCTACTACCACTAGAAGGTCCTCTTTGGTAGCCTCCAGAGGCTCAACTATGTGCTTTTTATCCAGAACACCTCCCACAATAAGGAACTGACAGATACGACCCCATTTAGAAGAATCAAAAGGATGCCTATATTTGCATAATAAATAAGTCAACGTTAGTACATTTAGCTATGGAAAATGAGGAACTGACAAAAATGATCCCATTTAGAAGAATCTAAAGGTGCCTATATTTGCAAATAAAAACAAATCAACGTTAGCCCAGTTAGCAATGGCAGAGAACATAGGCAATCTGATTTTAAAGTTATTCTGCAATAACTAAAACCCCCGATCTCCTGGAAACAAACCCACATGTACACTGTCCAGTTTAATCTACAATTATCGCTTATATTAACGAAGTTTCCAAACTATAAAGATGTCAACACCTATAAGTTAACTTTGTTATTAGGTGAAGTCTTCAGGGCATCCTAGAAACTACTTTACACACTTATTTCACACTTGCTCAGTTTACATTGAATTTCAGAACATCTCTGTCGACTTATCCCAAAACGTTTTCCAATATCGCAGCGTTCTTTGTCTTTATTGATGCAAAGTACCATGCATGTGAGATAATTCATACATGTATGTGTGCATCATTTTAGCTCAATTACCCAGGATACTTTCTAGTTTCATCCATTCAAACGATAGTTAGTTAGCACCATCTAAACTTAACAAATTATGTTTCAGTATTCATTAATCTGTCCATAATAGTCGTACTTGATTAGCATCTTTTTATACATAAATTGTATCATCAACCAGGCACCACTTCCACTGGCAATTAATTTTACTCCTACTTTTCTTTTTAATCATAAACTGACAAAAAAACATAATAGCATGAAATTGACAAAATATTCACTAATTTCCACTACAAAAAACAAAAGAAATAATAATATATGATGATCGTGCTTACAATTTTTCGATACCGAGGAAGGCAATATCATACGAAGACGAATAAATCAGAGGAACCTGATTAATCCAGCAAAAAAAAATTTTAATTACTTATTCAGTAAAAAAAATTGAGGAAATTAACATACTAAATTAATTGTAACTAGTACTTTAGAAGAGGAGACGTCGAAGTAGAGCTTGCTCGATAGAATTCGGTTACGCCGCAGGGTTTCGACGTCGTCGTTTTTGGGAGCTGCGGTGGTACTCGTGGAAGAAAAGCTGCCGGCGGCGGTTGTGGTTGAAGTCGACATAATAGAAGTCGCAGATGGCACGGTCAGAGGAAATTGAGAGATCGCTGAAAACGTAACGGTTGAAAATTCGATGAGGCTTAATAGTGGTGGTGACGACTCGCAAGAGACGGAGAGAAAGAAGTGAGTCACTGAGTTGAGTTGGGTTGAGTTTGACTCGGTGGGGGAAGAAGAAGAAGAAGAAGAAGAAGAAGACGTCGATAGGGGGATGGCATGAAAATGGAACTGGGAGAGTGTGAGAATGACACGTGTGGGCGTAAATCCGAGTAATCACCAGTCCAATTTCAATTATATGGATCCACCTCAATCGACACGCAACAACTAAGATTGGGCCTCATAATATGTAAATCATTTAGTGGGTTGATCCAATTATACAGTTTGAAAAAACCCAATAACTATTTTTGCCTTCTCTATTTTTTTTTTTAAAACTAATAATTCTTATACAAATATGAAGTATGAGAGGGATTACAAATATTTCTAGCGGGAAAGAATAGAAAATTGAACAGTTAGAACTCTATCACTCCACTCCAGAGGTTGGAGTTCGAATCCCATCAATACCATTTCTCCCCCCATTGTAATAGTGTAGGTTGATAAAAAAAAAAAAAAAAACTTCTATCTGTAATCGAATTAATTCCCTCAGCAAATGCCAAATGTTGTTGTACGAGGACTTTAGTGGCTCAAATCTAACTGTGTTGATGTGATATCAATCGGAATCATTTGTTTGATTTTCTTTTATTTTTTGGTTTTTTGGAAAAAAAAAAAGAAAATTTTGAATATGCGGTCCAGTGCATTTGATATATTTCATAAGATGTGTTCTCTCTTTTTAAATAATGAACAGTTCAAATATATCCTCTGCCAGTCTTCTGAAAATCATATTTTAATTTTTAATTATCAATTTATTATCGTAACTGTTCTTCGGAAAGTCGAAAATATTAGTTGCTTCTCAAAATTTTCCAATGAGCACTTTTAAAGCACCTGATGGTAGTTTATATGAATCAAATCAATCAAAAAGGCTTTTAGCTGGAAAAAAAATGCTATAATCATTTGAGCAAAAGTAATGGGGATGGCAATTTTTTGTATCTAATTCTTGAGAAGAAGTTATCAAGCACAAGTCAAAGAACACAAAAGATGGTGACTATACAAGGAAACAAGAATGTACCACTATCATAAGAAAAAAAGTTGTCTTGCATGAACGTCAATTGTCTAAATTGTCACTTGAATGGTCATGGGGAGATCGTACAAGGGATGACCAGGTCGTCACAACAGTTTTTCTTCTTTTTGGGTTTACAATAAAAAGAAGCCAGAAAGGGTTACTTTTGGGCCGACAATCAGTTAAAGACAGTTAGTACGAACTATAAGTCCATCAAAAACCACTTATGGACCAAAGTGCATATAAAAGTTTGCATTATGTTCATCAAAGCACCTCTTATGGATTGTATGGTTTCTCCTATGCTTGGTGTTAGTGGCTCCGTTTGAATAGCATTATGTGAAGTGTTTTTTAAAAATTATTTAAAATAATTATTTGAATTGTTTTTGTTGACTTTTTTAAAAAAGAAAAAAAATGTTTGGATTGTGAAAAAATTTTTAGTTTGTTTTAAAACTTTGTAACAACTTTAGATACTTTTTACACAATTATTCACAAAACAAGCATGTTTATGTTCAAAATTTATTTAGAAAACCTAAAAAAATCACGAATAACAAGATAAGATTCATTGTCAATGGGTTTTGAGGTGAGTTTTTGTAGAACAAGCACTAGTACCAAACACTCGGGAGTGCCCGATACCAATGCTCGTTTCACAAAACCCACCGACAATGAATCTAATATTGTTACTCGCAAATTTTTCAGTTTTTCTAAACAAATTTTGAACATAGACGTACTTATTTTGTAAATAATTGTGTAAAAAGTCTTTAAAGTTGTCACAAAATTTGAAACAACATTTGAAATTTAGAATGAAAACTTGGTGGGAAAATTTGAATAAAAATTTTGACCAAAAATTTGAATAAAAAATTTGTTAACTTTTTCTCAAAAAAATTTCAATATATCCAAACACACTTGCAAAATTTTTTCCCAAAAAATTCCAAAAAATAGCATCCAAACGGAGCCAGTTATTCTCCCCTAATGAACTGGGATTTAGCGCCCATAGGGCCATAGCATGTATCAGATGTTGTCTTACCAAGTTTCCATGAAAATTATTTGACTAGACCGATTATCGACTCTTCGTTGCTGTCTGATCAAACCTGTTACTATCTTTTATCAATGGGCGATGTATACTTGAGATTAGAGGAGCATTAGAATATTTGCAAAATGATGCAACACAATTGATTGGACTTTATTTTGGACATCGCATATTGAGTGTTAAGGTATTTATAGATTTAGATTGAAGCCAAATTTTGTGACTCATCAATAAAGAAATTAGGAGAGAAAAGAAGAAAGAGAGATTGTACGAATAACAATGATTTCATCACCATAGGATGAAAGGTCTTGTCTGTCGTGAATTTCTATCGTCTCAAACACTATTTGGGTGACGAGGATTTAAGTGCCACCATTGTTGGAGTCTTGCTAACATGAATCTTCAAAAGAAAATATTGGCAACTTGTTAATTGTTATGCTTATAACATGAATCTTCAAAAGAAAATATTGGATACTTGTTGATTGTTATGTTTATAACATGCGATATTTAGTTCTTGAAGTAAAACAACTCAAGAGAGAATGATGTTCAAATTTCGTAGTTTTTTGCACGCCCTTTAATTTAAGTCAAATTGAAATTATATATGGTATGTAGCACGCTAAAAAGGGTATTTGAATAATATTTGTTTCAATTTAGAACCTAGAATTTCATACTTTATGCGCAATTGAGAGTTAAAAAAAACATATTTGCACTACTACTAAATCTTCTCTCGAATTTTTGTGGGCAAATAGGAAAATAGTAATAGTGGTAACAAAATTAAAAATGAAAACTATATAGAAGTTTGAGATGAAAAGTCCTTGAGGAAAAGATTTATTCAACTACTTATATCTTCTGTTAAAAGCACCTTATACTCTGACATCAACCACAAAATAGTAAAAGTAACGTGCAAGGTTGAGGACATCCAAAGAGCCATGATTGATTCAGTTTGTGGCTAGATGGGCTCGTGAGCTTGCTACATAATCGAGATTTCGTTCATCTAGACAGGCTTGCATGGTGTAGATTATTGCTTGAGTTCTCTTGTACTTTGGACGTTACATGTATATGTTACGGTCAGGTGAAATTAGATGATGCAAACAAAAATGATAAATATATTTAAAAAAATAATAATAAATTATCAATAAATTGTATCAAGTTTTTAAAATTATTTATGTCTCGTCATTTAATATCACGTCATCACAACATTTTTGCCTGATTAATCATTCAAAATATAATCTTACGTACGTCTTCTCAATCAAGGGAAAAAAAAAGCAAAAGTTTTCTGTGCAATGGGATGGGTGCCACACAAAAATGGAATGGAAAGACAAAAAAAAAAAAAAAAATTAAAGGAGACTAACGTATCAACACTCTTGGATTAAAGGTCTCGTGACTCTTATCTAACGTGTATTTTCATCTTTTGAATTTGCGCAACTTCTATGGGTCAGGATTCTTGTAGAATGTACGAGCGCTGATGAAGATTGATGTGCCATCTAACTAAAAGTGACGGGTGCCAATTTTTTGTTTCTGTTCCTTTTCCCTAGTCTGCCAATATAAATTACTCTAGAAAATGCTACCAAGAGAACAAGAAACTATTCCGTTTCTGTGTCTGGAGTCTGGACACTTAAGAAGAAGTTATCAAACACAAGTTAAAGAGACAAAAGATGGTGACTTTACGAGGAAACAAGAATGTAACCATTATCATAAAAAAAGAAGTTGCCCGACATGAATTTCCATTCTTCTGTACTTGGTATCAGTTAATTCTTCCGTGGAGAACTGGGATTTAGCGCCAATAACATGCACTGGGTGTTGTCTTGCCAATTAAGTTTGCATGAAAATTATTGGACTGTACCGACTATCTTTCTCTTTGTTGCTTTGTGTTCTTATCTGTTATTATCGTTTATCAGAAGGCGATGTATACTTGAGATTCGAGGTGCGTGAGAATATTTGCATAATGATGATTGGACGTTAATTTGGATGTCGCATGTTGATGTCGATGAGGCATTTATAGACTTATTAGAAAGAAGCCAAATTTTAGTGACTTATCAATATAGAAAGTAGGAGAGAAAAGACGAATGAGATTGTACTAGGAAGCAATGATTTGTCATGACTAAATGAGATGAAAGGTCTTGTCTAACGTGAATTTTCATGTGATTGCTAGAGTCTGGCTAACATGAATCTTCAAAAGAAAATACCAGCAACTTGTAAATTGTTGTTCTTATATAACATGCAGTATTTAATACTTAAGTAAAACAACTCAAGAGAAAGATATTCAAAAGGCTTTTTAATTTACGTGAAATTACAAGTAGACAAGAAATTAAATAAGGCATTCGGATAACATTTTTTTTCAACTTATAACTGAGAATTTCATACTTAATCGCAATTGAGACTTAAATACCATACTCATACGAGCAGTAAATTTTTCTCTCGAATTTTCGTGGGAAAATAAGAAAACAATAATAAAATAAAATTACAAATTGAAAAGTTTGAGATAGAAAGCACTAAAAAATTTCATCAATCTACTCATATCTTCTGTTAAAGCACCTTATGCTCTTGTATGAATCACAAAATAGTAAAAGTTACATGCAAATGCTGGCATCAGGCTGAGGACATCCAAACATCCATTATCACCATTGGACGTGTTGATTCAGCTTGCGGCTAGATAAGCCTGTTAGCTTGCTAAGCAGTCGAGATTTGGTTCATCCAGGCAGGCATGTATCCGGGCAAATTATTGCTAGTTTCTCCTGTAGTTGGATCCTAGCAAATATATTTTTATCAAGGTATGTATGCTTATGTTACGGTCATCTTTAATTATATGGCTCTATAAAAAAAATGATAAATATTTTTTTAAAAATAAGTTATTAACCAATTATACCAGTTATTTACGTATTATCATTTAACTACACGTCATCACAATATTTTTTTCTGAATCGTTCGAAATATAATTTTCGTATTTCTTTTTCAATCAAGAAAAAGAATTTTTCTGCCGGGTTATGAGACGGTTGGCAAAACAAAAGTGGAGTGGAAAGACAAAGGGGTTTAATGGACAGTAGCAGTTGTTGTTTTCCCCAAAAAAAAAAAAAAAATGGACAGTAATGAACCATAATTCTTGGATTAAAGGTCTTTTGATTTTCAGCTAACGTGTGTTTTCATCTTTTGAATTTGCGCGACTGCTATGGGTCAGGATCCTTGTAGAATGCACGAGCCCTGACGAGGACTGATGTGCCATCGTCATTGGTCTTCTTGTCCAACAAGAAAGGATTAATATTGTGGCTAGTTCGCCTATACTATTAATTCTAAATTGATAGCGTTACTTTAACCATGAACGATTTTTAAAGGTAGAAATGTCGAAAATAGTAATTTAAATAGTTGATGAGAAACATATATGGTTCATTGCGCCAATTAATTAAAATTAAAAAATAGTGAATAATATTCTAGATTGGAATTATAACGAATCGAGTCCTTTACGAATAGTTCAGATTCGAATCGAGTTTGAACAAAAAGTATGATTCAATTATTTTGTCAAATCGAATTTGAGTTCATATCTATTCGGCTTGAGTTCGACTCGATAAAATTTGAATAAATTATTTTTATATAATATAACATATCGAATCGAGTTGGAACTATCAAATATAAATTAACTAGAATTCAAATTTTAAGCTCGTATTAAGCTCGAGGTCAAATTCGAATTCAAATTCAAATTTTCAAATCGGACTTAATAGTTTTAAAGTTCGATTCGATTCGTTCACAACTCTAATTTTGATCCGCTTGTGTTAGTTGTGTATTACATATTTGAAGGCAAAAATATTTTTATAATTCAAAATTTTCATTTAAGGGAAGTGGGTTTTGTTTCACAGCGGACTAGAAAGAGGAGTAAGACACTTTTCTATCCCTGCTTTCTAATCAACTTCTTATCAGATTGTCAACAGGCAACGTAATTATAGTAAACAAGATTATAATGATGTAACGCCGTAGCTTTTGGTCATTATTCATTAAACGTTACTGAAAAAATAAAGACTAATTTTTTTTCTCATCTAAAATGAAGCATCTTATAGTTTTTTTTTTTTATTTAAAACATTCGACACAAGGCCTACAGAAGAAATAGAAAAATAAATATTTAAACCAATTCCATAAAAAAAAAAGGACCAAAAAAAAAAAAACCATCGTACTTGGGCACTAGCATTAGAATCATATACCATCAATTATGATATTGACCCCCAGCAGTCGGCAGGTACTGGCCAGGGTGGAGTTCACATCTCAGTTGCGTGCTTTTTTTTATTTTTCCAGCGCACCAACTGGCATTTCTCGGTTGGGAATTGACATACGAGTCATCGTTCAAGTCGATTACGTGGTTCTCCCGCCTGTGGTAATGGTCTGATTACGTGGTTTACCAGCATGCAGTAGCTAATTTTTTAACAAAAACTAAAAAAAAATGAAATTTCATTCCAATTGGGTGCCTTCCTACAAATATAAAATTGAAAAAGTTTAAAATATTCTTACTTTTCAAATATTTAGGAATTGTTCTCAACAACCTTTTTATATATGATTTTAGTGTCTTATATTAAAAAATTTATTTTGAAACGTTCTCAACTGTTTTTTTTTTTTTGCCTTTGAAATTTTTAAGCTAAAATCAAGAGTAACTGAATTTTAACTTTTTTAAAATTAATTTTTAAAAAATCAAAATCTGTTAAAAATAAGCTCAGTATAAGTGGATATACATGTTCATTCGGTATGTTATCACATGTTGATTAGCAAATAAGGTGGACCCTACATATTTATTTTTAATTATTTATATTAATCAACTCTACTTCTCTTAATACTCGTGTCTAGTCAAAAGACATGAGAGTGATAACAAGTACTCAATGACCTTAACATTGAGGTCATCCAAAACCTAATTTTTGGAAAAATACTAGCAAATTTAATACGAGGCATTTGGTTAAATTTATCAATCACTATCGTGATGAATATCATTAATTTTACTATAAATATGAGTTTTGATGATTCCTCAACATGTTTAGTTTAGTAATAGAATAATTATCATTCTTCCAAAAGGATTAATAAGTTTTATAGAATAGTATTTTAGGAAAACCATATAGATCCCAAATAATCACTTTAATTCTCACTAAAAGATAATGATAATTATTTTTTAAATATCAACAATGAACATTAGTAGTATTACTGATACTTATCCCCTTCTTGATTCCCCCTAAAACAAACACCACTTTAGTGGTAAAAGGGTTCTACTTTCCAAAAAGATAAAAACATAAACCCCGCTGTATCAAATGCTTGATGACACATTAAATTATTAAATACGACGTAGCATTCCTTTAATCCTCCAAAGAAAACAAGGCAAAGATTCGGTTATTAAGTGCTTTAATCACATTGGTCACTTTAAGTTGACTTCATAATTAAAAAAAATGCACAAATGCCCATATGTGAATGGGCCATATACATCTACTTCAACATTTACCTAAACATAGTACAAAAAATACTAAGAATATTTAACTTGTTAAACTTTAGCTTTACAAGCAATTCTAAGTTCTAAACCACAAATTCTTGTCCAAACATCCACTGACCTTAATAATTAATTTAATAGGTCAATTGCTTCTAATCATGGACATTAAAATTATAGTATGTAAACTTGCAATAATTTCGTAGTTAATTATGTTTATTGTCTTCTTCGTTAATGATAAAGACAGTTCACAGTATATTTCTATCTTTAGTTAGAATCGAACTAGATGGATTTTACGTACGTAGTAGAATTTTAATAATTCTCTGTGTGAAAGTCATATGCATATACTACAAACACAACCAATTGGATGCCCCTTAGGAGATTCGAAATATTACATTTTGCTAGTTTAAATTATTGGTATTGGACTATTCAAAACTTTTACTGTCAAAATAATATTAGGAAAAAAGGATTACAAATTAAACGTACAAGAAAAGGCAATTGTTGTGCGAAAGCCATGTCATTTAGTATACGAACTATTATCAAGTATCAATACAACTTGATAAAAAAAAAAAAAGGCAAATTCATCTACTCACATACTTTGAATTAATCCAAATGTGATAAAAAAATAATATGATATTAACATCCAAATGAATAGTAATACAAGGAAAGGTTTAGTATAAACTACACAAGTCTTCCATCATAATCCTATGCTAATAACTCTACCACATTAGCTGATATCTGCACTATAACTTTGTCAATTTATGCAGAAGTTCAAATCTGACTCTCAAAGATGTTGATCACAAAATTGCACTTGTACCAAAAAGGGATAATTTCACATACGGCCATGAGGTTTTCATAACGGCAGCCCCTCAAGATTAATAATTACATTTACATCCCCTATTTTTACATTTTCGATAACAAGATAATCCAAAAAAACCAACTAAATATCCTAAAATATCCTGAATTGCTTTTTTATTAAAAAAAACATTAAATATTAATTAATAGTTTATGAAAATGTCAAAAGTAGTCATACTCTTGTATCAAATTTTCAATCTTCATTAGATTCTATTTTTCAAAACCCAATTATCTAATTAATCTAAATAACTTTAAACCAAAATCCTTTGATTGTGGAAAATAACTTTAATAACCTTGCTTTGGAATGAATCCAAACTCTCTCCTTCCAAAAAAAAAAAAAAAAGAAAGAAAAACACAAACAATAAATAAAAAAAATATAAAGACATCAAACTCAAAGTTTCGCGTCCCTCCAATTGGGTCTTTCCAAACTGTTTGCACATGATTTTTGTATTAAATTGGTTATCTCATTTCTTATCAATTTACTTATTTATAAAATTTGTGAATAAAGATGCAAAAAATAGAACACTAAGTATGTGAAATTATCCCACAAAAAATAATCAAGAAATTGGAATACTTTTTTTTGTATTTGTTTTTTTATTCACGTTCTTTGCAATCTGCTGAGTTGGCCATCAAAGCCATTCTGAAAGACAACAAGTGGAATGACGACGTCAGACACATCCGCATTTTACTCAAATTCTGGTTGTCATATACAAATAGCTATTTGCGACTTTTAAGATAAGATTCTCGCTTGTCACATCCCACACATGTTTTATGCCCCATCAGACACTAGAAAAATATACAATACACCATGTGCACTGCCACGTGGTGTACTAGAACCAATAATTTATCGCCATGTGACAATAGTGGATCATACCTTGTATTATTTGGCGATGTGTGATTGGTTCTAGTGCACCACGTGGCACGCCACGTGGCGCGCGTGGTGCACGTAATACTCACTCCATCAGACACGGCTTCTACATTCATAGGTATCGTCTGATATATTAACACAAGTTCGAAAATTTTATTCAACTATATGTGATTTGATTAACGTTTTGAATCAAATTTTAATGAGCTCGATTAGATGGATTTATTTGGAAATAAATAGAGAGTCGAGTAATTAAAATTTTACGATTTTATCTTAGACGTCGGAGGTCGAATTCTACTAATATCACTTCTTTCTCCATTGCAATAGTATAGATTTATAATAAAAAAAGGAGATGGATTTATTCAGGTATAAATTTATTAATATATGCTAAACCAAATTGAGATTAAGCCACCCTTAAAAAGTTAATGAAAAATAAAAATTTTGTCAAATTTGATCGTGTTAGTTGACTAGTCATGTGGAGCTAACTCGATTCAAGTATTCCAACACCACTCGAGCAAGAAATCTAGAGGAACCAATTTGCAAATTAATAAAATCAAATGATAATGATCAAACAAAATTTTATGTGTGAGAGAATGAAAAATTAACTTTCAACAATTAAAAACTCAAGAATAGTCTCGAAGCAATAGACTTTCGACAAATTTTTAAAATTATGCTCTAAATCATTTTCAATTGATACCCAATTTATAGGCTACCAAAATATTCAATAAGTAAAAACTTACATACAAAAATAATTACCTAACAAAACACCAACTGTTAAATAAGAAAACAACTTGAAACTTGATTCCAATAAAACTACTACAAGTTAAATCGGAATTTCCCGATGTTGGTTTATTTTGGGGGAAAAAAACCATTCTGCCGCCTGCCTTGGATATTGAGTAGTAGGTTGTTCATCCCGAGGTAAGATTAGTGTTTGGATAGTTGTTTTTTGAAATGTTTTTTAAAAAATATTACTATAATAATTTTAAAGATTGTTCTTACTAAATATGTATGTGAGATAAAAAATATATTTAAAAAATATATTTTTAAGAAACATTAACAAACGAACAGATATATTTATTCAAGTAATACCTATTATTTAGTATTTAGGAGCAATTTGATTCGCATTTAAGAAACAAAATGCAAAAGTGAAAATCATAAATCCCAATATCACCATACGATTTATGTTATTCCTTTCTTGAATTGAGCTAGAATGGGTATCAATACATTCATGAAATGAACAATTTGAAATCTAAGTAACAACGGGAAATAAAAAGAGACGAGTGTCTATATGCGTGTACATATTTATGTATATATATTTTATACATACATATATATGTATATATGTGTATATTGTATGCATATATACATATACATACATATGTATATCCATATACACATATATGTGTGTATATGTATACATAGATGTATGCGTGTGTGTGTATATATGCACATATGTATACATGTATGTACGTATATATACATATACACATATGTATTTGTATGTATGTGTATACATATATGTATATATGTATGTACATATAGATATCTATGTGTACCTATATATACACACACGTACATACATACATATATACACCCACATCTATATATGTGTGTGAACTGTACGGGGCGCATTAATTTGGATGTCCATTCTTTACTTTACGAGCATAAACCAAACCCTCCCTCCGTATTTAGTCGCTTAATTGTTTTTTAACGTCCACTCATCAAATCAAGGGAGGTCCAGTACGTGGAAAGTAATCCCGTAAACAATTGTGGGTACCACATATCAGATCCATATTATAAATTACTGTCCATATATATATATATATATAAAATAAATCAGCTCCAACTGTTAAATGGATGAAAAGAAGTAGAAGAAAAGAAAAGAAACATTCCCAGCTATGAATCAAGAAAGACGTGAGGATCAGTAATGCGTTGTGTCTGTTCGAATGATTTCAATGGACTCAACCAGCAATTCTCTGGTAAACTTTCACAATAACATGTGCTTCATAAATCATACTTACTCGTTAGATTTTATTATTATGTTGAGTTAATCTTTTTTTGGTTTTGTGACGTGAAAATTACAGGGAAGTTCTTTAACATTTTCGGAGAAAATATGTGCTGCATTTATCCCATTTATAGCAATAGCTGAAGCATTGATTTTCGCCTTCTCCGGCTGTTTTGAATGCCAACCCACCAATCGTTTTTTTTCCCCGCCGTCCCAAGAAACTGCAATATGGCTACAAGGAACTAGCTCGACTCTCCCAAGAATCTTTCTGTAATTTTCGTTTTCTTATCACTTTTAGTTCTTATGCTTTTGTTTATCTTTTTATCTGGATTCTTGTGTTGAGAATTATACTGAGGAACTTAAATTGATGTCATGTTTCCGTAATTTTGTTTCCTGTGCTCTAAATTTTTTGAAACTGGAGTTTAATGGGCTTTGTTTTTCATGGCAATGGGTGTTTGTTTGTACAGATACTGGAATTGTTGATTGTAATTAAAAATTGGTTTTCGATTAGCTACATCTAATCTTGAGTAGCATTTTATTGACCTCCAAATTTTACACGAGAGTTGGACTTAGAAAAGAAAGGCTCGAAAAGAATTGGTTTTTGTATCGGATTTCAGTTTGAAGTTTTATATTATGTTTAGACAGTTGGGAAGAGATGGAATCAAAAGTTGATGTATTTAATGGCTTGTAATTTTGCAGTCTCAATAAACGAAGTGGAGGCATTGTATGAGTTGTTTAAGAAGTTGAGTAGTTCGATTATTGATGACGGGTTGATCCACAAGGTATTCTTACTCTGTTCCTGCTTAATGTGAAGGTTTACCCTTTGGTTGGTCTGTAATATTTTTACTTCTCTTATTTGGTCTTTGATCTGACTTTTTAAAGGTGTATTGGATTTTTCTCGTTAAAATCTGATTCTTTTTTAATGCATTTGTAGGAAGAGCTTGAGCTAGCATTGTTAAAAAATCCATTTGGTGAGAATCTTTTTCTGGACCGGGTAAATGCTCTGCAAAGTCTTGCTTAATATTGTTCATTCTTTAGTGGGATTCAAGTTATTTATTCGTTGGAATTTGTTTACTATTGGACATCCCCGATAATTTATGTTCAATACTTGTAATAAACTGGGGACATCAAAATCTTCCATTTTTGTGCCTTTTTCATCTTTATACGGGATTCATTCGGTCCCCTTCTTTCAGAGTAATATACTTCATTTTGGCGAAGACCATGACTCTCACTAATTAGCAGGGAAAGCAACAGATAAATAGCTAAATGCGAGATACATTTGTTGTGGTTCAAGATTAATTTATATTAATGTCCTTATCTCTGTCAACGTTTGCCAAATGCTTAGCACCACTTGTTGTTTATGTCTGTGACTTCTGTGTGTATTATGATAGCCAAAGACTGATTCCTATGCACAGTACTACATTTCAGACTGGAAGTCTCCAAATTCTGGCATTTTTGCACCGTACTTTCAAGTTTTCTTGGGTTTCAAGTTTCTGGTCATTTTGAAGCTTAATATCGCATGAAATTGTCATAGCTCAGTACATGTTATACTGCATGCTATGTCACATTTAGTATATCGCTCTACCTGTTAAGGCATCACTACAATATGTTTGCACTGTGTTCAGATTCTTGTACATTCACTTGGTTTGCTTACTGACTCTGCTGGTATCGTGCAGGTTTTTGATCTTTTCGATGAAAAGAAAATTGGTGTAATTGAATTTGAGGACTTTATCCATGCCCTGAATGTTTTCCATCCCTGTGCTCCAATGGAGGACAAAATAGATTGTGAGTGACTGGATACATTTTTTGGCTGATAGAATGGCATCTGATTTATAGTGCGCTGACTAGATTTGCATTGTAATTCTTTTGCAGTTGCCTTTAGGCTTTATGATCTGAGACAGACAGGATTCATTGAGCGAGAAGAAGTAAGTGCTTTAGACTTTGAATATCGTGTTAGAAGAGAATGCCCCTGAAGCTAATACTATAGTAGTACAAGTTCTATAAGTTACTGACCACACATGATCTTAAGTTACTGACTTTCATTTAATGCTGCTTGTGAAATTGCTTCTTGAATTTAATTACAAGCCAGTCAAAGGGAAAGAAAAAAGAAACCTTAAATTTTGCATCTTCTCTTTCCATCTTTTTTCATTCACAAGACTGGAGTGATTGCCTTGAGGCAAAATTACTTAAACATTTTAAAGGGGAGGAATGACATTACTACTAAAGGAATGGAAAGAGAAGGGAAGTTTGTTCAATTTTGCAATTTCCGTTCTGCACAATTTGTAAAAGACTGAGGAAAGTTTTAATTAAATAAACCACCCATTTGTCTAGCATTTTTTTTTTTAAAATTCCATTCCAACAAATAAGTTTAGGAAAGTTGTTGATCACATATTACTTTGACATTCACCTAATGCTGCTTATGGCATGCTTCTTGAATTTAGTGACAGACCAATCAAAAGGAAACAAAAGAAACCTGAATATCGCATTTTCTTTTTCCACATTGTTTGCACAAAGTTTTTTAAAACTGTAATAAACGTAGTCCTTGTGTCTGCATTCTAAATTGCCTGAAAAAAAGTCCTTAAGATGTCAAATCTCTCATTTCAAATCCTTCATGCAAAAGCAATTTAGACTTTATGGTGTTACTAACAAAGTTTTACTTCAGGTCAAGCAAATGGTGATTGCAATTCTAATGGAATCTGAGATGAGTTTGTCTGATGATCTTCTGGAGCAAATTATTGACAAGGTATAAGTCTTTTTAAGTTTAATCTGGGTTCCATGCTTGCTAAGTGATCTCTTTGTTCATAAATCATGCTGTGACTAGGCATCTTATTCCTACTTGTAGACTTTTGCTGATGCTGATGCAGACGGGGATGGTAAAATTAATAAAGAGGAGTGGAAGGATTTTGTTATTCGGCACCCCTCACTCTTGCGAAACATGACTCTTCCATACTTGAAGTATGTCACTTTCTTGTGGCTTCATTTTTATATGCTTGTCATTCTTTGTTTTCTCTTACTATTTTCCACATTCTTGAAGTCACCTTCTGGCAAAGACGCCTAACTGTGGTGTGTGCACTCTATATCTCAGCTTTTATGTACTTTTTGTCCTCTCCTGCAACGTATACCAGTGCCCTTCTCTTTCTTTTGCTTTGTTGCTAAATCAATGCCCACACTAAGAATTGTGCTTTTATGCCCAGAGAGAGAGAGAGAGAGAGAGAGAGAGAGAGAGAGAGAGAGAGAGAGAGAGAGAAGGGGATTGTATTTCCACTCATGAAGAAGGAAGGCCGTTAAGGTCTTTGACCAGTGTAGCTTGTTAGAGAATAATGTTGTTTTAAAGGATACTCTTTAGTCAATTTTGAAGAATTTAAAAACATCTGACTGTGATTTTATAATTTTCCAGAGACATCAGCACTGCATTCCCCAGTTTTGTTTTCAATACAGAGGTTGAAGACTGATATGCTTAAATGAAATTTTGAGGAGAGTTTCACCGTCTGGGTGGCCACGAGGTTACACATGGATACTTTTGGCTCTTCATCTTCTTGTTCCATGCGAGAGATATCAACCGAGTTTCTTGGGGTACAAAAATCACTTGTGGTACGAAGATCACTGCTTCATTGAGGAAGTGTGAGACTCGGATCAGTTAATATTTTTCTTATGGTGGATTGATCGACTTTGATAACTCATTCCTCACACAATCCAACTGAAAGGGCCCTGTACATACATTCATTCAGAAAAGTTATATGGGCAACTGTATTGCAGTATTTTATGCTCAGATCTTTCAGTTGGTCATCATTGTTTTTTTACATTACCTTTCATTTGTAACCAACCTTAGTTTTGGCTTGTGCTTTAGTGTGTTTTCTGTTCATTGTTGTACATGTACCTGCCATTTGCTCAGTTTCATGTTCTACTTTCTGGTATTGACTCATTTGTTTCTCTTTGCGTAGCATTATTTGGCAATTTGTCTACAGATAGGATTTTTCGGGTTTTTGTGCTTGGGAATTTGGAATATAATTAGGTTTTGAGTTTGACACAGTATTTGTAATAGTACATTGAATAAGTTAAAATCTTGTGCTTATGTCTTGTTATATTAAACCTTAAACTGATATCTGCATTGATTGGATGTAGTTGTCTAAGTCTTAACTCATAATTCAATAAACAAGCTCCACAGTACTCGTGGATCCTATCTTTGTTACTTGAGAAAAAGGCTCTCTCTCTCTCTCTCTCTCTGGGGTGTTTTTTTTTGTGTGTGAGTGTGTGTGTGTGTGTGTTTTTTTTTTTTTTTTTTTTTGGGGGGGGGGGGGGGGGTGGTTGTTTAAGAAAATAAGGAATTACAGAGTTGGTAATTGATTCTAAGGTCTTCAAGATTTATATTTTATGCCATTAGTTTACATGGTTATATGCTAATGACTGGAAAGAAAAGTTTGCAGGTCTCACTAATTTATGATTATCTATATAATCAGAATTTGTGTCCTTTTGAGGAGATTGTAGTTCCAATCCTTTCATAAAGATTCAGTTTTGGCCAAGAATGCTTTAAATCTTCGCAATCCGGTAACTTGTAAAAACTGGTGCTTGTCTTAAAAGTTGTGTCAGCATTTATAATTTGAATTAAACTGTTAATCTTTGCATTGCATATTGGATAATCTGAAACTTGCAATATTGATGTAAAAAATTTAAGATTCTAAATGAAGATAATTTGATGAACATGTTTCAACTGACCGCAATACCTCTTCTTTTTGGAGTTCAGAACGCGAAAGAATCTTTGGAAGCTGGATCCCCGGTTTCATCCACATCTCAGAAGTTTCATTTTTTTTTTTAATTTTTGAAAACATTGAATATCTTCCATTCCTTTCTTGATAGACCATGATCATAATATTCTGTGCCCATCCGTAAGACTTACCACTCTGACCTTTTTTATTGGTTTATGGGGATGAAATCTGCTTTGATTACCATTAGTTCGGTTTTAAATGTTTTGGAAGCAAACTTGGCTTGGCCATCTTGCAGTTGAATGAGATAATTGAAAGCAGCCTTTCCCTGGCAGAGTCAACGAGTGTAGCCTCTCAATTGCTGAAATTGCTTGGATTTGGAGGAGGGAAAACTCTAGAAACAAGCCAGTATGGTTTACCCTTTATTCATATGGGAGCTGGTGAATGGCCGAATGGTCTCATTGACATGGAACATGTCAAGGTTCAGTAGATGCATTACTGCACGTAGCAAAACCTAAAAATCGTATTAGTAATCGGTTGCATTTGTCTGTTGTTTTGGAGCCTTCACTGAGGATGAAAATCTGAATTTTTCTATTGCAATGCATGATATTAACTCCGAGCTATTGATCTATAGCAGAATGCTGAACTCGCAAAAGATATTGTGGAGGCCTAATTATTTTCAGAGTTTAAAGAGGTACTTGTGGTAAATATCGGCACATCTTTGAATTCTACCGAGCAAAGTAGACTAAGAATTTTTTTTGTAGATAGCAACGCATAAGTTGTACCATTCTTGTGCCACACTAAGAATTTACCATTCCTGTTTTTCTTATTTCAGTTCTTAGGATATATGTTTATTATATGGCGAAAATAATCAGGTTTTGATGCACTTTGTAAACATGCTGTGGCTGGATTTGGTGCTCATGTTATTTACTTTGTTTTTTCTTGCCTAGCATGTGTATTAAAGCACATGGATTTGATTATCTTGATTAATAATAATCAACTGCGATTTTATATTCCTATCTGGACATCTTAGAATATTTTCTTCCTTGATATTGTTATTCACAAATCAAAAGCCATACGTACCCTAAAAGACCTAGAAAATGTTTGACTGCAGCAACTCCATGAATTTATCTTTGCTACGAAAGCTTGATATACATGCTTTCTAGCAGGTTTCAACTTTAGATCAAGCAGAATCTTGAAGCTGTAATATCTGTTCTTACTGGTTATTTTGCTGCATCCTTGCTTAGTTTTAGTAATTCTGTCATGCGCTTCAGGAAGGTCATTGATTTAGGAAATTGGTTATTGAGTACGATAAATGTGTGGAATTATCGTCGTGTACTGCATATCTTTAATGGTAGTTACATACATATTTGGCTTTTCATAAACCTAATGTCCTTCTGTTGTCTCTTTGGTCTTGACTACTGGCATTTAGTCGTGTTGGAGCTTTGGTGATCCTTGTATTATCTGTCAATTCTGTAACTTCTGGTTCCACGAAGATGAGGTACTTCCCACTCTAGTGATCTAGATGATGCTGAATCTCAGGTTAATGGATATTGGTGTCTCAGAAATAATGAACATTGCCTTCTCTTGCTTCTTTTCCCTACCCCTGGCAGTTAGCGCACTGAATCTTTTGGTTAGGTTCTCTGATCTGCAGTAATAGCTTTCCAGTGATAGCTGTAATAATTATCATTTGCGTTCACCATCTACATGATAAACTTTTCTGATGATTTTTAGAATCTGAAGCAATTGTTTGAGCATCTCCTTGTCATGCAGCATGGAAGAACCTGGTGATACTGCTGATAGGTTTCTAAATGACGGCGTTCAAGGTTTAGAAGGCCCCAAAATATGGAGCTTGAAGGGAGGCAATCTTGAAGCTTCAATAACGACTGAGGATTAACCAGTAATATAGTCAAAGAGTCTTGCATTCTATAGGGCCTTTCTTATTTGTGCTTTTCATTTTTCTTTTAGGTTTTCCTTTTTATGGTTAGATAAAGTTGAAACAACGTATCCACTAGAATTTGATCTTTTTCAGTATAGCGCCATAATCTTTTCATCTTGGTTTTGCTTTTATTTATTGATAAAACAAACACAATTCACGGATGAAAACTCTAACAATTGTCAGAAGAATTTGATCTTTTTCAGTATAGGGCCATAACCTTTTCATCTTGGTTTTCCTTTATTTATTGATAAAACAAACACAATTCACGGATCAGGACTCAACAATTGTCAGAATAATGGTATGAGATAAATGTGGATTATTAAGTTTGTTGTCAAAATAATCGTATGAAATAAATGTAGCTTATAAAGTAACAAACGTAAACACTCCAAACAATAATTTTATGTTCTAAAGACAAGAAGTTTAAGATTTTCGCCCTTTTCTTACGAGTGGTCAAACTCCATTTAATCCCAAGTAGCAATCACCGCTCTGATGACAGAGCTCCCAGATCCAGTAATTCGCTATCTTGTGGAACACTTTTTAGATGCTCCATTATGATGTATTAATTGTCAAGCATTTAAAATTGGAATTTCCACCATCAAAAGACCAAGGATAAAACGGACAACTATCTATGGCTGCTTTTCTCTCTAATGCTACGACCCCACATTACTGTTTCTGTACCATGATGTGTGACGCCCGGTACGTTAGTGGTGTCAAATGTTATGGCAAACTGACATCAACGACAAAGAAAGATTCTAAACTAATCAAGAAAAGGAATGAATAAGAGGCAATGGTAAAGAAAGATTCTAAATTAATCAAGAAAAGGAGCAAGAGGTAATAGTAGTTTGAATTTCCAGGTTTCTTTCAATAAATAGAAGTATGTTTTTCACCAACCTCTCAAAGGAAGTTCCTTATCCCCTCATTTTTTATCCCCATAGAAGGGACTTCACATTACATTAGGCATCATCGAAATCTCCATTAACTGAGGCCAGACACAATCTAGCACTCTAATACATTGTTGTAACAGTAATTTGCCAATAAGAACCATGCAATAAGAAGAAGGGAAAAAGAAAACATTGCAATCACAAAAGGCCATCCCACCACGACAATTCCCAAGCACATTACTGCCACAAAAGGTAAAAATGACCTTAACGCTGATAAGCCATCAACCCACTGCCCTTTAAACAATCCTAGAGCTGCAACATTAATCATGTTCCATTGCATTGATCCCCCGTAGCAGAGCCGATTCAGACAATTAGCAACAAATGAGTGACAGTTGCATGTGAAAAGGTTGTATGATTTGTGCTCAAAGTGACGCATGCTTGACTGAAGAGCATCATCCCAGGTTATTGCTGTCCCATACTCGACATGTTTGTAACCTTGCTTACACGTGTGCCCAGCAAGGTTTTGGGGGAAGCAGCACTGTTTAAATATTGAAATTTTGCCACAAAAAAAAAAAAAGTGTTATTAACAGATGATTAATAATGAGGAGCAGCCTCTCCTCCTATTCTAGTAAATAAAGACACAAGCAAGAAAAGAAGAGGGGAAGGGGGGAAGTGTCGAAATTATGGGACTTAACTGAGAGAATAGAACAATTGACACAAGTATCAAGCGAGAGCAGTCGTAAAGCAATACCTGCTCTCTGTCTAATTGAATATATCTGGCTACAGAGCCAAATGAAAAATCATCAACATTCACAAAGTTAGATCCTGCAAAATCAAGAATAACACCATCCTCCATGCATATGCCAACATGTCCAATAAAAGGTGCCAACCATGAGACAACTGGGAGGGGTGTCCAAACTACACAACACGGGAACTTTGAATTCTTTGGATCAATCTCCCCAAGTGGCCACAATTCATGCTGAATCCTTGCAGAACTTCTATTTCCAATACTGTGGATAGGTGTAAGCTCCATCATAGAAAGTCTTCCTGAAGACATACAGCCATATACAGTCCAGTTGTCTTAAGCATTTCCAATTCAGACAACACCCTCCAACATATTTGATATGTAATTCACACAAAATGACCAAGATAGATGTATCAATTGTGTGGCAACTGAATGGCAAGAGTTGCTCTGCAGAAAACAACTTCAGCTTTACACTACGCTATAAAAGGCAACAACTAGAAAGGAATACTGAACAGTTAAGTTGCAATAGAATAAAATGTTGGCCATGTACAACAGCACATTCAGGCAAAACAAATAAATATTAGAAAGTTTATTCATCTAAAAATACACAAAGAAACTGGGGCAATATATCTGAACAATGGTTCATTATCATATATTCACACAAAATGACCAAGATAGGTTTGTCATTTAGTGACCCACTTGATATTTGGCGTACCACTACTGCACGGGGAAAAACAATCCATTTCATGTATCATCCAAATATTTAGCTATTCACAACACTAATTGCATCAACCAATGTTTTCAAATTCTATGGACTCCAAGTTAGGTAAGCTCGTCCAGCATATCTCACTATAAAATCTAAAGTCAATTACAGTTTCCTACCCTGAGGTTTCGAAATTACATTTTGCATCAGTTCAAGTTTCATATCATGTTTTTAAGCTTTCCCTGCATTGTAATGTCAGCAAAGACATGTTTAGAACCTATAATACGCTTGTAAGGCATTGTAATTAAAATGTAGAGGAAACAAATTTCTATTTTTCTGGACCAGAAGTGACTTACAGTCTAACCCTAAAAGACCTTTCATCCATCATCTACTCAAAACTATCATAACTGATCCAGCTTCGACAAAATAGCCAAGAATCTGGCCAACTGCCGTAAGTATAAGAAACCAACCTATGAACCAATTATGTGTCATGACAGATTAAACAACATAATGGACTTCTTAAATCACTGAATTATTTTTTTTCCCAACTATCAACATTGTCTTCAGGGATACTTTAATCAGCATTAAATCACATATAGCACACTCAATCATCATAAATCACAAAAAATTGAGAAAAAACCTAAAGCACCAGAATTTGATTACAACTACTATAATTATTCCAGAAAAGAAACCTTGAAAGTTTTAATTTTTCTTTCATCCTCAGTCTACCTCCTCAGTAACCAGACCAGCCCAAAATGCCATCTTGATTATACCACAGTTAATATATGCTACCAATGAAAAAAACAACCCATATCCAAAAACCAACCAAAAAAGAAAAAAAAAATACAACTTTCTCCACAACCAAAAAACAAAAAAAAAAAAAGGAAAAAGAAATAGAACCCATTAATCAAACGTTATCAGGGACAACAAAGAAACTAAAAAACAAGTGACAAAAAGTTAGGATTGGATGACAAACCTGCAAAGATTTTGGTAGGTATTAAGGAAGTTTGATGGTTTGAAAGAAGCTTTATTTTGCATAGTCTGAAAGAGGAGGAGGATGAGAAGCTTGACAAAAAGAAGCAACCTTTGACGAATGCTGCTACCCTGTTGCTGATTCTATATTACTAATACTATGAAGCATATTTATGCTTACCAATTTTCTAATTAAAAAAAAAGTACCAAAAAAAAATCTGAGGATGCTTGAGCATGTGGGGTTAACTTTATTAGTACTAATTGATATGAGGTGTGAATGACTGGTTTTTGTTGGATTTTCTTTGAATTGAAAATGGAAAGGCAAATACAGTAATCATACAAAAACTTGGCAAGATGCATGTATCTACTTAATCTCTTCTTAATGGTGGACCCTACTTACTCTCTCTTCTAATATAATATAATATAGTGTTGTTGGGGCATGATTTTCTTGCATTTTTGGTCCAAGTTGTTTTAGTTAATTGTTTTTAGGTCCTTTTTCTTTTCAATTTAGGCAATTTGCACATTGATAGTTTAAAAATGGGGGGAAAAATTGAGGGATGAACATGCTTTGTACTTGTTTAATATCTAGGTTTTAAGGGTTTTTGTTTTTCATTTCGTAATGGGAGTTGATTCTTGCCTTGTTTGCCCCATCTCATTGTGCAAAAGAAACTCGATCTTCAGTCTCCCCGCCTGCAAGTTTTTAAAGCTCCAAGCATGTTTAATTGGACCTTTTTGAGTGTTGTTGTTTTGTAATATTAATCACAATATATGGTCAAACAGATTTTTCAAATAATTATGGGTTAAAAGTTTGATGAAATAGGCTAGCTATAAGATAATGAGACCAAATTAGAATTAATTGTTTGCAATTGTGCTGTATGCATCTCTAGTTTTGGTATAGTATCATGTAATCTTTAGAGATTGAAGGTTATAAGTTTTGCTCATGATGATTTTTCTTATTACGTATTTCTATTTAGGGTAAATGTAAACTTAACCAAACAATTGATGATTAAAGAAAGAGCAAGACAACTGTATTATAGAAGTATGAATTTCTTTAAGGAAAAAAGGAAAAAAAAAAGGCTCTCTTTTAAATTATTCAAATGAACTCCTGATTCTTCACATATTTAGCATACATCAAATATAATTCCGGCTTGAGGTCACGAGGATGTAGTTAAGTTAGCTCCTAATTAGTAATATATAGTCATGGAGGACAAATATCCTCTAGACGATAAACTGGCAAAAGGAAGTCAAAACACTTTTGCTTCTGTTTATGACAACCAAGCAGTTTTTATTTGGGTAAACGGAACTTTGGTGAATTCTGAGGTTCTTCAAGAGATATGGTGTTGCCATCAAACCCAAAATTGGAAAAGACCAAAAAAATAAAAAAATAAAAAGAAAACACATGTCATAATCTGTAACTAATGTCGTGGTTTTTGAAATAAGACTAACAAACCTCAACTGGAGGAAAAGGACTACAAATGGGAAATATATCATAAAGTTTTAGTTCTTCCCAACAAATAGTTTGATTTTTCTCATCTCCCAAATTCTATGAACAGAAATTATTTGGCGTGACTGAAGACAAAGGAGGCTGCGTTCCGCAACATCAGGTGACTTTAGGTACGGATGCATATCCGTGCTCTTTAGAAGGCTGCAGAAACATGATGAACTGGAAAAAGGAGGTTGCTCATAAAATATCAAGCACAACTGTACACGCAACAAAAAAAGGAAAAAATCTTGTATCAAAACATAATGATAGTGCTCTCTCTCTCTCTCTCTCTCTCTCTCTCTCTCTCTCTCACACTCACACACACACACACACACACACACACAGAGTTTAGATAAATCTCCAATATCCCAGGTAATTGCTACTAGGCCGGCTGCTATGTGGAATTCTAGCCTTCCTAGTCTACGGAAAATGGAATGTGTATGCAAGTGAGCAACACTGGTACACCAACAAAAGCTACCATAAACCAAGTTACAACAGGCAACTAGAAAATGCTCCTCTGGAGTAAGCAACGTCAAGTACACCGAGGATAAAAGACAGAAAATTCTGTTCTGTTCAATCATATGGTCCAACATAAACTTGAACAGTGTCTCTCACCGCTTAGATATACAGCAAAGAAAAATAAGCAACTTTTTCCCTACCAAGAGAATAATTGCATCACTTTTTCAACAAGCCAAGTTATTCATATCAATCGTCAAGATCCAAAAAAAAATTAAGAAAAGAGCATATTGAGCAACAATTGCTTTTTATTCTTATCTTGGTTCCACCTGCAGAGAACAGATGTTTACACTTACTGAAGCTGCAATTGCTTCCCCAACGACCTCCACAGATTGAGAACCTCTTTTTTTTTTTTTTTCTTTTTTCCACATTTATTGAAGAGACTTCTCACACATGTATGATCCTACAGTAGTTGATGATCTCTATAGCCTACTAGAAAACAAGAAAAATACCTTATTCCCCTCCCCCCCCCACCCCCCCCCCCCTCTTTGAACTGTATAGCAACTCCATACATAAATTACTTTTGACCTGCACTGGCTACTATATCCTCCACTGCACTTCTTTGTGCATCATTAACTGTGGAGAAGATATATTCTGAATACTGAACTGGCTGTGTTGCGCTCCCACTTCGAATGAACCAACACTTCCCAATCCAGTCCTGTGTGTTTCTTTGCATCTACAAGCTTCTGAAACAAAAAGTTCTGCTCTGGTTCTTTGAGCACACGAACAAACTCATAACTATCATTACAACAATCATCTTCCATCATCCTTCTTGTTGTTTAGTTTCCGTTTCTGTTTTCTGAACAACTAGACGTCGCAGACTCCTTAGACGGGTGATAATCTCCTTAAAAGATGGCCGTGCATGTTGATTACTGTGGAAAAAGAAATGCCGCATGATTTAACTAGAAAGCGCTTTGCAAAATCAAGCTATATCATATTGGTGTAACAAGAAATACTATCCCTATTGAACAAACTTTAAACATCCATGAGTTCTATGGAAATTGAAATTACTACGAAAGTAGAAACTTACGAATCCCAGCAGTTGTTTATTATCTCTGCAACAACAGGGTCAACATGATCTGGAATGTTGAGGCGTCTACCCTGGAAGCCAACAGCTCCAACTACCTGCATGGAGTTCATTCCTGTCCATGGAATATCAAGTGTTGCCAACTCCCATAATATCACACCGAAACTATACACATCGGATCTGCAATTCAACAAAATTACATGCATTAAAAATCAACAACTCAGCAAAAATATTGCAACAAAAACGGAGACTGGAACTGCAGAATTAGCTCACTTCTCATTGGATGGTTCATTCCTCAAAACTTCAGGAGCCATCCATTCAGCCTGCATTTTATTGCAAACCTTCAGTAAATTCCGTGAAAGTTGCTAGGGAGAATGTGTTCAGAAACCAATCAATGTACTAAAATTAACGCATTACCGTTCCAGCTGTAGACTTAGAAGAGAGAAATGTGTGATGCTTCATGCGTGACATCCCAAAATCACAAACCTGCAAATACAGCAGACAAAGAAGGAAAAGGGATTAAAGACAAATAAGTGAATAATCCTGTCCGATATAAAATAAATTCAATTGCTGAAGTCTTTTGACAACCTTAACAACCCAATTTTTATCAACAAGGAGATTTGGGGTCTTCAGATCTCGATGTACAATGATAGGATGGCTTGTGTGCAAATAATTCATTCCCTTGGCCTGAAATAGATAGTAATCTTTACAAGAAGAAAACTTTCTAACAGAGTTAAAGAAGCAGGATTTTCCAACTAGTACCACATCAAGAGCCATCCGCAGCCGCCTCTTTTCATCAAGTTGGACATTTGAACGATGCAATAGTTTAAACAAGCTTCCCCTGAATCACATGAGTGGAAGGAAAAACAGCCTTATCCAGATGTTTTTGCCAGTCTCCATAAACAAAGAGATGTTTCTTTCAGCCAAGAAAAAAAAAAAAATTGCATAGGGATAGTTGGGCTGACGTAATTCATCTTGCATATCCAGGAAGTAGCTCAGTTTATTATAACTCCACATCCCAGCACTCCAAAAACCAAGGAGATATGCAAAGAGGCAAAATGTTCTTCCATTTCACATATTTTACAGTTGTATTTGGTTAAAAAGAAACAGATAATAAAAATAAACATAAACGAAAAACCAACAACCGTTAAATCAAGAATGGTCATGGTATCCCTCACAGCCTAATTTTATAAGAAAGATCATAATGGTACAAAATTAGGCACAAGTGACAACAGGAGAAATCATGCTTCCTAAGGGTAGAAGGGAAGAGCAAGAAAAGATGCTTAAAGCGGAGAGCAGACACCAAATATGCACTTCATATATTCTGTGGCATAATAACTGGTGCTAAATAGAGCGGAGAGCACTTTCATCTAGCAGTTTGCAAGTTCTCAGCAGGCCAAAATGGCCAGAATTCATGGCGTTGACATTCATGCCAGAAATCTAGTGCATAACAAACGCTTCTATATTACTTCCATATTCCAACAGGAAATGTACAGGTGTTTAAATTATGACTTTTCCTCTGCTTATCCACCATTTCTTTCTTATGATCAAAGTTTAACTTCCCATTAATGACAAAGAATAACACTAAGTCGCTCAGAAGAATAATCAGAAACAAAGCTCCTCACTAGATCAGTCATTGTTCATTTGCTTCTCATATAAGGAAACTAGTATGAATGTCAGAGCAAGGGTTGTCGTGTTATTTAACACCTCCAATCCTGTTGTGGCATTATTATCACTCAGGAGAATAGGCAGAAACTAAAGCTCCTCAGGTTGATTTAGTCATTCATTTTTTTCATATGCTTCTCTTATAGGGAAATATAGTCAAGAAGTGAGAGCAAGGATTGACCTATTCGTTAACGCCAGCCTCCCTTATGCCAGGGTTCTACTCTCATTGCTGCAAATGCAGCACATCCATCCCCTCACCTTAAAACTATAACGCACTAAAAGAGACAGAAATTCAAGGGGGCAAAAATGCTGAGGATGCTATGCATCATTCAATATCAGTAAAGCATGCTCCAATTGGATCCACAAAATCAAGCGAACTTTAAAGATATTAAAAAAGAATTGTTTTGTTGGTAGCCTTATCTGCAGTAGATCACCTAAAGCCCTTCAATGCTTACAAGAGCTGAGGATGCAGGCTACAGGAATTTATATTAGCTATTTGAAAGAAAGCATTTAGATCACAAAACACACTAAATACTGAACAATTGGAAGCTTAACTTTAAACCCTGGAATGTGTCAGTCAATTCTTCTTTAGTCATTTTTTTTGTTTGTCCACATCATCAATGTTTATTACTTTTAGACTTTTACTTTGACAGCAGAGAAAGTATCCTTTTAAAAACATTTTCCCTGTATTATAAAATTAGCAAAAGCATCAAAATAAAGAAACAAATTCACTGCAGTAGCTTTGAACGGGCGAATAAACCTTGGCAGAAATTCTGTCAAAATCGAAAGATTTGGGGGACGAGTCACCGCTCCCATAAAAAGAACAACATTCGGATGTCTCAATCTCAGCATGATTTCAACCTACACAAAACGTGCAAAAGGAACATACAGTTGCAGTATCAGAAAACAAATCAAACACAAAAATAATCCAAAAGTCATAAATCCATAATGATACTCACTTCACATTTAAATTGTGCAAGCGCATCGCCGGAGATATCTTGATTCATAAACTTTTTCACAGCAACTTCCTGGAATTTAATCACATTCATTTGATCACATAAGCTTAAAATGGATTTCAGCCGTCGTTGCCTAGATATACTGCAACTACTTTGCTGTGCAAAAAACAGCAGCTGATAGAGCATGTCATCCTTCACAAGCAAAGAAACTAAGCTTCCATACTCACTAAATTTCAACAGCAATCAACAGTTGATTTAGCGGATGGATCAAACATTTGACATACAGAACAAAGCTAAAAACAGGATCAAGGTTTTACAGGAACTATACAAGATGCTGAACTAGCCTGATCTAGATATTTTAAATATATCCTTAAGCACTAAAAAGCATTTGAAAAACTATCATTGCTCTTAAGGATGGGATAAAAAATGGCATACCGTGTATTTTCCAAGCTAAAGAAACACAATGGCTGCAAGAAAGAAGTGAAGACATATGTACACAAAAGACATACTTACAGTGCCATTCCAATCTGCACGGTACACCTCTCCAAATGATCCTGCAAGACAAGAATCAAATAGGCTAAACTTCTACACAACCATTGTTGATTAGAATCTCATGCTATGCATCTTTCAATGTTAAATGTATCAAAAATTCAAAACACCCTCAAGTAGGCCAACTCAATGTATAGAATATGAAACAAATACTAGAAATACATAACCAGCCCCCACATAAAGCAAAACAAAATGAAAATTTGAATATAAAGCTTCAACGATGGTCCCAGCTAATGCCTTTTCATTCACAAGGAGCATGTTGTCTAATATGTGCAATTTAAAAAATGTAACTAATAATTTGACCCACCGACCCCCAACTGAAAAAGAGATGGAGGTCATATACAATGACAAAGAGAAACTTACAGAACAGGAATGTCATAAAGCATATCAACCTTAATAGTCAGCAAGGATAGTTATAAAGAATTACCAATGCCTATACGTTCACCAATCTGCAGATCATCCCACGGTATTTCCCATTCAGCAACCTCACCCAGCACTGGGTCTATTTGCTCATCTTGATTAGTTCGTGGATCGAACTGACTGCAGGTGGCAATTTGCTTTAGTTTCAGTGGTCGATTAATAGTTTGCATTGTTTGATCAGTTCTACTTCTGACTAGCACATACCCTGAATCCGTAATATTAGAAGACAAGTTTCCTAAAGGATTAGATTTATTAGAACCAGTTGACAGCTGGCCCTTCTTTTGTGCTGCCAATATTTTAGCTGAATTTTTAAGCCCAGTTCTACAAGGGACATTGCTAGATAACTGCAACTCAGAAAAGGGCATAAGAGCCTGCTCGTTGTTCGATACATGCCCTGCTGGTTGACATTGACCTTCAGACGCCGTTTCACTCTTCAATACCTGATTCTTTTCAATCACTTCCTGCTCTCCCAGATTATGAGGACTCTGATTCAAAGAGCTATCAAGGGGGAGCAATGCACTACCCTGTAGAAGAACAGCATGGAGTTTTTGGGCAAATTCTGGGTCTTTTGCTGCACTAACAACACATTTGGAAACATCTTCAACTTGGATCTGCTGGGCAGCAGTTGATTTAGAGACATCATCTAATGACCCTTCAGTTGCTTTGAACAGTGATGGGAAAATATTTCCAAATTCATGCTCAAACTGCTTAGTCTGGGCATTCTCGGAAGCAGTCACACAAATTCTCTGTGATTTGATTCCAGCAAGAGATGGTTCAGAACTTGACCTGCTAATCTTGGAAGCTTCTTGGATACCAGGCATAACCAATACTGTGTCAATTGGTCTGCCAAATTCTAAACACGAATTGTCTACAGTATCCTCAATGGGTGTAATGGTTCTAACATCTAAACCACAATTTTGAAGCTGGGTGCTTGGTACCTCAGAAGGAATTAGGGCGCCAGGAGCACCCATTAGGTCAATAATATACTCACTGCAGTAGAAAATTATATTAGCAAACATGCATTATCTCCTCAAAAGATTTAACATAAATATTTCAAATCAAGAATGATGAGAAAATATTTAGAAAACAGTTTATTTTCAAAATTTACAATTCTTTTCCTTCTTTTTGTACAGTGAACTATATCTAGAGCTTCTGTACATGTTAAATGGTAACCATGCTTCTAAGACTTTCAAGCCACATCTTCCAAATACATCTTAAGACCTGTCATGTGTTGATCGTAACAATACATTTTCCATCTTAAAGGGTTTTCTTTCTACTAAGTAGCTGTGGCAATTGTTGGATGTCAAATGTATGTGATACAAATAAACCAAGCAATCAGACAATGTTTCCAAAAGGCAAGACAGAGATACTTTGGATGCTCAAGCTTCAATTTGGAACGAACTGGGGGATAAGGAGCCTATTTGGGAGTGAACAGTTATTATCTTTAAGAATCTATATTCAGAAATACTTCAATAGGGACTCAGTTTTATGTTTTTTATTTTCTTGGTACCTGCAACGAAGGGTATTTGGGTAATTATACTCTTTTGCAGGAATTTTATTTACTTTGGGTTCTTATATGTTCCTGTATATTGACTTAAAATTCAACTAAAAATCCTTTCATATAATCTTATCTTTCATGATAAGAGCAAATCCTAGTCGAGCAAGGAAAAGATTTTGAAGAATGAACACTGTACTTCCCCTCCTAACGAAACAGATTTTAGTTCATTAATATCCTGCATATAATTGAAGCTTTCTTGAGATTGTGTAATATAATCTACACATAGATGTGATGCCTAAGCTTTCTAGGAGTGATTCCTAGAAGATTCTTAATTCTTTCCTTTCTTTTCCTGTCAACTTATTGGAAGTTATTCGCTATTTCATCCCCTAATTACTGTCTAATTGCAAATTCCTACACGCAATAACCTGGAAGAGGTATCTAACAAATCTGTTGACCTACCAACAGCGTGGTGCTGCATTACCATGCCATGGTGACCTATTCATAAATGAGATAATGTAGCTTCTTTAGAGCAAAAGCTATCTGATTGAAGTGATGGACCATCAGATTTTTGAGCGTATGTCCAATATACAAAATTCCAAAGACATCACTAAATAGTAATCCGACAGAAAAAACTACATCCTTACTCAACACTGATTTTGAGAGTTTACAAAGGAAAGAAAAGAAAAGTAAAAACTCAAACCATGAGAGCGAAGAAAGGAGGAAACTGGATCAGCTTTTAAATTTTTTATCTTATATAGAAGCTCAGATAAGAAATGCAATGATTTAGGCCAGATTCAGTATTATTATTTTCCATAAGCTTTGTGTACAAATTTGTTAATTTGAAAAGCCTAATAAGCATTCTTTCCTCTATTTCCTAGTTCCTCAACTCCCACAGAACAAAAAATCTATCACAAAACTTAACAATTGTTGCAGGTATATTTCAGCAGACATGAGGACACAAGTCTCTGCGTCCCTGTTCTTACACCATTCCTCTTTTGAATGCCATAACATACCCCATCAGAAAGGGACAGTTTATTTGATGATTTGGTATTGATGTATGTAGGTGGAAGTGGGAAGCAGGAAAGTGTTTAAATTTATCCCCTCGCCATCAATCACATGAGTACTTGTCACAAAAAACAATTTTCCAAATGAAACGAGGAAGAAAAAGGAAATACAAGGTCAAAAGTTTGTGAAAATGCCAAATACAAACGGCATATCAAGCTAGCAAGTGAATAAAAGCTATTTTTTGAAAAACACTACCTTCCATCATCAAATTTTATCAAGTTGACAGCCCCATCATCGGTGCCGGTGTAGTAACTCCCTTTGACTAGCATACATGGAAGGTTAATCCTATCAGCAAGCACCTTAAACCCAACAACAAGATTATTACATGCACAGAAAAAAAAAATGATATCTCAAGTAAAGCTCACAAGGTTGACTACACAACTAATAAAACAACACCAAAGTCCCTTATATAACAATTTCCAAGTAAAATAAAGCCGAACCAAAAACAGTACTCTTTTACCATAAGTTTAATGCCAACCGTCATCAAATAAAACAGAACAAACGAATTAAACTGCGAAATTAAATTCTTATTCCTATCAAACTGAATGTTCAAATTACAATGGAACACTTTTGATGTTTACAGTCCGTGTTTAGTGTTAATTGAGAACTTGAGCAAACCAAAACTAACATTCCAAATGCTTTTCTTCTCTTTAAGCAAAATTTAAACAATAAAACAAATTAAATGGACAAAGTAGCAAAAATAGCAAAGTCAACCACTTGATATTCAAATTGTGGCCTACAAACAAACACGCAGAGAAGGGAAAACTTTACAACCTTAAAGAGCAAGGCCCTGTGGCGTGAAAGTCCTACATCAAGAGAGCCAAGGGGAAGGATTATAGTGTTTAGGAAAATTCTCAATTCATAGCTCCTGGCTGTCCACCTCCTCAACATTTCCTCAGCATCGTTAACAGGGCCTCCCATTTTATTAACCACAATGTCCGCAATTTTTTGCACAAAAAAACTCAAAAGAGCGCCCACCCTTAAAGCTTGACACTCTGTAGAGATTAAATGTACTTTCTCCTCAAGCTTTCGTAGATCCATATCAGCCACACGATTGACTAAAATCACTTCATAATCCACATTATCCAAAACAGGAATAGATTCAAGGTCTGCCAACGATGGCATTTTCCCTGCTGGCACCAAGTTGGAATTAATTCCATAAACATCATAAAACCCATCCATAATCTTCTCATTGTAGTTAACAACATTATAACTCTGCAATACCAAAACAAAACCTCATTAAATTCAGTCCCGCCAAATGAAGACTTAAAAGATAAAAAGAAAAAGAACCGCATCGGCGAACTAAACAAATAAAAGCCGTAATAAACAAGTAACAAAACCTTATCTTATTAATTTCAGTCTCGCCAAATGAAAAGTTAATAGATAAAAACAAAAAAAACCGCATCGGTGAACTAAACAAATAAATTCCGTAAGAAAGAAGCTAAAGTGAAACGCTCCTCTATCAATATCTATCCACCGACTAAAGTGAAACGCTCCTCTATCAATAGCTATCCACCGACTAAAGTGAAATGTTCCTCTATCAATAGCTATCCACCGACTAAAGTGAAACGCTCCTCTATCAATATCTATCCACCAACGTCAAAGCCCCAGGAGAAAAAAATATATAGGATTCACACCATATTAAATACTAAAATAACAGTCTGGCACAGTTATCTATAACTACATAATGCCTTACTAGTCATTAGTAAATATCATACTAAGTTATGCAAAACCAAAGAAGATTGACTGCTCCTATGCTTTAAGATGCCCCATCTTAGCAAGCGGGGAAAAAAAACCACCAACTTTCAGCTCAACTAAGTTAAATATGATCCATAAATCAAATCAGACTCGAAAAGTAGAAGCGGCAATCCTAGCTTTCCAATTTAGTGATTGTAACTCCTAATGTTTAGTATATAGAAGTTCCATAATTATGAAATGCAAAATCATAATAGAAGTAAAAATGCAATATTTTGGACCCAAATCAGTGAATGCAACCGCAATCTTGAAAGGAAAAATAGTAATCAAAGTACACTGCTATACATCTTTGGCGCCCAAATAGTGAATGCAACTGATTAGATATAGAAATTCCAAAACCAGGAAATGAAAATCAATGAATATGTACAATGTTGGCACCCAATTTGGCAATTGCAACTGGAATAATTCAGTACATAGAAATGCAAAATGACAACAGAAGATAAAATGTACAATTTTGGCATCCTTAAAACACAATAGAGATCTAATTCGCAAATTACCAATGAAATATAGAGTATAATCTGCAAAAATAACAACTAAACTACAGAAAAACCTAAAACAGTAATTGAAATAATAAAGAAAACATTTACCCAGTAGCGAAAAGAAAGGAAGTCAACGAGCGACTGAGAAGGCGAACAACCCAAACTAATCTGCTTAGCAGCTTTAATTTGGGCGGTGGTTTCCGGATCCTCACGCGAATCCGGATCCGATGATGATACACTGATCGCCAACGCCAATTGTACCTGAAATTCCTCCTCCAACAAACTAAAATCCGAGGCGGCAGCATTCGCATTTCCGACGCCACTGCCGGTCGAATTCTCCAAGGACTCCAAACCGTCCGGCGTCGTTGCAGTAGTTTGGCTCACCGAAGTTTGTTCCTCCACCGGCGTTGTTCCCGATGGAGGATCAGCAATCCTCCCCTGATTATAATGAGCAGAAGGATGATGATGGTGGTCCGTTAAAGCACCGGCACCGGCACCACCTCCGCCACCGCCGATGTGTAGTTTTCGAAGTAAATGCTTCATCTTCGACATCAAGTCTCATTTAACAATTAAAAAAAAAAAAGAAAAATAAATTTAAACAAAAAAATTCCTTCTCAATTTTTCTGCAGATATATATATTTGTAGAGAGATAGAATTGATTTTATTTTTAAAAATTTTTTGGGTCTGGTGGAGAGAACTTCTTAATGAAGATAGCAGTCTACTATACTGGACTTCTTCCCTTGCCAGTTCCCTCCAATTAAAGCCTGCTTTGCTTCTCTCACTGTAGAGCGAGAAACAAAGACATGTGTGTGTCTATATACACACACACACACAGAGTTGAGTGTGTGGAATTTACCCTCTACTTATTTTAATCGGGTTGAGGTTTAATTGGTCAATTAAATAACCAGATTTGGGGGAAAAAAATTTGTCTGGGTTAATTCTCTTTTAATCTTGATATGGACTCGGTTTAATAACATAAAATATGAAAATTTAAATGGATTTGAACTATTGAGAAAATTGCAGTTTTAATGCTAAAAGTTTGGAGTATCGTCAGTTTTAGTTCTTAATATTTGAACAGAATAAATTCTAATATCAAATATTTCAATTTTTTAACACATTTAGTCCTATTGAAACTGTTTTAGTTACTAAAGTTTAGATGAAAACAAATATAACATCAAGTGTCTCAATTTTCTAACACATTTAGTCCAATTGATTAGTTTTGTCAAAATCATACCGGAATTTAGTTACTTGATTCTCATGTGGCAGTTTCCAAATTAAAAAAAAAAGAAAAAATTATAATTATCATAATTTGTAATTAAAGACGCTAATTTAAGTAATTAATTTTTATTAAAAAGCTAATAAATTTAGAAAAAGTTCAGATCTTTAGACAGATAATCAGCTATTTTATATTCTCTTTCTTCACTCCAACTCTTTCTCTTTCTCTTTACTCTTAAAAGAAAATCTAAGACTATATCTTGGAAAAAAAATTTTTTGCCCTTCAATGTCTCGAGAAAATTCATTGAAAAATTGTTTAACAATTTGTAATTGTTATTAGAGACAAAGGACATGAGATAGTTAACAAATCGAAGTGTATTTACTTTTTAAATTTGGTCAATGGCATGTAAGTATTATGTGACCGAATTTTGGTAGGATTTTGACAAATCGGTCAATGTATAAAATTAAATGTGCTGAAAAATTGAAACACTTAGATATTAGATTTGCTTTCATCTAAACTTTAAGTACTAAACCTATATCAATAGTACCACGTGTGCTAAAAAATTGAAATATTTGATATTAAATTTGTTTTTGTCCAAACTTTAGAATCTAAAATTGCCTATATTCTAAACATTTGATACCAAAACTAAAATTTTCTTTTGAACTACTTGACTTTGGCGGGATAAAAAGTTTGTTAAACTCAAACTCCAACGTAATCAAGCAATTTAATCAAGGTATGAATGCAATTTTCACTCTCTCTAGAAATTCAAATTAGGTGTTTGGTTTATCGGTCTGAAGATTATTTATCAGTATGAAATTCAGAAATAACTATCAAAGTTAATAATATTAACTAATAATTTTTGGCACATCATTATATGTGGGTTTAACAAAAAGGGAGGAAAGAAAAGGTAATGGATAGTTGCGAATATCTTAAAACATTATGAGTCATAAGGTTGTGCCACTACCAGTAATATTTCTATAAGATACTTGTACGATTTTATGCTTTTCGTAAGGGTATTATTGGTGTTTTAAAAAGAGACAAAATTGTTAACATTAAAAGTTGCCTCCCATTTATCTATGATAGATATTTCTTGTTTGGTTGACCACCATAGAAATTATTTCACATAAATGAAAGAGCTAAAATTTACATTACATTAATTTTCACCAGATACTTAGGTTTTAAATTTAATTAAATCATTAATACATAAAAAAATAATTCCAGATCGAAAACCAAACATGTTAAGGGAATAACATAAATTCACGTCAATAGTGAGGGTTTATAATTCTCATTCAAATTTCAATTCATGAATATCAACCAAACAGCTCAAAAGTTTGAACATCGTAATGATTGATTTATCAAACTGTAAATATTAGTTGGAATAAGTATGAGCAAGCAATTTCACATCAAAATTATCTAAATGCCCTCATTATGTTTGAATAAAGTTGGAAAATTTATGCTTTGAACTAAGGCAATTGTGGGCAACACATTGAAAAATTATCCGAGAAAAGAATTAATCTTCCACATTTTTTTTCCCACCTTTTTGGGGTTTAGAAACTATATAAAGCATTGATCAAAAAAAAAAAAAAGAAACTATATAAAGCATAAACAAACCACATAAGTTTCTTTTCTTACATCAATGAGGAAAAGTTGTTCTTGTTCCTCTTTTTCCTTTTTCTTTTCTTGCTTGCTCTCAACAAGTCAAGGAAAAAAATAATTTGAGATATGAACAAATTTCAAGTTATTTATGATTATATTAATAAAATTAACTAAAGTTAAAAATATTGATGTTTTAGTTCGGTTTTCTAAAGTAATGAAATTGAGATTTGAAAACATGACTTTAAAGTCAAGCTTCCCAATCTCAACTTCCGTGTAGATGCAAATATATAAATTTTGAGTGAAATCGAGATTCCAATCTCGACTTCATAGTTATAAAAATTATTTTTCATAGTCATATTAAGTCAAAAATAATAATCTTTACAGATGAGAGGGTGTTTAGCTTGACTGTTTTATATTTTCGTATTGGCTCCAATATTTTCAAGTACTATGACATGGATTACATATGTGTGAGGATAATACTATTTTAGGATGAAGAAATTGAATGGCATTTAAATGAATTATTAAGTGTCTACTATGTACTTAACGTATGCATATCATGAAAAAATAGAAATTCTTTGAAAATGTCATTGTCTTTCCCTCTCTAGTGAAGAATTATCGATTATCATTTTCCAAAATATTCAATCATTCAGAAAAGAAATATCACAATATAATATGTAAAATACTTAAAATACATATAAATTGATTTTTTGATGCATTGTTTGAGGCTAAGAAAATTGATTTTTTTATTTAATTTTATAGAATTGCTTCTCAATAGATGATTACGGCGTAACGCTTGCTATATTGGGGCAAAGAAATAGCAAAAGGTTCCAATGGTTTCCAATACGCTGCAAGTCTCAAGTGGTTCATTTTAGTTGATCGGAAACAAATTGTACTCAATTGGTTCAACTGCTATACACAACTACTGGGATTGAAAGCAATTAATTCAAATTCAAAGCGGCGTGTCGATATCCCATGTCTGCTGCCGGACAATCAATTACATATGCAACTCTTTCTATTGAAGATGATGATGTATTATAAGATGTACTATTCATTCTAAAGAACATTTCTTCATGAATGTTATAGAAATATATTTTAAAAAAAGTTATAGAACTATATAAAATACAAGAATCTTGTTTAAATTCAAGTAGTTTAATCGAGAAAACAATACAATATCCCAGATATCACTGTAGGATCTAAAACCTATGAATCCAACATTTGGTGTTGGGATGATTGGGGGTGCTTGGCTCCATTATGAGACATTTGTTGAAAATAATTACATGTTTATGACTCAAGAATTCATAGACACAAAATTTTCATGATTACACCCAATTGATGAACGTAATGTGGCTCAATCTCAACTCTCTATTCGTTTCCAGGTACGTCAATTGAAAGCTCAATATAAAATTTATCGTGGATAAAAAAACTTCTGTGTTTTTTAGTTTTATGACTCAAGAACACACAGGCCGGAAATTTTGAATCTTCACTATTTTCATTAAAAATTTATATAGATACCCCGATATTTCAATGAACATGACTTGTAGAAACTGGCGATGCGTCGATCGGAGTCTTAAATAGAGTTTTATAGCCAGTTGCAACTTCATGCAATTCCCGCGCGATTGGCGGAGGATGTTGTAGCAAAGAAGTTGAGATTGCCAATCTCGATATTAAAATCAGTGGTTCTGAAACCTGGCCTTGAAGTTGAGGTTTCGAAAAAGGACTTAAATTTGAGATTCCAAACCTCCTACTTCAGTCAAATTTTAAGGGGGCGTTTGGTTCAAATTTCTCAATCACTATCACTATGGGTGTCATTAACTCTACTATGAGTATAGGTTTTAATGATTACCTCCAACATGTTTGGTTTAATAATGGAATGAGTATCATTATAAAAATACTTGTTTGGTTTACTAAAATGACTTTCAAGCAAATTTTAAAATTTTAAATCTTTTATTTATGATATACATATTTTTCAGATTTCTTATTTTGTATCTTTTTATAGAAAATTTCTAAAAAAACTTCTCCAATTTTAAATATAACCATGCTATAATTTGAGTTTTATGCAAATGATAACCTTAAAAAAAGTCATTGTTTTTGTAATAACAGAGAGTATTATATATCTTTGATTTTTAGTCCAAATTTTTATAAAAAAAAATTGAATGTAAAAAAAATCATTAAAAAGAATTTTTATAATATATTAATCAAGAAAATTTCAAAATCAAAAGACAAAACAGAGAGAGAGAGAGAGAGAGAGAGAGAGAGAGAGAGAGAGAGAGAAGAATAGTATATTAGGAGTGGGTAACTCAAAAGATATGTATTTTTTTTAGTAGGTGTGTTTTTGCCCTTAATCATAAGGGTTAATGGGTTTGATAGAATAGTATTTTAGAAAGAATCATTAACATCCAAATTAATCACTATCATTCCCATTGAATAATAGTGATAGCTATTATACAAACATCAACAAGGGGTGTCATTACTTATGATATCCATTCCTCTCCTTGATTCTCCTAAACCAAATACCCCCTAAGATTAATACTGAAATCGAGGATGGAAAATACAATCTCAAACCAAGGCTCATATTGCAACTGAACTCGATTTTGGGAAGCTTGATTTTAATTCACTAAAATCGACTTACATTTCCTAATGAAGTCGATATTAGGAAACTCGACTTAAAATTACATTTTCTAAACTGGATTTCATTACTTTTAGAGACCGAATTAAAACATCAATGTCGCGGCCCATTTTTCGAAAGGAAAAATAAAATAAAATAATGATAAAAGTTTGGTAAAGTGTGATAAAGTGTGTGAGGTCGGAAAAAGGAAAATGAAGTGTTAAATGTGATTGTGTTTATTGGAAAAAAGAAGCGTGTAAATTTCTCGTAATAATAATTTTTTAGAAAATACTTTGTAAAAGATGATTCGATAAAAATGTGACAAATAAACGCTTTATTTAAAAAAATAAAAGAAAAAGGGCCTAAAATGAGACTTTAAAAATGCGACGGTTTTTTGGCCCGAAAATAGAGTCTAAAAAGGGTTTTTAGTAAAAAGGAGTCGCCACTTGGTATTGAGTTTTGGTGTACCAAGTCACCCGAAAATATTTTATAAAAGGTAAGAAAATTAAGAATGATTTTTTAAGGAAATGATTTTTGGAAAAAATATAGAAAAAAACAAGAAAATCCTTTTAGACGACTCCAGGTCTTTGAAAAATAAGAGAAAAATGTTCGGGAGTCACAGTTGAAGAAAGGGAAGGCAAAGGCTCGCACCCAAGGCACCCTTTCAACCTAGCCGAAACTAGTTGCGAGGTTTAGTCTAAATTTTCCTAATATAACCCTAAGACTTCATCACATTTGGATGCAACTATATGAATGCAAATCTAATCCTAAAATGGACATCGATAAGGGACGAAATGTTCCACTGAGGTTTGGTCGGAATTATCGCATTAATTGCGAAACCCGGATATAGACCTCGATGGAGTCACGAGTATAGATGCTGAATGGAGTGCAAAAGAAAAGAAAAATAATAGTATAGATAGTAAGTGAACAAAGAAAATGGGGATGCAACATAACGGGTGCGGGGGACTAATGGACTCGTGACTTAACTATTTCTACTCACGGAAGGGGAAACGACATGTACGCCATCGCTTCCCACGTGAGTAGATGACTATTTCTAGTCAAATCACACAAATGACCTAAAATTCTATGTGTAGTGGAGCCTAAATGTTATGCACTAGATAGTTGTAGAAATAAGTAATAAGTTATAAAGTATATATGAAAATTCATAGAAAATGGGAAAAAGCCTAAAAAGATAAAATGTGTGTGAAATGTTATGAAATGCACACGAAAAATGATCCTAAGGCTAAAATGACCTAAAGGCTTAGCATTGGACTAGCCCATTTTCTATAAGTTCTCCGCTAGCGTTGGACTAGCGAAGAAACCGAAATTAATCACAACTAGCGTTGGACTAGTGTGACGACGATACACATATATAATAATAAAGCAGGTAAATGAATAAAACATAGATTGAAGCAATAATCACATAAAAACACTGTAGACATCAAATTTTGACACACCATTTATTTTCAAACATTAGGGAGGGCATGTTTGCACTTTTGGGACAAATTTTTAATTTTTCCATAATTTGGGGGGCAAAATAGTAATTTTATCTGTAAATATTTTTCTATCAACTTTTGGGGGTTTTAAATTCATATTTTTACTTTTATGTAAATTTGTTAATTTCTTATGATTTTTCTGGATTTAATTGGTATTTTTTATTTTTTTGTACCAATTAAGGGCAAAATCGTCATTTTACAATTTAAATTCAATTTTCACCAATTTTGAGTCAAAAATGCTTTTTCTAGTGTTTTAACCTTATTTGTAATTTTTGATGATTTTTTGGGGTCAATAGCTATTTTTCTACAAATTTTCATTGTTCAGGGGCAAAACCGTCATTTTACACCCCGAGCGTGTTTTTATCAGTTTTGAACTCTAGTTTTTATTTTTTAAATCTAATATGAATTCTTTTTGAAAATTTAGAGATTTATGTCAGATTCTTTGTATTAATTTTAATTTTGAAGTTAAAAAATACTTTTTAATAAAATTAGCATTTTTAATACCGGTAGCATTTCTGTTATTTTACAGTATTATTGGCCAACAAGGCAAGTGGGCTATAAATACCCCCTTCAATCAGAGAAGAAAAAAAAAACCCTAAAACACTTCTTCTTTTGCAATTTTTTAGATTAAAACACACACACTCCACACCACAAAAAACACACAAGTAGCCGTTTCTTTCGAGGAAAGCTACTGTTCATCATCTACGCAGCAATTCTTCATCGTAATCCCAGGAATCATCACTGTTCACCATCAGGTCATCTTGAAGCTTCAAAAGGTGATTTCTTCCCCTTATTTTATTAAATTTTCTTTCATTTTCTAGACAAATTTGATTGATTAATCTTTGTATGTTTGTTAATAATTTTATTAAATCTCTTAAGTTGTCATTCTGTTCTTGTTGCTGCGTCTTTATTTCTGTTTTGCTGAATTTTCCCTTTGATTTTCTAAGATTTTTAGTTTTTGAATTTTCTATTTCTCTGTGCTCATGAACCACCGTCAAACCACCACCATCTCTCCTCCCTCTTCCATCGCATCACCACCGTCTCTCTTCCTGCAACCAGAAGGCCAAACCCCTTCTCTCCACCACCATTGTCAATCTCCAAAGCCACCTTCAATTTTTCCTGTGACCTTCATCAATCACCAGCCCCAAAAGCCTAATTGCTATCAGATCATCATCAAGCCAACAAACTAGCTCCGCCTTCTCCATTTCTCAAATCACCATTTTGTCAAGCCAAGGCCACTACCGAAATTACCTGCAAGATCAAGCCCAGCCACAAAAGTCTCAATTCATCCACAAATTTCATCATTCAAGCCACAGTCAGTCCATTTCAATCCCGAAATCAATTTCAAATTGCAAAATGTCACTGCAAAAACTTACACAAACAACACACACACACAAAAATTCTGCAAAACAAGCACAAATCCCCACCCATAAAAAATTACCCAGAATTACACATACATCCTTCGGCAACCACCAAACTCTACCCAGCTCCAATTCACCACAGACCCAAAATTCAGATGGCCAACAACCTCCCCTGTCCCCTTCCACCGTCTCTCTCCCTCCTCCATTAGACCACTCACAGCAACTTTTCCCACCTGCAGAAGCAGCACAAAACAATGCAAACAACCAAATAGACCCAAAGCTAGTCACAAAACACAACGAACAATCAACCAAAACTTCCCCTGTCTCTACCTTAGTCACCCACACCACCAAGCCACAGCCAAAAAACCCATCACCGCCCCATCTGTCTCCCCTCAATTCTCCAAACTCAATTTCACCGCTGCCAGACAATCATTGAGCCACCAAATTTGCAGCTGTTAGTCTCCACCACCTGCAAACTACCAAAATAAATTGGGAGGTGAAGAATTGCTGCACGTCGTTGGATTTAGGAGGTTTAAGCAGTGATTTTTGGATTTTTTTTATTCATAGGAGTTTAGGGATTTAGTGATTACGGGATTTGAAGAAACTGATTTTACTAAGGCCTAAGAATTTGATTGACTGAAAATTTTGATTGAAAAGGTTTGGAGAGTTTCGGATAAAGAAGAAGGACGGGTCTTGGATTCCGTTTCACAGCTTTTAGTGTAGAAATGGTTGGTGGGTTTGTTTATTTGTTGTTTAGCTTTTAGTATGGCTGCTTGGTTTTATATCTTTCACACGTCCATTTATCTATTCATCTGATTGATGAGTTCTTTTAATATTTTAATGGATCTTTATGCTTTGTTTTTAGTTGGTTTCATCTTCTACGATTGTTGTATGTCTTTACGTACAAAAAATGGACTAGCTTTAGTCCTTGTGTCTTGGGTTAATGATAGTATGTCACTGAATCAATCTTTTATTTATTTTATTTTTATTTATTTTATTTTCTTATTTTCTTATATTTAAGCTTTTGATTTTATGGATTAACTTCCGTAGGTTATTGTCTTTCAATTTGGCCCCATTACATTGCTGGATTTTTGTTTTCACTTCCTATTGTTGCTGGAATTTACATTTGACCCCTTAATATTGTTGGAATTTGCATTATTGAGGCCCATACTTGCTGAAAATTTTATTTTTTGCCCCCTTCCACTTAGTGTTAATTTACAATTGTGCCCCATGCTTACTTGAATTTATTATTTGGCCCTTAGATTTGTGTGAATTTGTTTTTTTAAAACTTTAGTGTCATAGAATCTACTTCTTTAGCCTAATCTTGTTAGTATTTTATATTTTTAGCCTTTATTTCTTTAATATCGAGGTACCTTGACTTGTTTGTTCATTTTGAGTAGTATTTGTACCGGGTCTTCGGGAGGTATCCCTATTTCTTATTAATTTCTTTTTTATGTGCTCCAATGTGCCTTACGTGATTTTTATGCATTTTATTCACATATTTCCTATTTGGTATGCTCTTTGTGTATTTATTTCTTTCATGCAATTTCATTTTAAATCTTATTATTTCTTTATTAATATTTTTGATAAAAATGTAATATTTTTGTATTTAGCTAGTCAATGTAATAGTTAGATTATTTTTCTCATGTTTTAGCAAAAATTGTGTAATTAGATAGAAAGTGTAATAGATAGGGTATTTTAATTTCCCCCCTTAAATTGTAAATCAGGCCCCCCCAGTGTAATAGTTAGGATTTATTTGCTTTTGCGTGCTTATGTGTTTATTTCTTTTACCGCTTTCATTAGGATTTTGCATCTAGATATTATGCCTATGTGTTATGTGCTCCTACTTGACTTTATGTGTCTTTATATGTTTAATTTGCTTTTAATTTATGCTTTAATATTTAATTCGTGATTTATGGTATTCCGTCACCACACTAGTCCAACGCTAATTGTGGCTTCTTTTTTTTTTTTTTTTTTCTCGCTAGTCCAATGCTAATGGGATTTTTTAGAAAGGGCTAGTCCAACGCTAGACCCTTAGGACATTTTAGTGTTAAGAGCATTCGTGTGCATTTCTCATCTCATTTCACACACTTTTAGTTTTTCTTTTCATCTGGCGTGATTTTATTATTACTATTATTATTATTATTATTATTATTATTATTATTATTATTTTACACATTTTTAAAAATGCATGACATATAGGTTGCATTTCACTTAGACTTTAGGACATTTGTGTGATTCGACTAGAAATAGTCGCCTACTCACGTGGGAAGCGGTGGCGTATAGGCCGTTCCCCCCCTCCGTGAGTAGAAATATTCAGTCACGAGATACTAGTCCCCCGTACCCGTTATGTTGCATTCCCACTTTCTTCGATCACTTACTATGTATTATTATTATTTTCTTTTTCTTTTTGCATTTCATTTTGCATTCACGCTCGTGACTCCCTCGAGGTCTCGATTTGGGTTTCGCAATTAATGCGATAATTTCAACCAAACCTCGACGGAATATGCCGACCCTTCCGATATCCACATTTAGATTTAGGATTTGCATTCATTTAGATACATCCAAAACGCGATAGAATCTAGGGTTAATTTAGGAAATTTTGATTAAACCTCGCAACTAGCCTCGGCTAGGTTGAAAGGGTGCCTTAGGCGTAAGCCTTTGCCTTCCCTTTCTTCAAATGTGACTCCCGGACCTTTTTCTCTCGTTTTTTCGTAGACCGGAGTCGAAAAAGGGTTTTTAAAATATTTTTTTAAAATTTTTTATTTTTATTTTTATTAAGCGATTTTTCGGGTGACTTGGTACACCCTAACTCAGTACCAAGTGGCGACTCCATTTTTTTAAAATAAAACAAAACCCTTTTTCAAAATTAGTTGGCCAAACCTGTCGTACTTTTTAGTCCCGGCCTTGTTTTCTTTTAGAATACCATTTTTCTTGAAATACACTTTTCACACACGCGCACGATTTTTTCCAAAAACTTGCTTTTTTCAAAAGGGTCATTAGACTAGACTATCTTTTCGGAACGCGACAGTCACGACCCCACTTAGCACACTTTTTACTTTTACGATTTTTTCGGACGTGACAAGCACATAATAACATAGATGAGCACATAACACACAAGCATGATATTCTAAATGCAAAGTCCTAAAGAAAGCAAATAAAACACATAAGCACATAGCACACATAGCACACAAAAGCCCTAACTATTACACCGGAGAATAACCTAATTACAATCTAAAAATAGAAAAAAGAATAAAAGATATCTTATCTAACCTATCTATTACACTTTCTATCTAAAATACAAAGAATTTTGCTAAATATGATATATTATCTATCTATTACATTTCTTTGAATAATCAAAAATTAAATTCGAGTAAATAATACGACATAAATAAATAAACACTCGCACATGGATAAAATTATAAGCACAAAGATACATAAAAACACACAGAAAAACACATAGGAGCACGTAAAAGCACATAAAGAATAATAAACAAGGTAATAGAGGTACCTCATATTCGAAGACCCGGTACAAATTGCTACTAAAATGAACAAACTTGTCAAGAATACCACTATTTAAATAAATAAACTACTAATTGAATAATTTCCTACCGATCACTATGAACATACCACGATAATTCAAACAATCATATCAATAATAAACAAAGTAAAAGAAAGAAAATAATGATAATAATAATTAATTATTTAGGAAGAAAAATGAAAATTGTTTAAGTAAAAATAAATAAGTAAATAAGTAAATAAAGCAAAACAACAAAAATAAAGAAATAATAATAATAGAAGATAAAATACAATAATATGTACTTAAACTTTTAACACCCCAAATAATGATTATTAAAATAACTAAAACGAAAATAAAGGAAACTAATTTGCACATTAATTAGACTAACAAGCCCCCATTTTAAAGCATTAATTATAAATTTGATAAAATAAAGAAAATGTGAAAAGAAATAATTTAAAGCTTTGAGGACTTAACTAATTTTAAATTTATTTTCTTTTTGCAAAAAATAAAATATTATAAGATTTGGATTAAAGATGGAAATTTAGGCAATATTATAGAGTGAAAATGTAATTTATAACAAACTAAAGGGTAAAGTTATAATTTCAAACCATAGTTAAGATAATAATATAATTTACAACAAATTTAAAGGCTAAAATATAATTTCCAGCAAGTATAATGCCAAAAATAAAAATTTCCAGCAATATTTAAGGCCAAGAATACAATTTCAGCAAAATCATCAAGTAATACATAATTTACAACAAATATTTAAAAGCAAAAATGTAATTTCAGCAAGTATGGTGATTTAAATAAAATTCCAACAAGGTTGGAGGGATAAAAATGAAATTCCAGCAATTTAAGGTTGGGGTAAAATGAAGTTCCAGCAATTTAGAAGGGTCAATGATTAAAATTACAGTAGCTATGAGGACTAGGAATGGATTTTTCAACAACTTTAAAAGTCTAAGATAAAAATTCCAATGAATTCTTAAGAGGCTAATTGAATGTATCATCTAGCATTAGGAGTTAATTACAGTAAACCAAACTAATGAACTAGCTTAACCACCAAATTAAAACTAAACTGAACTCAAGTCATGGACCAAATAACCACTATTGATTAAATAATGGCGATGATGATAATAAACTAAACTAAATCGACAAACAAAATTAAGTCCCCAACTTTTAATTAAGCCATGTAAACTCCTGAAGTCATAAATAAATAAAATAAAATAAAATAAAGAACCAAATCCATCCATCAATTCGGTCATCTCAACCAAGAAAACCAAAGACATAAACAAACAAAAAACAACAAAGAAAGGATACATACACACGCCACCCTTTTTTAATTTATTTAGTCCAAGTATTCCTATCATCACGTGCAGCCAATTCACCTTGAATTCTGATTTGTAGTCTTAGAATCGATTGTTGCTTTTCCCCCTTTTTTTTTTTTTTTTTTTTTTTCAATTTCCAGCTACAAGCTAAAGCAATCAAAAGCAGCAGCTTACTCAAGACCTTTTGAATCCGATTTTTCTATAACTCCAAATCTCCGAATTCCTCAAACCCAATCTGTCCTTTCTGTTCTCTAATTTTCTTTGATTTCTCTCTTCCCAACCATCATATTGCTCTATTTGTTCTTTTCTCCCTTCTTCCGTTCTCTTCTGTCCCTTTTTCTGGTTCTGCTATGTTTTCCACTTCTCTCTGTTTTTCCTTTTGGTTTTCTGTTTCTTCTTTTGTTTCTTTCTTTCTTGCTCTTTTCTTTTCCTTCTTCTTCTTCTGGTCACCTCCTTCCCGATTCTTCTTCCCTCTTCTTTTTTTTTTTTTTCTTCTTCTCCTTCCTCCTTTCTTCTTTCTTTCTTTTCTTCTTTTCTTCTTCCTTCTTTTCTCTCTTCTCCCCTTTTCTTCTTTCCCCTTCCCGATTCTTTTTTTTTTTTCGGTTTTCTCTTCCCCTTTTCTTCTCTCATTTTCTGGCCCTCTCTCACACAGGTCTCTCTCTCTCTCTCTCTCTCTCTCTCTCTCTCGGCCGGACGTTTTTCGGTTTTCCCTTTTTTTTTTAAATTCTATTTCAAGGATTAATGATAAAAAAAATTGAAAGCAATAGGAAGAAATTTACCTGGAATAGAAGCTGTGGTGCTATTGTTGTTGCTGTTGTTGTTATTTGTTGATTTTTTTTTTTTTTTTGGTTTCCTCTTCTTGCAGGTGTGTGTGTGCGTTTGTGAATTGTATGTTGTGTGAATTGGTGCAGGTGTATTATGAGACAATGAGTGTGTGTTTGTGACTGATTTGTGAATGCAGGTTGTGTGCAAGTGTGTGTTGTGCATGTGTTTGTGTTTTAATCTGCAGGTTGTGTGCAAGTGTGTGTTGTGCGTGTGTTTTGTGTGGAAAATGCAGGTTGTGTGCAAGTGTGTGTTGTGCGTGTGTTTGTGTTTTAATCTGCAGGTTGTGTGCGAGTGTTGTGCGTGTGTTTTGTGTGAAAAATGCAGGTTGTGTGCAAGTGTGTGTGTGTTGTGTGTAATGTGTGGAAAATGCAGGTTGTGTGCAAGTGTGTGTTGTGCGTGTGTTTGTGTTTTAATCTGCAGGTTGTGTGCAAGTGAGTGTTGTGCGTGTGTTTCGTGTGGAAAGTGCAGGTTGTGTGCAAGTGTGTATGTTATATGTGAATTTTGCTGGATTGTGTGCAGATGAATGCTTGTGGGCTTGTGTGTTTTTACGGATGCAGGGGATTGTGTAATGTGTGTGGTGTGTGTGTTGTGTGTATGTATGTTTGTTTTTCAGTGAATGTATGTGCGTGTTCTGTGAGTGTAGGGGAAGGGGAGGCAGAGAGAGGGAAGAAGGTGGTGTATGCTGTGTGTGCAATGGTGTTCGTATAAGTGAGGTTGAGGTCTGGTCTGGCAAAGGGAAGGGGAGGCAGAGGGAAGGGGATGAGTGAAAATGTGAGTGCAAATTGGTGGAGGCGTGAGTGATGTCTGTGAAGGAAAAAAATGGTGAGGGGAAGAGGAGGCAGAGAAAGTTGAGGGAAAAATGTAGGAAGGCCAGAGGGAAGCAGAGAAAGTTGAGGGAAGTGTGTAAAAAATCAAAACAAAACTCATTCCATATCCCCAAAAATCTGCTGAATTGAGTGTAAGATTGGGGAGATGGTGGAGTTGGTGATAGGGGATAAGTTAGAAAAAATGATGGTCTTGGGCTCCATCTGCAGAAGCAAACAGTAGCAGCGTTGCTGCTGCTGTTTCATTCTGTCTCTTCTCTTTTTCTTTTTTTTTTTTAAGAAAAAGAAGAAAATGAAGAAAACAAAGAAAAATGAAAAATAAAAATAATATAAAATGAAATAACATAAAATAAACTAAAAACTACTTGAACACTTTTTAAATTATATATTCAAACTGAAATACAACATTACAGATTAAAACCGAAATACAACATTATAAGAAGGAAAAAAACAGAAAAATTCAGTGTAACAAAATTAAAAGTTAATTTTACGTTAGAAAAATACAATAAATAATAAATGGTCTTAAAATAAATAAATAAATAAATTATGAAAATTTTCTTTACATAAAATTTATAAAATGCACACAACAAAGTTCTCATAAAGAAAATTTTTAAATAATAAAAAATGCATTGGAAAATGTGACCTAAATATAGCAAAAAATTATAAAATTTATGAAAATTAATAAATGACATTACAAAAATCTTACCCAACATACATTATCACATAAAGCACATATGGTATAATTTTCACTCAAAAATTTTAAGATTAACACATTATTGGGAAACGTGCCTTTGATAAATAAAAAGACAAAAATTAAATAAATACTAAACGACATCTAAAAATTATGAGATTTTTACAGAAAATTTATGAGTATTCAAAATGCATATATAAAATTTTTTCACTTGAAAATTCTCATAAAAATAGCGCATTGGAAAACGTGCCATTGAATAAAAAAAATACTAAAATTTAAAATAAATAATGAATGACTCCTAAAAATTATTAAAATCATAAATAATGATAAAAATAGTAAAATTATGTATTTAGGAAATAAAATAAAATAAATTAATATTTACATGATGAAATTACCATTTTGCCCCTAATGTGACGAATTAGACATAATATGCGAAAATTGTACTCGACCCCCAAAAAAATAAGAAAATACCCCCTAAAATAAAAGTGACACACATATTTTTACAAAAGGTGTGTCAAAATTTGGTGTCTACAATCAATATTCTTATAATTTTAAATAAAATTATCATTAAAAAAATATATAACCCAACAAATTACATCTAGATTTTTATTTTTAAAATAAAATTATCATAAAAAATAAATAACCCAACAAATTACATCTAGAAACTTACGGAGAGATAGAATAAACTCGAGACATTTATCAACATAGTCTTTCACTTAGCAGTAATTTTTATCTACTAAAGTGGAGATGTCACTTGGCTTCTCAATCTAATGTTATCTTTTTTCTGGTCTTTGTAGATGGAATGTACTGTAAGTACTAGTGCCCCATCGTTTGAAGTTAAAACGAAGTTCAAAGCTAAATCTAAATGCAAAGGCATGATATATTATTCACAATTTTCATTTAATAAACTAACCATCCAAGGAAGTAATTTGACCCACTCTATGATTTTGTTGGTCCATTTTAATACGTTTATCCATATGAATTTAGATTTATTCATTTGGATAGGTTTAGCTTGGCACTACCTTTTAGTAAAAATCCTTATCCAAACATATTAATTGATGCACATCTTGTAGAAGATCATTAACATAAGTCATAATATGCATATTCCGATTCATAAGTTATTCCTATGCAATTTCATTAATTGCAAGATTTATAACGTATTTGTATATATCATTGTCTAAGCCCATAAAAATCTGATTAGTCACCTCTAGGCTACTTTTGTTGCAAGACTTCAAATCCATCTGTTTGGACATCATCATCGAAGCCTAGGAAAGTCGTGTACTTGATAAAATGCTTGTAGAGTTTAATTTAATTTTATCTTTTTTGTACCCTCTTTATCTTCATATTATTCAACTACCAACTGTGTAATGTACATATCAACAACCAGATCATCAAATCTAAATATTGTTTAGCTATTAAGTTTGTAATGTACATGTCAACTGCCAGACCATCAAATCTAGCGCCATGCTGAGCTTGTGGAAACCTTACACCATCTTCAAACATGTCTGATATCAACATGTTAGGCCATGTGTACTAGGTTTGGAATGCAAATAAAAACCAATTTAGATGGATCCAGACAACTGTGTATGCTGAAAGATCTACAAGTAAAGAATCCAATCCTGACCTTGAAGTACTTTATTAGATTGTAGAACTTAAACTTGCTGCCCAAACAGAAAGGAAGATGAACATAAGGACAATCACCTTTTGCTGTCAAAAAAGCTACAATGAACTAATGGCAATAGACCATGAGGATTTATGTATAGTTATAGATTTCTTAAAGTCGTTACATAAATGCAGCTAAATCTTTGTGACGATATCACAATCTGAACATTAGTAATGACTTACATATCAGTAATCACACATGCACATCCAACTCAAATGATCAACACTTTATGTTGTATAACCAAGTTCGAAGACATTACCTTCATGCTATTTTGGTTCTTGGGTTGCACTACATAGTTTCATGGGTACCACCTCTAAATCATCAATTTAGTTGCCATTTCCAATAGGGTTTATCATCTTTTATTCATTTGAAACGAATATGAGATTAACTTTGACAATTGATTGAATGTGAATGCCCCAGTTTCAGAGTTATTGTAGCTGTTGATAAGAGATAGGAAGCAAAAAGTTGATAATTACATCTGAATGCTGCAAATTAGAAACCATTGTCTTCATCAGAGCAGCTGCATATGAATTAGAAGATGAAAATAAGCAGCCACAAAGAAGGATATGGATGAGGATGCCTATATACAACATGGTAAGGAAGAAATGATATCACGATATTGAAGAAGTATTCTGTTCTTGATGCATTAGCAAGGCTTAAGCAGTAGCAGCCTTCTCTTCTTCCACAACTTGTGTTGCTGGAAGAAGGGTGCAGACAAGGTTGCGATCACCATACACATTGTCCACGCGTCCTGATAAGACAACCACTGGATTATTAGCAATTACATGAAATTTAGCATTTCAATTTTTTCTTTTTTTGTAAAGAAAATCGAGAAATGAAGGACACTATGACTGATAGAAAGCATGTTATGTGAAAAAAAAAAAAAAAAAACTCTATGAAGATGGAAGAGAAGGACAAGCAATAAGTTAGATTAAATTTCCTACACTTAAGATTTTCTGGATTTATCTAAAACTAGAGATGTTTAGGAATAATGCAAGAAGATGCCAGCAAAAAAGAATCAATCAAGTTTACTGCAGATAAATGTAAAGACATTAAGTACCAATGATGGATTTGAGAGATTTTTAGCAAAGTTGAATATTTAACAACTAAAATATAAAGCGAAGACAAAAGTTGGTGTTCCTCTTCTTTCTACATGCACGAAAAGAAAGGTAAGTGGAGTGCCAAAAGTTAAAAGGAGAGGTCAATACTCAAATGGTGACCGCCATCTTCAGGAAGTTTTAAGTTGTCATAGGTGTGGCGAGGTTTACCATAGGAAAATTAGCTTTGAGGAGAGGTTCATCTACTTTACCAATCTTAACTCACTTTTCTAGCAGTTCTAAACATATATAACCATTCTCCTAACTAACAAATGACGGGAAAGTTCTATGCGGAAGAAATTTGTAATTAAATTTCATTTTCAGATCATATTTGATAAAAAGTGTATTAAGCACACCTGTTGATGGCCAGAATTTTGCAGTCCTGAGCCAAGAAGCCGGGAAGGCAGCATATTCCCGGGAGTAAGGTTTTGTCCATACATCAGCCATGAGTAGGGATGGTGGATGGGGAGCAGACTGTACTCAAAAAAGATCTCAGTTAACATCTCTAAACTTTATGCGGTAAGTGGGCAACATTTATCAATCAAAAGAGCATAAACAACATGAAATCCCAAAGAAAACATGAGAAAACAGATTATGCATTTTGACTTATAGGTAGACACCATCAGTTTAATCAAGTCAAATATCTTGGCACCATAACGAATAAAATGATATTAAAGGCCCTTTCCAGCATCGATTTTGTTTGCATAACCAGGGAAAAAATATCAATCATAGAATAGATAAAATGATAAAGCCACAAATTAGAACATAGAAAAACATTTTAGCCGGGGGGGAGAAAAACAAGATTGGTTAGAAGACCTCCAATCATTAAAAGAAAAAGGTACTATTTTCCTGGAAAGGAGCATCCTTTTTACCTTGAGAACATTATTGTTGAAATCAGCCTTTCCTTTCTCAATTTGGGCAATTTCTTCTCTTATTGAGATAAGAGCATCACAAAATCTGTCCAACTCTGCCTGCAAAAGAATAAAGCACTCTTAAAGTCAGGACGATATTGATATTACATAAATAAAGATGTATGTAAAAGTGTATGTTAACAGTACCTTGCTTTCACTTTCAGTTGGTTCAACCATAAGAGTGCCTGGAACTGGCCACGACATTGTTGGTGCATGGAATCCGTAGTCCATAAGACGTTTAGCAACATCTTCAGGCTCTATTCCAGCAGTGTTCTTCAGATGCAGCAAGTTCAAAATAAGAACCTAACCCACACTTGAGAATAAAAATGTCCCAATAATAAATGTGACTGATGTCTTCAGAATTACCTTAAAGCCCCTCAAATCAATAATGAATTCGTGGGCGACAGTTCCATTGACACCACGGAAAAGAACAGGGTAGTAATTCTGTCATTGCATTATATAAAATATTAATGCTTCAAACCATTCAGTGCAAATTAAATAGTGAAATATGATCAGTTAAGGACGTGTCAGTAGCATGATAGAAGCTGGCCAATAATCAAGTTTTGAAATTTGATTTAAGTTTTCCTCTTCAGCTAGATCTAGAAAACTAACAGTAGACCTGAGGTGAGGATCTAGCAAAACAAATGGTAGTCACATGAATAAAGGCTAGTCAAAGAATAAGCACGTAGAAGAAGCAAATACCTCAAGACGCTTTGCCATGTAGTTTGCATTCAAGATTGCTATCTTTGATGCATCTGTAAGTCCTTTAGAACCCATCATTGCAATATACGTATATGAAATTGGCAAAATGAGTGCAGAGCCCCAGGGTGCAGCAGAAATTGTACCAAGGGGCTGACTTTTGTCTGGTGCTGGTATACCTCCAGTAGGTACCTTGAACATTATACCACAAAAAGGCAGATAAACGGAGCATAAGATGGTAAACTTCATGTTTTGTTTTCTATTATAACACTTTCTCTCAATTCTTTAAAAGGTACAGGATGAATGAGAAATTTTTGTCAAAGAACAATGAAATTCAGGGTAAAATAGGGGGAACAAATGCTTCAGAGAAATGATACAGAATCATATGATGAAAATAGAGTATACCACAGGATGCGATGGAAGAAAAGGTGCCAGATGTTTCTTCACACCAATTGGACCCATGCCAGGACCACCTCCACCATGGGGAATGCAAAAGGTTTTGTGAAGATTTAGGTGACACACATCAGCACCAATAAAACCTGGACTTGTCAGACCAACCTGCAAAATAGAACAAAAGGGGCATGAATTTCGAAATAGGAGTGGCTTCAGGATAGCACAAGGAGGACAAGGAACAAAAAGATTATTTAAAAAGTAAGAAGCTTTTTTTTTTGGGTTAATTACAGTTTGCCCCCCTGAAAGTGGGGGAAACCTACACTTTGCCCCCTTCAATGTAAAAAACATGCACTTTGCACCAATATTTTTGGGTTAAATTTTTTTTTATTAACTTAATTTTGCATAAATTGTTAAAAGTCTAAATTGCCCTCACAACAAATATACCTATAGCTATTAAAACTTACGTATTTTTCCTATTTTATCCATTGCATGTTTATCATACCCGTATAATATGCATTTATGCAAATAATTTTAAAAAATTAATATTTAAAAATACTTGTACATGCTTTTTAACTAACCATATAAAATATACAAAAATTTTTGTTCTATTATACTTCATGAATAATATTTCAAGTTGTCGCAAAATTTTAAAATTTGTGTAATAGTAATGATACATCTTTCGCGTTATATACAAAACAATAAAGATTTATATCCAAATTTTTATACTTGCATATATTAAGCCAATAAGATCATAGAATTTTAATTAATGTGATATCTCGTACACCAATAAAAGAGTTAAAATTGATATTAATGTAACATAATGTATTAAACATAATGTAATATCTTATATACAAAAAAAAGAGTTAAAATTGATATTACTAAGCATATTATATTAAACGTAATATAATATTCCATACACAAAGCAAAAAGCTAAATTGATATTGATGTAGCATAATATATTAAAAATATTAAATTAATAAAAATTTTATCATTTATTGGTTATATATATATATATATATATAGACATACATACATGTGCAAAAATTTAGATATAAGTCATTATTGTTTTGTATAGAGTGCAAAAAATATATCTTCATTATTATTATACAATTTTTAAAATCTTATGACAAATTGAAATATTATTCGTGAAGTATAATATGACAAAAATTTTTATGCATTTTATATGATTAGTTAAAAAGTATGTAAAATTATTTTTTAAAATTATATATATGAGCATGATAGACATATATGGAAGGAAAAAAGAAAAGTAAGTTTTAATGCCTATAGGTACATTTATCAATACACATGCAATTATAAGGGTAATTTAGACTTTTAACAATTTATGCAAAATTAAGTTAATAATAAAAACTTTTAACCCAAAAATATTGGTGCAAAGTGTATGTTTTTTACATTGAAGGGGGCAAAGTGTAGGTTTCCCCCACTTTCAGGGGGGCAAACTGTAATTAACCCTTTTTTTTTTTCTCTAAAGAATAACTGTGCTAATTCAATAATTCAAAAAGCATAAAAGTATAGGAGTTGCCCAGCAAACGACAAAATGAAACACCCAAAGGAGGCAAAATCAAAGAACCAAAGGATGAAGCTCGATGATGAACGTAATGAAACAAAAGGTTGAAACTATATTTGGGCCTCTCCCCAACACACTGCTCTCTTTATTGATTACATTAGACAACCAAAACACGTATAATTTGCAGCTCAAAGGCAACATAAACTTATCATTTAGAAATTCTCTAGAATAAATACAGACATAAAAACAAAGAGTTTAGCATCTCAGTAAAGAGATTGACATAGACTTCTCAAGAGTAGCTCTTTGTTAAGAGTAAAAGGCAGTAGTGATGTTAAATATTTTCTCAACATCAATTACTTCTGGGTGCACTCCAATTTATAAAAAATGTTTTGGAATGCAGATGATACAGTCCCTAAATATACCTGTGCATTCATGTTGGCTCCATCCATGTAAACTTGACCACCATTGTCGTGAATTATCTTACAAATCTCATCAATACCTTCCTCATAAACACCATGCGTTGAAGGGTATGTAACCTGAAATTTCAGGAAAAAATAAAGAAGAAAACTTAGTTAATACATCATACATGATGAAAACACAAACTAAGGAAGTCTAGGGGTAACACATACCATAAGAGCAGCTAGGTTCTCCTTATTTGCTTCTGCAGCCTTGCGTAACTCCTCAATGTTAATATTTCCCTTTGCATCAGTGCCAACAGAAACAATTTCCATGCCGCACATTGCAGCACTTGCTGGATTGGTTCCATGCGCTGACACAGGTATGATGCATACATTTCGGTGATGGTCACCTCTTGACTACATTTTTTAAAATAATGAAAACTCATATCAGCATAGTAATTGAGCTTCTAATTCAGACTCAAAATAATGTGTGTCTGTGGCTCTACGAAGCATGAGCCAACACAAAGACCAGAAAGTGCTCATTATTACAGACCAGAGACTTTGAGCTGTATATCCTTTCTTAAAAGTGATATTAAAGCTCTAACTGCATCATGCATGCTTCAGAAATCTGTCATATGCATCCTTCAAAAAGACAATGGTAGTTTTGCGACTAAAAGTACGTATAAAAAAGTTCACTTAAACAAAAGTCAAGGAATAAGGCAATTGAGTAGTAACTTTTGCAGACTTGATTCTTCTGACATAGGAGAAAGATACCCCGGTGTGAATTATCCTTTACCTTTACAAATAGGTGATCCTAAGGGCTACTATGGATATCTCATCTACAAGAGCAGGATGCCAATAATCAATAAATCTAACTCAATTATTTGTTTACTCAATCGAAGAAAAAATCATTTTAATATTAAATCTTAAGGATATGCAAGTGGAGGGGGCAATACAGATTGTGCATGACAATAATTTATGGTTGCCACATCTGACTTTCAAAAGTTAGTTAAGCTTTATCATACAAGAGGTAGTTTAGTTGCAAGAACATGCATATGAGTAACCAAACTTCAATTTTAATTTTTGAACAACATTTCCTTTCATGCAGGCATCTGAAAATCACAAATATCATTCCACTCCCACATAACAAGGGCACCTTTCTCCTAATGAGGACATCTTTCTCCTGTGGTTGTCACATGTTCACACAATTATTACTACATAACATGTTCCAAGCAGAGAAATGGAGGAATGATATCCAGTCCTCAATTTTCATGAATCAAACACATACTTGAGGAAAAAGCACAAAATACCTTTCAATGTTAGCATGAACTTTTTAAACCAAAGAGAACCTAATTAACTTGCACAACAGGTTAGGATTAGAATACCTGATGATATGCACAAATAACCATCAACCCTGCATATTCTCCTGCTGCACCAGCATTAGGTTGCAACGAGAAAGAGTCGAAGCCAGTGATTGTGCACAAAAGTTCACCCAAGTCATTGAACATTTCCTAGCAAAACAGATGTTATCATGGTAAAAAGACCACCCCATGTTACAGAAATAAGAGACAGAAGGAAATAAGGTTTTAAAATAATTCTACCTGGTAACCCTTAGCCTGTTCACAAGGGGCAAAAGGGTGCATGTTTGCAAAGCTAGGCCAAGTCACTGGCATCATCTCGGTGGTAGCATTCAACTTCATTGTGCAAGATCCCAGAGGAATCATACTGTGGCACAATGAAAGGTCTTTTGATTGTAGCCTATGAAGGTATCTAAGTAATTCATGCTCTGTGTGATACCTAAAAAGCCAAGAAGAAGTCAAATCAATTATTAGAAAAAAGCTTGAAATGGCTGGTCATATTCATGAGGGAAGGACATACGAGTTGAATATTGGGTGAGTCAAGAATGGGCTCTCCCTTAAAAACCCAGCAGGGATCTTATTCTGAACCTCTGATGCAAGAGTAGCACCAGTGAATGTCACCTAATGGTTAAAATTGAAGTCAGAAACAAGTAATTTCTAACAATTTAATGATCATAAAAAGCATTGAAAATGCAATAATAATACTTACAGGCTTGCCACTTGCAAACACTTGAAACAGTTCGTCCACATCTTCTAAAGTGGTTGTTTCATCAAAAGAAACAGTAATCTGGATGGCAAAAAGTAAAAAGTTATCCATTAATGTAATTTGTGATTCAATACAATAAAGTACATTAAATGGTAGACTTACTGTATTCTTGTCCACGATCCTCAAATTGATCTCACTCTTGTAAGCAGCATCAGCAATTGCCCATGAGTCAGCAACCTTTACCTTCACCGTGTCAAAGAACGGTAGATCCTGCACCTCTACTGTACCAAGTTTTTTTAGCCCAGCAGCAAATACCCCAGCAAGACCATGAACCCTGTGAGCAATGGTTTTTAGCCCTTCAGGTCCATGATAGACAGCATACATAGCAGCCATGTTCGCAAGCAATGCCTGTATAACAGGAAAATAGGGCAAAACATTCAAAAGTGAACAACATGATACAAATTGTTAAGAAGCATATTCCATCATCTGATATATGAAACTAAAAAAGTCTCTATGATTGCAAGTGATAGAAGTAGACTTTCTATATATGTCTGTTCTTTTTCTATTTCATCGGTAGATAACAGGCAAAAAGCATTAGTGGCTCCTAAAAACCAAGATACTTAAGAAAACCAAGCACTACAATCCCAAATATGAAATATTGACCAAAATGAACAAAATAATTTGTTTACCTGAGCTGTACAAATATTACTGGTAGCCTTGTCCCTACGGATGTGTTGCTCTCTTGTCTGCATAGCCATACGTAGAGCTGGTTTTCCAGAAGAATCCACACTGACACCGATAATTCTTCCGGGCATCATCCTCTTGTATTCTTGGGATGTGGCCAGGAAAGCTGCATGAGGACCACCATATCCCATTGGAACACCAAACCTCTGGGCTGAGCCAACAACAATATCGGCACCAAATTCACCAGGAGGTTTCAACACAGTCAAAGCTAAAAGATCGGATGCCACAACAACCTTCACCCCATTTGCATGAGCATTCTTAATAAACCCCTCATAATCCACAACTTCGCCCTCAGTTCCAGGATATTGAACTAATACCCCACAAACATCCCCAGACTTATAATCAATGTCCTTAACATCAGAAACAACTACTTTAAGATCAAAACCACCAGCTCTAGTCTCACAAATATCAATAGTCTGCGGATGACAATTACTAGCAATAATAAAAGTCTTCTTTTTTCCCTTCTGAATATTATTACACATGGCCATAGCCTCAGCTGCAGCAGTTCCTTCATCTAGTAAGGATGCATTAGACATAGGTAATCCAGTAAGATCCGTAATCATGGTCTGGTAATTTAGCAGGGATTCTAGACGTCCCTGCGAAATTTCAGCCTGATAGGGAGTATACTGAGTGTACCAAGCAGGATTCTCCATAATATTCCTCAGTATAACAGGTGGAACAAAGGTGTTATAGTAACCCATTCCAATATATGACTTAAAAACTTTATTCTTAGATGCTAATTTTTGCATATGCTCAATCATTTGAGCCTCAGTCAATCCCTCATCAAACTTACTAAACTTCATACTATCAAGCCTAATAGATATAGGCACAGTAGCATCAATAAGTGAATCAAGACTGGAAAATCCACAAGTCTCAACCATTTTGGTTTGTTCTTCAGGGGTTGCAGAGTTATGGCGCCGTGGAAATGTATCACTTGGTTTCAATGCCTCAACAGAAATAGATCGAACTTGTCCAATCCCAGAATGCAAAAATGCATCCTTTTTGTGATTAACATTAGTTCTATGATATTTACCTTGGAATAAACAAGGAGACAATGATGAAACATACCTTGAAGGCCTATAAAATGATAAAGGTGCTGACAACAATTCATTTCCATTTCCATTTCCTCTGCACTGCTTTGCTTCTGAAACCAACCGTTTCAGAATGGCCCCGTTGGCAAGCTTTCTTGCTCGGTCCATTACTGATCAGCAGCAATGAGAAGAAGGGAAGAAACCCTTTTTAGGATTTGTAAAAGGGGTATGAAAAATGCAAGAAAGATTGAACTTTGACAAAGCCCTTTTAAGCTTTGCTAGTTTTTTTCTCTGTTTATTATCGTTCCATGGGTGGTGGGAATAGATTGTTGAGCTGAGGCTGCTATACTGTCTTTTGCATATGTAGTATAGTATATTAATGTGTGGGTATAAAGATTTAAATTTTATGTTAGTAAAGAATCAATTCCAAGATCTGGTGGTGGTGGGTGAAGAATGAAGATTAAGAGAGACTGCAGGCGTATGCGAAGAAAAAGACGGGGATTTTGGGGTGACGTGGGGATATGGTTGATCCTGAATGAGAGTTAACTATGTAGTATATTTATGTGCGACTGTGCCGAGTGTGCATGTTTTTCTTGATTCTTGAAGAGATCTGGGAATGTATGGAAGGGAATGAATTGGGGTGGATTGAGTTTTAATGGATGAAAATGGAGTGGAAAATGGGGAAATTGTGGAATGAAATCAAAGCCTTGGAAAAAGTTTTGGATCTGAGTGTTAGGAGAGGGGGAAGTTGTGATGGGCGTGAGAGACTGATGTGGCTTTGGCAAATTCTCTCTTTGACGTTTGGCTTATCTCAATTTCTCACCTCAAAAGTTACTTCATTTCAATATCAAGAAGCATGTTGATAATCAAGACTTTTGGTCTGAATATACATCAAAATAATATTGCATGTCCTCTGATTGAAGAAGGATTAGTTCTTTATTTCAGAAGTAACCTCACAAAATACAAAGTTTACTGGGAGGATAAATATCTAAGATATTTAAATCACACTGTAAAAATCTCTCTTGTCTCCAACATGATAGTACCATTTATCATTCACAACGATCATAAAATCTACAATGGCATTTTGTGCTCAAGCAAGTGGTATCCAAGTGTACAAGACAATAAGATACAAATAGAATTGGATGAAATGTTTTCACAGAATTTCAGCTGCCACTGAGAATACAGGTAATGGAAAGTCATGCTCAAATTACGAAGTATCAAACCATCTATCAGCATCATTTTTAAAGGAAGTCTCTTCAACTTTTTCTGAAACGAACTTTTCCTTAGTTCAACAAATTTTAGTTCAATCACTCGAAATTAGTTAGGTGAGGCCACCTACCGTGATAGCCTGTCCACCTTAGTGAATATTATGACTCAATTTGCTTGTGTGGTTTCTTTTTTTTTTTTTAATACCCGAAAATGGCATGATAAAAGTTAATTGCACACAAATCTGGTCATTCAATGATATTACCAGAATAAAATGTGTGATAAACTTTAATACAGTAAGAATAAAATTTCTTTGGTTATACAAGCAAATCTGACTTTTTTGGCTTCACAGTCGATTGTATTGTGAAACTGATTTGTCCCGTTTGTGTTAAACAAAATTACGGTCTCAATTGTCCTCTAAAGTATGTGAGGTTAAATCAAACAAGTTCTTGTTTCTCTATTGTTGTTCCAATTAAATGCTCTATTGTTGTTCCAATTAAATGCCACAGAGTTATTTGACTCAATCAAATATTTGAGTAGAATTATTAACGTACTAATTCCTTACTATTTCTGTTATTTTATCAATGGTCTTCATTGGGATTCTATACTTAGGAAAAGTATTAAATGTATCACGTGTATTATCGTATGATGTATTTGAACTAATAATTTATCGTCACGTGATAATAGTGAATCACACTTTACATTATTTGAAAATATATGATTGATTCTAATATACATGTGACCAGAATGGTGCAACTAATACTTCCCCATTAAACATAGATTTCCTTAGACATAGATTTCCTTAGACTCAAACAAACAAAAATAGTACTCATATGCTTGGACTCCAGTACCTGTCTGTCAGCATCAACAGGTCCATGCCCCATAGATCCGAAGGAGTAGGTGAATCTTTCATTAAACAAAAACCTGAATAGTTATTCTATTCAACATTTACCAAAAGCCAAAGAATCTTCCCCATTAAACAAATGTTTTCTCTCTCTTGCGTCAAAGAATATAGCATTATAGAGAAGCACACATATTTTTAGTATGAAATGAAAGTCTTAACATGTTTATCCTCTTATTTTACTTAGCTTTTTTTGGTAAATTTTATACCTTGGTAGTTGAAAGTGTATGTGAATTCTCCTATATCGTGACGAGTGCACAAAATAGACATGCCTTGTACCCAAAAACACCAATGGGACCATTAGAAACATGTGTAGTGGCTGATCTGGTGCGAAATGGTTTGATGAGCAAAATGGACGGTAGCGATTGCCTCTTCACGATTCTATTCCCATGATTAATGAATGTTATCACTGGGTGGTAAATTCTGACTAGATTCTTTGCCATTACTGTAAGTGGAAGTTGAAATCATTGAAGTCTGCATAACAAGGAACCTTGTATTTTTAACCTTAATCTAACTTCTAATTTAATATTTCATGTAAATTGAAAAAAAAAAACCTTGTGTCAGTATTTTTATTTATTTACTTCTTTTTCTTCTTCAACATTTTTTTATTTATTTACAATATATATATATATATATATAGATATATATATATATATATATATAGACACACACACACAGATATATACACACAAAAGAAGTCTTTTTAGTTGGTGTCTACTGTGATGGCAATGAGGAGACACATAAGAAAAGCTTTCCTAGTCAACCACAATATTTGAAAGTTGAAACTTGTATCACAAAGCACAAACTTGGAAACTTTGTTTAGTTCAGCAACAATTTTGCAAATGTAAGATTTTAATAAAATAATTTACTTTTAATGGTAATCTGAAAGGTGGTTAACAAATGCCCATAATAATAACCTGGTAAAATCCAACCATTCAGCTAAGTATGCTACATATTAATCATCAAAATATTCATACAGAAACATGATTTCCTTTTTCTTTTACAATATAAAATATGGCTCTTTTTTTTTTTTTTTTTGAAAAAAAAGTACTTAACAACTTAAAGCACAAAAGAACATAGTGAACCTATTTATTTAAACAAATAATGAAAGGGTCCCCTCATGTTCATCACCTACTCCTAATATTGTTTTAGGCTCCCCTCATGTTTATCACCTACTCCTAAGATTGTTTTCTGTGCATTAACAAACTACAACATAGATAAATATTATGTGTTACAAAAAATTAAGTTGGAAATGACAGTTCGTATGATTTGTTGAAGAACATCATAACCACCACAGAAAACATTGAAAGTAACATGAAAATGCTTCCCTTTCAAGAGTGGCATATTATCATTTTTGTCCTCCTCTTACCCCACAAGCATAACATGAGAGATTTTATCATGGATCGGATTTACAAGTCCCACCCGTGAACCCATGATCTAAATTTTAGTAACTCAAATCTGGATTGTTAGATTCACGGGTGGAGTCTGAGCCTAGTCCAGAAAAAAATCAACATGATATTGATTCATTTTGTTGATGACGGCAGTCTTCCAAGTTAGACCAGACAACTAACATTACCACCCTCGAACAGAAACACCACTCCACTCCGACACCACCACCTTTTGGGCACGTCCAATCTGGCCAGCTTCGAATTTTTATTGCGTCTGAATATTTCATGCTTTCTTGTTTTGGGATTTATTGTAATTGTAGAATTTTTTTTTCAACTTTCTGAAAATGTGCTGATCTATGATTGTTAACAAAAAATGCTAATCACAAATTTTCTTAAAAAAACTGATAATATAATATTCTTCGATAAATTAACATTTTTTGTCGCGTTACCTATAACATATAATATAACGACATTTAACCTCACCAAGGTAACCAACCTAGTTTGTGCAGTTATTTAGGGAGACTTTAACCAAGTCTAGGGTTCAAACCCTAACCTTAGTAATTAGAAATTAGGGGAGAGGGAGAGGAGGTGTTGTAGGAAGTTGGATAGGTGTTTTGGGATCCATGAGAGAGAGAGAGAAAACTTTACCAAGGTAAATTTCAAACTTCAATGATTTTTTTTTTCTTTTTGGTTTAGAAACTTTTAGTATAATTTTCCAGTACCGTAAATTTGTCCAAATGATCATTTTCTTCTGAGGAAGTCACAATAAAAATATCGAATCGCTTACATGCTAATAAAAAAATTTATCCTACGCCATATCATAGAGGTGGTTGTGCATTTCTCAAGGCATTATTGTCATATCTTGTTCGTGATTCCATGCCGCATAGATTTTTGTTCAGTTGCTTAAATAGACAGTACTACCTACTTGGCATAAATTCCACCACATGGGCTTCACCAGACAGATTGAAAGAATAATAAAAAAGTTAATGTCCAAATAAACCAAAGCCCAATACAAAATAGGGCCGATTTTGGCAATATTATTAACTTTTTATCTGGGGCCATTTGGGCTTAGTGTTGTCTTCACATTAGAGCCCAAAATTTATCCTCACATGCTTTAAGAACACAATGACACTAGTGGCTTTAGCTGAACAATGATAATCTAATGAACATAACACTCTTTCAAGGCTCCAGGTTCTCTGTCACATTTTTCGTGTTACATTTTATGTTATACTTGTTGATGAGGTGACACGTGTCCTCTGTGATAGGAAGTTACGAAGAAATTGGAGTGTAATTAGATATGTATTACCTCATCAATAAGTGTAATATATACTGTAACAAGAAAAGTGTAACATAAGATCCATTGCCCTTTTTCGGCCCTTTGTTCAAAAACTTAGAACTAAACATTTCCCAGCTTGTTAGAATGCAACGTTGTTGCCCATTTGCCAAAAGCTTGCTTGTTCTCGATGCAGTTTTTTATTTTTTTCTTCTATGTTTTGGAGAAAGAAAAGAAGACGCGGTGCCAGCCGGGGTGGCGGGGTGGGGTGGGGGGAGGAGGTTGGTCGTTGCATGAGAGAACCTAAAAAACAAAAGAAAAGAGAATACATTGCATCTGCATACATCTAATCAAGCCCAAAGTGCAAGCAAAGACATCAACCCTGCCCCTAAAAAGAGTGCAACGTAAGAAACCACTTGAAGTCTCATATTGCAGCTCATTCTCTTGCTCAAAAAGTCGGCTGCAATTAGATCAACTAGAGCCATGTACACCAAAATCCCAGCAGATATAGAATCAAAGATGCCTTCAATGATCAAGGCTCTTGGACTGTTTGGATTGTAAATGGAAGAAATCCCAGTCCCAACTGCAATCCCCACTGGGGTGGTTATGGCAAAAAAGCATGCCATTATGGTAGCATGGAGGGTCTTGAACTGTGCTTGCGAGATGCAGCCGCCGAGAGCAAAGCCTTCAAAGAACTGGTGGAAGGATAATGCTCCAATCAATGGTCTAATGGTACATGGACTTTGTGATACTCCAAGAGAGAGCCCGATGAGCACCGAATGTGATACTATCCCCAGTTCCAAGACCTGTCAGTTAAAGATAAATAAGTGAAATGCAGATAATTTTGTAAAAACAAATAGAAGTACAACACTATTAAACAACATGTAAAACACGAGTTTAAATGTGATATGCAATTGTTTATCATAAGTAGAGCCTACGAGAAACAAAATCATCTCCAACTCAGCCAGAATAACTTTATCATTCAAGAACACAAGGATTTGGAAGAAAATTTGCAGAAGCAGGGCATGGTATGGCACAGCATTAGCAGTCAAGCACTGCAAAAGCCCCCTTCAACACACCTCCTTTCCATAACTGTAGCTTTATATTCTCCAGAGAGAAATGGAACAGGGAAGATCGTTGAAAAAATAAAACAACATGAAATGACTCCAGTGTCATTGACTCCAAAAACAAAAAGGGATGAAGTCCCTCCAACATCCAGCACACAGGCGGACACTAGCTCCGATATTCTAGAAAGTTGTTACACCTGAGTTCATTTGGTGACACCGTAAAATGCATTCCATAATTAATGAGAGCTCATTTGGAAGACAGAAGGATAAAATGTTTTAGCAGACCCATAATTGGAGAGCGAATTAACCGGCCATTGCAAAGTACAAAAGGCAAAATGTTTTCATCCACCTCTGGAAGATTTGGCAGGCATCAGCACAGACTACGATTCATTAAAGTGAATAAAACAGGAAAAGCTTAGCATAAGAAAAGCGTCACCTAAGTAGGAGCAAAATCAAAATCAAGTCTGCTGATTTCTGATGAAAACTAGAGAAATATCGCTGCATCTCTTGGCTAAAGTACTAGAAGTTGGAGCCATGAGGTCCCAAATCATGATCAGGTAAAATTTATTATTTCAATCAAAATAATCAGTATCATGAGAATTAAGATTAAGTCCCCACAAAGATTTATAGGGTTTGCTCACAATCAGAGCCTCAACTAAACCTCGCACAGTGGATGGGGTCTTTCTATGGTTTTTGAAGTCATGGGCTCCAATCTTACCCTCATCCTCTAGCCATTTCCGAAAAATGACTAGAGTATACAGAGATCAATAATAAGAACACATCAAAGAGTATTAATGAGGATAATGCGGAGATGCTGCAAAAACGACTGAAATATACAAAATTAAAGCAACCTGGATTACCTGAGAAACAATAACATGCCTCTTACCACCTTCTTCTTCCCCGACACCAATCTCATGCGAATGCAAATGACCATGCTTATTTCCAGCACATGCTCCTTGCTCTTGAGAGTGGCTATGTCTGTGATGTGCTGCATGTGCATGCATCCCCACAATGTGCATAGCACCACCTTCTTCTTCACCAAACAACTTCCGATTTAAATTGTTTTCTGCTGCAACAATTCCTGACTCCGTGTCTGCTGACTCGACCCCCACAACTTGGCTTTGTTTCTCTTGTTTACTCTCATAGTATTGAGTCCCAATGAACTCAATCACAAGAGTACCCAATGCTGCCATCATTGCTATAAATCCAGAAAATGGAAATTTTGACCATGGAATTTCAGGCAGACATGAATCGGTTAAGTTTGATGTAGCATCAGGCAACATGTGCACAAAACCGGTGGCAAGAATGACACCACCTGCAAAGGCCTTGGCTGCTACAAAAAGATTGGAATCTGTTCCCAGGAACCTACGTTTCTTACCCACCAAAGGTAATGCAACACCCAGCACCCCAGCGACAAGGATTCATGCAATGGCCACCGTTTTCAAGGTGGCTGCAGTTCCCTCATCTCGACAGCCTTCCAAATCAGAATCATGATTGCTACACGTTGTGCTCGCCATTGATTGAGAGAGGTTCTGCAGAAAGGAGCCTTTTCAAAGCCCCAAAAGCAAGCCAGTTCAGAAGTTTAGCATGTCTTTGGACTAACAAACCAGTAACAAACAATCTAAGAGTTATCAACAAAAGAGACTTCTCCACCAAAATCAAGAAAATTCCAAGTGAAAAATAACCACTATGGCTCTATTGACATTTATTAATATACAAGCAGCAAACACGGCAGTGGTCCTACAATTCTTTTCCAGGTGAGAAAAATATTGAAACAAAAAAAAAAAAAAAACCTGCAAAAAGAAATACAAATTTCGTTCTTGCCTTTGTTTCCATGATCCGCAAAAATAGAAAACATAAATAATGAAAACAGATTCACATGCATGCAGCATAAAAACATGTATTCTCTTCGTGTTGGTTATAATAGCATAATTGTCACCGAGTAGAGTGGAGTTATAAAGGAACTATTTTTTTCTTTCGTCCCAAATTGAACATGACTGCTATAATTAAGTCGCCACAGGTACCTTCCAGAATTGAAGCTTCCAACATTGAAAAGCCAAACAAAACAGCCAACTCAGATAATTAAGGTAAGAATACCAAATACTATATTAATAAGGCAAGACACCAACAACAAGAATTCGACCTTTTCATCTCAAATTTGTCGATCTACAATTTCCAACCAAAAAAAAAAAAAAAAAAATTTCCGGTCATCAAATGAAACAAAAATTTCCACCAATTTTGGAAGTAACACATGCAAACTCAATTCAACCATCAAATTCCTCCCCTTTAATCTCAATTTCCTTAACAAACAAACAAAAGCGTATCTCAAATTCTCAACTGTTACCTGTCGAAACTTGAGTGTTGTCTGTAATTCCCTTCAACTCAATCAAAGGCAATGTATCCTGAAACACCAAGAAATTCCGATAAAAATCACAACTTTATTAATAACCACATTCCCAAATACTAATTGAAGAAGAAAAAAGTAACCAAGAATGCAGAAAGGCGAGAAAATAAAAGGGCAGACAAGAAAGAAAGTAAACAAGGCCTAACCTTAATAAATGATAACATGGGGTGGATTTAAGGTGGAGTTTCGTTATTCTCTCGGAAACACTATTTAATAAGCTAATGAAAACCAACACCAATCTCAATACACTCTCTTAACAATGCTAGTATTTATTTATACCTCCCTCCACCTAAGATCTTGAGAATGGATGGCCTCGAAGACTTCGATATACAAAAAGAAAAGGGCAAAGGTGCACCAGGATGACGACCCTTTTGGGATGTGATATTGATAGTTGATGATATAATGTTGATGAGTAGTGATGACCGCAAAATTGTAACATATATGCTGCAGCAGAGCAAGCAGAAGAGGGAAGAAACTTTTTGGATTTTGTGGTTTGTTTCTTCTGATGGAGATGGAATGTCGACATAATTCGATAGTATTTAGGAGAGAGCGGAGAGAGGAGAACATGCAAGAATGGCTGAAATGGACAGATGAATGAGGGGGAGAGTGTCGACACCTCTTATAATTGTGGTATTACTAAAATTTTTATATAAATATTATTATACGATGTCGGATCGAGAGTGTCGACACCTCGTAAAATTTTGTTTGTATTACACTGAAATTCTTATGTAAATAGTATTTGTTGTCTTATCATATTTACTTACCCTAGTCTCTTCGTTTTGTATTTCATTATAAGGATGTGACTTTTCCTGTTACTGTTTGCCGCTGTTCTATTCGTGTAAGGATGGTAATTGTTTCTGTTTTCTTTTTTTTTGTTTTTGTTTTTGTGAATCCCATTATATGAACTATAATAAAGTTATTATATTAATCGGGTTCACAATTTTACTTGTAAATTTTATAACTTAAAAGAGAATTACATAAACTATTTTAAGTCACTTTTTTATATTAGTATATATTATTGTAGTTCACGTGTGAGATTGTAGATTCTGACAAGAATCTCCTAAGATGTGAACTATTTATTTAGCTATTGGTTATTGTTTTCATTCCAGTAGTTCTCTCGTCCTTTTCTCAAATTTCAAAAGACAATTGTGAAAATTTTTTGCATGAATTTAGTTCAAATTTACACTTGTAAATTTTGCGATTTAAAAGAAAGTAAATAATTTTATGCTATTTTTTTACATCACCATGCATCATTATAGTGTGCAAGTAAGATTGTGGATTAAGTCCATGTAAAAATTTTCCCCAATTATGAATGTATTCCCGTACTATTTTTCCCCATCCTAGAAAGATGGACACTTTTATGATGCACATAACAAGTTTATAAAGAATAAGTAGAATTTTGATAACTCATATGGACCCGCCTAGATTAAATTAACAATTCATATGAGTCCGCCCTCCTTATTGACATTTAATCATTAGGCTCTTTGTATAACATAAAGGTAACTTAACTTTATTCTATAGCCAAATCCTTAGACGAGCAGAATTTTACTGCATGCACATTCTAGAAGCCATGCATATGACAAAAAAAAAAAAAAAAAGAGTGAATAAAAGTACAACGCTTAGATTCTTGAATATAAAAAAGAATGTCAATTAAAAAAAAAAAAGGCTTTTCTTTTGCACCTTGAATTCCACTTTTTATAATTGGAATAGCGCATTCCATTAATTAAGGGTTACCATTTCTTTTCATTTTAATAATAAGAGTTTGCCTCATAGAAACCATTATCCTCCGAAATAGTTTCCTTGTTTTGTAACCGAGAAAAGATGATAGTCTCCTTCTTGCCTTTTCTATGATGAAGTTGACTATAAACAGCTTTCTGAAGTACCCACTTTAGCATAAAAGCATGATACTACTTTCCCACCAAAACAATAAAGCAACTGAAAGCATCCAAATGTTTCATGGAATATTGTACTCCTCCAAAAAGTTAAATCCTAGGTACACTATAAATATTATCCCATGAAACTCAAATTATTTCTGTATCCATGTTCTTACGTAGGGGGCGAATTATGAAAGGAAAAATTGAAGTTTTAGGAGTTGTAGAAAACGAAACATGAATTATGGGGATTTTGTTAATTTTTTGGAAGGCCATGGCCCCCAAGTGATCATGGTAAAAAAAAAAAAAAAATGACGAGTCTCCAATTAGGCACAAAATGTTCTAAAAAAGGGGAGTTAATCGTTTGAAAATAAGAACATTATCATAAAAAATGCAGAAATTACAAGAAAAATTTGTACAAATTAATCATTGTTGACGATTACCATGGCAGATTTTAGAGTGACAAGTTCTCAATCGATTGCCCTTAGACTGACTAAGAAAATCATCATGTAAAGTAGAAACATGCAAAAGAAAACAACGAATTTTGAACAATACAAATCTAATTATATCAAAGTGCCAGCTTTAATTAGGTGGAAAGCCAGAAGATGTCTTCTACTGTACATTCTTGATTCGTCCATTCTGATCTTACATCCATAACCTCAATTCTTAATTCCTAATTATAAAACATTTTACCCCCCAAAAAAAAAAAAGTTCCTGAAAATTTTATATACATACAACCATGCACATTCGAACCACTACTCTTGAGTGTTTCAATAAAAGAAAACATAAATGACAGCAACTTCTTTGCTTACTTTTCAATGGAAAGTGGCCTCATAAGCTGCATTTCATGTGTGTTATTAGTTGCATTTACTTGCAAGAATGTATAGTTGAATTTCTTTCTTTATTTTGGATTCAAGAAAATGTCGACATTACGTGAAAAGCTTAATTAGTTGAACTAGCACATTGGCACCATTTCCATTTTTAGGGCCTCCATTCATAGTTTGATTGGTCATGTTTACCTAACCAATAAAAACATCATGTCTTCATCATGACTGCAAATGTGAGGATGATGAAAATTGAATTTAATTTAAGATAACAAAAGAATTTCATTTTTTTTTTCAATCGATAAATTCTTAACCACATTAATATAATTTATTGAAAATAACAGTTCTTCGTGAGTCTCTATTTCGCATGTGATATGATCAGCTATGTCATGAAATGTCCTATTTTACTTGATTACAATGTGTCTCGCTCTTTTTTTTTTCCCTTTCTTTTTTTTTGTGTTTCTGATGATCCATATGTGTAGATATTGTAGAAGTCAAATTTCGAGAACTATACACCAATTACAAATCTATAGAATTGAGAACAATTTGGCACATGCAAATTTATGGTAAAACCATTTAACACGAATCCCAGTGGCAAAAGAAGTAGGATTAATATCAACTTTAAATTAGTTAAATATTAAGAAAATACATACTTGGAATACTTTGATGTAGAGACTAGCCAAAAAAAAAAACTCATTAAAGTGGCTTACCGACCAGCAATAAAATAAATATTTCAACCTTTCAAAAAAAAAAAAAAAAGATAAATATTTCAATCCCCGGTGATATCTAGTCTAGTTAGCCCAGCCCATATCGAAAGATACCAAGGCAGGCCATGTTTAGTACATAGAAAGACCTGACAGGATACATTTCTTAAGAACACTCATTTCGAGATGGACTATTAATCTATTATGAAACTAATTTTGAGTAGTTTTGGGCTGCTAATGGGCAAAGTATTTTTTGTATTTGTGGCAAGACGAGGCAACATGGGCGTGGCAAGATTTTCTTCCAAAATAAATAAATAAATAAAGATATAAAATTACGTTCCTTGTTTAATACCAAGAAACATGGATGTAGTAAGGTCTTTTCCCTAGGTTAATATTTTATACAATGTGTGTGTGTGTGTGTGTATATATATATATATATATATATATATATTACATTAACGAGTTTGAATGCATGACACATAGTTATTAATTTAAATTTGAAATTCTCATTTTTACACATGCAGCGTGCCTCGAAGTTTACTTGTGTAAGAAAACCTTTACACTATTAGTGTATAAAAAAGACTGTTCCTCTCTTTCTCTATTAGCTAAAATCCCAGTGTTTCTATGGTTTTTCAGTTTAAAAACTATATGAATAATTTAACAATTTACTTGCTCAAAACTTGATTTTAAGAATTATCCTCAAGTTTGTTCTTTTTTTCCCCCCTTTTTTTACTTCTATTTAAGCTGCTAACAAGAAGTAATATATAATAAAAAAACCATTTAAGATTATCATAAAGAAATGCATGTGATATTTGCATATATGGTAGACCTTGCAATTTGCAAATGCTGCCAACCAGCCTACATAAAAAAGCCATGGGAAATAGTTTTTTCAATTTTTTTTTTTAGCAGCTCGCCTCGTGGTCTAGTAACCAGAGTTCACACTGGTTTTAATTCATATTTTAAATTCTCTGAGTTGGAGTCAACATTTTGAGTCAATTTGGTTTGCTGGCCCATGATCAGAAATCTTGTAATAAATATCAGTCAGAACTCAGAAGATCCTCCATTTGCCTATTTTTATTTCCACAGCTTCCAGACTATCATTTTCCGGAACCAAAAAACAACTACAGCTGCTTGACGCCATGAGTTCAATGATGGCAACTGTAAGAACAAATTGTATATACTAAAATCAATCTGTAGACAAGATAACATAAATTGTGTGAAGGATAACGAGCATTTGTGAGTTTGTCAGTTGTTGAAGATTACTAGATACAGCAGTATCTTTCCGTTTTGTACATAACTAAGATGGCAATATACAAAATAGAAGGAAAACATACAAAAAGTAAATTTTGTAAAAAAAATGATAAGTTCTGATAAATAGTACATTCGTAGAGAAGTGATAATTTTTTATAAAAAAAAATTACTATATTTCTTTAATAATTTATCAATTTTTAAGTTTGATTTAATAATGCCGAGTCTAAAACATTGAAAAACAGATGATTCCACACACCATTGGACCTAGTCAATGGAATCAAAGATCATAATAATTGTACACCCCAAAGAAGAAAATATTAACTAAAGCAAGTATTCTCCCTCACTAATTAGAAGGTCATCAATCTTAATTAGACAACTAACAGGGATAAAGGAACTTGCCGTAAAAACTTCCCTTTTTCTAAAAAATTCTTAAATAGACCCGTTCACAGCTACACCTATAAACCATGTGATCCAAAAGATAACCACATAAGCATTTGGATATCATTTCATTACATCTACTTATGCAGCATTCTTTTATGGACTCAGTTCAAGATTACTTTGTTTGGATGGTTATTCTTTAAAGTGTTTTTAAAAAAATATTATTATAACAGTTTTAAATATTTTTTTTAATAAATGTGTTTATGAGATAAAAAATTAATTGAAAAACATATATAGAGTTTTTTAAAAAACACATTTCTAAAAAACAAGACTAAACAAATAGAGGCCTCTCTCTACTAACTATACACCCCACAAAGGTAAAGTAACTAACAGTAAACTAGCATAGGCTGTAATCAAACTCTAATTTGAGATTTAGACCATACCACACCAAGTTCTTGCCTTCCTTTCCATCTGAGCATTCGGCTACACATTTGCCGAACAATCTTGCCTGAGAAAGGAATGATTTTGCTAACACAGACTAAAAAAGGGAGTACCAATTAAGTCAGTGATACACTGAACTAAACAATTCCAGTTAAAATACAATCATTGTTATTGATCTGCAAGCATTACTATCTCAGTTATCTGGAAGCAATAACCTTATAATCAGCTTTCTTTCTGCATTTTTGCCAGACAACCCAATCCAGTTCAGTTCAGTCTAATCCAAAAATGAAACGACGTCGTCTTGACATAGCCCTACTGCAACAGTATCAGTATTCAGTGCTCTGTCTTTGTCAACGCACCTTTTTTAAATCCAACATTAACCTCGCATTAACTCTTTTCCCACCTCTTCTGTTTTGTCCATTTCTTCCACATCCTCCACCCTCTTGTCTTGACACATATATATCTCTTATTCATCTCCCAAAATACTCCAATTTAAAAAAATTCACAAACAAACAACCCCATCAAATTTAAAATATTCAACAAGATCAGGCCCTCAAAAAATTAAATAAGTATAAAATTATAAAACACCCTCATCTCTCCCTCTCTTTCCTCTTGCCTTTATCTATCCTTCTTTCTTTCCAACCTGCATTCCACTCTACAAAATTTTAGCACTCTCCCTCCCACTCAAGCCCCCACCTACCTTACATTTTATTTTCCCCTCTCCATTTCTGAAGAGAAAAAATTTGTACAATGTTTGAGGAATCTGTAACAAACACAGTACCTTCAATCTGGGCATCCATGAACAGCTGGTTCACTCCTGCTGTTTTCTTTGTTCTCCTCAATGTTATGATTGGCACCATTGTTTTCACCTCAACTTTAGCCAACCAAAAACAGCATCACAACAATCAGCAGCAAAACTCCCACCAAAATGATCAGACACAACAACCCACACTTGCTAGATCACCCTCAGTTCTTCAACGTTTAAGGTCCATGAATTTCTACAACTACAGATCTCAAGATCATCCTAGTTCGATCTCAACCCACTTCAGAACAACCCCTGCAGATTCGGACACCCTTTACAATTTTGAACAAACCCACCAGCCGCAAGAATCTCACTCTCAATTCATTTTTGAACAATCCCATCAAGAAAAACAGGCTCTTTTTGGCCAACAAATGCAAGACAATCACACCCATAATTACTTTTTTCAACAAACCTACGAGGAAAATGCTCAAGAAAATCGAACCCATTTCGTTTTTCAACAAACCCACGAGGAGAATGCTCAAGAGAATCGAACCCATCTCGATTTTGAGCAAACCCACAAGGAAAATATTCCTCAAGAAAACGGAACCCATCTGGATTTTGTGCAAGCCTGCGAGGAAAATATTGCTCAAGAAAACGGAACCCATCTGGATTTTGAGCAAGCCCGCGAGGAAAATGTTGAGAGTGAAGAGCTACAGAGCTTGGATGAGGTGTACAGTCAGCTGAAAGAACGTCACGTTAGCAGGTCAAAGTCAGATACTAAACCGACCGGCGGTAAGATCCCGGCGAGGCTGCCGATGAAGATGAAGAAGTCAGCGAGCACGAGGTCTGCGTTTAAACACTTTGAGGAGGACGACATTGTGGAGGCTCGCCGTCCGGTGACTGTGAGGGAGAGGGGATGCTAAAGTGACAGAAGTTGATGAAGAAGTTGATGCTAAAGCAGATGATTTCATCAACAAGTTTAAGCAACAGTTGAAGTTGCAGAGGCTGGAATCCATCATTAGGTACAAGGATATGATTAGCAGAGGGAGTGGAAAGTAAGGCTGGTGCAATATGGGGGGCTTGTGTTATAATTTGTGATTAGTTTTTTGGGGGGTTATTTTAGAAAATTGGAGGGTCAAAATGGTCTTTTAGATTAATTTTCCATGTGGATCTGATGCTGCTATCTGGTCCATGCTGGTTGAAGATATTTGGTTACTCATGTTTGTCCTGGCAATCATCTTGGTTCTTGCATGGATGGGCATTTTGGTCTTTTTGGTCGTCCACAATAATATTGGTCATTAACTCTACTGTTATATTGGGATGTTTGGATGAGGAATGAGATCTACACTGAAGAGATGAATGTTTTTGTTGGGGGTACTTGTCGACAAGCTAATTTCAATTTTTAGGGGGTGGTCTTATTCCTGCTGGAGATTAATCAATTTTATTGTTGATCTAGTGCAAGCAATGGAGTATTTTGCTCAAAATGCCCTCCTGTATAGTTAATCTTCCTTTTAACAACCCTCTACAATTTGAGCACCCCAATAGAGCCCTAAATTAGTCAGTCATTTTCTGCTTTACTATCATTAAATGTTTAAACATGTAACAAAATCATATTTCTTCTTCTGTTTTCTTTTTAGCTTAAATTGTAGTTCACTTCTGGGGGGCCATGTATCTGCTTATTTCTTCTTTGCTATGTAAATAAATTGTTGCTGTTTTAGGTGAAAAGAATTGATGGAGGGTTCAAGTGCTGGAGGTGGATTGACCTGATGGCTGATGGATTCTTTGGTTCCCGTTGACTGATTTTGGTTATGGGATCATGATGGGTAGGGATCAAGAATCTAAAGCATATGCTGATATACCTAAGAGTGAGGCGTGGTAGGTGTTGAACATGAAAATATTCGATAGTGTGCTCATCGTTAATGCACAACTTGTACATGTAGGTTATGAATCTTGTGATTCCTTTTCCCATTTTTCTGTCTTTCCATTTTGGTCTTGTTACTTTGGCCAAAAGTACTGAATCTATTCTGTTGTTTCGTAGCTACAATATATATGTAAATTTTTTAACTCAAAGTAACTGTGGTTCGGTTCTTTTCCCTGCTCTCTTTATGCAATTCATATGGGCATACATTTTTGGTGAGACTGGGACCTGAGTGAAGTGATGACAGCTAATAACTAACAAGATTCTATCAGCCATTTTTGCCCCAGAAAACTGTTCAACGGAAATTGCATTCCGCTTCCTCCTCTTCCTATCTCCGCACTCATTTTCTTTCCGTTCTCATGAAAAGCTGTTGACATTGTATGCATGGAGACTTGTTTATTTTATACGGTACAATAATTCTTTGTAGACTTTGGTTACCTTGTATAAAATTCTTATATGGATGTGTTTCACCTTTTCACATGTGTACATTGTAGTCTAAACAAAGTATACAATATTAATTTTACATACTAATATATGTCTATGTGGCTTTCGTTTAGACGCAAGATCAATAAATAAGCGTTATAATTCTCCCCCAACAACTGTGTAACTGAATTTGTATCGATCCAATAACTTTTTGATCGTAAATTATGGTTTCGAAATGCTTAAAATATGTATACAACTCTAGAGTTAGCTCTTCATCCTCCACCACCTTATTGGCCTTTCCACTTTTAGCTACCATTCCTAAATCCCTCTACTTGTCTTCCCTTTGCCTGTCTTTTCGCTCCAAACTCTCCATCTAGGATTTTAACAAAATGCAAATGCTCTGTTCTGCTTTCTCATGTCTAACCTTCCACACCGTCCACCACTCCTCCTTAGACATTTAACACCTACCTCATCTCTTTACATTGTGTATAAGACCCGGCACCCCAAATATTGGCAGTCGATCTATTCGTCAATATATATATATATATATATATATATATATATATATATATACGCACACCAAAATTCGATCTTCCACTTCTTATTCTCTTTTCCACCGTCATCATCATCAAATAAACACAGACGTCCTACCCTTCTTGTGCCACACTTTGTAGGTGTCTCTGTGTGTGTATGTATGTGTTTTTTTTTCCCTGAAAAAAAAAATGAAAACTAGCTAGAAACGGTGCAGGGTTTGGCCTGTTTTGTTGGAACACTTGGAAACAAAATATGGAGTAAGATGCATGACTTCATCTCCAACCTAACATAGACAAAATGCATCACAAACTTCAGATGTGTGTTTCTCTGATTGCACTTTTGTCTTTGCGTTGTGTGTGTGTGTCTATGTGCATATAACATAGGGCTTCAAGTTATTTAAGGTAAAAACTGTTTTGAGGTGTTTTCGGTTGCTTTGTACTTCTACTTTTACCTCGTTTTACACTCACAAAAAAATTAGTTTTCAAAAGTTGCTTCTCAGATACTTTTGAACACACCTTTTTGCCCTTTGAAAACTTCAAAAAAGAAAATCAAATTTCAATAGCTCTTTCGACAATTACTTTTCTATAATAAGCCAAAGTTACTCTTTTCAACAGAATCTGTTTGCTTCTTAAATACACACATAATTCGTTGCAGTTCTTAAAGGAGAATTAAATGCATTTTATGTTGATTTTCGGTTGAAATTCACAATTTGAACTAATTATTGACCCGAAAAAATGCCAAATGTTGACCTTTTCACGTCACGGATGGTCATCTCACAGCGAGGCATATCTTTTAAGTGTCACTTCAGTTAGGCCAAAGTAGGATTAATCAAGAGGCTGAGACTATGACCTCTTACCAACCCTTTAATTACTTGTAAGTTGTAACGTTCAAGAAATATTCAAGAAATATCATGCATCAATTAATTTTGTGGAGACCCTAATTCAATCAATCATCAAAATTCTTACTGAAAGCTTCTTTAGAACAATGTGATATTCGAAATTGATTATAGAATTTCTTTGATTTCCTTTTTCTTTTAGGTCAAATGAATGTCAGTGTAATGTTTTAGAACAATGTTTATAATTGCTTTAGAACTAAATAAGTTCTAGCTAACTAAGATTCCATATGACAGACAGTTTTTAGGAGTTTTTTTTTTTAAATATTATTGTAACATTTTTTTGTATATCTATGTAAGGTGAAAAGTTAGTTGATAAACGTGTTTGAAAAATAATTTTAAAAAAGTCGTAACTGAATAAAACCTTAGTTTTTATATGATTGTATGCTTAAAAAATAATTTTTTTGTACATCTATGTAAGATGAAAAGTTAGTTGATAAACGTATTTGAAAAATAATTTTAAAAAAATCGTAACTGAATAAAACCTTAGTTTTTATATGATCGTATGCTAAAATTATAGTAACTTGTTTTTCCATTATAAACTTCTAATAATACATCTTAAAAAATTCTTAAGTCCATTTTTGTTAACATTTGTATTCCTGAAGTCAACAGAGCTAAGTATGTTGGCTTTGTTTGTATTTCAAAAATATATTTTTAAAAATTTTAAACAAGTTTTCTATCACTTTTATACCTCACGTGTGTATATATATTAAAAAGAATTTTCAAAATTGCTATAGTAACTAAAAAATTCATAAAAAACAACCATCCAAACAAAGTGTACAATGAAGCACTAATAGAAGCCCTTCAGAGAGCATTGTTTAGTTATTTCAAAGGATGACTTCTTATACACTTAATCATATTAACTAACCGAACAATATTATTATTTAGTAGTAAATTTCTGATACATTTTGCTGGAAGTACAAGATGTTTTTAAATTGAGTTTTATTGTTGTTCAAGTCTTCATCTGGTAAATTACGTAGACAATAAATTACTGTCCGAGATTTTTTTAACGTGCTTTCACTGAATGGATATTAGCTAGGATGGTATTTGGTGACCAAGAAAAATTTTCAAATTTGAATTGTAGAAGTAATAAAAAAAGTCTCAATTTGTCTAGAATATGCAAGTGGCTCGGTGGTCAATGGTCAGGTAGCCAACTAAAGTGCCCCTTGGCAGCAAAGAAATCACTATAATGCCTCTTTGAATGTAATTGTAACAGGTGGAGTTTGAACCTCAGATCTACTGTAGAGGAGCACTTCAGTTGGCTCCTCTGACCACTGAGCCACTTGCTCGATGGTTTCGCTGTTAATAGAAGTCAACAGATCAAAGAGATGATTAATAGTACATCTTCAGTGATATTGTGTTTGACAAATTTTCTTTACTTTTGTTCCATAGAATAATGTAGATGCATTCGTATCACCAACCAATGCCCCCATCAACTCTGTTGACTCTTTGGTTTTTGATTAGGTCTATCTAACTTCTTGCATCACATTAAATAGAAAGTAGGATAATGTATACGCAATATTGAATGCGATGGCAGGTCATCAGCAATAGTAGAGTGCATCATGGAATTAGTTGGCTAAAGTAAGTAAATCTGTAAGGGTGCATTATATTAAAAGATTTTGGACCATCACTCAACATTTGACATTTCTTGACAAATAATCGAAGTTGCAAAACATCCTTTTCCATCATGACAAGTGTCTATCACGAAAAATTTATTCACATGCATGCACAATAACTGGTAACTGTAGATATTAAGTTACAAAAGAATATGCATTTTGTACAAATGAACAAACTTGGCAAGGGGTGCGCTGGTAGCATCTCAGATATTCGTTATGATTTCTAGCCGTTCAACAAAACAGAAAATGGAAGAATCGCTATTGAAATACAAATGGTATTTATATAATTGTCCATGTTCTAAACTTAGAAGAAAAGGCTTAAGTTGATGGATACAAGACTTGACAATTTTATGCAGTTAGAAAAAAAAAATGGAGTATAAACTAAATTTGCCAATTGCTGGCTTTGTGTCAACATGAAACAAGAATTTTAGATGATGAGGACCTAATCTGTAGAACCCATAAAATTTGTGGGTTCAAATATCAACTCATAGAATTACAGAATTGAGAGAAATTAATCACAAGAAAATCTATAGGAGAAGAAAATAAAAACTCACAATATTATTAATATTTCAAACAAGGAAAAAAAAACTATGTAAACTCTTTGGGACTCTCTAAAAAATAAGACTACAAATAACCTATTTATAACCAACTTAACTTAATATACAAAAAATACCAAACATAATCAGTTACCAAATAAACTATTCCACTATAAATAAAAAACTACTAAAAAACTAAATAGGAATTTGCCAAGCTTGATTTAATTACTCCAACATTAGTTCCCTTAAATCAAGCTCTTTATTGAATCAGTTACAATTCCATTATGAGTATAAATCACCATTTAAATTTATGTCGCAATATGCATGATGTGTAACACCTAATGTTTTCAAAATCGGACCGGACTGATCGGTTTAACCGGTCGAATCGCGAATCGGTCATGTTACTAGTCCGATTCTATATAAAAACTGATAGAGTTAAAAAATCGCTATAAACCGGTCAAATCGCATAAACCGGAGGGAACTGTAAAACCAACAAATCGACGATCTTTTTACAATTTTTAATATTTGTAGCATCAGGGACTGGTTTAACGATTATGACTTTTAAGTGCAACAAAACCTCTCAAAACCCAAATCAATTCTGTCAAATTAATTAGTCAAAATACCAAGTTTTGTGATTACAATTAACAAGCAGCTCATCAATTATTTAACCAAATCCACAACTTTAAGAAAAAACAAAGAAATCTTTGACTTAGCCTTAAAGACGGAGCCGGAGGAACAAGGAACAAGGACGGGGCTGGAGATAACTCTATCAACGGCGACTTGTACAAGAACACTGAAGCCTTTACGTTGAGGATACTGAGATCTGGCGGCTAAAGTTGAGACGGCATTGTTTTCATCTTCGATTTCGATTTCGATTTCGTCTGTGTTTTTCAATTCTTCTGTGTAATCTTTTGATATCCTTAAAAAACCAACTAGTTTTCTAAATATATCCATTGTCCTTTTATATATACACACACTATAGTCTTCTGTCATGTGATTGGAATTTTTGATGGAAGCAATAAGGTTATTTCGGGAAGGATATGAATGACGAGGATGTCAAGGGGGGCGACAAAGACATGGGATGAGAGAAAGTAGAGAGTTTCAGTTTGGTCAATTTTTCGAGTTTTAAGGTTCAACAAATTAGTTTGTTTGGTCTTATTTTTTATTGGAATTAAATTTTGAGCTCGTTTGCGTTAAAAAACTTGAATCCTTATATGTCATTCTCTTCTCCTTTATATGTTTTATTTGAAACATTTTATTATATTAATAATTTAATAGTTTAAGACTTAATCGGACATGAATAATGATAGATGCAAATTTTAAAGTTTTTATATTTTTATAGAATAATTGTTATTAGTCTGTCGCAACCATCAATCAAATACCCCTTTATTTTATAAGAAAATTCTGCAATTTTTCGGCTCCATAATTTTGAATTAATTAGTTGTAATTAAGGAAAATTTCCAGGTAGAACCTCCAAGCTTTATATTCAAGTCTACCTAAAGATGTGAAAATGATACCAGGTTATTCAAATTCTAGAAGATCCAATCTCTGACTTTTGTTATGCTTTCTACGATGTAATAAAATAATTTGTCATTTCAAAAATTTACTGTACAAGTATTTTTGTTTTATTAAAAGAAAGAATGGATTAGCTTAGTGGGTGGATTTAGTATTAAATGTCCATAATTAAAGAAATGGGAAATCGGTGATCAAAGACTGATTAAACTTTCCTCCAAAAAAAAAAAAAAAAAACAGAATGATTAAACTTTTTTTTTTTATTTTTAAATGGTTACAACCCTTGGAAATGCGAGATGTGGTTAGATCAGTCAATTCGGAAGAAGTACGGTGGACAGGTAGAAGGAAAAATGAGGTGGCTCACCACCTAGCTCAACATGCAAAACTTCACAATGTAACTGCTAGTTGGCAGGTGGAACCTCCTGAATTTCTTGTACCTTTTGGTTCTTGCAGATTCTTCTGCTATTTCATCTTAATGAATGAAGTCTCTTTTCATATCAAAAAAAAATTCTCGGTCGTCATGTACTGCATGCCACATTGACATTCTGGGCCACGTGTACCGCATGCCGCCCTGATCTTCTCCAGCAAAGTATTTGTGCCCAGAAGACTCGGACTTTATATATGCATCCCCACTGAAAATAACGGCAGGAAAAAAAAAATTTTGAACCGGGGTTCAAACCGGTTGGACCAGTCAGTCCGCGATCCGGCCCCTCTTCAGGTTCAATTGCCAGTCCGAGTTTAAAAACATTGGTAACACCTTGTAATTAACCTTCATCTTCACACGTGATAGTGGACGAACTTTATACTTCGCAAATAATTTTTTAGCCAATTCTTTTTTATCAAAAAATTCACTAATACACACCCATTGATCAACATATTCACCATAGTTTTAATCTCACAAAAATCGCTAACAAAATTGCTCAAAAAATCATAACATTCTTTCTTGACAAAACTTCCACCATCGAATTCAAATACTTCACTACCACAATCTTCGTATAATTTATCCACTCCAAAAATAAATTCTTATCATCCTTCAAATATCTATCTTCAAATAATTTCTCAATCCCAATAAAATTCACATTATCAATCCAATCAACATTGTCATGGATTTGATAATTTGGAATCTTTAACCCATCATCACCAATTTTCTTTTACTATTGAGAGAGTCCGAGTCAGTCAAAAAAATTTCATCCACAATTGTTTCTTTTTCTTCTTCTAACAAATTAGCCACTTCCTCTTGCTCAGTGACCAATTCTTCATCCTTAATCATCCCAAAAATTGTATTCAAATCAAAACTTTGAACCAAATGAAAATTTTCAAGAACAACTTTAGTAAATTTATCCTCATCAAAATTTACTTCTCACCAAAAACCAAATTTAGGCTTCGAAAAAATTGGCAGAATTTTTCTTGTTTTAAAGTCAATATTGCTCCAAATTTTATGAGGTAACTGGGAATAAAGAAATTTTTTTTTCTTTGTAAACTTTCCTCCTAATTGATTTGTTCATAATTTTCCAAAACATTTTTTTCTTTTGTTCTCGAATTTTCTTTGGTAAACGAAGGGCTAATTTTGCATCAATAATATCACCTAAATCTCATTGTTAGAGATATTGTTCCAATATTTGAATCCATTCTGTTATCCCTTGGATACTAATATAACCATGCAAAATTTTAAAATTTTCACCATTAACCAACTCTCTTTTCATTTTAAGATCAAAAAACAAAATTGTTTACTTGGATGAATAAATTCTTCTTCCTTCACTCTACAATTTATTTAGTCTCCTTGATTGATAACTGAATCAAACTCTTCAATTATGCAACTTTGTAGCATCAATAATTCTGACAGGATACCCCATCGATCTCTGTCCCATCAGTCACAACCAATCACAATCTATGATTTATTCCTCAATAACGGAATATCTCAGGACCAACCTTGTGATCTAACTCTGACAACTAAAAACTCCAAGACAAACCTTGTGCCTTAACTTCAACAACTGAAAACTCTAGGACTAACCTCTTAGTTTGATTTCTATCTCCAACGAAAATTCAAGAAGACTATTTCCACTGTCTCTGATACCAATTGTAGAACTCACAAAATTTATGGGTTTAAATATCAACTCACAGAATTACAGAATTGAGAGAAATTAATCACAAGAAAATATATGGGAGAAGAAAATAAAAACTCACAATATTATTAATATCTCAAACAATGAAGAAATAACTCTGTAGACTCTATGGAGTCTCTCTCTAAACTCTTTGGTACTCTCTAACAAATAAGATTAACAAATAACCTATTTACAACCAACTAAACTTAATAGACAAGAAATACCAAACATAATCAGTTACCAAATAAATGATTTCACTACAAATAGAAAACTACTAAAAAACTATAAGTAGGAATCTCCCAAGCTTGAATCAATTACTCCAACATAATCCTAGGGAAACTTGGTGCCTTTTTTTAGTGTAAATTTACCAACTTGATCGATCTAATGACCAAAAAGGATAAAGTTGGATTTAATCCATGCTGACCGTTGCCGATTTGGCTCTTGATTATGAACCAGGTCAGAACACTTGAACCGAAGACACAAGAGTATAACTTAATCCTTAAGAGAGATTAATTCGGATATCGCATGTTATGCCTGGAGGTCGTTTATTCAAATTTTTTTTTTTGGGCATCTACATTAAATTTCAGGTTGTATAACACAATATCTTTTTTAAAATAAAGAACTTCGCTTTCTTGATTGCTTGCATTTTGGTTGTTTTTCCTCCTTCACCTTTATGTCCAAAAGTTGTTTGACTGTTTCTTGTTGGTTGTTTTAGCGTTTATCTGTTATTGGTTGTCTGGCATTTTGTTATGGATTATTACATGTTATTTTCTCCCCAGGAACTCTACCGGCGGCTTTTGGTTTTGGATTCTTAACCAGGTTATCGATTTCCAGCTTTTTTTTTTTTTTTTTTTTTGTTTTATCAAATCCACAGTATTTTCATACAGTTCATGATCAATCTGTGATAGGTTGTGGCATTCTTGTTCTTTCTTCTTAAGTGTTTGTTTGTGAAATTGAATTTGAATTGTTGAAAGGGTGTGGGTGAGAGGAGTTGACTGACTCAATGACATATCTGTTTCTGCTCCTTTTGCTAGTACAGTATGTGAAGGGATCATTTCATCTTGTCAATTTGATAATTGGCTTTGCTGCTTGCTGACTGTTCTCTCCCTGGACTTCTTTTTTTTTGGTTGATTAATTTGACATGTTAGCTATACTGAGGCTGGTTGATCATCTCAATGAATTTTGTCCCAGATGTGCTTGCAGTTTGCAGGAACCACAATAATCTTGACTTCTTGACCTTTGCTTGATGTTTCAGTTGACTTAATCCCAAGTTCCTAATCGTGGCCATCCTCTGTGTGGCATTTTGTTTATCCTCCTAAATATAATCAAATTGGCAATCTGTCAACAGTTATTCTCTTTTATATTTTCCCCTTCTTATGCTTAAGCGTTAGTGAAATTTTAGTCACATTTAAAAATGCATTCTTTACTCCGGATAACTGTGAGTTTGATTTGCTTGAAGACCCTCTATTGGCTGGTAGTGGTTTAACTTCTGAGAACTTTGAAGATGTTGCTGACAGTAAGTATACTGCGCAACAAATATGTTAGAAGAAGACTCTTGTAGGCACTTGTTTTTGACGACTGTTCTTGCTTTACTCAGTGTCACCATCATGTCTATCTTGAGAAGTAAAACATGAAGGTTCATATCTTACAATATTTGGAGTCCTTTCAAGTGAAAGTCTGTTATACACCATTAATTTTCTATATAGTTTCTTTCCTGATGCCAGATTGATTACTAGAACCAACTTCAGAACAGTTGATATTCTGAAACTGAGTCCTGATGCAATGAAGTAGCCTGTGCATTTGGTTTTATTTTAAACAGAAAATGATTATTCATTAAATCGATTTCAACCTTGGTCTTGACTGCTTTCGAAAATACATGTACTTGGGTTCTCAATCATGATTAAAGTTGGAATATTGTGACAATGCTTAAGTAGAAGCCACATGTGTGCATTCAGTCAAAAGCTCAGACTAAACTGTTTTTGTGTATGAATTCAATGAATAAACCTTCGGTAGAGGCAAGAAATGGAAAAGTTTATAGCAAAGTGGAGATCCCAATATGCCTTTTTATTGATCTAAACTTTATTCGAAGCATGTTATTAGGGTTATGTTATGGTGGGTATTGCAGTGAAACATTAACTGCTATCTAGATTGACCAGAGTGCATATGCATGACAAGGCTAGGACTATATTTAAGTCAATTAGGTGAGACTTGTCTCAATTACACGAGGTTCTGATTATATTAGCCAGATTCTTGTTATTTCGAATTTACATATTTTCTTTAATTATGGATTAATTCACACTTTTATATAATCAATAAATTCCACTAGATATTGGCTCAGAAGGATGAAGATAAGGAAAACGGAAAGGAGTAATGATGAACTGTTGTTGCTGTTGAGGCGAATCTTGAATCATAAGGGTCTTGAATGAATGTTGTTGTCTACTAACATTATCTGCGGTATATACTAGGTTAGGTTAGATTAAGTAAAATTGTGTCACATGATCTAATTGTAATTCTATTCGTATTTGATTGATTCTTGTGTATGAGCTCATCTCCTTTGAAAAGTTTTCAATTACTCTAATTTCTTTGCAACATTCTCAATCTCTTATCAAAGATCTAGCCTAAAAACTTCTCTCATCTTTAAGTTAATTGTTAGATGCTGTGTTTTTGGAAATCTTAAAGATAATGTTCATAGTTTACTTTGGGATTAGAGAAAGAACATGTGTAGTTTGCTAACAATGTAAGATTAGAAAGTGATTTTTTGCAATTTAAAGGCTAAAAACAGGCCTCGTTAATAAAAATTGATGGAATTGATGTTGCAAATTGCAATATTAATTAATGTTCTTCACTAGTAAATAAAATGGGATTATGTGCCTGAAAATATAAATGTAATGTGACTTACTTAACGAGTACTAAGTAAGGTTATGGTTAGAAAGTAGAGTTGTTGATGGGATCTTTTCTCAAATAGGATCATAGGTATAGGAATAAGGGGTTAGTTGTTAGGTATAATGGAAGCCACACTTCAAATTGTGTGCGGCAAAAATATGGTGGACATAGCAAAAATTTGTGAGACTCACTCGAAATTGTGTGAATTAAATATTTTGTAATAAGAATTAATTAATGAAATTTAATTTAAAAAACTAGAGATTAATTAATAACCGCACCCAATATTGTTTGGCAGCTAGCATTACTGATTGCTGAAAGGGTTTCTTTCTTTTGCCAAAAAAATAATTGATTAAATTCGAAGACAAAATGCAAAGCAGCTATGATGGTGTTTCTCATTTCCATCTGCTTTTTTGGCGTTGTCAAATTAGACAGTAATCATTTCGACTGTGTGCAAGTCATTGGCATGGGTCGCAAGAATGTAGCAAGGCACAGAACCAGTGTCCAATGTACTCATGAGAATCTAGTTCTAGATTTGCAGAACATCGGTTCTGTCTGGTCATTATTTTTTTCTAAAAGAATTATTTTTTGCATGCCCGAAATAAATGTCATATCAATATTTTTTTAAAAAAATCTTTTAGAAAATCACCTATACGAAGCTAAAGATTTTTAAGAATGGACAAATGATATTGACAGCAGGCGCAGTCGACAAAATAGACCTAGAAAAGTATTAAATATATCATGTGCATTATCACGTGACGCACCAAATTAATAATTTATCGCAACGTAATGATGGTGCTTTGTATTATATGACGATATATAATTAATTTTATTACGTCTCGTGACATGTCACGTGATGTACCTAATATCTCCTCCTTCTAAGCAAACATACACATTTTTTAGTTCTTTCTATCCGTCCATTATTACTTGAAGCAGTGGATTACGTAATCTTTGTTAGTTTTGTGTGTGCGTGCGTGTGTGTTCTTTTGTGTCTAAAATCAGAGGACGGTTGGGCATGGGTCAGGTACCTACCCCAAAAGGGATTTGGCTAACATGATCATAACTTGTCGAGTCATTAATTTTTCGACCCTAACTCAACCTTAATACCTTTGGGTACCCAGTCGTCAAGTACCCGATAAATAAGGTAAGAGTACCTGACCCGTCCTTATTTTTTTGACTAAAATTTGTAATGGCTAGAATACAAAATTATAGACCAAGGCCTTCCAAAATTCTACTAACTTCTCTAATTCCTGAAACAATCATAAATGCCCACTAATTCATGTTATTGATTGAAAGCTTATAAGCAAATTGAGGACTCCATAGTCTCAATTAATCTTAGTTTTGATGATTAACAAACTAATGACAATGTATACTAATGTTCTACCAAGGTGTATTTGCAGTAAAATAATAAAATTAGTTAAGAATAAAAAAGAAGTTAAAATGAAAAGTACAAAGCGAAATGGATGACCAACTGAACACACCAAAGGATGAAGCGGACGATTGATTAATTTTAAAGAGAACGCAAAAGGTAGTGAACGTATGATCCAATGTAGAATAAAATTCTAGAGAGTATGCGGAACAAGGCAGCAGACAACCAAAAAGACAAGCAGACGTTCAGGTTCAGCTTTTTAGTTTAAGTGAATACTTCAATAGAATTATGACAAGATCCCTATATTTTTAATATTTACATAATATACCTCGAGTTGAGTCAGATCGGGTACCTGCGGGTTTCTATTTTTCTGGTTTGTATCCGACCCGATTTTTGTGAGTACCCAACTCTCATCTGCCTTGCTGAGCAAAGAGAGGATTGGGTATTCTATTTTTCAAATCGGGTCAAATCGGATCAGTCAAATTTTCAGGTTGGTGAGTTTTTTGCCTGCCCCTAGAGGCCCCTGAGGATGGTGGGGGTTAGAGGACAAGAGAGAAAACTAGAATAACTGAAAGATGATTGGTGTATTATATTTTGGAAAATGCTGTGATTACGTACATCTTATTACTATTTTTATAACAAAATTTATAGTTCTTCTTATAAATTTTATTATTTACTTGAAAAAATTTACCACTCATTTTGAAAATGTACATCACCACAAAATTTTTATTACCATTAAAAGTCTCTTCCAGATTTATTTTTCTGCCTGTTCTTTTTCATGCTACAACTAAGATGTGATAATGAAGTCATAATTCTTTCGCATGCTTAAGAATATTTTCAATCTTTTGAGAGAAAAGCTAGTACACACAAAAGGATCAGGGGCCAAAGAAGTGATTAGCGCTGCCAGTTCTATTTCTAGATATAAATAAAATTTCAGCAAGCACAACACTTGTGTTTGCATTAGATAATTTCGAGTTACCTGCACACAATTACAACAATAATGTGTCATTTACACGGGAGATTATGGGATGTAAATATACACTCGCAGTTTTGTACACATTAAACTGCCGTGTAAACATGCTTTTCCACCCTTGATTCCATATAAAACATAAAGGCAGATGAATTTCTCTGCTCAGGTTGCTTTTTCAATAGCTAAAAGCATGCAAAATTTTAATGGGATTTTGTTGTTTTTTAGCTGTTAGTATTTGTTCATTGATGAATGGTGCTATAGGCTGCTAGCTTAGCAATATTTATTTGCTGTTAATTAATATTTGTACATTGCTGGAACTTTTTCAGCAGTCGTGAAGAGTGCTAGATATCTTCACATTTTCTCCCTGACTTACCACTAACCAGGCTGATGGACAACCGTCCTCTTTTTATGTTTCATCCAATTTCGGTTTCTGTCAGAATTCTATCAGAAACCACACGTTCAATCAAGAAAGACAAACAAAAGAAGAAAAAAGGAATTAAAGAAAGCCATGAACAAATTATTCTGTAGATCATCAGTAATAATAAAGTATATTTCATCATCAAAATGATGATGAAAGCCAAGAAAGCCAAGAACAAATTATGCAGATCAGCAATAATAATAGGGTATATTTTATCTTCAAAATGATGTAAATTTGCAGAACAGTGCAACAAGATTAAGAACATGGGAGATGGCAGATTGCACCAACTGATACATGTGGTACCGTTTTAACCTCTTCCTCGATGACAAATAACACATTCCTTTCACCTGCCCCTTTGCCTTTGTTGTTCTCGGCGTTATTTATTATACTGTATGGACCGTTTGGGATTCTGCTCCTAAGTTTAAAAAAAATGGGAAACGTTCTGATGTACTTTTCCATACTCTGTCATCAGAAAGAATAGCTTTGGAATTGGCAATTGAATTTAGGAAAATAATATAGTCTAAGTGCTTTTAATTCTTCCCTTTAATGAGGGAAGAAAAGAGAGAGGAAAAATGAAGAGTAAAAAATGGATCCAAGGCCCTTGGCAATGGCAAAGTAGTAATGTATACACAAAAACAATAACATGCAAAACACAGCAAATTTATGTTTTCCTAACGGGATTGTACAATTTTTTCAAAAGCTATATACATGTTTCCTACTCGTATTTTATATATGTAATATAATGGCTGAATAATGTTCTTGGATTTTTTTTCAGTTTAAATAGATTCCATGTCTTAATCATTTATTTCGTGTTGAAAGATAATTAAACTACTATTTGATAATGGATTAATTGTAATTAACACTATGAAAACCCTTTCAACTTAAATGGCCAATTCACCAAGCCTACCTTGAATATAAGATTCAATGTTTGTTAACTTTTCAAACTAAACCCAACTTCGATTTGACAAGTAAAAAGTTTCACAATTAATACATGTCAAAAAATTGAGCTACACAGATTGCATTGTTTTTATAAAAGTTTGTTTGACTTTGTTCAAGAAAACAAACAAAGATTGAATATTACAGTATTTGGCTTAATTCTTGCAGCATACACCCCTAAAATTGAAAGGAATTGAGGAGGGTAAAAGGTGAGGAGGACTGGAGGGTTGATTCAAACTGAGCAAAAGGTTAACAAAAAAAAAAAAAAAAAAAAAGTTTTACCCATGTTTGGAAGTTAGAAATGGCATCATTATGACATGTGAGCATGGAGTCTGTAAGAGTACAAAAATGGGCTCACTTTATTATCTCTATTTTTTCAATTAGAACGCAAAGGTGAATGTGCCCAGAAAAGTGAAAAATGTCGAATAGGACCATTCTCCACTCCTGAAATAAAACTATAAAATTCTGCCTTTCTAGCTAGTGTCGGTGGCAATGGTACAGACTGCACTATTTACCTAAACCATTTGGTGACAGCACATAATCAAAGGTTAATTATTGATCTCTTTCCTAATTACGGTAATCTTTATTATCATTTTGGATTATAATGCACGTCACTTGCCTATAACACCTCCATTCTTGGTAAGACTAGTCAATAATTGTGTTGTTTTATTAAATTTTCAGTAAAGGTTAATGTCGTTTGGTATTCAATAATGACTCCATCAGTGGGCTAATAAATTTTGTATCTAACTTAATTAGAAGGGACAATCAATAATTTGCTCGAGAGGTATTACTCCATATTGTGCAAGGGTTTTGATACTCTAATCAATTTAACTTGGGTTGTTCGCATGTCTTCATTCGAGTATTGAAGATGGTTTTTGTTGGTTTAAGCTAAGTTTTTTTTGGATAAAGATTTGATTATTGATGATGGATAATGATGAATTGATGAAGATAAGAATGGTGGTGTGTAAATATTGCTAGATCTTTGCCCAAGTTAATTAAATTAATTCAAATTGGAGAAATAATCCACAAATCTAAAAAGAGGGCTCACAGGAAATTAATCATGGATATTCATTAATTAATACAAGTAGATCTTTTGCATTTAAGTATCTGTTTTTGAAGGTATGCGAGACAAAACAAAAACAAAAATACAGCAGACAAACACAAGCCACCTTTGCTCAATAAATTTGATGTTTCAGCACCAATTATTCCTTACTTCTGGACGATACTAAATAAATAAACATTGATTTTTCTAATGTGTACTGTCCCAATATGAGATGTTAATATTTTTTAAAAGTCAGATTAAATTACAAAAATGATTAAATATAAAAGAACAATAATGATTAGTGTATAAATTCAGATAGTAAGTTGTGTGTATTAACCAGTGCCCTGTTGAAAAACCCAAAAAAATATCAACTCCCACTTTCAACTACATATGTTTGGCTATTCGTAACAAAGAGACATTAGAATACTCTATTATCTACGTTGTAGTTGGTTATGTAATCTTCAAAGAGATTCAAGTTACATACTTGATATAACGTACAATGCATAGATTTATAAGAAAATAACCTTATTAATCCTTTCACAGTCATGAATTACTCATTAAATTAATTTTCTTCGTCCATTATTTGACAAGTTATACTAAGAATATCCCATATATATAATACTACATCGAAATCAAAGCACAGAACCCGTTGAAGATAGCTGATCAAGCCTTCAAATCAAATTTAGTAGCGTGAAGAAGTGTTCATGAAAAACATTAGCCTTGGTTTGGATGGTTTTTTTGAACACATTCTTTAGGTATTTCTCTACATTAATAGCTATATTTTTTAGTTTACAAACGTCACATATGAAACTTTTTACAACATAAATCTCAACAAAATTGAAAAACACAATCCAAAGTACTTATTTATTGGTTCCCAAACCATCACTAACTGGACTCCACAAATTTGTTCTTTCTTTAAGCACTCCCACGTGTCAACCCCTTGCCTAGATTACATGAAGGGATTGGTGGGTGCACCTCAGAATCAGAGATCTCAATCTACAAGCATATCTCTCGCATATTTATGCGTCAACCAAACCGACAGAGCAAACAAAGTACCACTAAAAGACTTCTACCTCGGCCAGACAGAGTTCAATAGTCAATATACACACAAGAAAAAAAGAAAAGAGAGAGCAAAGCAAGCTTGGTTAACTTCTTGCTAGTTTCCCACAAGCCTCACAACAAATACAAATCTTGGCTGAGGTGGAAGAAGCATCTCTTCTATTTTTTTTTTTTTTTTGGTTGTCTCTCTCTCTCTCTCTCACACACACACTAACACACAATCCTTTCCTTCTCTCTCACACATACACAACTAAGTTCACACTAGAGTCTCTTAACATAACTAGTAGTGATTAGTGAACCATCGCTTTCTTTAGCTTCACTTCACAATTTTCTTCCTCAATAAACTTCCATATATCCATTGTTTGTTCTTCTTCTGAAGCTTCTTCCCTTACCACAATATCATCTTCTTCTTTCGCTTCTTCACTTATTCTCTCCCTTTTTTTTTTTTTGGTTTCTTGGTCTCATCATCTCTCACACAGAACGCACACTAATATTTATGAAAAACACACTCAGTGGCATATATTTATTTATTTTCCAGATCTAAAGTACACAAATTATTATACATTTTCAAGAATGACTGACAGGGTGTACCCATCAAGCAAGCCAAATGGCACCACCACCGCCGGGGCCCCAGCCGCGGCCGCCACCGCTAAACCAACAGCCACCAACAATCCACCACAGTTCCCACCAGCCAAATCCCACCTCTACAATCCCATGCGCCACCCGTACCGCCCCAACCCGGCCCTCCCCGCGCGGCACAACCGCCGCAGGTGCAGCTGCCGCCGTTGCTTCTGTCTCTGCTGCTTCTGGTCAACCCTCATATTCCTTTGCATACTCCTCCTGGTCGCCATTGCCGGTGCCGCCTTCTACTTCCTCTACCGCCCACACCACCCGGACTTCTCCCTCTCCTCCTTGAAAATCTCACAATTCAACCTCACCACGACCCCTGATGACGTCACCCGGCTCACCTCCAAACTCAACTTCACGCTTTCATCCAAGAATCCCAACAAGAAAATCACGTTTTACTACAATCCCATCACCATAAATCTGTATCTATCGGACCAACAGAAAGTTTTGTTAGCAAACGGGACCTACACAAACTTCACTAGTGCACCGGGTGATGTCACCATCATACACTCCACCCTGTCGATGACGTCTCTGGTGTTGGATGCTGACTCGGTGACCTCACTGAGGGCAGATCTGAAGAGGAAGAACGGGTTGCCAATGAGAATTGAGATGGAGACCAAAATGAAGGTGAAATTGGAGAAGCTCAAAAGCAAAAAAGTTGGGATCAAAGTTGTTTGTGATGGCATTCATGGGGTGGTTCCAAAGGGAATAAGTAAAATTCCAGCAGTGGCTTCAACTACTAATGCCAAGTGCAAGGTTGATCTTCAAATCAAGATCTGGAAATTCAACTTTTAATTTTAGTTATAATACCAATTTCCAAATTAGTATCTTTGGTTTGATTTTTTTTCTTTTAAATTCTTGCTATAACTCTATAGTTTTTTTTTTTTTCTTTAGAGGGTCTTGAAGAGAAGTTTTTTAGGTTGTTTATAGTATTTTATATTAGGAAGTTTTAGTGAGTGGATTGACAAAATTTGAGGGGAATAGCCCAATTCCAAAGAAAAAGTGGGGTTGTATAATTTGTTTTAACATTAATTTTTGGATTTGTTAGGTGAATTGTAATAAGAGTATAGTAGTACTACTTTTCATTGATATCTCAATTCCAAATCTGCAATTTTACTTGATAATTCTTTCCTTCTTCCGTGATTTAATTGGATTAATTAGCAGGTTTTATTTATATATTTATTTTTGTATTAGAAGCCCTTTTATGCCTTTACATCCTTGTCAAAAGTTACAATTTATTGGGATTTGTTTTTGGCTCTCTCTCTCTCTCTCTCTCTATGTATGTGTGTGTGTATAATATCCAGTTTTTGCTTTGCATAATTTAACTGAAATTTCACTTCATTCTATCTGCTAACCTAGGATTTTCCTGGTTGGTAAATTTGGAGTGAGTATTGCGTGCACCACGCGCGCCACGTGGCGTGCCACGTGGTGCACTAGAACCAATCACACATCGCCAAATAATACAAGGTATGACTCACCATTGACACATGGTGATAAATTATTGGTTTTAGTACACCACGTGCATTGCCACGTGGTGTATTGTATACTTTTCCGGTAAATTTGTAGCTTCTTGTTTTGAAGTACGTGATATTCTCATAGATCGAGGACATTAAAGAGAAATTTATAAAATACAGGAAGCATAACAAAAAAAAAAAAGGAAAAAGAAAAGTAATTGACTAGCAGATTTGACTCTCAAGAATCCAAATGGTTTGTATTTTCTTTTCTTAGTAATTTTGTGGGTATTCAATGGGTTGCATACCATGTATGTTTGTATATTGAATTTATCCTATAGGTATGGTAAATTTCTTCTAAATCATGCTTATCTATCTAAAACCCTTGCTGTATTTGTCAAGCATTTTATCGAGAAAATTATGCTTAAATATCTTTTAAATATGTTTTTAATTCTGTTTTAATCACGTATACCACAGAAAGTATTATAATATTTTATTCAAATAATATTCTAAAAAAATGCATCTATGTTGGAGCCCATTGAGTTTCACAGGCATAGACACAAGTTAGGCTAAGGACCTTGGCGAAGGAGAAAATTACTATCAAAAGATACCATGTATTGGGAAAGATCAATCGATCATGTAAGTTGCCTTATTCCAATTAAAGAGGCAAACCTTCCACGAAATCCTACATGGATGTGCCTAGTGGTGCGTTATAAAATACAATTCCAAGAGCGCATAGAATCATGCCATGCAATTGCATCCGTTAGAGCTCGTTCCCACTGTATGTTTTGGTTGGTAAGGGGTTGGGATAAGTTGACAAGTTGACGTTTTTTATTTAAGGGGGTTAAAAATAACGAAATGGGACCGAATTAGTAAGGTTAAATGTAGAATAAAATAACATTTTGAAATGAAAAGTGCGTATATTATACTCTAGCAAAGTTATACATTTTAACTGACTTATGTGTACACTTTAAATTGTTCGAAACAACAAACCTCAACTTGCTAGACCCAGATTTGTTTTGGTTCCCATGTTCTTCTAAAGGTGTGCCGCTGAAAGACGATTAGATCATTCATGTTTTGTGTGAATCTAAAAGTATTTATGTGGTTTGGTTTTACTAGGGGCTAGCACTTGCAGTCAATAGAGCTTCGCTAAATCATGTAATATTATAATCCTTTTGTTTTGCTACTTGAAGGGGGAGAAAATAAAACCAGCTGATAGTTGCAAAATAAACAATGTATGGTGGTGCTTTAATTGTTGGCGTTAAAAAAAATAAATAAAGAAAGGCAGGGTTAGTTGTTGCTATAATACAAGGCTGCCAATTTTGTTTTATTTCGGTGCATATTGGTTGGCCAAGTTGGGTTTTGTACTTGCAAGAAAGATATCAGAAAATAGGGTATAAATTATACCCAAAAAAAAAAAAAGATAGGAGAATAAGACAATTTTTTTTTTGTCCTAAAACATGAAAATATCGTGGAATATTTGGAACCTTGCTTGGAAGAATATTAGATAAGTATGTAGATAATGATTTGATTACTTTTCGTTATTATAACAGTTAGTAAAAAATAGTAAATTTTTTTTACAACAATATTCAGTTTTAACAGAAATTATCAATTATTTTAAAAAATAATTTATTTTTTTTAATAACTTTTGTCGCCACAACATTTTTCTAACCGTGTAAAGAAAAGCCAAAATGATGTTTTCGACAGTCCATTCAGCATATTACAGTGCCCATATAGGTTGAGCGTCTAATAATAAGTGGGTCCGAAACAATTACAGGCTTACAGCTAAGTGCCAACAGTTTGCCTGCGAGCCATTTCCTCCTTGTCTAATATAGGTTTTGGCAGGATGCTGTTGTGGCCCTTGAGGGTTCCTTTCTCTTTTCTTTTAGTATGACACTTTGTTTTAAAGTTTTTGAAACTCAGGAGTCGTTTAGTTCAAATTTTTTAATTAGTATTATTATAAATATTATTAATTTATCTGTGTGTATGGGTTTTGATGATTTCTTCTGATATGTTTGGTTTAGTGATATAATATATATCATACCTTTCCAAGAGATTTATAAGTTTGATAGGGCAGTATTTTGGGAGGAAATATTAGAGACCGTAATTAATTACTTTTATTCTCATTGAATGATAGTACCAGTTGTTTTCTAAATATCAACAATGTGTGTCATTGCTATTGATACTCATTTTCCTTCTTGATTTCTCTAAACCAAACAACCCCCTTATTTTATGTAATTTTCATTAATAGGGTTAACAAAATGGAGTGAAAATGCTACGTTGTGAATCTTCCCCTATAATGCATGGACGTAATACTTGACAAAAACAATGATGTTATATGACACACTAACACTTCGTGTGTGTACACAAGGACTTCAATATATTGCTAATCATTATGGACTTAGTGATGACAATAGGGTAATCATGAAATCAAAGTCTTGTTGCCAAAATGATGATTTTTAATCACTTGTCACATAATTATTCTACGTGATTATTAGTAATCAAACGTAGTTTTCTTGTCTTTTCCAAGTGCCAGGGGATGATTGATTTGATGTGCTAACAAACAAGGGCAAAGATTATGCTAGAAGCCTCATTATGTTTGACTAAAGACCTAAAGCACTAGGGCGTTTGTGATGATGATACAAAATTAGGTAAAGGTTGAAAAATGTACTTTTACATGAAAACTTTTCTTTGTGGTAAAGAAAATGATTCTAGTACATTACTACAACATCGCGAACAAATTTGTCAAAAATTATACAAGCCTCGAAGATATGAGCATTTAATTATCTGGATTCAGTAATGTTCGACACTGTTTTTAAAAAATATATTTTAAAAAATTTTAAATACAGTTTTTTAATTATTTTTATTTTAAATACATATACATTTAAAAGAATTTTTAAAACTGTTGCAATAATGTTCTTAAAAAAATACAACAAAACAATAATCATTGAAACAAAGTGGTAGGATCTTTTTTGAATTATATATTTTAACCACACATTGGATTTTGGGCAACTTTTTTAGGCAAGGATATTACTCAATGTAGGTATTACTAGGCCCTACAGATGTGCTAGATCGTATTGAGTTTGTGACCCAGCCCAAAGTGAACCGACTTCTGTTGCATGCTTCACAAACTCGGGTTTCTCTCATGTGCCATTTATTTGGACTTTGGAGAGGTACATCTCCCCATTGACCCCGCTCAACCCAGAATGGTATTTCTGAAGTCTTGGGCGGAGCTCAGTCGCTCAAACCTGTCATGAATTGGGAGATTCTTATGTAGATTGGATCCACGACCTTACCGGTAAATCTTGTGATTTAATTGAGTGCCATATAAGTATATAATACTTAGCGATGCTCTTTAAACCACAAGATCTTAAGATAGATTGCAAACCTGGGTTCACATAAAAATTTTCCACTTGACCCCCCATTGAAAGAGTCAATTTATCTAACAATTTATCTAGAACTAGCCTTAATGGGCCACGTATATATTATAACTGGCGACAACAATCAGAAAGGAAATATGCATTTACAACATTGACTTGATTAACAATTTCCATAGAATTCTTTACTTTTGGTCATCAATTTGTTGTCGGTTCCATCACTAGCCAATCTAACGTAGCTTAAAATTTAATTGTGGATGGCAGTGTCATAATGTTTAGTTTTTTGTTTGTCTGATTGTTCCAAGGGTTAGGTTTAAAATTGAAAGTCTGATGGGCATATGAGTTGTAATCTTAACTACAATATATAAACAACGTGAAGTCGTGCAACTTTACGGTGCTCGTCATGAATTCAAGAAAGTGTGTTTGCTACGGTTAAGTTTTTTATCAACATGTTTTTTGAAAATTTCAAATACGTTGTCTAACTAACTTTTTATTTTACATACATGTTACTAAAAAGAATGTCTAAAGCAGCTACACTAATATATATTTTTCCAAATAAAACACCCCAAGAAACATCTATGAAAACGATTTTCTTAATTCGTCTCCCAAACAATTGGGACTTCTGTTGTAACATTATCTCAGTACAATTTAATTTGAATTCGCAGTATCTTAAGTACAGCAACTACAATCCCATGCTGAATGGCTCCTAGATGAAGCTCCTGGTCACGAGGGTTCCAACTTCAAAGCCTCCAGGCTCCACCCCACCCACCCATCTACATACGAAAATCTGTCCACTGCCGGTGTACGTGGTTAGGCATGTGAAATTTGAGCCCACTTGAGATTTTGAATCACATAGGACAGCGGGACGATTCACCATATAAAAAATGTCAAGAAAATGGACTGTGGATTCTGGATTGTAATGATTTTTTGGTAGATGGAAATATTACGTAAACAAAATTGGTAAAAGAGTTTAAAAGCTAATTGCAGAATTGTGAAAAGGATGACAAAAATTGGTCCCCCGGCCCTCTCCCTCGCAATCTTCTTGTAATTTATGGTCACATATCTGCATAATTAACTACGATAGGGATGTTCTGTGGGCTCGTCTTTTATGCTCCACATAAAAGATTCTGACAATTTTAGTCCTAGCAAAATTTTATTTATGTTGCAATCAATTGCCGGCTACTACTTAGCTGGAAACAACGTGAAGCGTCCAATGAGGTGTTGAATGCCTGTTATCCCATTTTCGCCATAAAGAAAATGAGATTTCTGATAATGGAGAAGAACAAAAATGGAGGCGAAGGACTGTGCATTTACCAATTGCAACGACATATACCAAACCTCCAACAGTTCCACAGAACCACATATTGGATGGCGGACAAGTTAATACGGGAATTGAGGGCCATTCCTGTTGCCAGTCATACATAGTACCATTTCATAGTCGGTTGTATTATTTAGGAGTCCCATGAATGACTTGCCCTCTTATTTTTAACTTTGCTTCACTTGATTTTAGTTTTCTTGGATAAGTAACACAGTAAAGTTAAGGAAACTGGAGAGAAAAGAAGCTGCAAGTGTAGTGGTTGAAAATGTAATCCAATCAAAAGTTTTGAAAAGGTTCATGTTAAAATATATGTCCACATCAAATACAGGGGTGATTGTAGTATCAACATCACCAATATCTTGATACTTCAATATCAAGATAATTTCACGACACCATTTTGTACAAACAAAAGACAGTACAATGAATGTTTCACTTGAATAGTGGTGAAGAATTTATTACTAATTAATGTAAAACAAGACCAATTTAGTGTAATTTTTTATGTGTAGTTTTTTTTTTTTTTGGTCTTTTTGTTTAGTTTTTGCTGGGTTAATACTCATGTTCTCAACTTTCTCCACCTACATTTTTCACTTCTCAAATCTAAGAATGGAACTAGGCCTCATTACTAAATATATATAATAGGGGTTGGGATAATGATGGATGAAATTATTTGTTTGGAGAGATTAAGAGACAATTTAGTCATATATATACACAGTTCAAATCTTTTGTTTAATTTTTTTGTGTCCAATGGTGTTCAAAATATAAAATTACAGGGTATCAATGTAAAACTATATAAAATCACGTCGTTCAATTTTGTGATCGGACATTGTTTCATATTGATACAACATAGTTATGTATTAGACACAGTTAAACAATAAAAAAAAATTAGACAGTGAATCTGATCCAATACATACAAGTGTCTATCACTTTCAAATCACAATATTTTCCCTATCATTTACATCAGCATCCTATCCCGGTATAAAATGTCACATATAGATGTGGAGAAATTTGTCATTAGTAAAAAAATAAACAAATAAATAAATTTCTCATTGGCTCAAAATAAAGAAAAAAAGAGATGATATGTTGCAATTTGTTTTTCCAAAAGCAAAATATTCCGTGGAAAAACTTTTAGCCATCATCTAACATTTGGAAGGGATGCGCAAAAGACGCAAAAAAGTTGTCCTCCATTGCCACACGGCCATGGAATCACGGCATCTGATCTAGTAATAGTAGTAGTGTAGTGGCATCCAACTGCCTACCCGGGGGCGGGGGAATCTACAGTTTTACCCCACATTCGCTTTTCCACTTTTCCACGTATGGGAAAAAGGTTTCTTTAACATGATTTGGTATTTTTGCTTTTCCCAACAACTTTGTCCCTTGTATGTTAATCAATGGTTAAGGGAGAAAAAAAGAACAATATCACAAAGGAAAGATAAAAAAATAATAATAATAAAAGTAATTAACGTAATGATTAATCGTACTAAAGATACACTCAAATTAATACAAAGAAGTTTCTTGTCGATTTGATGCCCTCTTGTCTCATAGATGTTAGCACTTGAAATCTCTTCTATTTACCTTAGTTTCTGCGATGCGTAGAATTCAATCCAATTTGTCTTTTAATTGATTGTGCTCCTCTTAGAATACTACCTTTCGGCCATGAATTACATCCAATTCTCTCATGCGGAAGAATATAATGTTTCTTTTAAATTAACGTCATTTCGACTCGTTAAAATTGACGTTCAAAAATTGTGTCACGTTCTTACTGAAAATAATACAATAGTCAAATAATTTACGGAGCAATTGATATAAAATAGATAATTCAGAAGAAAAATGACAGAAAAAGAACATATTTTGGAAGAATAAATTCTAATTCACCCCCGAATTTTGGTGAAATTAAGAGTTTCGCAAGTTGACATGACCCCCAATTTTTTGTGAAATTAAAAGTTTTGCAAGTTAACATGCATGCATGCTGGTTGATTCTCATGTACGTTTTTTTAATACATACATACAAACAAATATACATACACACACAAAGGTAGAATATTATTTTCATTCTATAATTTTATGCGTGGATCACCATTTTATTTAAATTATCATAATTTTATTGTGTGTAACTCTATTCACAAAAATAATCTAACATATAGATAAGTCGTGGGGCAGTGGTCTTCCAAACCCCAAGAACTTATCAATAAATCAAGTGTTTTATGAATTCAACTGTAGTCCCATTACCAGCAATCACTTGGCTATTATAAAGTCCAACTACCAATCACTCTTGTCCTGTACTATTGCTAATTAAATTGCATTTGGGTAATTGGGACCAAAACAGCACCGGCGGTTGTAGATGCAGTTGCATTCTGGCACGTCGATATTCTCAACGGTTAGATCTTCGCCATGTCATCACCGAATAAAAAATAAAAGATAAAACTGATGATTGAAAAATATGTTTAAAGTAGAATCCTGATAATATGACACATAGTGTGACACCTAGTTTAATATACTTATGTACAAATGCTAATTATTATTCCTTAATGTGTACAATTTTTTTAAAGATAGTTAATGTATCTATTTTGTAGGCAAATATTAATTGTCATTCTCTATTTTGAATATAAATACCTATTTTAGTTATTTCTAAATTGTAAAGATAAAGAAAGATAAAACGATGAATATGGAGTTGGCTAGTGTGATAGAGTTGGTATAATACCTTCCTAATATTTCGTATTCGAACATTGGTTGGTCTACCTAATGCTTGCCTAGTGCATCTTATTTCCATATGGTTTGCATGCTATTATACGAGGCCTGTCTCGAACCTATTCTGGACATTCACTCGTCACAGGAGACTTAGGATTTATTTAGTGCGCACCCTAATCACTACAAGAAGAAAGAAAAAAAAAAGACAAAAACTTTATTTTGAATAGACATAAAATAATTTAATCATAGAAGTGTTCTAACACTCCATGTCGCACTATTTTCCTTCAACGTATATACTAAAAACAAATTTTCTCAATTTTAGCCAGCGAAAACTTGAGTCCGTTATTATTCAATTCTAAAGTCAGTCAAATATAATACTCTCTCTTAAATTGTTGTTTCCTTCTTTGACACCGTTCATTACAACAAACAAGAATCAAACAGAGTGAAATGGTGGTGGTGGTGGGGGTTGGATATCCGATGAAACAGAACCGGCAGATTCCTTCCTCTGTCCTTGCATTCTTCTTCCTTTTCTTTTTCTTTATCTCCTCCTGTAGTAGCCTGAAAGCTGCTAATGAAGTTGATGGTGATTTCACTATTTTGTTGGCTTTCAAATCTTCTTCTGACACTTCAAATTCTCTCGTTTCTTGGTCCAGTCATTCTTCCCACCCTTGTTCTGCATGGCTTGGGGTTACGTGCAACCCCAAGACTCGCCGGGTCACCAAACTAGTTCTCAACCACCTCAACTTAACTGGGTCAATCCAGGATTTAGCTCGGTTAATTCACCTCCGCCACCTGAGCCTCCACCACAACCACCTCTCCGTCACGCCGAATTTCACCACTTGGCCTAACCTTAGGCATCTTTACCTCTCTCACAACCACTTCACCGGAAAATTCCCCGCCGAAATTTCCCATCTTAAGGCTCTCCGCCGCCTCGACCTGTCCTACAATGACTTCTCCGGCGAAATCCCGGTGACTGAGTTGACTCAGTTGACTCACTTGCTCACCCTCCGGCTTGAGTCTAACTGGTTTAACGGAACTCTGGGCTCCGATAACTCGTCTCTTAATTCGCTTTTAGACTTCAACGTCTCCGAAAATGGCCTCGCCGGAAAAATCCCATCATGGTTGTCCAAGTTTCCTGTGTCATCGTTCGCCGGGAACAATCGTCTCTGCGGCAAGCCATTGCCGTCTAATTGTTCAATCAAGCCAGCTGGCGTTAATCCAACGGCTGGGAGTGGGCGGGGCCCCTTGCCAATTGGAGTAACTGATGTTAAAAAGAAAAGGAGCTCAAAAACTATGATGGTGCTGATGATCATCATGGTTGACGTAGTAGCAGTTATGATGATTCTTTTAGCCGTTGCATGTTGTTGTTACAGACGAAAATATGGTCAAGTTCATGAAAAAAAGAAAAATGCAAAAGGTACAACTGGTATAGCGTATGGTACTACAACAAGGGACAATGCCAGTGGAGGACAAATGGTTTGTTTTGAGGGCTGTAAAGGCTTTGCTAATGTGGATGATTTGTTGAAGGCATCAGCTGAGATGTTAGGAAAAGGGATTGTGGGTACCACCTACAGAGTTGTGATGGACGGTGGCGATGTGGTGGTGGTGAAGAGGGTGAGGGAGAAGGTAAAGAGAATTAAGGATGCTGATGGGTTTCTGAGAGAGATTGGGGGATTAAGACATCCTAATATTGTGAGCCTTAGAGCATACTATTCTTCCAAGGAGGAGTTGCTTCTTGTCTATGATTTTCTCCGAAGTGGAAGCCTTCACAATCTCTTGCATGGTATGTTCACATTTGATACTATTTCAATTTCTCATTATCATATGGATTATTTATAAATTTAATCTGCTGCTATAGAACTAGCTAATTGAGTGAATTGATGATTCTCTGATGTTTTTCCTTCTTTTTTTTTGTTCATATTCTTTGTCAATCCAAATTAGTAATTAGCCCTCCACAGCTCTTAGTATGCTCTAACTAAAGCATTTGTTCACTGGAGATATGAAATGAATCAAATGACTCTAGTTGAGTTTTGGATATGGTCATGAAACTGATTAGTGAGTCTTTAAACATAGGCTCTAATTAGAGCATTTGTTCACTGGAGATATGAAATGAATCAAATGACTCTAGTTGAGTTTTGGATATGGTCATGAAAGTGATTAGTGAGTCTTTAAACACAGGTAGGGTTAACCTCTCTGGCTGATGTGACGTGAATGCAATGATTTATCTTGTTCTTACAAGGTTGATGTAACTCAATTACCATTTTAAATTGCTTGATCAAAAGAGAAAATGAAATGTAAATTAGTAAAGGAGCCAACAGCAAAGAACTTGAAGTTGATGCTTCATGTTTGTTAGTGGTCTTTAATTTGAGTTTGCTGTGAAGAAAGTGACCTCTTGACAATTTCATCTAAAACTAGAATAATGAATTGATGATCAAGTTTGTTGTGGTTGTACTATAGGAAACCGTGGTCCTGGAAGAACACCTCTGGATTGGCCTACAAGATTAAAGTTCGCTTTAGAATCTGCAGGAGGCCTTGCTTTCTTGCACGGTTACACTAAATCCAAGCTCTTTCACGGACATCTCACATCATCAAACATAATCATAGACGATCAAGGCAATGCCTGCATCTCTGATATTGGCCTCCACCAGTTGTTTCAAGTGCCATCTTCTTCAAACAATGCCTACAAGGCTCCAGAGATGCTGCTTCACAACAATGCCAGTCATAGCCAAACTAGAAAATACTCGCAAAAGTGTGATGTTTACAGCTTTGGTGTGGTATTGTTGGAGATTTTGACCGGAAAAATGGCAACGAGTGAAGGGGAAACGAGTCTGGCCAAGTGGGTTCAACGCGTCGCGCGCGAGGAGTGGACGTGGGATGTGTTTGACTTTGAGCTGGTGAGATACAAAGAAATGGAAGAAGAGATGACAGCTCTTTTGCAAGTAGCAATTCTTTGCTTGGCTTCATCTGCTAAAGATCGCCCTAAAATGAGCATGGTGCATAAGATGATTGAAGATATTAGAACAAAAGGGGATGAAGCAGAAGGCATTAGGCCTCCCATGAACGGATAAATTATGAGCACTATTCTTACTCTTGACCCTTTTCTTTAATATGTTTTCCAAACTTCACTAGCAGCTGGGCATCACTTGGACATATATTTAGATTATCATTGTTTGAATTCCATTTTCTATGATGGAAAAATGAAGCAGGCTTGTCTTTCATATTGTTTTCTTCTTGTTCTTTTTGCAGTCTGGCCGTTTTCTTTTGCTTTGTTTCAAAGCTGTTTGGTCAAATTTTAAAAGACTAAATCAAGGCTCCTGAGGAAGTTTGTCTTGCTGCCACTAATTGGGCGGCCACTCGTGAGCGACAAGTATTTTAATGTTTTGCGAAATGTGTGTGATAAGTTAGAATGGTTTCTTTTTTTATATCAAATCTTTAATGTAATGGAGGGGCCGCATAATATTTCAAGTCAAAATATTTGATAGAATTTGTCGATGGTTGGTTTAGTGATTAGCAAGTTTCGTATTGTGTATTATAAATTGATTTTGAGGGCCACCTGCTGTACAACATCTAATTGCTTAGGACAAACTACAAATCCTTCTGCATTCTTCAAAAGTTTTTGTATGGATACCTGGACAAACCATATATAGACAAGGACAACCAAGCAATTCTGCTAGCACAATTGCAACGAGATATTCAAAGTTTTTATCTATACCCTTTTTTTTTTTTACACCCATTAGCAGTCTCTATCTATACTATAACATTAGTAGGAAGATGCAGGTGCATCCCACGCAGGGACAAGTTCAGAATTTTGAGTTTGGAGAACCCCACACACACACACACAAAATTTAATTTTATGGGCAATAATTTAAATAAATATAACAATGTACTATATATAAAACGTTAATTTATTCGATATCATGTGTACAATGATAAAATTACTGCAAGCACTCAATATATATAATCAAGTTACATATTAAAATCTTAAAATTATACACACACACACATGGTATGTGTCTTACTAACGTAATTTTTGTAAGAGCTGCTTTTTAGACGAAGTAATAACAAACTACCAACTTATATACTTCTTTTCCAATCAAGAAAAGTTAAATTTAAGCATTTCAAAAAAAAAAAAAAAAGAAAAGTTAAATTTAAGAATAGTGATTAAGGGAATGAAGATTTATCTTTATTTCTTGGTTAAGTTATACGGAACCCCTTGTGGTTTGGCTAATTAACATATTACCTTCTTGCGATTCGAAAATCTAACCTTTATTGTAATTTTAACTTTTTTGAAATAAAATTATGTTTAAGTGTGGCTAAACAGTGTTTTCATCTTTTTCATCTTTAATATCGTGACATATATTTAAGCAAACAAGTTAGTTATTGCTATTGCTCCTGCTTCAGATAACGCATGTATTCGTTTTAACGGTCAATAAATTACAATTCGAGGCAAAATAACGGCTAGTTAGATGAAAATTTAGCTCCATTAAGTAATAGTTTTTTGGCCTATCTGAAATCTTTAATAATTTCTCAGCCATAAAAAATAAAAAAAAAAGAAATAAAAGAGAAAACTTTCTTGGAACAAAATGCATGAACCAACATATATATTAGCAATCCTATAAACAAAAAAATCAATGTGATAGAGGACATCCAATAATTGTATAATAGTACATATTTTCTGTTTTATGTTCCAAGAACTACACTTTTAGTGCAAAACCACGGTTAGTTAATTAAAAAAAAAAAATTCCCAATCACCTTTAAGAAGTTGATTTCTACAATCAATTCATTAAAACTGTTACAAATAAAATTAGACATAGTCTGGATTCAATTCCGCGGGTAAGAATATCACCATTTCCTCACCCAAAATTTGATCTTTAGCATGGAGCTCTTCACCTTTAGTAGAGGTCCTCTGTCATCTTTCCAAAGCAACAGAAACAAAATGTTATGCATTAGTTTGGCTTGGTAAGCCAAAAATTTACAGGGGTTCATATAATGCACCAAATATTTTGAAATATCAGTCAAGGGCCGTCGCAAACATTTGGAACTGAGAATTAGGAGGCCATGTGTATATGAACAGTCACAGGGACGGAAGACATAATTAACTGATAAAGATAATTAAGAACTGTACTAAAATCATGATCATATGATAGAGCAATTAATGTATTGTACTTTGAATTTCACCACTAGGAAAATACCACAAACATTAGTCTAAATTTCTAGCTGGCAATCAGTTTTTGCTTGGTCTAGCTGACTAATATTGGGGGGTTAGTGCTTTCGAAAACGGAACCGAAAAGCTAACTAGGGATTGTAATACTAATTAAACAATTATCAATGGTAGAATACCTTCACTTATCATCACCATGGTTGATTCTGCCACGATATCAGGACTAACAAGGCAATGGAACTTCGGTAAAGACGTTTAGGCGCAAGGCTTTGTGCTGCTATACAGTATATTGGTGAAAGGAAAGGAAACATTTCTTGAATCTTACAGGTTAGACAATATCGAGTAAGTAGGCTACAATGATGAATTGTGTCAATTTATTAGAGTTTCTTTTTCCCTTGAATTTAGATACAAAACTATCTCCATGGCAGAGACCTCTCAAGGCAAAACAAAGTCAATTAATCTTCTATATCCTTTCAGGAAATCGACCCTGATCTAGGAATGGCATAAGCTGTTCTCTGCACAGTGTTTTTTAAATGAAAAACAATTTCAGGGTTCACATCGGACCATCGTCTTTCTGTGGCTTGACAGATTTTAAATTATCTTTCCGTTCCTCACAAAGGGCACGGAGAGTTTGCCTATAATTGTTGAAATGGCAAAAAGAATGTTCCCCAACAAGATGCAGCAGCTATGTGTAACTCCCCTGCGTGACCTCCTTGTATCGTCTCTGATATCCACTCCTTGTCCCCCTTGTCACTGACTCCATTTCCACAAACAACAGCTCTGTTATCCCCTTCCCCTTGAAGGAACTGACTCCATTTTCACAAACAACGGCTCTGATATCCCCTTCCCCTTGAAGGACCTGATTCCATTTTCACAAACAACAGCTCTGACGTCCAAGCACATAATACAAGTGGCCAACATCTTGGTCTGGTTGATTAAGATTGATCACTACAAAGCTGGGAGCAAAGAACCTCTACATCATTCCCGTTGGATCCGCCAGAAACAAGCTTAGGACATCGCTGGATCTTCTGCAGTCGACGACGGCGAACTGCATTGACAAGTTTTCAGGATGTGCAGAGAATCTGAAAGGCCTCTCATGTTCATCAAGTTCCCATCCTTCAGAAGTTGGAAGATAATAAGTCGCCAGTGATCTGGTCCGTTGGGAAGTTTTGGAGACAAGATGGACATTGACGGCAATTTTGGAAAGAGATGGAAGTTGAGAGAAGATGGGTGTTGCCGGCGAAGATGGAAGTTGAGAAAAGACGGTGTAGACGACAATTTGGAGAGAGGGTGTAGACGGCGCATTTGGAATGTTGATAGGTTAGGAAGATTATAGTAGGGTTTAGCAAAAGTTAATTTTACAACTATACCTCAATTTTATTATAAAATTTGACAAACATCATAAACATTTAATCAAATATATTATTCAACCCAAAATTTATATTTCTATTCTAGGCTTGCGTAGACATCCCAAATAATTTTTAAATTTGGAGATAATCACATTTATTTTATCTCATTCTCAAATTCTAACATGTATATAAATTAATAAAAATTTTGTGTGTATGTATTTAAAATTTTTAACTGATGCCAAGTTGTTATTTTTTTAAAAAAATATATAAAAATTAGTTATATATATTTGTAAACTTGGTTAAAATTTTTATTTCTCTTTTTTTAATCTACTTAACAAATGCCAAATTTTCAATCTTATTAAATAAAATTATATTTATGTGTGTGTGTGATTTCAATATGAAGATAACCGGTTTGCGGTTTGGGGGTTTAATGGTAGATTCTTTTTATTTGTCTTATTTTTTAATTTAGTTAATTTTTTTATTGTATTCTGATTTTTGTTTAATTTAGTTTTTATTTTAGTTAACTAGTCTGGTTTATTAAGTTAATTTAGTCAATTGATTTCTTTTTAGTCTTAGTTTGATAATTTCATTTGCTTAGTTTTATCATAAAAGCAGCAACTGAAGCTCTATGCTTGAGTTTCAGGACTACAGTAAACAACTGAATCTATACGCTTGAAATTCTCTGTTTAATTCTTTCTATGTTCAATTGTGTATAAAGCAAAGCTACATCAACGTAATTTTGTGTAATTTTACATTGTGATATGATATAACATTATATAGTTTCGTATAATTTTGTGTAGTTTTACATTGTGCTACGACGTAATATTATATAGTTTGTATAATTTCATATCGTGATATAATATAAATTTATATAGTTTCATATTGATATAATATAGTTTTATATTAAATACAATCAAATACTACAAAGATATCATAGAAAATTAAATAGAAGATATAGGGGGTGGAAATTTGGGAGCAATGATACGTCCAGATTAATAATATCAAGTAATTTACTCTAATCTCTAGGTGGATAAACTACAATCAAAACAACAAATTTCACTAATATGCTCACAAAAAGCAAATTGCTGATAAACATATAATGAATCTTGTTTCATTGAAGAAATAGTAGAAGCGAAAATGAATAGGTCATCTAAACTACTAACAAAGAAAAGAAATCTCAACTCTTTTAGTTTCTTCAACTAAAGTATAGGAACTATGTGCGTAGAAATTCCCTACACTTACAAGTACAAGAACTAAATGCCGCTGAAGGAAGAACTACATCTCTCTGCTTCTGCTCTTTATTTTCTTCCAAGCTTAAAAACAACAGACAAATATCGAGGAAACTTAAAAATTAAAGAATCTCTCATGGCGGGTTTGGCAAAGCTTTTGGAGTCCAAAACACTATTTTTACGCATTTGCGATAGCATCAACTTTAGCCTAATTGACAAATGCTGTGCCAAACTGGCCCCCAAAGAACTTACGCATCTGCAGTAATATAGCGTCTACTTTAGCCTAAGTAACGTCCTTTTGCTGAGGCTGTGAAATTTCTGCTTGATCTTTTGGCTCATCCTTTTCACTGCAAGACATAAAATTCGGAGTCAAAATTATATGTGTTACGCCCTTAAGATATTAGATTAAATGTGTTACAACTTTACAAGCTTCCCGTTGAAATAACAAATTGGAATGATTCTACAAATAGAAGAAACAAATTTCACAAATACAGTAGTAGAAATTGTCAGAATTTTCCATTTTGAAATCTTGAAAACTGTGTACAAAGAAAGGGTGCATTCATATGACAGGTTTTGAGTGGTATTTATTTAATTTAATAGACATGATTATTCATAACCGTCATCAAATATATCGATAGATATTTCTATTCACAAAAGCCATGGATAAGGGAATAAGTGTGTAGAAACATGAAAATGTCTATAAATATTATAGACATGTAAATTGTAGAAGAGAAAAAAAATATCATTTTTTTACCTCCTCATTTCTCCTATAGAATATTAGACAAATATGTTAATCATTTGAGTGCTTAATGAATTGATTTTATCAGTGAAAAACGTTCAATCACTAGGCTTCTTCATTATATCCCAGAGGTTAATTCAATTATGATAGGGGCAAATTAAAATTTAAAGAAAGTAAAATTGTAACACACGCCTTATGCCATCTCTCTTGTCCAAAATTGCGGTATTGTAGTGTTGCGATAATAAGGCAACCATTTTAGTTTTTTGCCCTAACAGAAACTTTCAGCAGTTAAAATTCAAGTTAGTAGCTAGTAAGGAGTCAGCATAATTCTAGTACTTAGTAAGGAGTTAGTTGCAAACCTCATGCAAATGAAGTTACCTAAGGTTAGCACAGCACGCCAAGAAAAAATATAAGATGGTGGCCTCCCCAGGTTTCCCAGCTGACCATAAACCGGAAAGAATCTTGCATTCCTCGTACAAGTGGTGGACTGGTGGTTATTGCATGAAGTGATGGAGAATGTAGGGTTTGTCTGTCGGAATTTCCAGAATCTATGGAATAGCATAGATCTAAGGTTAAATTTAGTAAAATCTTCAGGGACTTCCTAGTCTATTGCTAATGTATAACTGAAAAATATTCACTCTCATATAGTAGATCTTTTACTTTTCCTTGAAATGCAGTTATTTTTTTAGTGTTTTTATTTTTTGTTTTGTTCAATAATTAAACATACACGAATTCAAAGAAGGAATTTTGACTTTTCACAGACAATGCAATCAATAATACTAGCAATTGCATGAAAATATACGTTATACATGCCATTATAAATGCTAATCAACCTTTAAATTTGCATGTTTTATAGAACCATTTAAAAATCTTTTGTAAGGATATTTTTCTGCCTGACTTTTTGAGAGGAAATATTTTCCTATTTTTAGTACTGATACAGTTTTAGATATTAGTATACCTCTATTCCCTACCAATGGAAAATAAAGACCACATCAGGTATCTAAAGTTCAAACAATTCAAAACAATCTCATTTGACAGTAGCTATAACAAAAAGAAGGAAAAATGAATTACATTCAACATGGCAACATATCCAAATATAATCGACTAGATCAGAATTCATGATTATAAAATATTACACCAAATTGGTTAAAAAAATCTATAACTTTTAATTTTGCATCCTATAAAATTATGTCATAGATAATCCGGTCCAATCACAGCCTAATCACACAGGCCAGCAACAAAATAGTAGCCTATCAACAGGAGTAAAATTCAGACTTTGGTAGGATTGACAATACCTTGATAGATTTGAATTTTTGTACTCCGTTGCATCTGGTTTGATATCATCACCTCCATCAATCAAAACTTTGATGTCTTCAGATTCATCATCAAATAATGGGGTTGGATGCAACGTGTGCGATATGTCTCCGATATCGACATCTTTGTATCCTAGCAAATGATCCAGAGCGCCACAAGGATCCAAAGCGCAATGATCACTAAAGTAGACAGGAACAGGTTCCTGTGGAAGATCCATAGATTGCTCACAAGGAACATATTTAGGATTCATTGTAGGGTCGACTACAGGTTCTGCACTAGTATCATCACTAAAGTGAATATAGGCTAATTGGCTAAGAACAATCTCCAATTCAGCCTGACATAATTTCATCTGTTCTTTTAACCCTGCAATGATTCGATGACAGCCGCCAACAGGATCATTTGCGCGCACATTGGCCTCAAAAATCATTGCTTTGATGGCTAGATGTCGTTGGTGAGGTTTAACACTGTTGTACACCTTCATCATATTCCTCACACCAAAGAGTCTGTGAGCATTGAGGAACTGTTTTTGGTGATCTGGAGGGAAGAAAGGGGCTAAGACACAATCAGGAGGACATCTTTTACGTTGGTATTTGCATGCAGCACAAGCTCTTGTGTCACTGGTGCTTGCTCTTGCTGGAAAAGATGTTGTATGTTTAGTATTAGTGATATTTTTGTTGCTATTACTACTGCTTGCTGTCGCATTATTGTTGTTGTTGTTGGTTGTCTCGTTGTTGTCCTTCTTGTCATTGTTGTTTTGGTTAATGACATCACTTGTGGTAGAAAATGTCGGCTTTAAAATTGCCGACTGAAGATCCGAGGTTGACATCACTCATGGTAGAAAAGATAGGCTTCAAAATTGCCGACTGAAGATCCGATCTTTTCTCAATTTGCCTTTAAACATATTCGATCAAGAAAGAGAAAAAGATTCCACTAATGATATGGATATATAAAGAGGCAATTTCCCTCAAGCATATCCACTCAATAAAGAGAATTATTCAACTAATGATATGGATGTATGGAGAGGCATAGGGAATAGTGTGTCGTGACTTGCATTGGGGTTATGACTCTTCTTGTTGTAGTGTTGCATATTTAATGAAAATTATACCAAAGCAAAAATATATTTAATGAAAATGATACCAAAACAAAAATATTTTTATTGAAAATGATACTATCAATCAAATGTTTTTGTTCTATGAGATAGTTTCCTTCCTCTCTTTCTTAATTTTAGTTTCCTACTGGGAAAAAAGATGGCTTTTTTCGTATGCAAATAATCTAGTTCCTTGAAAGAAATCTAGTTTTTCTTTGATTAATCCTCAACTCTTACGCCTAAATAAAACCCTTTCACCCGAACTAATATTGAGGAGAAAATAATAGAAAAGTCAATATGTGATATGATGACATTTGGTTGTTACAGCTTTTGACTTTGAAAAGAAATAAACCAACTCTCTCTAAACATAGTATAATCATGTACGGTACCGTACATGCTGTAAGTTATACCTGAGCTTCATTTTTAGATTTTTGTTTTTTCCTCAAAAATAGAGAAGTTTTGGGACCAAAAAAAAAAAACTAAATAGCAATTTCTAGGTGAGATAAAGTAAATTTGCTAGTACATAACACAAAGAGGTGTGATAACTAGGTGACCATTTTTAGTAATAACATTAGAATTTCACATCACCAAGCGATGTAGTTGGATTAGTATCATGCTACCTTCGACATCTTATCTTTATACTTCAGCTAAGCATACAAATCGACAAGACATTTTATCCTTATACCTTAGCAACATTTTATCCTTATACTTTAGATAAGCATACAAATCGACATAATTACTAAAGTCAATAACTAATCAAGTCATTAAGACAGGTTCTTGTGGCATAACTACCAAAGCCATCAGGTCAGGTTTTTGTGGCAATTTGTTCACCCGTATAGAAATGATTATAGGGTCAGGATCGATTATTGGTTCTAACTGACTGGGTTGCATTACTAAGGTTAAGGTTATGAACATGGGCAAATTGTCTTGTACAATTTAGTCCTACAAAGTTGTATTCCAAATAACGAAGGTTAAATCACTGGTTTGAAATCACTCGTATCTTCGGTTTTGTAATTTTGCAATGAGTGAAGAAATAAATATTGATAACGAAGGTACGAATAACTTAGCTATCTTAGAGGAAAAATTTGTAGCCCATCTTGTATGGAATGTTTGTATAACAGGGTGTTAGCTAATGTGAGTGATGATAATCCATTTCTATAATCACATCATATGTCCTTTTGTTCAATGAAATATGGGTCATAGTCCTGTTTCATTATCACATTTGATGCCCTCTATGTCCAATGAAATATTGGTGAGTAAGAGTTTATATATAATTAATTTGGTTGGAGAGATAAATAAAATGCATGCTCAATGAAATATTGATGAATAAAAATTTATATATAATTAATTTAGTTGGAGTGATGATAAAATGCAGAATTTATCCACCAATAGAGAGGAGTCGAAAGGGGCGTTTGAAATGTGTACGAAAGAGGTAGCTTGAAAGGATAAAATCGATCACGTTAATTTGTATTCTTGTCCTTCAAACCAAAACTCGAATGTTTGTGCTACTCCGATGTTAGGAAACCAGCAAATTTAATTTGTTATTCCAATTGCGTTTGGAAACCAGCATTGTACAAATGGAACCTTAAGATCGTATTAAGAAACAAGCTAAAATAATTAACTCTCAACTGATCAAAGATTACAAGCGAAGCAACAAGAGTTATTATAAATTGCCCATTTAAGTTCCTCGACCAATTAATTCCCTTTCAGTTTGGCACTTCCTACTGCATAGGGCTGACCTCAAATTTGTTGTAGCCATTTGTACATTCTGGGATAACAACTATTCTGGGAGAAGACATTAACATGTAAGGTCACCAACACTGTTAGCTATATCATTCAGTCCGTCACTTTCCAAGACCAAAAAACATATCTTCAATCGTTCGAAGACTGAATACGATACAAAGAGCAGAAAACTGTTTATTCATGGTATATAGTGCTCTAAGCAATTTTTCTTGGGGATCTTTACCATTATAAGCCAGAAGAATAGTTGAATTACTTCCGCTGTATAAAAAACATAAACATGATAGGTAACAGTAGACACTGCAATTAGGAAGCAGTAAGAGTTTAGCACTTCTAACAAGGTAAGCTATATCATTGAATCAGTTACTTTCCAAGATTTTTTCTGAAATGGAATGGCGGCTCCATCCATGAACCCAATGACCCAGCAAGGCTCGGTAAACCCCAACGAGCGATGGTACCAAGACTTCGGTGGATTCTAACGAGTTTTGGTAGCTCATATCTTCACCATTAGATCTATGAGTGGGGTCGTAGACCGTGTATGATAAAATCTCTCACTTTCCTAGACAAAAAGCATGCCTTCAATCATTACATGACTGAATCGGATACAATGACCCAAAAATCTGCTTACTGATTGTAGTTTTGTAAGCAATTTTCCTTGGGGATCCTTACCATTATAAGCCAGAAGAAAAGTTGCGTTGCTTTCACTGTACAACAAAGATTAAGATGATAGATAACAGTACGCAGCGCAATTAGAAAGCAATAGAAGTTTTAATACTTCCAGTACAACGGCCATCAAAAGAGAACAAACTAGATGTGAAAGATGACATTAACTTGCAGGCATGTCCCAAAATACGAACTAATCTATGGCCAACATCAGTTTATCTCACTACATCGGAGACATTAATAGAGCCTCCGAAAAATGTCAGAAGATGGACTGTATAAAAATGTCTAAGTATTACATGAGATGGTAAATGCTTCCTTGATATTACAATCATAAAGCATGAAAGAATGTTGGAGATAGACTGTATAAAATGTCTAAGTATTACATGAGATGGTAAATGCTTCCTTGATATTACAATCATAAAGCATGAAAGAATGTTGGAGATAGACTGTAATCTCATACCAAAATCTGCAATAATCATAAATTATTCGACGATAAATTTTGATTAAAAAAAAATAAAACCTCAAAGACTGTTTGATCTTAACCATGAGTATTAACGGCTTCCCAGACTAGATTCTTAGAAATAGGCTTGGTGAAATCACGAGCCTGCAATGCTGCATCTCTTAGTGTCTTGAATGTCATCACATTGGCCACCCAAAATGAAGCCACATTATAAGGCAAACCATGCTTCTTGCAAAGTTCCTTTACAAAAGGCGAAATTTTCCTAAGCTGGCATCTCGGCAATCTAGGAAACAAATGATGCTCGGCCTGAAATTGCAAACCACCATGAAACCAATCCATCCAGGAGGAGCACGAAATGTCAAGAGTACCACTAGTTTGCTTCTCAAACCAATCATTTCCAGCAGGTGCCCCAACATAAACACTGGTGGAGAAATGGTTCAAGCAAAACTGAACATGCTGAATTCCAGTTACCATAAAACTAGCCACCACAAACATAAACCTTTCACCCCAGTTGGGCAAACAAGACACTAGCAGTGGGTACCAAATCCAGAACACAAGCAGCCCCAAAAGCTCCTGACCCCTATGAGGCACTCTTCTCTTAGACAACAACAGTGTAATGATTGAGCAAACAAATTGATTCTAGCAAAACACATAACAGGATAAAAAGTCCAATGCTGATTACTAACTAATAATCTCGAAACAGAATCAAAATCCATCTTCCTCTCATAAAAATAAGAAGTGAGTGAATTGAAAAATTTAGGAGATACCGCAAAGAGAGGCATGTGTTGAAGATCAGGATCAAATTCAAGACTATTGCAAGCAATGTGATGAGCATTGTGGTTCCACTTCCACCAACCAATGCTGATTCCTGCAAGACAATTCCCTGTCAGGATCTGAACGAATCGATTGATGCCACGTGTCATCATTATCTGGTAATGCCCCGAATCATGGCCAAGCCACCCACTCTGAATCCACAGAAACCCCATTAATCCACCAGAAACCAAATGAACCAAAACCCCTTCACAGCATAAAACACCATAAACACTCAAGCAAAACAGCATTGCCATGAAGCACAGGGACAAGAAAACCCCATGGCCTTTCTTCTCAAACAATCCCATTTTGTTAAACTCATAAACAAGCTTCCTATAATCCTTAGACACCTCAGAGACAGAATAATCTTTCAGGTAAAACCCATTAAAGAATTTATCAAGAAACTTCCAGGCAGTGCCCGGATGGTACGCAACAAAGGCGTCAGTCACATCTTGGCCAGCTAGATTCAAGAGGGGAGATGCGCCACCAGGGTGGTCTTTCACCCAATCTGAGACATCATAAATCTTCCCCTGAATGGAAATCCACAGATCCTCTGGTTTGTTATGGTTCTTGAGTTCATCAGAGGTAACATATCTCTTGGATTCAGCCATAGATCCAAGAAGGGTTGTAATAAAAATGCGAACTTTTTGGTTAAAAAGAAAGGGATATGAGAAGACCCTTTGTTTCTTCTCTTTCTCCCTTTCTTGAACTGAAGAATGTGGTCGAATGAATATTTTAGGACATTGGAAAAATTTGCTTCTTGCCGTAGAGTAAAGGTGAGATAAGGCGAGGGAGGCGCGTTTGATATGGTGGGGGATTTAAGAAGCGCCACTGAATGTTTTAAAAATGGGAATATATTACTGTTGAAGAATAACAGAGCAGATGTGTCACAGGCCACCTCAACGTTATGTCCTGCCACCTGTCGAAGACCAAGGAGTATGTTGCCCAAGACAACATACCGTTGCTGATCGTGCCCGCGCGCTGGCCCAACCCGCACCCAGAGTTGTGCGGCCGTTGCTTGGCGCGTCTGTGTAGTAGGCCTCATGCCCTATCACACCCGTGCGTTCCATGCTTATCGCACTCGTGTTGTAGTCGGTACGACTTGTCGCACTCATGTCGCAGCCGCATGGCCCGCACAGTGCTTGTCGTTGCTTGATCAGGACTCCGGGTGGACGAAGTCGCGCACCCGGCACCACCAGCGCCCGGGACTCGTGGGACCGCCTGCCTCTGATTGGTGCGATACTCATCCAGGATGAAGAACCTAGTACTAGAAGCATAATGATGTAATTTTAGGTGTTAGTTCATCCTGTACATGTAAATAGCTTAGTTAGTGTTTTTCCCTTTTGCACAGAAAAACAGTGTCTACTCCTGTCACTTAGGGTTATTTTGCCAAGACTACTATAGGGGGTGATAAGGAGTTGGACACAAGAACGGTTGTAAAGCGAACTTGTATTCTTTGCGATTATTGATGAAATTTCATTTCCTATTTTACCACTGTGTCTCTAAAGCTTATATATGCATTAATTTGCTATATTTGGGATTGCAACACACAGTCGGTTAGTAGGCGGAAGTAGCGTGCAAAGCGTTACTTGCCACTACGGCTCGTTACGTCAAGAGGTAAACGAACGACCCGTGACAAGATGGCTATGTGAGTTTTTTTTTTTTTTTTCTAAGCAAACAGCAAAGTATGAAAAGATTTTTCAAAATCTAATGATTACTTGAGGAAAGGTGGTCGATTCTTTTTTTTTTTTTCAACTTTTTGTTAAATAGTATATACAAATAATGCACATAAGTTGAGACAACTAATTCACAAATAGAAAGATTAATACTAACACAAGTAAGTGATGTTTGGTTCGCACTCGGGAATTGGAATCATTCCTCCTGAGTTTGGAGTGAAGTTGTCGATTTCAATATATGTGTTTGGTTCAATATCTTAAAATGAGTATCATTACCATACTTCAAGTCATTCGGATGTTTGCATGGACTATTCGGATGTCAGCATGCTTGAAACATGCAAAATTGCTCAAACGATATTTGGATGAGGTTCCAGATGTTCGAATAGTCCATGCTAATGTTCGGATGATCCATACGTACGTTCAAATGCAGGAATCATTAGTGAGTTTTTACCAAAACCCACCAATTTGGTCAGGTTTCACAAAAGCCAAATTTTGAGGGTTTGATTTTGATTCTCAATTATCAAATAAAAACCATGAGTTGATTTCGATTCCTGAATCCAAAACCCTCTTATCAAACGCCCCTAATAATAGATGACGGTGAATGTGCCTTATTATTCGGATTAGTGCAACGGTACAGAAGAGAGTGGGTGTGAGATGTGTAAACAACAAATTGTAAATAGATATATAAAATCTTTGCCCAACTTATACTCAGAAGAAAAAAAGTAGTAATTGCTTTCTATTTTATTTATTTATGTATTTATTTATATTGAAATTGACATGTACAACTATTTATATAGGTGACAACAAATTAACTCGCGAATAATGAGATTCATACTAACATGATAATAGATGAAATTGGTCACAAAGATTTTTATCTAAAGAACATTTCAAGCCACTTATGTTGAAGTACAGAAAGCCTAGCTGCAATGATTTAGGATCTTGAATCAGCTAAATAATGTGGGCTATGAAGAGTGCAAATAGAAGGCGGTGCTTTGAATGTCATATTAGGAGAATAGATGGAACCGAAGAGGATCTTTCACGGTTAGGTCACTTGATTCGTAATAGTAGAAGTCGCTTAGTAGTAGGTTTTTCAAATGGGAAAAGTTTTGTGTGTGAATCAATCAAGAATTAATGAAGCAGCACATAGATTAGCTCAATTATCTTTGCCTTTTGCAAATGAGAAATGATATCTGTACTCCAAAAAAAGCTTAAGGGGTCCTTTCAACTTTATCTTCACGCGAAAAGACATTATTGCCTTCTATTGATTTCTCAATTTTCTTACTTTCAAAATTACCCTATTCTCTACAACCAAAGCCATCCAACTCAATTCATTAGACTTCGAAATTACTGCTTATTCTCAACTCAGAGGAAGAAGAAGGTTATGCTTGAAAAAAAAAAAATAGAGATGAAGATCGAAGCCTAAAAGGGTGGATCTGCAACCATTAACTGACATAAAATCAAATCGAGGGATTTTTGACTTAATGAGCTATCAGATTCAGAGTACCTTTGCTTAAGCAACCAAGTTGAATAACACATCTTGAGGCGAAATGAAGTGAAATAGAGGACGTCCATTTCTTTAAAATGTCGCGACTCAGTCGTTCGCTTCGTGGACATTAAGCCGGAATTATGCGTCCGCTACCCTACTGACAGTGATGGATGTCTATTCTTTCGTCCGCTTTCTTTTGAGGGTCGTCTGCATGGCTAAAATCACTCAATATATACAATGAACACGCTGAACGCAAAGTAGTTACATTTTTATTTTATATAGTTGCATTTTGATGCTGATAAATTACAAATTCTAGAAAGTTACATTTGTTCACTACAAGTTTACATTTTTTGACTAGAATGTTACACACGCTTGATTGGATGTAGCGGTCATTCGTTCCTTCGTCCACCTCTTTTTGAGGGGCATTCGCATATTATAATCACGCAATATGCACTAGGGGTGGCAATTTATGACACGACCCGAAAACCCGACACGAATCTAACACGAAAATAGCAGATTTGGGTTGGGGGTTTTGGGTTCGCGGGTTGGCGGGTCGGACCCGACTGACCTGATAAAAAAAAGGTCGGGTTCGGGTCGACCTGAGTCGGGTTCGGGTCGACCCGCGAACCCAAAAAAAAAAAAAAAATCTAACATTTTGTAGCTTTGTTTCATCCATTCACATTCAAACATAACAAATTTCACTCATTGGATAATTAATCAAGTAAATTGTAAGAAAAAGTAAGAATTTTACCTAGATTTATGAAAAGTAAATTGTAAGAGAAGTTAAGTGTATGTTAATAAGTATCTTTAATATTAATGTGTGCAAAAAATGTGTTTGATCATTTTTTTGTATGTGTTTTAATCTCTTTTCTTTGCTCTTTTCTTCTTATTCTTTTTTTTTTTTTCGGGTCGGCGGGTCGACCCGCCAACCTGATTCGGGTCGTGTTCGGGTTGGCTATTTTCGGGTTGGCGGGTTGGCGGGTCGGGTTCAGGTTGGCAGGTTGGCTGTTATATTTGGGTCTCAACCCGACCTGCCAACCCGCCAACCCGACCCGTTGCCACCCCTAATATGCACAATGAACACTTTGAACGCAAAGTAGTTACATTTTTGTTCTGCAAAGTTACATGTTGATGTTGATAAATTACAAATTCTAGAAAGTTATATTTGTTCACTACAAGTTTACATTTTTTTACTGGAAAAGTTACACACGCCTTCAACTTGTCCCAACCGAATGCCTGTTATCTATAATAATTATCATCATCCGTTTGCATCCAGAGAGAATCCAGATATTGGACTAGACATCCGCTTCGTTGGGACGAGGGTCTAGTGTTCTTCACAATCTTAAGAATTTCCTGCCAATTCCATCTAATCAAGTATACTGTCATCACCTTGATCTTCTGCCACTGTTAGAAAAAAACACTTACAAATAGAGTTAGATGGCTTTGGTCGTAGAGGAAAAGGTGGATGAACTTCGAATAACTAGCAACTTCGAAGTCTGATGAATTGGGTTGAGAATAAGTAGTAACTTCGAAGTATAATGAATTGAGTTGGATGGCTTTGGTTGTAGAGAAAAGGGCAATTTTGGAAGTAAGAAAATTGAGGAATCAATAGGGGGTAATATTGTCTTTTCGCATGAACATAAAGTTGGAAGGAGCCTCTTAAGCTTTTTTTGGAGCGCAGATATCATTTGCCTTTGCAAATAGGGTAATTTTTTTGGATGATTTCCCCGTTACTATAACTGCTGCTGCTCTTAAAGATTTGAATTAAGTTATATTATCTTTTTACTCAAAAAAAAAAGAAAATAAATTAGAAAAAAGACTTCCAATTTGGAGAGTTAAACTCAAACCTTTTTTAATCTTAATTATGTTTTTAATTTTTTTTGGCCATTTTAACTTTTTTTTTTGTGATGTGACATAGGATTTTTTTGCAACTATAAAGATTCTCGGTGATGAAATTGCTATGGGTTAACTAGTGGTTTGACTAACCAACCCAACTTGGCTGTGTTGGCCACCATTAAATCTTTAAACGCGAAGTGTGATAGGAGGTCAATGGTTTAAATCCTGACTTCCATAAAAAATTCAAATGGATACATGATATATCCGTTTGGTCCGATAGTGATTTAGTTTCTATCGGTTCTTCCTAAGCCCAGTTGAGCCTCCCCATAGAATAGATTAAGAATAAGATAGAATATAGTTGATGATTGTAAAAAAAAAAAAAACAAAGAAAAAAAAAGAACCTAGTGGTTTGACTGGTTGGTACTAGTTTGGAGTGGGTTCACGGTACGGCTTCGCATGTACAATTGCACATGGGCAATGGACAGGTACAACAACAACAGCTATTTCTTAGAACAAACAAAGTACTTCGTAAATTCAAAAGACTGAAGTCTTGCATGGCTGTACTCTCCATTTAAGATGAAGGACTGCAACTGGAAAAATCAGAATGTGCCCTTTGCATGTGCTTTCAATTCTCTATCTCCCTTTGCCTAATGCAAAAGAAAACTCGTGTTAGGTGAGATTCAAGAATAGGATTGGTAGATCTGAAGTAATTTTTGACATTTCCTTTATTTGGTTGTTATTTCAATCCTGAAGGTTTGTTGATGAGAGAATTAATGTTACTTTGTTGTCGTGATTTTAATTTTGAAGAAAAAATAAAACATATACTCTTCTTCTACCTCAGCATTAAGATAAGTTGAGATCCATAATGCTTAAGGATGGTTTCTTCCATATTATTCATTATTTGGGTGGAAAAATCAATTGTAAAACGACAAAACGGCTTTGCTAGGAGCTTGTTTCTGCCAACAATTAAAACTACCAAAAATTTAACGTACAAAATTTAATACCAACTTAAGCTTTCGCCAAATATCATTTGCAATTGGAGTTAAAAAAAATAAACGCAACTAAATTAGTGGTTAATTAAATCAATTACCATAAAACACAACCTCCTATATCCTTTGCATTGAGGAAATTATTGGAACATTTCTTTACAGTGTCCAAGTTAAAAGCTTAATAATGAAATTAAGTTATCTTATACAGTTCTTTTACAACATGAATTGAGAAAGGGGCAAGGGAAGAAGGAGATGAGTAACAAAGTGATGAGAAAGGAATAACAAACTATATTCAATTTTTACCACAAATTTATTGCAACACTTTTTTTTTTATGAGTATTTATTTTCGTGCATGGAGGGATTTATTAATTGGCTAAAATTATCCCTCTACATCAATGGCCCCAAAATGTAGGTTAAGAGAAGATTATGGAGATTCGGCAAGACGCTTTGTGTCGTATAATTAGAGTCGTTCAAGTTTCACTCTTTGTTTTCTATTTCTACTTCATTTTGTATTTATTCTGCGTCAAGGAAAGGAGAAAGTGGGATTCCAATAGAGACCAAATGCATCAAGAAGCAAGAAAATTGCAATAGACAAAACTTTAACACACCGAGTTAAAGATACATTGAGTTAAAGAATAATGAGGTGACCAAAAATGGACTGGCTATCAATGACTAAGTCTACTAAGCAGATGTGGTCATTTGCAGCACAAAAGAAGGTAAAAAATACGTGGACTCATCCCCTAATGTGCCTCCTATGCTTAAGTCAGCGAAAAAATTGGATAATAAGCCCAAAGCACTAAAGAGGCTTTAAATAAGTAACAATCAATGTACCTTGTAAGTAAAGAATAAGAGATGTTTATACCATGACAAGATAGGTCTAATAAACTGTCAACATAGATGGCATAACTTGGCAGTATCAATCATAAGTTAAGCGTATGTCAATAGGAATTTCTCATGTCAACCATACTTAATTCATTTTGGGATTAATGCTCGACGTTTGCTTAGTAGAGCTCGTCGTTGACAGCCTATCCATTTTTGGTCACCTCACGTAACAATTAAAATTGATATGTATGTATATATATTTCAAAGTTGTGTTGTTTGTGATGCTACAATATTTTCGAGTAAAGACGATGGAGTTGCTATTGTTGACAACCTTGCTCGTGGCCTTTTTGACCACCAGCTTGATCTCGACTCCCTCGCGCGCTGATTTTGTCTATTCATAAATTATAACCGTATTCAGCGTTAAAAGTCACTTGGTGGCAAGGATATTTTACTGTGTCGGCGATACATGCGACTTTGAGTTCCTGGCCAAGATTTTCAAATCATTTGGACCCAATGCTGCTGTCCACTATGGAGAACAGAGATCCGCCCCTTACTCCATGATTGACAGGTCAAGAGCTATATTTCACCAACACAACAACTCGATTGGAACGCTAATTGTTCTACTCGCCATAAAGGATGCTAGGATTTGAAAGTCCAAAAAATTGTCGAAATTCTTGATAAGTACACGAGACGATGAGAAAATAAAATAAAATATTATAAACAAAACAATACAATGAAGTTGATGTAATCCTACATCTAATGGCATAAGTTTAAGGAATATACTCGACAAATCCAGGAAAAAAAAAAAACTCAACAACTACAAGCGAGTCCAAAATATACTAAAGATATTAAAGACCCAAATGACTTTTAGTCAAAACGTAAACAAACCCAAAATATACCACATGCCTTAACAACCGCAATGAACCCTTGATAAAGACAACCTAAAATGCAAGAGGATTTGGAACCCAAGATATTCTATTGGTGACTGGATGTTCTCCAAAAATCTGTTTGGATTTCATCAAGCATTGCCAATTTGCCGCAGAGAGATATTAAAAATACAAAGGTTGCTTTGTCAAAAATTGACAAAGGGAGTAATTCTCGGAGGACTCTCTATTTTCTTTTGTCACTGTTAGCAGCTTTCACTTCTGCTTACGTACTGATTTCTACATCCATTCATAAAAGGCCAAGATTTGAGCCCGATTTTCAAAATTCTGGAAATAAAGTTCTTTTCTGGTGTTGTAAAAATTGAACACGAGTCCACGTCTATGAGACTAGGACCTAAAACTACATAATTTTTCTTTTCCATGAGAGAGACCATTTGAGGACATGTACAAATACTCCTTCCTTGACAACGACATACAGCTCTGGCAGAACAAGCACCCGAGTGAAACACTTAAAAGTGCATGGCAGTTCTGTTGTTATAAGTTGGTGGATACTGTTTACCCTGGTATTGCATCATTAAGATAGCCATCAGCCGCATCCGTTCACCTTCAATGGCGAATCAATGTCATCATCCAGGATTCACACAAGACTGTATTGGAGTAACACAGTCATACATGTCCTTTAATCTCTTAAAATCCGTTTGTCTAGAACCATTTATTTATTTAATGACTTTGTATCAGAATCGGGAATGAATAAATCTACGTGATCTTCTGCATTCTGGTAGCTCATTCATCACAAAATCCAGGACAATTGAGGCTAACTCATCTTGATATGAAGTGAATTCATGATCTGCACCTTCAAAAATGTGTAGTTTATGATTAGATACATACTTTGCAAACTCCTTGGCATCACTGACTGGAACAAATTCATCCATGGAACCATGAATTGTCAACACCCTACAAATAAATCCATAACCGACAAAATTATATGATACAAAATTAAATGTCATTTAACATAGTCAGGTTCTCATCAAGATGACGAAATACTGACTATATGTCAGATGTTTAAGAAACTGATCTAAAATCCTCATGAAAATTAAGAACATCTATGACAGCAGAAATTTCAATGATAAATAGATGAGTATGAATGACCAATCCTTACCTACAATTTTTATGGATTGTTTGGCAAGATGCATGAGTATCTGTTGTTAGGCGGTCCGTCAAACTTTCCTTAGTTACACGATACTCGGTCTTTCCTAGAATATTTAAAATACAACCCATAAGTGATTTCTTTCTGGACATGAAAAGGATAAACCAACATACGGCACTGATTAAGAAGCCAATATCATAAAAGAAGATTGAAATACAGTCTTAACTACCCCTTCTGTTCTTGACGTCAATAAATCCATTTTGCTCGATTTTCTCCAAAAAGTCTTTACCCAAGCGACCTTCAATTCCTCTCTCAAGATTGAAACGGCCAGCAATATTGACGATCATTTGTACATCATTATGCCTTGAAGCATACAAGAGCACAGCATTTCCTCCTGTAAGAACTCAACTGAGGAATATGTCAGGTGGTTGGTAGGAATAGAGGAGCTGGGAACAGTTAGCCAATGTTTGAACTTGGTCATAAAACTCATGTACCTTTACTATGCCCAACAAGGGCAGCCACAACACGTTTCTCGCCCTGGAAGTGTTGAACCACTGCACGCAAGTCATCTGCTTCTCTACGGTAGTTACCATACTGAAATGATCCTTCACTTTCCCTGGCAAACAGAGTTATACATAATTGTCAGGAATGAGTTCGTACAAGGATAAGTAAAGAAAAGTATAAGAAGATGCTTTGTGAGCTTAAATGAAGAAAGATTTCTTCTTCAACCAAGCAAGTATAATGTGTTTGTCATGAATGAGTCTGTATAAGGATCAAGTAAAGACAAGAATAAGGAGATAGTCTTGTGAGCTTAAATGAAGAAAGATTTTCTTCTTCAATGCTTTTGCACTTATCTTTATCTACGAGACAGGGCACATCTTAGTCTAGAATCCAAACAATTTAGGTTTTAAGATTAAGTGGTTGTCAAAGAGAGCGCCCTTCTATATTACTATCAAAGAGCTCTCAAAAGAAATGTAAAGGCCTGCCAGGAAGAACCATTAAAGAAGTATTTGTTTAGTTTTGATTTACAATTTCTTTTTTTTTTTTTGGCTAGATTATTGTTAATTAGTTCTGTTTCTAAGCTAATCAAACACCTGTGAAAGGCTTTTGGGAAATACGTGAAAGTGATTAGATTTGATCAATAAATAAAATGACAACATCTCTCCAGAAAAGATTCATATCACAAACTAAGCACACTGTGTAATCTACAATGAAAATATTCAAAACTTAACAAAGTTTGTAGCTAAATTTAGAAGGGTGGACACACATATATAACTTATACTGCATTTACGTGAGAAACAAATGGGTAAATATAACAACCAAGCACTTGGGAGAAACAAATGGATCATCTGAAAATAATCAATTTCATCAATTATCAAAATTCTACAAAATGAATAAGAAGCAAGAAAAAGCAGATATAATTCTGTTTCTTTTGCTCTCCTTCACATAAATCTTGCAGAAGATCACCTTACCTTGAAGAGTCCGACCAATAATTTCTACATAATAACAATTTAAAAGACAAACTAGTAATAATATAATAGTAAATGGTTCCGAAAGTTTGCCTCCGTGTATGTATTTTCTCTTCAAAATTCTCTTTAACTGAGAAATGATAATACAATAATTATAACAAAAACTGGGAAAATAATAAATGTCAAAAAGAGATAGATTAAACCTTAATCCTCATATTCTACAAGTCTTCTGAGTTCTTTATGCATCATAATTTATGACAATGATCATTCCACAGAATGAAGAGTGAAACAAAATAATACAGCCAAACTATGTGCAGGAAAACTAATATATCTGCTCAAATAAGGAGGAAACTATATCTTTGTCATGAATTTAAATGCTTCTAAATCCCCACTGGCAAAGTGAATCTCTATCTTCACATCTAATTTTCACCAAAAAGGGTCTTAAATTTTAAAATTTATTATCATTTTATTCTTCATCATTTTTCGTCTCATAGATTTTTGTTTGAAGAGGATGCCAAAATATAAATTGAACATGTATTTTTTTTTTTTTTTTTGTGAAAAGGTACTGATTAAGTCAGGAGCATAACATACGGATTTATGCAACTCTCTTGAATTTTGTGACATTTCAAAAGAGAAATTCATGTCAGGAGGCATAGTATGTCAGCAGCTTGTCACTTACCCATTGCCAGCAAAATCAAAGCGGAATGCACTAATTCCTTCTTTTTCAAAAGCAGCAGCTAGATTCACCATAGGAATGCGATCCTGAAGCAACACAAAAGGATAGGAAAAGAGGACAACAGTAATTAATTCAATGATCACACTATTTGTGAGCAACAAAACTAGTATAGCAATTAAAAAGTGGTGATACGATGAAAATAACTGTGAAATGGGATTTTCTGATGATCTTTTAATGAAGTACTTCTAACAACATACCCAGACAGCCACTTCAGGCTGCCAACATACACTCACAAGCATCACCTCACCACGGTCAAGGATTAGAAATCCTAATGGCTAGGACACTAAAACCGTATATCATTCAAGTTTATAATATGAGGGCTATCAAAGGACCAGGTGCTTATGGTTTCAAAAAATTTCAGACAGACAGGAAAACAGATTGTTTGGTCGGAGCATGGCAGCAAGTTAAGGTTTTTTCTGCAGAAGTCTTGAAGTATGCCATAGGCAACAGGTATGCTAATATAATGGTCATGGATATAAAATGCATCTAATTACAAAATTGTATTTATTTTCAATTTATCTACGCTAGCTGAAAATTTGCAAAGATGCTCATTAGATAATGGGGAAAATGAGATTGCAGTTAATTCTGCCAAGTGAAATAGAGAAGCAAACAAAGAAGTAATGTGGGGAGCAAACAAAGAGGTAATGTGTGGAACAAACAAAATAACGAAATTCTCATCTTAATACATCAAGTGATACTGATTGCAAAAACCAACCTTTGACGATCTAAATCCATGACAGATAATTACAACCTCTTTTGACCCTGTTTCATGCAATATCCCCACAAGCTTCTCGTTGTAATTGTTCTGTACATATACTCTCTTTTGTTCAAAAGTCCCTGCCAAGAAGTTAACAAAGAAATCAATCACTTCAATAAGTTCACTCAAATCCAGCAAGTTTCAAACTTTTGGGAAGCATAACATTGACAAACGAATCAGCTAAATAACTTCTATATCACTCTATCACTATATGCACTAGGAATAATCCCAAAAGGCTTCTTAGTGCCTTATAAAGCATTAATATCTGATCTCAGTATTCAGCTTGCGCCCTAGCACCTGTGAAATTATGGTTGAGCAGATCCCTTTATCTCCATTAAAAATTCAATCAATTTGACATGTTAAACTCGAGCTTAGGCATCCCAACCAGCCTCCTAAAAATTCCTGCAAGACAATTGTTTTTGCCCTTTACCCCGCACAATTTTGCTACATCATAATCCCTCAATCAGAAAAGGAAAAACATGGAATAAAAAATCATGATTACTTTTTTTTTTTTTTTTTTGCACAAGATTTTTAGTCAGTCCCCAGAAATCAAGAAACCAGTAATGAGAACCAATTCCAACCCACAAACTTACACACAAAACCAGCAAAAATACTTCCCCAAAGAACAGATTTTTAGTTTGTACAAACCCATAAATTGTATGATGTAGAGAATACAGAAGACGGTGATCACAAGTAAATTTGATAAGTTTTAACAATTGCTCGAGGGGTTCTACAGAAAACATTATCAGCTTTCTTTTTTTCTTTTTTGTTCTTTCTCCTTTTACCTCAAGTTTTCAATTCTTGAATTTTTTTGGTGGGTAATAAAGCGTGAGAAGTTTCCATGAGAATATGAACGGACTTACCAGGCTCGTGGTTGCTGTGGTGGAGATAGTGCCTTTTGCTTTCAGGGATTGCCATTTGAGCTTCTGTATTTGAGCTTACAGGATTGCTGACATATTATGATTCAACATTGCTTTCTGCTCCCCCATACCCTGTTTTTTATTTTTTATTTTTTATTTTTTGGTCAACTTTGTTGGACTTTAAGATGGCACAACTTAATTAAATAGTCCCTAATTATTTTTTCTTTTTTTTTTGTTGGATCAAAAGAAGTTTAGGAGGATGTAAATAAATATAACATCATTATGCCGATTTGGCATTTTTAGCTTAATAAGATTATAAAGGACTGATTTATAGTCAGAAACTTAGATAATTTTTAAATTGTAATTAAACTACTTTCACGCTTAAACAATTTAACATATGGTCACAAGATATAACAATTCTATATACGAAAAGGATTATATGTAAAATTTCACATTTTATTATTGTTACTTCAGTCATTTCATATTTGTCTGTATAAGTAAAAAAGAAAATAAGTTATCATAACAAAAAGTGAAGTGTCAAAAGGGATTAAGAATTGTTACTAGTGTGAATTTAATATTAAGTTATTACCATTAACATTAAGGCTTGTACAATGAGTAAATTTCAGATGGAAGGTCATGAAGTCAGCTGATCAAGACTTCGATTAATTTAGCTGTTGCATCAAAAAAAAAAAAAAAGAAAAAAAATGAAAGAGTTGAGGTATTTTCATCTAACATATAAATAGCTAATTTGCTGCCTAGGTAGGATGTGGATTATGGCAATCCAATGAAGTGTAAATTTAGTTACTCTCACTGCGTAAAAATATACTGCATTAAAATTGCAGTAGTTACGATCATAGTTTGTCAAAATAAGGAGGGAAAATGAATTGGGATTGATATAGTAATCATTTGTACGATAAAAAAGATAATCCACAGACCAAGTATACATATCAAGACACTTTCAGATTATCCACGAATTATAATTTCTTCCCTTTTTTTCTCTGCCTACCCAAAAACCAAAATATTAAATATTTGCTACTTTCTTTATCTCCCCTTTAAGCCTGCAATATAGGAGCAGTCCCTCTCACAAAAAAACAAAAAGAAGTGAAGAAAATCCTACATTTCTTCAAACAAAGAGATAATCGAACGCCATATAAGAGATAATCCAACACTGAAGCTCTAGCTGCTAATACATATCAAGATGATCTTTTTTAAGCATTGAAAATGCCTGCCTATTTAATTGGTAACACAGGCTGTTGGGTTAATTCACCATCAGCCATCAGCCATGGCAACAAGAATTCATAACACCCCACCAATGCCATTTGCCATGATCTTCATCTTCAGCTGTTATATCATGTCAGCTCTAGCAGAAAAACCCATGTCTTCCACACCAACACGACCCATGTTGACTGAGGACAAAAATAGAAAGGAGAGAAATTTTACAATGCACGTAGAAAGGTGTGTGATGCTGGCCTTTGATCCTCATTCGCCAACGCTACCGCCATTGCCAGCTTCTGAGGATGATCAGAATTGTAAATATGTCCACATAGCTGCAGAGAAATGTCGTAGCAAATTTGGTGACTTTCCTCCTATCTACATCAAAGCCTTCGAAAAAGTTCCCAAGTTCAAGAAACATAAAAGCGCCTTGATTCGATATTTTTGCGGGCTTAAACCTCCCTACACTTATGGAGGGATTCCTTGTCCAAGCAGTTGAATAACAAATATGGCATCATGCCCTTGCCACCTCAATAATGGAATCATTGTTAACTATCTATGAGTGTCTATTGTGTGTTTATGATCGTAGATTTTTTTTTTTTTTTTCTGGGGTAGAGTTTGTGGATTTTAATGTTGGGAGATAGTTTATACAAGGTTGAAATGGTATTTTAGGTTAGAGCTATGGGTTTTGCATTAATGCTATGATGAACTAATAAAAATTGCAAGTTTTTAGAGAGTAAAAATTGTTAAGTTTTTAGAGAGTAATAGTTGATAAGAAAGACTTCTTTTCATATTTCTTTGTCATTGCAGCAAAATTTCCCCGTTTTAATTCACCTGTTCATATGATATTTTTGGTTTTTTAAATGCCAATCTGGAAATTGTGAGCATTGAAATGGTAATAAGAAGCTATCTTCGACTGTTGAGGTCCATAAATTTTGATACTTTGAGTTTCTAATATTATGTTTAGTAAGTTTGGATCATTTATGTTAATTTTGGTTCATTTCAATCGAAAAAATAAAGTTTAGGCATGATCACTTGAATCTTGAATCTTTACACTATCAGTACACAATGCAAAAAATCTACAGATTATGGTTTTAAAAACATATAAAAGCTATACTTTTGCATTTTCTGTAATCCTAACTAGATCAGATTGTATAACTTTCAAACTATACAATCATGGTTTTGCTGTTCTTATCTTTTCAAATGCTTAGGATACTGTCATATAAATCATTGAAGGATAGAAGAATGCATATCACACAGAAATCACAGATGTGTTACCCCGCTTTGAAAATTTAAACCTGATAGTTATGCATGAGGCACAGGATTGACCCGTATATCTCCATCATGTTAAAGAACCCAACAGGTGCAATTTCATGTGCATTGACTGCATCAGTGCCTGCCGGATTGGGTGTAAATAATTACTGCAGCAAACTGCAAGTATATTATTGAGTTTTGCTAGTATTATGAATTTATAACCATGCTTTAAGTGAGACGATTCAATTTATATGACAATTTTATTTTTTGAAGAGAGAGAATATTAACTGATATTAATACATATCAAATTCTTTTGCTTCATATAATTAGTTGGATTTTTTTTCCTTCCCTTCTTTCCTTTGTCTAAAGCAAAATTTAGACAAGTTGATGACTGAGTTCAAAAACTCAATGGAATGAACCGAATTTTCCATGTACTCATCATTAATCCTGCAGTTACATCCAATCAATAAATACTTCTTCTCCCAGATTCCACTATTATCTTATGGCACAAAACACATGCGTCCAGGGGTTCATATGGACATCTTATTAGCTAAAGTAAGATAGCTGACAAAAGCGTCTCAAAAAGAAAATTAAACTAATTAAATCAGCATACTATATAAAATTTGCGAAAAGAGGAGAAAAATACACTAATCAAGATCAGCTAAAAAGGGAACAGAATCACACGGAAACAGAAGCCAATGGCATGGACTTCAGCTTCTTCCACGACAAGCCAGTGGCATGGACTTCATTTTCTACCCAGACAATACAATGCATGGTAAACAAACTGGCCAACCCAAAAGCACCAACCATAATACAAGCACTGATTAAGAACTTAAAGCTGCAACCACATTTCTCAACAACGAAGCATCACATTAACTGAGATATTTAAATTGATACACTGCTCAGAAGGAGTCTATCGTACTATCAAATATTCATAGAAGAACAAAAAGAATAAGAAAATGAAACAGAACGGTACAGGCACTCTATCGAACTTCAAAATCTGAACCGGCCGTTAGTTGTATGGTAAAAGAGTTACAACGGACAATAAAAAGATGCTGAATAGAACTCAATGCAAGTGCTGCACTGAAAATGGCATTGCCCGCCACTTATACTCTACATATTCCATTCAACAGCGTGATAAACTTGACCTTGGTGGCCGCAATTTAGCTACACTGAAATCACAGGCAAAAAGGCTTCCATGTAAAACACTATATGCACATTAAACCTGACAGTTAATCATGAGGCACGGGGATTGAACCACATATCTCCATCATGCTAAGATCCAACAGGCGCAATTCCTTTTGCCTTGGCTGCAGCAGTAGCTGCTGCTGCTGCGGCAGCGGCTGCGGCTGCCGCAGATGCTGCTGCATTTGGTGTTGATGGGGGTACAGCACTGGATTGTGATGTGCCCTGTGTGGTAACCATTTGCTGTTGCTGCTGTTGCTTCTGCTGAGAGTTCACCTGTGCAAGCAGGGTCTTGATCTGACTTCCAGAGAGTGTCTCATGCTCGAGTAAAGCATTAGCTAGTGCATGGAGCTCCTTGCTGTGTGTGGTGAGAATGGTTTTTGCGTTGTTGTATGCCCTCTCCAGAAAATGTTTTACTTCTTCCTCGATAAGAAGCCTAGTCTCAGTGCTCACGCTCTTGCCATTGTCATCATAGTTGTGAGTAACAAGTCCTACGTTTCTGCTCATGCCATATTTTGTAACCATTGCTCTTGCAAGAGTGGTTGCTTGCTGCAGATCGGATGATGCACCTGAAGTTACTTCATTTTCTCCAAAGATGAGCTCTTCTGCTACTCGTCCACCCATACAAACATCCAGACGAGCAAGCATCTGCTTACGAGATATACTTGTCTCATCCTTTTCAGGCAATTGAGCAACCATGCCAAGAGACATACCACGTGGAACAATAGTTGCTTTGTGTACTGGAAGGGCCCCATCAGTATGGATAGCCACAAGGGCATGGCCACCCTCATGAAAAGCAGTCAGCCTTCGTGACTCATCAGATATAACAGCTGATTTACGCTCACTTCCCATCATGATTTTGTCTTTTGCATGCTCAAGATCAGCCAGTGTCACCGCTTTGGCACCATCCATTGCAGCCTTCAGAGCTGCAATATTGACCAAATTTGCAAGATCAGCGCCTGAGAATCCAGGAGTTCCTCGGGCAATGATAGTCAGGTCAACATCTTCTGCTTTAAGAACCTATCAGAAAACATTTAAGATTAGAATCCCCTGTTGGAATATCCTCCTTTTCCCAAAAAGTAGCATCTTCCACAATATGTGCCAGTCAAGATAAAATTAGCATCAATAACCGTGCAAGTCAGAGATAAATGTTCTCCACATGCACATCACTCTACCACCTAGTACACTCTGCACCGAGTTAGTCTAAAAAAGATTAGCACCAAGTTGGTGTAGAAAAAGATTTAACACAGTTCACAATGTATGTTTTCAAATAAGTTAAATATTAAACTAGGAACAGAAGTCTTGCACAAAAGGAAACATTCGACAAATACATGGTGCAGGTTATTATGTAAGTTGTAGTATATAAACTAGCAACTGAAATCTTGCACAAACAAAATATGTGAACAAAGCACATGCTGCAGGTGCTTCTCTAAAGCACAACAATCACAAGTAGGTGAGTAAGCAATAAGGGGCAGCTTGTATTGTACTCAAAACTGGTCTGACAAGGTAGGACATGGTAAAGAACAACACTTCACTAGGCACTACAAGGGTAGAAATTGGAATACGAGCCTAATAGAGGCTATTCGATTTAATCATCCCCTTGGATTCTAGAACCTGTGTTGACATGGCATAATGAGAATAGGGATGTGATACATGGTCAAAAAGAGGGGGAAAAAAGTGACATCACATGGAGGAAAAAAATAAGAAAAAGAAAGGAAGGGCCATAATACACATCTGTGCGCAAATTTAAATTGCAAGACTTGAAGAATGTCGCCAAAATATAATCTGAGGAGAAAAGTACAAGTCACTAGAAGACAGTAGAATTGTTTTAGGAATCAGTAAGTCAACAAACAGCAGAAAAATAACTTGTTGGAATATAATTGAGTTATACCAAAGGGTCATGGGAAACTAGGACCCATGACATGGAGTTTTCCTTCTTTGAGAGTAGTACGGGGCATATTAAGGCTAAAGAGCCAAAATGTCCTTTTCTTGTGTTAGAAGAGTGACTGGATATAACCTAAATATCACATGTCAAGCAAACAAACTATCTAAACCCTAATCCCAATGTCATGGTAAAACTATATGAAATGCCATTTATGGTATTTAGGCATGCAATAAAATATTATACAAAATGCAAAAAAAAAAAAAATAAAAATTCAGACAGGGATACAAAACAAGAAAATGCTCAAGAACCCTAGACATACAAGGTCGAGAGACAATTTCCAAAAGCCTATTAATCTTATATCAAGTGGACTGGGGCGAAACAAATTCACAAGTGCATTTAAACGCGTGTTCTACAAGATATAGCTAATTGCACTTAATTAATTGCATATGTATCTTATACTTATTACTAATACATTTTCTAACATTTTTTGGCAAATAAAGCCTCAAACTTTTTAATATAACATGAAAAGGGCTCCTCTATTTCCATCAGAGTGTATTTTCTTCCTTTCCAGTTTGCCTTTGGAAAATATATACTGTAATTCACAGGCTACAATAGAGAATTATATTTAATTAACAAGTAAAAAATTAAGCTCATTAATATATTAATTGAAAATGAATATGGGCAATAATTAGATCATCAAAAAAGGCAAATACCTTGGACATATGTGATTCCAAGATCTGCCTCCGTCCCTCAACATCAGGATTTGGAACAACAATGTGACGATCAAATCGTCCAGGTCTAACCAGAGCCTTATCCAACGACTCAGGGAAATTGGTTGCGGCAATCACAATGATTCCCTCATTCTGCTTGAAGCCATCCAGTTCCACAAGTAACTGATTCAAAGTCATTTTCATGTACTGCTGGTCCTTCGGGTTACGGCTCCCACCAATGGCATCAATCTCATCAATAAATATTATACATGGAGATCGCTTCTTTGCAGCAGCAAATAGATCTCGCACCCTTCGGGCCCCAACACCAACAAACATTTCTTCGAACTCACTGCCGCTGCAAGAGAAAAAAGGCACCCCAGCTTCTCCAGCTATGGCCCTTGCCAGCATAGTCTTGCCAGTGCCCGGGGGACCAACAAGTAGAACACCTTTTGGGAGCTTACCACCAAGTCGAGTGAATCGCTGCAAAAACATAAAAGATGAGCATAAGGAAGTCTGTAACACTTCTTGACATTTTAACAAAGCTTATCTAAAATCACCATAACAAAATTTCACTGATAACTCGCTACCTCCCAACAAACAATAAATATCAAGGCAAATGTTTGTTAATCCAGAATCTGTATGAAGGACAAGATAGACCAATATCTAAACGATAAACAAATTTTTTGGATCCATATGAATATGCTAATTTTTGCAGTCAGAAATAGGGACGCAAAGGAAAATCTATAGCAACTGCAGAACTAATGTAATTTACGGACAAAAACAACACCCCAAAATAAGAAAGGAACCAAGTATACGCATGCTTTCCCCACTGTTGTTCACCCATAAACACGTGTGCTTGGGATAGGAGGTGAGGCAGCTGCCCTAGAGATTGTTATCAATCAGAAAGCACAAAATGCAATTACCTTAGGGTCTCGAAGATAGTGAACAATTTCTTCCAACTCAGATTTAGCCTCATCAACTCCCTTTACATCACTAAACTTTGTATTAGATTCCATACTTGGATGTACTTCTTCATTCAGACCCAGTCCTGGTCAAAATTGGTAAAGAGCATTAGACAGAAGATAACCTCTATTCATTATAATTAGAAATCTAAAAAACCCAGCAAATCCCAGAATTTACAAGTACCTTTACTGATTCCTCTATCTTCAATGAGTGCACCAACACCTGAGATCAAAAGAAAAGCCATACCCAGAGCACGGACGGTCCGCCATAACTGCTCTTTAAAATGGCCCCCTTCAGCAGCCACCATATGTATAGGTGCACTTGCAGTGCCAAGGACGCCTTCCTTCGTGGATTTCCCCACATTTTTAAAAGCCGAAAGAGCTCCAACCATTTCTTCTTCCACATGTGGGCTAGAAACACCTGTAGCTCCTGTACAACATGTCAAATATCTCAAGGCCAATTAAAGATCATACAGAATCATAGCTTTTCAGCAGCAGAAATAATCAAGTTACGCTGCTAGAGTGATTGAACTGGTAAAGCTATACCCAAGTATTTACAACCAATAACACAAGTAAACCACAGCAAGAACAGAAAGGAGACAAAAAATTTAATAATGAAACTGACCTTTTTGCAATGTCTTAAACAGCTGACTTTCGTCCAGCCTGTCAACCTTAACCAGTGCCTTAACATACTCCGCAAGAGCTGCTGGGTTAGAATGCAGTGAAGGTTGGCTTTCAAACAACCTAATGACTGCCTCAGGATCATTTCGGTAATATAGCTCTTTGAGGTATGCAGCATCACTTAATTCATCAGTTCTGCGAGCTAGACTACCAGCATAACTTGATTGGAATCTTCCTTTAGCATTCCCAAATGCATATCCTGCATGAAGAAGAAATGGTGAAGACAAGCGTGAAGAAAAAATTGCCTGCCTTTTCCTCGAAGAGAAAAAGTAATAACGATCCACACAGAAGCATGTGCAAACATCCATGAGCATCTAAATACTTCCTATTCATAAAGGAAACAACAAAAGTACATGACCATATTGCTTTCTTCGACAGGGGTTTAGTGGCACAGAGAACCATCAAAAGACATGGCAGGCCCACCAAAACTTTAATCTGAACCTGGCTATCAAAAGAGTTTACGTGCTGACACATTAAGCAAAAAGTGATATTCAAGATTGTAAGCCTGGATGCATTTTTATAAAACCATTTTTGCATTGAACAACTTACTACAAAAGGATATTCTACATGCCAACCACTTAAAAGACAAGCACCATTAGCCATAACGAAGAAAGTCATAGATGCTCAAATGTTGGTGAAAGGAAATGGCTGAATTACATTAAATTCAATCACAAAGATGATCAGATTCTGGTTTTATATGAGAAAAGTATAACAGATAAAGAAGAAGACAGTTGAGAGTTATAAATTGTTGCCCTTACAAAGTTTTCGTAATTGTTTACTAAAAATCACCTATAAACTTCACACAGTTATTTGACAATTATTACAAACACCCAATATCTTCAATTTTTTCCAGGAGAATAAGAAGGTTTGTTTAATTGGTAGATTGGATTAGTGGGACCAGTCATCCTTTAATACAATTAATCCCAAACAAAAAAATAATAATAATAATCCTTGTTAAAGGAGTCATCCAGCAATGAGATTGCATTGAGTGATGGAGAAAATTTCCAGAATATAATCTATTCATGTTTTGGTTAGAGGAAGGATTATTATAGGTCATACCATCATGGCCTTAGACTGGTAACATCTTCTAATCCAATTATACCACAACTGGGTAAGTACAATAAAACAGTATTTTGTTGGTAACAGGATTAAATCATAAAGTAACTATTTCAATACCAAAAATTTCATGGAAGGAATACATGCAATTAACAGCTCCATAAATCAAATCCAACATAGCCAAAATAAAATCCCACAAAAATCATCATTCGCAGCAGACATTCCATTTACATATGAACAATAGTCCTCCAAAAGCACCATAAAACCATGACCTGCAGTTGCCATCTCAGAAACTATCCCAGAACCAATCAAGAATGATATGCTTTCGAAAACCAATGACTTAAATTGGGTTTGGAGTGAAGTTTATCCATCCGAAGGGTGAAAAAATGTAACTTGGTATCCAATCCCACTTAAACCTTATCCAAAGCATGCAATCCCACCCTATACAAATAGATAAGAATGTGGAGAGTAATTTGGCAATGGCAATCCTGTCTGGACACCAACAAAACAAGGATGAAGTCGGTTAATTACCCAGTCCACTTTCATCCATGAACTACATAAACCCAGTGTGATAATTGGAGGACTGCATCGCATATGACCAATAATTGCAACATCATTCTGGCATTCGAACATGCCAACAAGCAAGGTTGGCCAATTCAAATTCCAAACAATGGTTGCCATAACAGATGATGCCGGAAGACAACCAACTGAATTTTGGAAGTACACCAGTAAAAACCCAAACACGTCACAGTGAAGAAGGTTTTCTTCTGCCACTTCTACAACATAATATTTGGACACAGATGTTCAATCTACGTCCATAATACAGGTACAAATGCCTCAAACTTGTGCAAATACACAAGTATACAAAACAACTAGGGTAAATCCAATACACATAATTTAAACGAAATCATCAAACATGCATCAATTTGTCTTTGACCCAAAAATGAGCAGAATAATATTATTTCACCAACATCGATAAATTAGGAAAACCACCATATCAACAGAAACAAACAAACAAACATAATTCATCAATACAGAAACTTTAAGCACGTACCTAAGCCTTTCTGGGCATTAGGTGAAGTGCGATAAGCTCTAACAAATGAACCGCTTAACTGCCTCAACTGCGAATGCTGTCGTTGAACCTGTTACAACAAAGCGTACATCAAACACAATTAGAGTAGAAAATTCACACATTACATCAATATATAAACCTTTATTATCAGAGCTACAGCTCATCTAATCAGCTGAGGAACTAAAAAAAAAAAAAAATTCTTTCTCCCCTATCAATCAACAAACAGTTACACGTACAATACAAACAAAACAAAGCTAGGAAAGCAACCTAGAACCACAAAAACGGAATCTTTCTAAAAACCCACATCATTAATTGCAACAAAATCACATAAAAATAGCAACTTCCACCCATTTATCAAAAAAATTTAGTCTTACCCAATAGCCTTTTGGCTTTACACCTAAGACCAATTGCTAATTACTCCTAAACCCACCAAAGCCCCAATCTTTTTTATACTGAAAGATTGAAGAACCTATTTTTACATTAGTGTCTCACCAAATACCCCAAAAAATTTTCAAAAAAAATAAAAATCTTGGCTTGCACATAATATTTGTGATGAAAAGACAATAACCGGACCTGACTGAAAAGGCGCAATAGAGCCATCCCCTGTCCTCAAAAGAGGGCTGATATTTCTTCTGCAAAGCTCTTCCCCTGCCCCCTTTTATTTGGCCTAAATCAACTATCCCTAAATATTTATATATAAATGAGTGCCACTTATTTGGATATTTTCTGGGTTCAGCAGCAATTGAAAATCAAGAGAGGAGAGAGAGGATGAAGCTGGAGGAGTGGAACGAGAGATGGATTTTTTCTTTCAGAAATTCTTTTTTATTATTGGTAGTGGTAAATAATTGTGGAAACTTTAGACCCTTTTTTTTTTAATTTTAGGAAAAGATTAATATTGTATGGCACGGTAATATGTTGGAGGTTGACTTTTCTGTGATTTGGTGAGGAGGGGTCTATAGTATATTCGTGGATTAAACTTCTATTTTGAAGGAGGAGATTCTAGACTCCATCCATGGTGTAAATTTTATAGTTTAAATTATATAAATATTTTTATATTATTTTTTAAATTATTAATATGTATTATTATATTTATTTAATATTTTTTTAATTATAAAATTTATAAATGAGATCATAAATCCGGTCAAACTAAGAATCTCTTTTCATAAAAAAGGACCGTGATGATTACCATCTGGGGATTAATTGCGAAAAGTCTAGATTTTTTCCTGCTTGCTTCATGTTTGAGGTATGTATTCTTTGTATCTAAAGGTATATGGATTGATGTGAACGTCGGACTTGACGTAAACAAACAGTTTCTTGGTCCAAACTCAGTCAGTTCAAAATTACATGATCAAGGCCCATGGGACTAATCCAAATTCAAATTTTTTATTTTTACATTCTTCAAAATGATTATCCTAATAATTATGTGAGATTATCAATAAAAGATACCCAATTATTTTTTGTTTAATATTATGTACATTTGACTAATTAATATTATATAATTTTAACTAATCATAAAAATGATCACAAATTCTTGATTGCATATGTCATTTTCACAAAATAATTGTATGGAGATGAACTTGTCTTGGTTCAAGCTCGACCCTTTATCCAATTGGGCCTAATTTGAACGCTCAAACTCAACCTAACCCAATCTTACATAAACCTTGAGCCTATCTTGGATAGGCGTGCTCAGGGCAGCCCAGCTCTGTTGATGGCCCTTCATTTCAGGATGATACAGGGCAAACTTCTTTTCCAGCCACTGAACTATTGCAATTGTATACTTTTGACCACTAAATAATTTTTGTTTTCAAAACACCCGATGCAACTATGAAAAAAGATTAATTAATCTAAACCATTCCTTCAACATAACTGTCTACTATAGGGTACGACGCCAAGCTATGTACTTGACTTTTTTTTTTAGGGTATAACTGTCTACTCATATATTTAGCACAAAAAATTGCTTCTAACTAGAAATTTTAAAAATATAACAAATAAAACAAATAAACTGCTCAAAGATTTAGAGAGATCCAAAGCATCTTGAGGTAATATAATGAAGATATGGATTATCAATTCACATATGCTATTTGGAACAATAAAATTCCAATAATAAACTACTAATCTGTATATTCTTCCTCTAATTCAAAAAATTGAATGTTAAGAATAGTGATCAAGAGGATGAAAATTTATCCTTGCATTTTTTTTCTTATGATTAAAATAATACATCTCTTAACTTATTATTGAATTTAGTGTTATTAAGTACTTAAGTACATAAATATTTAAATTATTAAAGGAATTGCAAAAAGTAGGAGGACAATCAAAAAATTTAAGAAAAAATTTGGAATGAGAAGGAGGGAATGGCAAGAAGGTATTAAATTAAAAATCAATAATAAAATTTGGGAGGTTGAATAGAGTTTTTGAAATTTTTGGGCCGCTATGTCTCTCCAACCCTTAAATATGCTGCCCAAAACCATAAAGGTCTCAACTCGATGTTGAAAGAGCCAATAAGTTTTAGCTATTGGGTTCTTAAAAACACATGTTCAACTCCACCCATCAGTCACTATTGGAATTGGAACTGCGAGCTTGGGATCAAAGTGACACTTAACAAAAAAAATTGAAGTTAACGGCGTTGATTTTCGAATAAAAGTAATATTTGCTAAAAATGTGGAGAAACTTTTAAATGAAGTGATAATTATTGCTTAAAAAATTGAGATTGATTACAATCAAAGTAATAAATTTTCTCAGATAAATACAAAATGGAAATTGAGATGAAAATTAGATGATTTTATAACAAAACCGTAAGTTTTTTGAAAAAAAAATAAGGTTACATTTTACTATGAAGTAGTAAGTTTTATTTTCTAAAAAAAAAAAATAGTAAAGCTTGCTTCAAAAGTACCACAGTATGATTTATAAGTAACATGGTGCACTTCACTAAAAACGAAGTACATTTACTAAAATACTATTAAGTGTTTCTAATAAAATGGTAAAATGCTCTAAACAAGTAGTAAGATTTTATTCAAAAAAGTGGTACTGAAATAGTAGGTTTTTCTTTAAGAAAAGTGAAAATGCTAAAAGATTGTAAATTTGACGGAAGAAATGACAAGTTCTGCAACAAAAATTATTAGGACTTCCTGTTAAAATAATAAATTTTGATGAAAAGTCAAAAATAAAGTGATAAATTATATAAAAATATTACGTAATCATTGTCACACAACATTTCTCCTTTTTACTAAAAATTAAAAGGGTTAATTATACTTTGCCCCCTAAAAGTGGGGGTAGCCAACACTTTGCCCCCTTGAATGCAAAAAATATACACTTTTCACCAAAAATTTTAGTTTTGAATTTTTTTTACCTTCATTTTGTATAAATTACTAAAAGACTAAATTGTCCTTATAAATACATGTCTATTGGCAAACATACATATAATCTTAATTGTTTTTCTATTTTATCCCATGCATGTCTATCATGTTGATGTGCAAATACATATAATATTTTTATAAATAGTTATACATACACTTTAACTAACAATATAAAATATTAAAATTTTTGTTGTACTATACTTCACGAATAATATTTCAATTTGTGCAAAATTTTAAAATTTGCATAATAGTAATGGCATGTTTTTAGCATTATATGCAAAGCATTAAAGATTTATATCCAAAATTTTATATATGTATATATGTAAAACTAATAACACAATAAAGTTTTAATTAATGTGATATCTCATGCACAAACAAAAGAGTTAAAATTGATATTAGTGTAGCATAATATACAAATTAAAGTTCTATCATATTGGTTTTATATATGTAAACGTATAAAAGTTTGGATATAAATATTTATTTTTTTGTATATAATGTGAAAGATATGTTATTACTATTGTGCAAGTTTTAAAATTTTTCATAAATTAAAATATTATTCATGAAATATCTTACAACAAATTTTTTATATAATTTGTATAATTAGTTAAATGGCATGTACATATATTTTTCAAAATATACATTCTGTCAAAATTATATATATAAAGGCGTATACAAAGATGATAGACATGCATAATACAAAATAGAAAAAAGAAGTTATTTTTAGTACCTATAGGTATATTTATTAAGAAACATGTAGTTATACAAAATGAAGGTAATAAAAAAATTTCAAAGCCAAAATTTTTGATAAGAAGTGTATGTTTTTTGAATTCAACAAAGTGTAATTAATCCAAATTAAAATAAAGTGATAAGTTCCACAAAAATGTGAAGTTATCGTCGTCACCGCAACATCTTCCCTTATTCTCGTTTCTAGCCATGCTAAGTCAAGTCACACATTTACCTGCAGTCATTTCAAGAATCTCTCCTGTCAGCACGCAGAGCAATACACCACCACCCCACCGAACCATATAGTTAACCCCATGCTCATTCATCTTTTTCTTATTTAAGGGTAAGAAAAACGTACTAAGACTCTAGGACAGGAATCTTCAGTGTTCAGCGTTTGGGCAAAAAGCAAAAAGAAACTTATAACCCTCGTCGGTACAAAGTCATCATATTCCAATCACAAAATATCAGCAAGTCCGAGCTATCTGTCTTAATTTTTGAGAGATGTTTCATTTCTTGTTCAATCTGCAATTTACAGAAAGATCAAATTTTGCTGTAATTATTAAGTCAAAAATGAAAATGGGAAGCTAAATGGAATGTAAGAACAACTTTGATGAGGATTACCATCCAATTTTTTTCCTATTGTTCTGCTTCATTTGGACTTCGATTAATTTCCTTAATTATTGGAACACACCCTAAGTGGATGGTGTAGTCCTCCTAAACAAACATGTTAAAAATAAGGGGTGGTAATCAAGAAATGAGAAAAAGAAGAATTGCCTAGCTGTAGTTGAGTGGTCATGTTGATACATCATTAATGCAAAATGACAAAGACATTAGTAAATAATTCGCAGCAGCTTAAACCTTGTATAATTGTAAATTGAAGGGAAAATACTGTGATTAAAATATAAAGACTTGAAACTGGAAGGCTGTAGTAGTTAGAACAGATATATATAAAGGACAAAAACAATTGATCGAGAATTAAAAAACCAATTAATAGGTGAGATATTGAAATCTCATATACTCCACCAAACATAAATAAAACTAATTAATCTTAGACTAACTTTCTCGTCTCTTGTGGATCTACCATGGTGCTGCTGGATTGTGATGATTCTGCTGGTAATCATTGAAAGATGAAGCCCCAAGGTGATGAAGATCATCAAGATTAAGAAACGTCGTCTCTCCAGCATGAGGAGGGAAGGCTTTCAGACCCAAGAAATCTCTTGTTAATCCATCGTTAATATTATTATTATTATTGCGCAGGCCACCAAGTACTCCACCTAATTCTTTACTCCTTGTACTTCCGTTATCCCTCCTTGAATTTGCATTCAACAACATTCTCTGAAAGTTCTGATCTCCACCAAAAGGACCTGATGATGATGATCCGTCAAACCCACTATCATGGTTATGAGAATTTACCATACCCATTAAAGCCACTTGTTGCTGTTCCATGCAACCTGCAGAGGTGATAACACTTGTTTTTTCTCCAAAAGATGATATTAATCCATGATGATGATGCACAAACGACGCCGAATCTTCACGTGAGGCCAAACCCAGGCTAGAACCAGCTGTAGAAGTGGCCAATATCATTGATTTGGTAGAACTCATCAAACCAGCAGCAGCAGCAGTAGTACTCACGTGAGCTGCTTGGTGCTGCTGGTGGGGTCTCAGCAGCATAGCATCTTCCTCTACCTCACCCTGGGCAGCTGGTTCATCATGACATGATGATGAAGGTTTGCTTATTGTAACTCCCATTTGAGCTGCCTTTTGCAATAACGCTGTTGCAGACATGTGAGCAGACGCCGCGGCAGCCGCTTGGACTGAGGAAGAAAGTGTTGGATTAGGGTTAGTAGGGTTGTTGACATTTTCTTGATGATGAATCATAGACTGGTCCATCCTTGGGCAGCTGAATAATACATGACTAGTTTGGGCACTTTCCCTTGGATCGGATAGCCATGGCGGCCTCAAGTTGTTCAATCTTTCATGTTGTTGTAACTGTAACTGCAACTGTTCTTGTTCTCGTTTGAGGGGAAACACAGGGAGGCCGCCATGGTGGAGTTGATGATTTTGGAGATGAAGTTGGATGGAAGACGCAGCAGTGGCAGTAGTATTGCCTAGTAGTCCTAGTGGGTTGTTTGATGTAATTGCCCGGGCACTTTCTTGTGCTAAAGCATCGCAGAAAGCTCTATGCGTGATGAAACTATCCCTCCTAACAAACAAAACAAACACAAGAAAACAAAAAAGAATAAAATATCCAAATTCTGTAGCAGATTAAACAACAAACAGTACATCAGTACCATATATGATGCACTCTCTATTTTTCTCAGAGTCTGAATCTGTCCTCAACTTTTTCTGCGCTTTCATCCATGGGGGCAGAATAGATAGTAGTAGTACTAATGATTTTTACTAGTAAACTTTCTTTGTTTTTAGCTTTTGCAGTGAAAGAATAAATAAAGTAATAGTAGTATATTAATACTATACATTACAAAACTTCTAATGACTCGCACAAAGACGAATTTAATATTGTAAGAACAAAACAAAAGTTACAAGGCAAAGATGTTTAAGGTGGCACCATTTTAGTATTTGCTAACGAATGCGCGTGAGCAGTGAAAATGAACATATATTTAACCTCAATTTCCTCCCCAAAAAAAGGTAAAAAAAGGCGAAGATTACCTTGAAAAAAGGGTTCCACAATCACATCTATATTCTCGGGTACCACAAATCTTGGAATGAGCTTTCCAATCTGATTGAACTGCGTAACGCTTTGAGCACTTTTCACACTTCCATTTCTTCTCACCATGCTTTCTGGAAAAGTGCTTCTTAACACCAGTGAGGTCCCCAAGTGCCCGTGAGGGATCATGGTGAACGCATGTGATTTCCGGGCAAATATACACCTTCTTCCTGATTACCTCTTTGTTGCTTCTTTGCTTTAGCTTCCATGGTAAATTATGTCCCCTCCTGTGTAATTGAAGGTTTTGATCTCTTTGAAAACCTTTGTTACAGATCTCACATATAAACCTGTTTGTAGCCAAAAGGGTTCTTGGAGACATTGCTATTACTTCTGCTTCAGGGTCTAATTAATGAATTTCATGACAAAAAATGTTTAAGAGATTAAAATCCAAGAAGTTCAGCAGAAAATTTTCAAATACTGGATTAATCTGTTACCTGGATTGCCTGGAAGATTTCTCTTTTTCTTTGAAGCTGGTTGAGTACTTTGATTAGTTGGTGATGATGATGCAAAAGGAGGCTGCTTCTGCTGCTGTGGGTACACAGCACCAATTTCTAGTCTGTTACCAGAAGAAATGCTTGCATCATTAGATCCAGATGTCAAATTTGACATGTTGTCTTCTACCACCATACCTGCTGCCTTCATCGTCCTAGATAGCTGGCTAGCTAGCTCCCTTTTGCTGCAATTTTGCTCTCTCCTTAATTTCCCTCACTCTTACATAGCTATACGGGGATGGATTACAGATTCATTGATAAGCAACAGATGATATCAATCGTCTTTTTCAATCAGAGAACAGACTCTGATACAAACCCTAATTATAATTCAAAGATTTTAGTTCAGCCAAGTCATGAAAAAAGGTACAACTAAAATAAGCTGATATAGTGTTTTTAGTAGCTCCTTTGAGTATCATATGAAGTTAACAAGCTCTATTTTTTGTTTGAAAACCCTAGACATTTGATTTGAGAAAAGGCAGAAAAGTTTATATTGTTAAGAGTGAATCAAAAGACAGAGAGCACAATATCAAGTATATGTTGAGTGAATCTTACGGTGTCACGCCTATTTCTTCAATTTATATTTGAATATCCAAAATTGCCCGAGAGCTGTTAACACCATCAAGATTCAATAAAAGCCACATAGAAGAAAACAAGCGACCCACTCCATATTCCATCTAACAAAACATAAGAAGTGAAAATTTCATCTATGTGTGTGTGTGAGAGAGAGAATGTGTGTGTGTTTTTCTATCCCAGTATATGCGTGTGTCTCTGTGTGAGAGAGAGAAAGATAAAGACTGAGAGAGAGAGAGAGAGAGAGAGAGAGAGAGAGAGAGAGATGTGGATGAGAAGGTATCTCCATTAAGTTCTCCACCCCATCAAGAACCATCCCAAGGCCAACAAGCTTACTCTGACGTTGCCCTTTGTCTTTTTCTTTGTTTCCTTCTCAATTGTAAAAACTAATACTATGCAGCCTCTTTCATTACTGTTTTTACTTAATCAAAATTATACCCTTTTTAAGGAAAATGATACTTAAAATTAGAAGCCACTTTAAATCAATTTCAGTAACCAGCTTTGCTACCTTTTCACAAAAAGTAAATAAATCAAGAAAGGAGACTGCTATTGCTCAATCATGCATGGCTAAATGATTAAAGTAAAGAATCATGCATGCATGGATGTTAGAGTACTGTAAATATAGGGGGAGGTAATTAAAGGTCAATTTTGTAGGGACTGTCAACATTATCACTAGTCTAGCAGCTTAAAAGTCACCTCACTTTCTTTGTTTCTTGCTTGCGTCCAAGTACCTACCACCTACACGCATTCACATGATTGGTTTGGTGATTATATTCCAACAATCATGCATGCTCATGAAAGAGTTGTTCCAATTATTCTTACCGTCCTGTAATTCTTAATTTCAATAAAAAATAAGCATAATACTGGTTCTTGATATCGTTAAATCTTATAAAGGTAGAATATTTATTTGTAATTAATATGAAATGAGTCTAGGTACCATCAACTATCATTTAAATATTTTGAAAATTCGGACAAATTCACGGTTTCTTCTGAACTTAAAAAAAGTGGAAAAGGGAATGCGGGACTTGGTACCCTACGCTGCCATAGCCATCATCACTTGTTACTGGTGTAATTAATAATAGAGAAGCTAGCCCTGTCAATTAAACTCGAGTGATTTTAGAGCCAATTTTAATACATGTGAGGAATGTGTTGAGGAAGTACTGAATTGAGTCGAACCTAAATATTTATCGACCAAAATGTTGTTAAAATAATAAAAAAAAAGATGGTTTATACCATTTGTACAAACCTTCAGTACCACCTGTCCAAACCTTGCATTCAATTAAAAAGTTTTAGTGTTCCTAATCATAAGTTTTAAAGAAAAAAGAGTCCCTTTCATACCAGACTTGATGGATGAAGAACACTGGCTAGCCACATTCTTCCCCTTCTAATTTGACAAATTTAAAAGGCTTGACAAGAATTGGAATGTGTTAATCACTTGTCTATATCATAATCCATTGAGCTTTTGAAAATGGTGCGTGTTGTCTCTCTTGTACTAACATGCAATCGAGTGACAGTCCTCTAATGAGTCTAACGTGTTAAAAATTCATGTTATTACATACCTGATGGAGTCCAATAATGTTCTTTCACAACCAAACGAAGAACAAACAATCTTGTTATGTCAAAAAGGAATGAATTGTGTCACGATCGAGAAGATAATAATAAAGTGGACATTTAATTAAGCACCTTTCTTGATGGCATAATTTTATAAGAGAAGCTTTAGTTTTGATTATTATATAGTATTTTACAAGAGGTTTGTTGACAAAAATTTTGATTTTTTCTATACTGGTGGATGAGTTCTCTTGAATAATTATAGTTGCCAAGAATGAAGCTAGTTCTTTTCAAAGAAAAACTGATAACTTGCGGAGAAAATAGAGAAAGCACTCGGACAACAAGTTCGTCGACGCGATATGTACAAGTGCACAACCATCTTGAATGAAAAATAAAAGGAAATTGTTCTTTAATATATTATAAACATTGCTTCTCAACTGAACAATTGTTAATATAAACGTAATTCATAATTTTGAAATGCTTCATTTTTCTTTGCCAAAACAACTTCTCCAATTAAAGGTAAGCAAGATAATAAAAAACTGCATGGTTCTTAAGTTAATGATCTTATGAGATTAGAAGAAACGTATGGACTAACTAATTGTAGATCAATTTTAGGGTTTATTATTTTTATGCTCTGTAGAATTTTGGCAAAATTCATAACAACACAACATATAGCTGTACAAAAAGTGTTGATATTTCAAAATTTCATTTAGTTTTAAGTAAATTTTACACATCATAATAATAACCTCTTCTATTATCTCTAACCGTAAATTAATTCTTGACCAAAAATTGTCTCCGATTTAATAATCGCTTGAAAGATGGTAAATTGAGTCTAACTTCAATACTTAAGATGATAACTGGGGGATAAAATTAAGTTTAGAAGGCAAAATATATATGGAATGAAATACAGTAACAAGTTTTCTTGAACCATGTGAATACTTAAATTATTAACAAACAATTTTTTACTACATTATATTATATGCATGTATAAAATAAAAATGTTGTGTTGATGGTGACACATACGTAATTATTAATAGTCACAGATATTAAGCTGGCCCCTCGATTGTAGGGAAAAGAACCACAAAACAATTCAATTTGCACAGCAAGTAACTAGCAAACAAATAACGTGACTCATTGTGGAGCGACATTGTCTTTCTGTTTATTCATGTACTGAATAAATTGTTATTCCTTTTTGCAATAGTATTTTGCAGTTTTATTTGTTTTCACTTGTCAATTATTATTTTTTATGCCCTGCGGCCTGCAGTGTTAATTATTTTATGTGAATTCTGCAGCATTTCCAGATACAACCAACTCGAGAGGGGGCCATGCATGGTCGTCATTCATTCCATATTCCTCGCAGACAGCATATCCGGATGCATTGGCCCAGATTTGGTGTGAATTGTATTGGATGCTTGGGATGTTTCTCTTCATGTTTAGCTTTGAAATCATTTGAGAAATTTAGAAGACCAGGAGAGCTACTTAGTTATTATGATGCTTTAATACTCCCTATCTAATATCGATTGATCAACTCCGTTTAGATGATTATTTTTAGGACCCTTTTTAAACAGATGATATAGTTTTGGTAAGTTTCTCTTCGCATCCTATCGCCAGTGACAATAATTTTTTGGAAAGTTTCTTGAATTGGTTTGTGATGTCCATTTAGAACAATTGATCGAATGCCTCAACAATTCTAATATAGGATCAAATACAAAACGGTCAGTACCCTTTTGCTTTTTGGTTTACGTTGAAACACAGAAAAGTTGAACTCTTGGATATGTAATTTACATTCTAAAAATAATTCTGTCAAACTAGGGCGTTAACGGGTCGGATTTAGGCTGAAATTAAATGTTCAGGACACAGACCCATTTGAGTATTTTGTTCTGAACCCAGACTCGGGACCCAACGGGTCTTGCATTTGGCTTTTTAGATCTGGGTCCGTTTGGGTCTAGGTTCGGTTTGGGTCGAGTCTGGGCGTTGAAAATATAAAATATTTTTATATATTTTACAATTATTATTTATTAGATGTTGAGTATTAGAAATATAAAATACGTGTGTATATATATTATAATTGCTATTTGTTGGGTAATAGTTATTTATTAGGTATTAGGTATTAAAAGTATAAAATACATATATAATTTATAATTATTATGTATATAAACCGATTCGGGTCGGGTCAAGTTCGGATTAAAATACAATATTTCGGATTTGACCCATTCTGTATAAGGAAAAAATGGGAACGGGAACGGGTCTGAGTCCGGGTAAACAAAATTTTATCCCTATCCAAGCTTAGAAAAAATTATCGGGTCTGGGTCAGGTCTGGACCTAACCCGGACCACTGACAGGCCTATGTCAAGCTGTATATGTGTGCGCTAAAATTTCAAAACATGTAACTTGGGCCGTTGATCTTTTGTATGTGAGCATAAGTGGATTGTTTGTTGGGGTTCTTAACAGGGCCAGGACAGATCAATCTCTCCGGATATTCAGCCACATGTAAATAAGGGCCAAGCTTTTCCATGTGCTTGGATTACGCTGAAAATGGGCTGAATATCGGGCTACTTAAAAGATGGGTCGAAACTTGAGCCAAATCCATGTTTTAATCAGGCCTAAGTATTTGGAAAAATCCATGTTTTTTTTTCTTAGACAAAAAAAAAAAAAAGATATGCTCGTGTATTGCAAACTTTCTTGAAAGGTTGTGTGTGTGTGTGTTTTAATTAAACCTACACCATTACTGTGTGAGAAGGGGAGAAGAATTGGTGTTAGTAAGAGTTGAACTCTCTACCTTTGGAGTTGAGTCATAAAACTCTAACCGCTCAACCCTTTATTGGTTTCAAAAATTTATGTTTAATGCCAAACACCTTTCCCCAAAGCAAAACGTTAGGTGTACGAAACAGAAGTTAAGGGTGCAATTAAAGGTGCATAATTTCATTAATTAATCCTTCTAAACAGGAAAGATAGTTCCATAGACTAGAGTTGTCAGTTGAATGAAAATTGTATGATCAACATAGAATCACAACACTCACTATGTAGCATACATTAAAAAATGACGAGCATTAATTGGGATGTAGTTTCATATAAACGACCATAAGTAAGGCAGGTACAACTAATGCACGCAAGTGGTTCTAAAGAAATAAAGGTAGGTATTGCTTGCATTGTTTAATTTCTAGTTCTTTGTTCTTTTATTAGTTTCCCCTCGTTTGTTAAAACTTGTTAATGCAAATTTTTGCCATCCTAGCAGAGAAGACTAGTGAAATCATGAGGCCAACATAGTCAACAGTATTTCCTTCAACGTAATTTGCTATTTGATCCTTTTCTGTCACATAAAATTTCTATTCTCACCATTGTCACATTTAAAGTTCGTTCTAAATAAATTTTTAGCTTTGTAAACACCGTCAATCTTTTAAACTTCGTGCCAGTCGAAGACATGTAAATAAGTTTTTCAGAACCACAGTTAGTAAAACCATATAGAACAAAATTTTTCCTTCTTTATGTGGCGTGGACCTTGCGATGAATTACTTTGAGAAATTCATCTGGGAATTGAAATTCGAAGTCAATATCTCCTAGGATTGAAGTTGAACAAGTATTGAAACATTTATGAAGCATTTAGCAAGGATACATTTGGCCTATGGGAACTGTACAATTGCCTTGCATTTCATACATTTTTTTTTCCGGAATGATTTTGCAGAAATTGGTGTCTGACCAAACTATTAAGTTAATCCGAATTTCAAATAATTGCGTTCCTCAGATAAGTTAACGTTGCACTGATCTATTAACAACTGAAAAATTTGCAGATTCTTTTAAATGCTTAAACATGTACAATTAGATTTAGCTGGCTTTCAAATAGATTCCTACCTTTCTAGTAATCAAAGCTAATTATATATGTATATTTTTTAAAGTTTCTTGTTTCTTAGACGGCACTGCTAACCATATGGAGGTTAAATTATTATGGAACGTTGTCATGCTCGATTGTTTATTTAGTTAACATAATGCAAGTTCGGCTGCTGATGTATACAATACTACAATTTTCTGCCAAGTTTGAAAGTGCACGTTTGATATTCGGCATTGATTGATTGAAAAAGGAAGAACTTCTTTGGACTCGTGTAACTGGAGGGGATATATTTCATCAAGTCATACTACACTTGTGGAAATTCATCTCCTCCGGAAGTTTCATCAAAGAAAAGCCATGGAGCAATCCATAATATTGGGGATCATGGTGCAGATTGTTCTGATGGCTTACGGAGGTAAAGTTGGAGCCTATCATCAAGTTGAAATTGATGATACGTGTATATTTACTGTAGCTGGTTTCTATACGTGCTTGTGTTATTTTGACGTTCTGATTTGTTCTTGTGGTGACTTCTGTCATTTTTGCATTTTATGACCGGCAAAAATGGTGACTGGGGCGAAACTGAACTTGTAGATCCAAATGGTAAGAATTATATGTTCTTCATTAAGTTTCTTTCTTGATCTATTTTCACCCCTGGAAGTACACAAATTTGTCTATTCTTGTTTCTTTGCCAACTGATTATGTTAAAGTATATCTATTATTCGGTATCACTTTGGAATTCTGTTTATGATATTTTTCCTGGTCATAAAGCTGCACTTATAATAGGATTTAACAGCTCACACAAATTTGCGTCTAGTGGTTTACTGACCTTATTTGAGTTGAAGTTGTCTTCCACATCGTGTTAGATATAAAACATTGACCATTACATCGTGCAGGTCCGATGTACTACAAAGGAATTTATCATTTGTTCTACCAGTACAATCCCTATGCTGCAGTATGGGGTGATGGTATTCTCTCGTGGGGACATTCTATATCTTATAATCTTGTCGATTGGATTCATCTTCAACCTGCTCTTAATCCAACCGATCCTTATGACATTAACGGATGCTGGTCTGGCTCTGCAACAATTCCTCCAGGAGGAAATCCTGTCATTATGTACACAGGAATTGACTCTTTCAATCGTCAAGTCCAAAATGTTGCAGTCCCAAAAAATCTATCGGACCCATTCCTTATAGAATGAACAAAATTGGATCAAAATCCTTTGTTGACTCCGGTTGATGGAATAGATACAGATTTATTTAGAGACCCTACAACTGCTTGGCAGGGGTCAGACGAAAAATGGCGGATCGTCATCGGTAGTGAAATTAATGGTCATGGAACAGCACTTCTATACCAAAGTGAGGATTTTGTAAACTGGACTAAGAGTCGTAAGCCCCTCCATTTCTCAAATAAAACAAATATGTGGGAGTGTCCTGATTTTTATCCCGTCAGTGTCAATGACAAAAATGGACTTGACACTTCTGTGCAAGGTACAACTATTAGGCATGTGTTGAAGGCAAGCTTTGACAATAATGATCACTACATAGTAGGAACCTATGAATCTCAAACAGACAAATTTGTTGCTGATACTGACTTTATGGACAACAGTGTGAAACTGAGATATGATTATGGGATATTTTATGCTTCTAAAACATTTTATGATGGTGCCAAGAGGAGGAGAATTTTGTGGGGATGGGTAAAAGAAGTAGATGATCAATCAGATGACATCAACAAAGGATGGTCTGGGCTTCAGGTAGTTTGGTTTGAACTTGTACGCATTGCTGCTAGCTGACTGGCTCTGCTCCTTTTTGTGTTTTCTGGTAACCATTTATCGTTTTTGTCATACATTTTCAGGTAAGGATATTATAGTTCTATATGTCTGGAAGGTTTATTTTCTTTTCTCAGATGCTTCATTTGATTGCCATTCGTCCACTTTTCTTGGAAAGAAAAAATAAATTTCAGTTTTGAAACAACAGCCTAGATGTCCAGAGTCTTTAGGTACTATAATTTGGTCAATTAACATCTCAAGATATTGTTTCAAATTGTGTATATCTGTAAACTAAAACGACAGTAACACAAATTCTGTTTTTCAGTCGTTCCCGAGAATTATCTTGCTTGACAAATCTGGAAAGCAATTATCACAATGGCCAATTGAAGAAATTGAGAGTTTGCGTACAAATGAAGTTAATCTTCTTAATAAAGAGATAGAGGGAGGTACTATGTTTAAAATCACAGGCATCACAGCTTCACAGGTAAACATAAATCATCCTTTCATGCTTCATTTCACCAGATGGAGTTTGCTGAAGGGATAATGAAAAATCTCTTTTATAGGCTGATGTAGAAGTCTTATTTCAATTGCAAAACCTAAATGATGCTGAGATGATGCATCCCGAATGGCTTGATCCTCAACTTCTCTGCACTGAAAAGAATGCATCAATAGGAGGTGTTATCGGGCCATTTGGTTTGATGGTCTTGGCTTCAGAAACCATGACTGAGAACACTGCTGTCTTCTTTCGGATATTTAAAGGCCATGACAAACTTGTTGTGCTCAAGTGCAGTGATCAAAGCAGGTGAGCTTTTTGATGTTGTTCAAGTCCACTTCCAGTCATGTAAATCATAGTTTGTTTCACAACGTTTGCCACATTTTACAGGTCTTCTCTGAGAGAGGAGGTGGACAAACCCATCTATGGGGCTCTTGTTGATGTAGATCCTACAGAGAAAATTTCGCTGAGAAGCCTGGTAGGTTTCCCTTGCTCCAGCAGTTATCCTTTTGCTACGAATGCTGATCTTATAATCTTGTAGGCAACAATTTGATATCTTTACTTCACCTTATTAGGCAAAGATTATGATGTGGCTTACTTTATCTGCAAATGATAAGCTGAAACATTTTATAAGCGGGTCTCTTTCCAAACATTATTATATAAGGCCAGCAAAAATCCTATTGGCTAGATGTTTCTGCTCTTGCTACCATGAAGACAAAAAGGAATAATGCTTTTCTTCTTCAGGGCTAGACTGATTACAATATGTTTGTTTCTTTTGTAGATTGATCATTCAATCGTTGAAAGTTTTGGAGGCGGAGGAAAGTCTTGCATCACTTCAAGAGTCTATCCAAAATTGGCCGTTGGGGAAGGATCCCATCTTTATGTATTTAACTATGGGACAGAAAGTATTACAATAACAAACTTAAAATGCTTGGAGCATGAAGGGAGCCCAAATTTCTCCAGTCCAGAAAAGAAGAAAACCTGAAATTGATTAAGGAACATATTGTATGGGAAAGTCATTGATTTATTTATGGGAATCAAATCCATGCGTTTGTTCAAATCCATCCTTTTGTTCTCTTTCGTTGTTTACTGTTTCTTCTTATTTATTGTTCTTTGGAAGAATAAATCACTTATGAGTAAGGCTGTCAATTGGGCCTTATGAGTCGAGTTTTGATAAGCTCAAACTCGGCTCACAAAATAATTAGAGTTTTTGAATTTCGGGCTTTTGAGTTCGGGCTCAAAATAAAATGCTCAAAGCTCAATTCACAATTTTTGTGAGCTTCGGGCTTAATTCGGGCTTGGTCGAAGCACATTGCTAAATACTTAATTATATATAATATAGCATTTAATAATTATGAATTGTTATAAAATTTAAATATAAATTATTAATACTTTAGGTTATGATATCTTATCCTATTGTATACAAAGGAAGAGTAAGTTTACAGTCTAACCATCTTTTGTTATTTTTTGTTTTTCCTTATTTACCCTTCTACTAAAAAGCTAATCAGTTGAAATCTCCAATAACCTTCAACAACTTTTTTTTTTTTGGTTTAAAAACTTAAAAAAAAAAACATACACACATTGTGCAACCTAGTAAAAAACTTTAAATAACTATTCAATATTTTTTCTTATAAATTTTTCTTTTAATTTGCGCACACCTAGATTGTATTTTTCCTAGTAATGTTTGATTGTAAATTATACATATTATATTATATACATTATATAGAAACCTCCAACAACGGCCAATAGCTTCCTTTTTTTTTTTTTACAACTCGAAAAAAGGCATATTACACAACCTAATAAAACTTTTGAATAACTACTCATTATTTCTCTTATGAATTTTTCTTTTTATTCATACACACATAAAATGTGCATTTTTCACTAATGTTTAACTATAATTTATATATATTATTTCATATATATTACATATAATTATACCTTAAATGGGTTGTGCCTTAATCAGGCTTGAGCCTAATAAGGCCCAAACTCAGCTCACATTTAATTTAGGCTTGATATTTAAACCCAATCTCGGTTTGGCTCAATTAAAATTAGGCTTGCAAACTTTTTTTCGGATTAAACGGGCCGAACTTGGGTTAACCCGATCCTATTTACAGTGCTACTTCTGAGTCTGTATTTGGAGGCAGGCAACAAGTACATAAAGAAGTGAAATCCATAAGGTATTGCTCATAGCTATTCATTATATGCCATCTGCAATTTGTACATGAGAGAAAATTGTACTTTCGATCCCCAAGATTCAGGCACTGCATGCGAGGAACTCTCAAAGTTTTATCGAAAACAAATCTGGTTCCTAATGCTACTGGATGTTGAAGGACAAAAATTCCCAGATCAAAATCCCAAAAAATACTATCCTAATATATAAAGCACAATGGATACTTCATTCATTACCGATTGATTTTGAGATAGAAACTCATGTTTTTAACATATCTTGGGCTATGTCATAAACTCTCAACTACATGTGCCAGACAAAAACTCTCCAAAAACTCCATGTTATTTTAACCTTAATATCTTAGGCTCTCAACTAGTTAGGGGCTATGTCATCTTATTGTTAATATTTTGGACTCTGAACTAGGCCCCCGACTCTCTCTATCTTGGGCTCTCAGCTAGGCCCCGAGCTCTCTCTTAGTCTATAAGCTCTTAACAAACCTGAGTCACGTATGAAGGAAGGTGTTAAAGGACAAAAAGCCCTACATCGAAATTCCAAGGAATCATATCCTAATATATGCATTGGGCACTTCACATTGTCAATTGGTTTTGAGATGAAAACACATGTTCTTTAACACTGAATATGATCAATTGATTGCCAATTTGTTTTAAAATAGAAACACATGTTGTTTAACACTAAATATGATTAATTGGTACCAAAGAAAACAAATTTGATCCATACTATTTTTAGCTTTGAACAAAAATGAATAATTTATAAAATTTGGCCAACTACTAATGGTTACAATCCTGTTGTTATTAGTTAAAATAATTAAATAAAGTACATAAAATTGTCTACAAATATAACTTTCTATTTCTAACAAAAATCTAATATTTTAAAAAAGTTTTGCGAATTAAAACTGTAATTAACAACAGCATAGAAATGAGAAATGGTTAAATAATAGCTTTGCAATTTAGAAAAAAAAAAGTGGAATCATTTTTTTGATTTTGACTCTCTCACTCTAGTCGTTGTTGTTTTTTTTTTTTTTATTCCCCATTCTTTTTAAATGACTTGAAAAGCTAACAGAAGTGCCATTAACAAACATGTGATTGTCAATAATAATTACAGATAGTTAATATTTGAATTGTTTGAGATGGTAAGTAGGATATTATCATATTTTTAAACAAATTCCTTAACATTGTGTACGGGAGGCTTTGAGATGTATAATAATGTTATTTGAATCTAGCAATTTAATATTACCCACACACATGAATTTAGCAATGAGAACTTTCAGTTATACTTTACATTGAATATAAAAACTAAACAACCCTTACCGCCTAGAATTGCGAATGAGTGCAACTGCTCGCAAACGAAACTCAAATCGACTCCAGTAAACTCATGTTCAATTTGTTCGTTTGATTAAATGAACCGAACTAAAACACTAAATAAAGTTCGATTACTAAATGAACAAACATGAGTCTTGTTTGTGAATGCTCATTTGTGTTCATGAATAATGAGATATAAATAGTATTTAAATTTTTTAGTTATTATCATTTTCTTTACATAGTGATAAGCTTATATATTGATTTGATTTTCTTCTAAGTTGTTTTTTTCTTGTATTTGTGCCTTAATTTTTTTTAATATTTAATATTTTTAAATAAAAGAGCTAAAAATTTCATTTTTTTTAATAAATTTATATTCGAGTTTGAGAACTAAAGTCGTGTAGCATAAACGCGTCGAGCTTGCATTTAAGTTTGAGCTTTAGCTATTGTCAAACAAACCAAACTGGAATAATGATTTTAACTAGTTTAATAAATGAAATGAGCTCGAATGAACTTTAAACAATTAATCAACCACACTCAAACATGAGAAACTCTCTCGATTTTGCTAGTTTGCACCTCTGCTTTAATCCCATCTACTCAATCCCAACAAAGTATTTATCGTAGGTGTGAGGTAAAAAGTTATACGTAGTTAAAATTGCCAAATCTACACGACCTTTTGTCTATTTTTTGCTTCAAGCGAATAGCCTGGTACTACTTTTGAGATCCAACTCCACTTGTCAGGACTGTAGTTTTCAGGTAGAAAAACCTAATTCTGGATAGATAGCAGTTTGCAAACACAAAACTTGTCATACATCTTAATCCAGATTCTGGTTGTTGTGCATGGGAGAAGAAGTTCAAGCAGTGTATCCTGGCAGTATCACTAATGCCTAGTAAACGATACCAGATTGTTGTGCTATTTTTAGCTAGCTACCCACTTAAGGCCTCGCTATGTGAAATAATGGGGAAAGCTTTAATCTCAATTTGACAGTTGCCATGACCATATGGAGGTTAATTTGTTCTCAGATTTGTCATTACATGTAATCTTCAATTCCATTTTCAGTCACAAGCTACAAGCTCTCTGTTGATAGTGTGCAATCTGTGTCTCTCTTGAAGAATGAAATTGCTATTCATTACCTAATTTTCTGGCATGCATAAATAAAAGGGAATAAGTTTTTTGGTAGATTAAATAGAGAGGATAATTGTCACAAAACTCAAAACTATTTTCTAGTTGTTCAGCTCCTTCCCCATTATCCATCATTATCTAAAGAAAGCATGGTGGGATCCTTGTTGATTTGTGTCACACCCCATGCCCGGAGTATAACACCCGCCATGCCAAGACTACGCTATGACATAAGACTAGCAAAACAAAACATAAACTACTCAAAACAACTATTTCTTTGAACTTGACTCAAATACAAAGTCATGTGATACATTACAAAGATAATCCTAAACAAATTAAGAGTTCATCCTATACACTTCCACTAAGATCACAAAAATAATTCGAGGTGTTCTATATAAAGTAAATAATAGGAAATCTTTACTAAGTATCACATCCTATCTCCAAAAGCTAATACCACGAGTCAGTCCATTCCTCGTCTACCAAAGCATCGTCCTCTACATGAAACAATTAAAGGGGTGAGCGAAACTAATCACTCAGTAGGTGGTATAAGTACTCCCTGTGGCTTAAGAGTGTTACTCGTACATATATATTTCATAAACAAATCATTATCGAATTTAGATACAAAATAATATGGCCCAACAACATCTTTTCGTCAAAGCATATATTTCTATAAGCAAACCAATGAGTTCTATCAAAAGGTTCCACTTGACCTTGGATATCCAGTTGTTAACTATTACCGGTTAACAAGGTTCCAAAACCAACTTTAACCGGTTGGTAGGGCCCCAAAACTAACTTTAATCAGTTAGTACGGTCCCAAAGACATCAGTCATATAATTAAGGAACTAGTCCGTCAAAAGAGTACCACAATTAAGAACTCAATCAACTCGTTCATACAAACATTCATTCAAGTAGGCCATATTATCACTTTTATAAACAATTGCAAATAACTACCATTAAGCCATACATTTATATCGCAAATAGTCATTTCAAAACATATAGCATTTCATAAAACTCATTTTCAAAAGATCAAAGAGTACAAGCCCCACTTACCTTAATCCAAGCTAACTAAGATAATCGAAAAAAGAATGGTTGATGTCTTCGCCTAAAAAAATAAAACAAAACTCAACCAATTCACTAATTCTATCAAAAAGGTAAAACTAAGACTTATATCTAACTTAACACGAAAAACGGAGCAAAAAAGAAAAAAAACTATTGTGACTCGCGGCGCGGCTCACGCCGCAGCTCACAAACAGTGACCAATGGCAGTACCAAGCGCGGCGCAGCTGGTGCCGTGGATGACGCCAGAGGGTTACCCCCAACGAGCTGCGGTCTCATCCGCGACGCGGGTGATGCCGCGGATGAGCCCAGAAAAGCACGATCTTTCTTCTGCAACAACCCAAAACCAATTCTAATCTTCCTAATTCCATCCAACATCAACAACTCACCAAAACAACCTCAAAATGGCACAAGAAACCAATTAAACATCACATTACCACTATCCAAACACAAATCCTTACCATGATTCATCTAGTATTAAGCATCAAAGTACACCCATCTAATACTTACCAATTCACACACCACAAAACCAGCTAATATCCCATCCTTAAGGCACAGGGACAACCATTCATCCCTTCTTAAAGCCTAAACATAACTATTACTTCTAAACAAGCATCTAAAAGGGAAAAGGAATAATTAGCTCGGGTTGAAAATAGAGCAACACCTCCTAAGCTCTCCCTACTTGCTTGACCCCACAAGTCCACACCTTCACTTCCTTCTTCAAGGAATGAGAACAACTAGGAATGATAAGAAGAATGGAATTTGGGTGGAAAGAAAGAAATGAGATAAAATGGGAAGAAAAGGAAGAAAAGCCCTAAAACAATTGGGATATAGGTTTCTTAAAATTGCAACTACGGCCCTCAACTATTAACTAATCATCTACCATGCATTATACATTGGGGATTTTACAAATAGGTCCCTAAGAAGGGCCTTGGTGTTACAATTTGGGTACTCGTAGTACAGATTTTCCTAATTGCTTATCAAGGTGAAGTTGGTGCTGCTCATCAAATTCAAAAGAATTTCCATTACAACCCAAAGCAGCCCTATAGAACAGCCTTTCACCTCCAACCTTCTAAAAACTGGATGAATAATATGCCTTCCCAATTAATTCATGGTTGCGTTCTCATAATTGTGCTCAAATTTATGTTTTTATTCACATATTACAGTCTCCTGATTATTTTTCTTTTTCCTTTTGTGCTGATTTATACGTGTGCTTGCGTCTTCTGCATATGTGATGGTGAAAATCGCGACTGGGTAACATTGAACATGTAGATCCAAATGGTAAGGAAATATTAGCATTTAGCTTAAAAAGATGCAAATATGATAGGATAAAGGAAACAAAGAAGTTCGACTGCATGAATTTTCAGTCTAATAGCTTATTGATTTGATTTGGTTAAAACTATCATCACAATTTGGTCCAACATTGACTATATTACATCATGCAGGACCTATGTATTACAAGGGAACTTATCATTTGTTCTACCAGTATAATCCACATACTGCAGAATTTGGCGATGGTATTCTCTCCTAGGGACATTCCATATCTCACAATCTGGTTGATTGGGTTCTTCTTCAAGATGCTCTTAATCCAACATATCCTTATGACATCAACGGTTGCTGGTCTGGCTTTGCAACAATTCTTCCAGGAGGAAATCCAATTATCATGTACACAGGAATTGACTCTGAAAAGCATCAAGTCCAAAATTTGGCTGTACCCAAAAATCTCTCATACCCATTCCTTAGAGAGTGGATAAAATCAAATAGCAATCCTTTGATGATTCCATTCCATCTGATGGAATCAAATCAGAATCTTTCAGAGACCCAACCACAGGCTGGCAAGGGCCAGACCAAAAGTGGCGGGTGATTATTGGGAGTGAAATAAATGGACACGGAACCGCACCATTAAACAAAAGTGAGGATTTTGTAAAATGGACTAAGAGTCATAAACCACTTTATTTCTCAAATAAAATAGGTACGTGGGAGTGCCTTGATTTTAACCCTGTTAGTGTTTGTGACACAAATGGACTTAACAATTCTGTGCTTGGGAAATCTATTAAGCATGTGTTTAAGGCAAGCTTTGACAATCATGATGACTACATAATTGGAACCTACGACCCAAAAATAGAAAAATTTGTTGCTGATACTGATTTTATGGACAGCAATATAGAATTGAGATATGATTATGGGATATTCTATGCTTCTAAAACATTCTATGATAAAGCCAAGAGAAGGAGAATATTGTGGGGTTGGGTAAAGGAGGCAGATGATAAATTGGATGACATTGACAAAGGATGGTCTGGACTACAGATAATTTGAGATTTAGTTTTTACGTTATTGTCTTACATTTTGCATTCCGGCTTTCTTACGTCTCTGGCCCAGTTTTCTTGCTACGAAAATGTAGACTTCGTTTTCGAACAAAAAATTTCTGTGCAAGATCTGCTCTGCTTCAATCTATCATTATACTGAAAAGCACAAAACAATGAAATTATACTTATTTTGCAGTCAATTCCTAGAAGTGTCTTGCTAGACAAAATTGGGAAGCAACTAACACAGTGGCCAATCAAAGAAATTGAGAGATTGCGCCGAAAAGAAGTTAAAATTCAAAATAAAGAGGTCAAGGGAGGAACAATAATTGAAATCACAGGCATCACAACTTCACAGGTAAAAGGTTACTAGTAGTACTACTACTTCTTTCCTCAATTGTCGTTTTCTCGCGGGATAATGAAAGATTTCCTTCATATATAGGCTGATGTGGAAGTCTCCTTTCACTTGCCAAATCTTCATGCTGCTGAGCTAACACATCAGGGAAAGCTTGATCCTAAAATTCTTTGCAGCAAAAAGAATGCCTGGATGGGAGGAGTTATTGGGCCATTTGGATTAATGGTCATGACTTCAAAAAACTTGACTGAACACACAGCCATTTTCTTTCGGGTATTAAAAGGCCATGATGATAAATATGTAGTGCTCATGTGCAGCGACCAAAGCAGGCAAGACTTTTTCAAGCTGGTCCTTTTCAACTTTTCAACTTTTCTACTTACAGATGCAGCAAACATCTATACTTATTTTATATATATATATATATATATATATATATATATATGTTGATGTCTTTGACAGGTCTTCCTTGCGAAAGGAGGTTGACAAATCTAGCTTTGGGGCATTTGTTGATGTGGATCCTACAAAGAACGTTACATTGAGAAGCTTGGTAAGTTACAACTTCAACAATTATCTGTCTGTCATCGTTAAGTGAATTAACTAACCAGCAACAAGTGATTCTGTGTTACAACGATATTATCAGATTATTTTAGACCTATTCTGATCATGGTTGGACGTCGCCATAATCAATTACAGTTTCAGAGCCTAGTTTCACATCAATCGCGGCTTATCGGTATCGTATCAGGCAATACTCATGTTCTACAGAGGTCAAGGAATCCAGAAAAATTTAAGATAAATTTATGAAAATATAAATCATGCAATGAACTAATAAAACAAGATAAAATATATCGTTTAATATGTGAATATGATCCAAGTTGACATTGTCTATACGATTCAAATTTAGATTTAATGTACCATATTAATTTTAGTTGTGAAAAGTCTGAAAATTTTAAAAATATTGATTAATTTTTGATGAATTTAATTTGGAATGGAGAAGCAATATTGAAAGGGAGCTTTATAGATAGACATAATAGGCTGCCATTTTTATTTTTGCTTAATTCGCTGAATCAGGTGTCGAAATCGAAACGACAACTGTTTTGGTTATGATGAATGGGACTTGTCATCTTAGACTCGACTGATATGCCGAAATATGATTACAAAAGATGCTCTTTTGCTCGTTACATGAGAGATAAAAGAGTTTGTTTGTAATGTACTTTTGATGTTTGCAGAATTGACCATTCTATTGTTGAAAGTTTTGGAGGTGGTGGAAAGACATGCTTTAACCAACCCAACTTGGTTGGGTTGATCACCATAGAGCCTTTAAAGGCTATGTGGGGCGGGAAGGTCAAGAGGTTCAAATCTTGCTCCCATCAAAAATTCAAATGGATGCAAAATGCACCCGTTTGGTTCGATGGTGGTTTAGTCCCCATCGATTTCCTTGGGGCTTAGTTCGGTCCCTCCCCTATCGTGTAGGTTAGAAGTAGGATAGTATATTGTTGACTATTGACAAAAAAAAAAAAAAAAGAAAGACATGCATCACTTCTAGAGTGTATCCAATGTTAGCTGTTGGTCAAGAAAACCGCCTTTATGTCTTTAACTATGGGAGAGTGTAGATACTAAATTTTGACACACTTTTTGTAAAAATATACGTGTTACTTTATTTAGGGGGTATTTTTATTTTTTGGGGGTCGAGTACAATTTTCGTGTATATTATATCTAATTCGTCACATCAGGGGCAAAATGGTAATTTTACTATGTAAATATTATTCTATTTTGTTTTATTTTCTAAATACATAATTTTACTATTTTTATCATTATTTATGATTTTAATGATTTTTGGAAGTCATTTATTATTTATTTAAAATTTTAGTATTTTAAACTTAATGGCACGTTTTTCAATACACTCTTTTTAGGAGAATTTTTAAGTGAAAAATTTTATATGTGCATTTTGTATATTCATAAATTTTCTGTAAAAATTACATAATTTTTGGAGGTCATTTAGTATTTATTTAATTTTCGTCTTTTTTGTTTGTTAAGGGCACGTTACCCAAGAATGCATAAATGTTAAAATTTCTGAGTGAAAATTTTAGTATACATATTTTTGTGTGATAATATATTTTGTGTAAAAAATTTTGTGATTTTTTATGGTCATTTAGTATTTTTATTTTTCTTTTCATAATTTTTGTCACATATGACACATATTCAAATATGTTCTTATTATTAGAATTTTCCTATCAAAAATTTTATACATGCATTTTATGAATTTATAGATTTTTCATAAAAATTTCATAATTTTTCAACACTATTTACTATTTTTTGGATTATTTAAAAAAAAAAAGCTGCTACAGTAGCTGCAGTTTTACTGCAACTGCTGCACGCAGTAGCAGAAAAAATCAAACCAACTCCCCTGCAAAAACCAGATTTGAGGGGATCTTGGGTAGATTTTCTTCCCAACTCATACACACACATTTTCCTCTACCTATCCATCTCGGCCTTCCCTTCAATACACAAGAATCACAAACCATTTGCATTCTTGCTACACCCCTCAACATCCTGCACACACTCACAAGCTCCTTTTGCCTTGAGCTTACAAACGATACACAACTCTCACGCAGACATCTCCCTCACCAGTTCACAAACACACATATCACACACACCAGTTCACTCACAAACCATCTTCACACACCATCCACCAACACGCATTACACATACCTGCACGCACACAGTCAGTTACATACACACGTACATGTCCAGCTACACAGACAAACACATACACATGCAAATCAAGCACCCAAAACTACCAGTCCAAATAGCCTTGAACCACCTCCCATTTGCACCATCACATAACCTCCACCACCCACCGCCGGCTACCTCACCAAGAGCAACTCCACACTGCATTCAAAGCCTCCCCCAAACCACTGCCATCTCCTCAGCCAAACAGGTAGTCTCTCGGCCTTCTTCCTGTTCTTTTGGTATAACTTTCTCTTTCTATTATCTTGAAATTGTGTTTAACTATTAGTAACTTTGCTATGGGTTTAGAGGAATTAGGATCTGAATATAGATTTGGAGAGAGTGAGTGAAGACGAGAGAGAGAGGCGGACCGAAGAGAGTGAGTGAGAGGAAGAGAGAACAAAATCGAAGAGAGTGAGTGAGAAGAAGAGATACCGAAGAGAGGGAGACCGAAGAGAGGGAGGCCGAAGAGAGAACAAAACCGAAGAGAAGAGAAGCCGAGAAGAGAACAAAACTGAAGAGAGGAGAGGCCGAGGAGAGAACAAAACCGAAAAAGGAGAGGTCGAGGAGAGAACAAAATCGAAGAGAAAGAGAAACCGAAGAGAGAAGAGACCGACGAGAGAGAGAGCTGGAAAAGCAAAAAAAAAAAAAAAAAAAAAGAAGAAGTCTTAGGCAAAACTACGTCGTTTTGGCATGAAACGACGTAGTTTTGGTTAGTTTTCTTTAGTTATTTATTTTTATTATTTTCATCAGATTATATATATTTACATTTTGCCCCCTTAGGTTCTTAATTGTTTGATTATGTCCTTCAATACTTTAGTTTACTTCATTTAAGTCCTTATTTATTTTAGTTGACCCCTAAAATTTGTAGTTCCTTTCAATTATGTCCAAATTAATTGTAATATGGTTCTAATATGTCTGGAAATTACAATTTTATACCTCTAAGTTTGCTGAAATTGCGAATTTGTCCTTAAATCTTGCTGAAATTACGTTTTTACCCCCTAAGTTTGTTCTAGTTTACATTTTTACTCCCCATAGCATTGCTGGAATTGTATTTTGGCCCTAGAATATTGCTGGAATTGTATTTTAGTCCTTGAAAGTTGCTGAAAATTTGTAATTTGGTCTCTAGTGTTGCTGAAATTGTATTCTTGTACCCCAACCTTGCTGAAATTTTATTTTTGCCATTATACTTTGCTGGAATTACATTATTATCCTTACAATCTTGCTGGAAATTATATTTTTGCTCATAACTTGCTGTAATTTTTATTTTTGACTCCACATATTTACTGAAATTTATTTTTATCCTTTAAGCTTGCTGTAAATTGCATTTTTGTTCCTAGAACATTGCTGGAAAATACATTTTTACTCTAGACTTGTTGAAATTCATGTTTTTGTCCCCAATTTGCTAGACTTTTCACTTTTTACCATAGAATATTGTTAGAACTTATATTTTAACTTTAGACTTGTTAAAATTGACATTTTAATTCCTAAACCTTTTCTTAAATTATACTTTTTCCCCTAATTTTGGGATATTTGTGTTTTAACCTAAAATTTTAGAAAAATCTTATTTTTGATTCAGAACTTTTCTTTTTTATCTAATTAAGGTCTTAATACCTTCAATTACGCCCTTTGTGTTTCTAAGCTTTAATCAATAACCCGATTTAAATTTTTATTTATTTAATTAATGATCATATTAGTTTCTATATACCTCTTTATATTATTTATTTTGGTGTTTTTTATACATTGTGTTAAAAGTTTAATTACATATTATTGTATTTTCTTTATTTAAATTAAATATATATTTTTAAAAGCTTAGTTAGTGCTTTTAACTTTTATTTGTTGTTGTTATTATAATTCCCTTACATTTTATCCCTTGATTATAGTAGTTAATATTGCATTATTTACTTTATGATTTGTTTATCCAAAATATTGGCACCTTGACGTGTTTATTCGTTTTGTTAGTATTGATACCAAGTCTTTGGATGGGAGGTACCTTTGTTATCCTTTTAATTTCTCTTTATGTGCTCCTATGTTTTTTTTATGTGTTTTTCTTTATGTATTTTTTAAGTGTTTATTATTTTATTTATATGTGAGCATTTATTTATGTTATGTTATTTATTTGAATTTAATTTTAATTATTCAAAGGAATGTAATAGATAGGTAATATTCTATTTAACGAAAATTTTGTACTTAGATAGTTAATGTAATAGATAGTTTATATTTTTCATCTAGTTAACAAAAGCTTTTGTATTTTAGATAGAAAATGTAATAGATAGGTTAGATAGGCTATTTTGATTATCTTTTTCCATTTTAGATTGTAATTAGGTTTTTCTCCGGTGTAATAGTTAGGGCTCTTGTGTGCTATGTGTGCTATGTGCTTATGTGTTTTATTCGCTTTCCCTAGGACTTTGCATCTAGAATATTATGCTTGTGTGCTATGTGCTCCTATGTGCTATTATCTGCTTTTATATGATTATTACTTTAATCTGTATTTTATTTATTTACTTATCTATAATATATGTGTATCGTCGCCACACTAGTCCAACGCTAGTTGTGGTTAATTTCGGTTTCTTCGCTAGTCCAACGCTAGCGGAGAATTTCTAGAAAATAGGCTAGTCCAATGCTAGACCTTTAGGTCATTTTAGTATTAGAATCACTTTCTTGTGTATCTTCATCTCATTTCACACACATTTTCTCTTTTTAGGCCTTTTTTCATTTTGTATGGTTTTTTATAGTATTATTATCACTTATTATCTATTTTAAACATATGTTTAGTGCATAACATTTAGATTCCACTACACATAGAATCTTAGGTCATTTGTGTGATTCGACTAGAAATAGTCATCTACTCACGTGGGAAGCGGTGGCGTACATGCCGTTCCCCCCCTCCGTGAGTAGGAATAGCTAGTCACGAGTCTATTAGTCTCCCGTACCCGTTATGTTGCATCCCCACTTTCTTTGTTCACTTACTATCTATATTACTATTTTCCTTTTCTTTTGCATTCCATTTTGCATCTATACTCGTGACTCCATCGAGGTCTAAATTCGGGTTTCGCAATTAATGCGATAATCTCGACCAAACCTCAATGGAACATTTTGTCCCTTAACGATATCTATTTTTTAGGACTAGATTTGCATTCATATAGTTGCATCCAAATGTGATAAAATCTTAGGGTTATATTAGGAAAATTTAGACTAAACCTCGCAACTAGTTTCGGCTAGGTTGAAAGGGTGCCTTAGGCGCGAGCCTTTGCCTTCCCTTTCTTCAACTGTGATTCCCGAACCTTTTTCTCTTGTTTTCAAAGACCTGGAGTTGTCTTAAAAAGGGCTTTCTTGTTTTTTCTTATATTTTCTCAAAATCATTTTCTAAATAAATCATTCTCGATTTTCTTACCTTTTATAAAATATTTTTCTGGTGACTTGGTAAACCAAAACTCAATACCAAGTAGCGACTCCCTTTTCACTAAAAACCTTTTTTAGACTCTATTTTTCGGCCCAAAAACCATCGCATTTTCTAAAGTCCCATTTTAGGCCGTTTTTCTTTTTGTTTTCAAAATAAAGCATTTTCTAAAAATCACATCTTTTGTCAAACTATTTTTTATAAAGCATTTTCTAAGAAATCATTTTACAAAAACTTACACTTTTTCCACACTAATAAACATCATAATTAATACCTTTTTTCGTCTTTCAAAAAAAATGGGGCGCGACAGAGAGAAAGTGTTATTGTGTCAAATTCTCATGGTTACAGCATGGGTAGAGCTAAAATTTGTCCAGCATAAAGAAAAAGAAGACCCCCCAACTCCAAATTTAGCATAAAGATGATCCATGTCACTGGTTTCTAGTTGCTGGGAATTAAGCTCATGTTTCTTCCTCTTCTTTATATTACTAGTTGGAATTATTTTGCTTTCAATTCTGATTATGTGCGAGTTACTTTTTCCAGAAATAAAATACAAAACAAGAGTACTAATTATACGACATTCGCAAATTGGAATGCTTAAGAAGCAAAAGGAATCTGGTTCTTATTTACTTGTACTTGAATGGTTATTCAAAAATAGATAAGTTTCTTCTGTTTTCATAGTTGATAGATTTATAAGTTAAAAAATCACGTCTAGAGTTATCATGTTTTTTATCAAAAAAAAAAAATTCTCCTTTTGATTCAATAATGAATACATTTGGCTTACTAAAAAAAAATATAATTCATAATCCAATTGCTTTTTGTAATGAATTAATTGATATATTCACGTGTTTGAAACTTTGATTTTGAATTAAACGATGTTAACTGACTTTATTTCTCCATTTTGCTTCATATGACATTCACTTTATTAAACTCAAGACTTCTAACACCTGACCTTCAATTAAGCACTAAATAAATTGTGATATCCCCGTCCCACATCAAAAATATTAAGAAACATAAACAAATGTATAAGTTGAGTCTAAACACTTAAGTCCAACTTGGGATTTCCATTTTGGGCTAGCGAGAACGAAACCCAAAAGTTGGACTTGGCTGTTCAAACTCTCGTCGCGCGCTAGGTCTGCAAGCCGGGGGCATGACAGAATGGTATCAGAGCGAACTTCATGTGATCTTTGCACGGGATGAGACTGGACCTATAGTGTTAGGCCACGACTACTCAATGAAGTGGAGGAAGTAAATGCTGTGCGGGGCTAAGTGCTACGTCAACCTAAGGACAGAAGTCACCTCTAGAGCCCGTACGACCCACCATCTAGAATCCAACACAACTGAGTGGACAGTCCAGATTATGATATGGCAAAGCTTAATAAGGAGGGGTGAATGTGATACCCCTGTCCCACATCGAAAATGTTAAGAAACATGGACCAATGTATAAGTTGAGTCTAAGCACTCGAGTCTAACTTGTGATATCCATTTTGGGCTAGCGAAGTGCGGGGCTAAGTGCTACATCGACCTAAGGACAAAAGCCACCTCTAGAATCCAACACAACTGAGTGGACAGTTCAAATTATGATATGGCAAAGCCTAATAAGGAGGAGTGAATGTGATATCCTGTTCCACATCGAAAATGTTAAGAAACATGGACCAATGTATAAGTTGAGTCTAAACACTCAAGTTCAACTTGGGATATCCATTTTGGGCTAGCGAGGATGGAGCCCAAAAGTTAGACTTGGTTACTCAGACTTTCGTCGTGCACTAGGCCTACGGCACGAGGCGTGACATAAATGATTCACTAGCAAAATGCAAAGAATGCTAGTAAGTATAAATAATGTGTGGAAGAATTGTAATTTCAGTTTAATTCCTTATATTTCATCTTAAGCATATTTTGCCCCTTGTATTTTTTACTCCTCCCAATTTCACCTCTCATCTTTCGACTTATATTATATATTTGATCTCTTAAGTTTCACCACTTGTAATTTTAATATGTAGCTCATTGGTCTTAGACAGCAGTATCATAGAAAAAGGAACAAAATATGCCAATAGTAAAATGGGATTGAAAAGGTAAGCTGAAATTAAAAAAATGAAAAATATATTTATTATTATTGAAACATGATACCCAAATTGAAACTATTACCAAATATAAATGTGTTCCTTGACCTATGTTTTCGGGGTCTTCATTTTGGGTGCAGAGTTTGTCATTGCTAATTAGTGTAGCTTTCTTGCTCAATAGATACGTACTACACAAACTAGTTATTTTTAATACTTGTAAAATTTTTCGTTTTAATTACTTTTTTTCTTTTAAGAAATTTGGAAAATAGAGCAGCAAGGCTAAGGGGATTGGTGAAATCCGAAATTCCACTAATAATATAATCCAGATCTTTTTTTTTTCATTTTTCGATGTGAGAATTAGAGGAATTAGAAATGAAACTCATAATCCAACACCATTCAGATAATTACAGACTGAAGGGTTGAACCATGGCACTTAATAAGTGCCCAGGGCCTGCTATCCAGATCTGTTATTTAACAATGGGGAATTGGAGTTTAACGACTATCTCAAGACATATACTTTTGTCATGATACGAGTTATACACTTTGGGAAAGTGTGCAGAATCTTTTAAGCGTTTAATTATCTTGTATGTTAGCTGGCAAACCAAATTAAGTCTTAGTTAATGATGCTTTCTCATCCAGATTGACAGTTATTAGGGTCATAATACATTCAATAGCTTTTGATTTTTATAAAAATTGATTTTAAAAAAGCTGAAAATCAGTTCTTGTGATTTTAACTTAAAAAATTAAAAAGATATAGTAAAAAAACAGTTGAAAATATCATAAAATAGATTTTTTAAAAATCAGAAGTTAAAATCAAGAAGAAAAAAACTATTGAGAACAGGTTTTATGTAATCTCATGATTCATCTTGAAAATTTGATATTTGGCCAAATATTAACCATCAACCTTACAGAACAGTTGGTGCTACAACCATTTGGCCTTAATCTAAGTTAAATTATTTTCAGATGTACATAACAATCTTGATTTCTACAATTATAAATTTTAAATTACAAGTTGCATGGTTGACTGATGAACTTGATCATACTACTAATATAATAACTTTTCTTATTTTCTGGGGAAGAATGAAAGTGCAAGTTGTGTAACCAAGCTTGACTAAAAGGGAAGAACTTGTTTGCACATAGATCAGGTCGTTCACCTCTGTGTCAGTAATCATCTGAAGAGAAACATGGAGGGATCCTTGTTTTGGATATTCATATTGCAAACTTTCCTCTTTGCCTTTCAAGGCGTAGTTGGGGCTTCCCATCGAATGCAAAAAAATCTACAATACGATCCAACTAAACAGCCTTACAGGACAGCCTTTCACTTCCAACCTCCCAAAAACTGGATGAATGGTATGTCTTTTCAATTTAATCACACATCTCTACTTGTGATTTTGTTCTAGTTTTATCTTATTGCTGATTTAAGTTTGTATCTATATCATGTTGCATCAATGTGTGGCAAAATCGTGGTTGGCGAATAATGAACCTGTAGATCCAAATGGTAAGATTCCAAAGCTCTCTGTTCCTTTTTTGCACTATCTAGCTTCATTGCTGACTTTTTTTTCACCATGTGAAAGTCCAAAACTTTGAAGGGTTCTCTTTATTTTTCTTAGTTTTCTTTGATTGAGATAAAGTAGACTGTAATCTATCTCGCATTATTAATAATATAGTTAGAGTGACATTATTTAGTTGTTAGCAGAAATGTTTATTTCAGGTAGTAGTAGAAGCAGTTATCATTTGGCAGTTGCTGAAATGTAGAATAGAAAGAAGATCTAATTTGTTCACACTAGGTTTATGCTGATCTCAGACAAAAATAATCCCATGAATTTTCACTCAAATGGTTGTCCTATTTTCAATTAGGTGAAACTACCATATTTTGGTCTAACATTGATCATTTTATACCGCGCAGGCCCAATGCACTACAAGGGAATTTACCATCTCTTCTATCAGTACAATCCTTATTCTGCAGTATGGGGTAATATATCTTGGGGACATTCTATATCATATAATCTGGTCGATTGGATTCATATAGAGCATGCTGTTAATCCAACTGACCCTTATGACATCAATGGTTGTTGGTCTGGATCTGCAACAATTCTTCCAGGGGGAAATCCTGTAATTCTTTACACTGGATCAGATTTTAAAAAACGACAAGTTCAAAATTTGGCAGTGCCCAAGAATCTATCTGACCCTTACCTGAGAGAATGGATAAAATCTGATCACAATCCTTTGATGACTCCTGTTGATGTCATTGATCAACAATTCTTCAGAGATCCAACAACTGCCTGGCAAGGGCCAGACAAAAATTGGCGTGTTGTTGTTGGAAGCCAAATAAATGGTCATGGGACAGCACTTCTATATCAAAGCAAGGATTTTGTGAGGTGGACGAGGAGTGATAGACCCCTTCATTTCTCGAATAAAACAGGAATGTGGGAGTGTCCTGATTTCTACCCTGTCAGTGCCAATGGCATAGACGGACTTGACACTTCTGTGCAAGGTGCAAGTACCAAGCATGTGCTCAAGGCAAGCTTTAATTATCATGACTACTATATAATAGGAACCTATGAACCAGAAACAGACACATTTAGTGTTAATCCTGATTTCATGGATAGTAATGTCAAATTGAGATATGATTATGGCATATTCTATGCTTCTAAAACTTTTTATGATGGTGCAAAGAGGAGGAGAATATTGTGGGGATGGGTAACTGAGGCAGATGGTGAATCGGATGACATCAACAAGGGATGGTCTGGACTTCAAGTAAGATAGGTTAAAACTAACTTCTTTATGTTTTTTGCCACCTAAAGTATTTGGCTAGTTCATTTGCATTTTCTTGGAACTGTTTTTTGTTTGTTGTTTTACTTTCTGGAAGGTTGTTACTTACGATTGAGACAAGTTGCTATTAGGCCAAGTCTTTTACGAGTTGTCTGGAGAAAGCAAAATATAGTTTGTCATTTTGCAAAAATCAACATATGGATGTTTAGAAACAATATAAATAGGACAAATTCCTAAGCTGCTCAAAATCTGCTTCCATCAATTAATATTTTATATTTTTCCGCAGTCATTCCCCAGAAGTATCTTTCTTGACAAAACAGGAAAGCAATTATCATCATGGCCTATTGAAGAAATAGAGAGCTTGCGCACAAAAGAAGTTAATATTCAGAATAAAGAGATAGAGGGAGGTACTGTGTTTGAAATTACAGGCATCACAGCTTCACAGGTAATATATCACACTTTTGTTTCTTTTATTAGCTGGAGTCTTCTGAAGAGATAACGATAGATTTTCTTCATAGGCTGACATAGAAGTCTCATTTCACTTGCCAAATCTTGATCAAGCTGAGTTGATGCATCGCGAATGGCTGGATCCTCAGCTTCTTTGTAGTGAAAAGAATGCATCAAAAGGAGGGGTAGTTGGGCCATTTGGCTTGTTGGCCTTGGCTACGAAGGACTTGACTGAACATACCGCAATTTTCTTTCGAATATTGAAAGGCCATGATAACTATGTTGTTCTTATGTGTAGTGATCAGAGCAGGTGTGTTTACTGCAATAATTAACTTCAAGTCATATAAATGATAGTTGTCGTATAGATTTTGGTGTTTCTTTACAGATCATCTTTGAGGGAGGAAGTCGACAAATCCATCATTGGGACTTTTGTTGATGTAGATCTTGCAGATAAGATTTCACTGAGAAGCTTGGTATGTTGTTCATGGTCCACCAGATTATTTTGGTTGTCAATGTTAACTGAATTGACAAATAAATCACTATCACTAGCCGGTTTTCTTATCCCATCTCATCTTGGAATCTTGAATTCATAGACTTGATGTCTTTACTTCACTTTGTAAGGCAATATGAAACGTTTTATCTTTTAATTGATAAGCTGAAACATCTTATTTTTAGGCAAGAAAAATCTCCCTAATTACATGTTTATCTTTTTCTACCCAAAAGAGAACAAGGAAAATGTTCCTAATCTTGGCAGTTTGATTTATCAATATATACTCATATTTCTTTGATTGTTCGCAGATTGACCATTCGATTATTGAAAGTTTTGGAGGTGAAGGAAAGTCTTGCATCACTGCTAGAGTCTACCCTAAGTTGGCTATTGGTAACGACTCACATGTTTATGTATTCAACAACGGGACAGAAAGTGTTACAATCTCCAATTTAAGTGCTTGGAGTTTGAGGAGAGCTCAAATTTTTCCATTGCAGAAAAGAAGAAAACCTGAAATTCATTAAGAAACATATTCCATAGACAGTACACTTGATTATTAGCTGCTGCTCAAGAATCCCTCCTTTATGTCCTTAAAATACACTGTTAAGCATAGAAAAAAGCTAAAAGTTTCCAGCACAGAGAGAATGAAAATCCCAATCCCAAATTTATAAGCATAAATTATCATGTTATTGATTTTTATATGCTGAGAATCAAACTCATGTTTTCCTCTTCTTGGTTTGCTTTACTTCCTGATTATGAACGAGTTACTCCCCCCTCCCCCGCCCAACCCCGCCCCCCCCCCCCTCCCCAAAAAAAACAAAAAAAAAAAAAACAAAAAAAAGGTACTGAATCGACTTATCGTTTAGTTTTCCTTTATATGACATTTGTACATTGTATGCTCAATTTTAAAAAAGAAAAAGAAAAAGAAACAAATAAAACCTTTTGATTTTGGAAGTGTAAAAACCGATTTTGTCTAGCTTTATGGGTGGTCACACTGTTTATCTGCACACATAAGAAAATGAGGTCGAAGTGGGGCACTTCCCCTGGTGTACCTCCGACGCTCAAATATTTATAACATGAACTAGTATAAAAAGCACGTGCAATGCACGTGGTACCATTCTTTTTACAATAACAATTTACAATAATTTTTTTAAAATTAGTTTCATGCCTCGAGAGAATAAATAATTAGTTTTTTTAAAATTAGTTTTCAAAATATGTGCAATGCAAGTATCTGTACCATTCTTTTTTAAAAGTTTGTGTATCAATACATAATATAACATAATCTCATGGTAAATTAATTAAGCCTCGAGAGAGTAAATAAAAGATTTTATATTCAAGAAGCTAAAACTCTTATACTATCTATTATAACCGCTTGATCAACGTTCGGTTTTATAGATCGGTCAATTTCTTTTCAATCAAGTATTTAATTCAAACTTATCCAAAAGTTAACCTATTCCTCAACTTATACTTGTCTAATAATAAACAATCCACACTTGTACAATCCTTAAAAAAAAAAAAATCGGATTATGAATGCGATTATAAAGAGCTTGGTTGTGAACTACAAAATGCTCAATGATTTTAATGAAAGAATAATAATACTTTTAGGTGTGGATTAGGCCATTTATGTCCTCATAATAAAATTCAATTTTATGCCCATTAGAAACTTAAAGACAATCTTGTTTATAATTTACGCACTTTATTTGACTTTGTTTTTAGGTTATTCTTATTTTCACAAGTACCTCCCGTTTATGACATAATGATTCAAGCAAATATATGTCTATAATCTAGTTACTTATAAGTCATCGAGGCGTAAAATTTATGCTCACTGGGTGATCAACTATGTACAATTTAAAAGTATGAAATTGACCATTGGTGTAAAAGCAAAGTAATGACAATTTCCTATGTTATTTTGATTTTGTTAAGAATTAATTTTTAAAAATATGATTTATTAATTTTACAATTTTGAACAATGAGTTTATAAATAATATAAAATCAATTAACACAAATAAAGCTTGACATACCAGTGGTGTGTTAATAAAAATGTATGTGGTTAAATTTATATAAGTATGTATTTGATAGTTGTCTCTAAATTTTTTGTATTTTATTTCTTAATTGAAGGTTGAATAACCATATACAAAATTAAAACATATATAATGAATGGTAAATAGTTAAAGCATAGTAACGATTATCTTGAAGAAAAGAAATTACACTATCATAGTTGAAACTTCCTCAAAGTATTTACTTATAATAATCAACAAAGTATTTACTTATAATAATCAAATTATAATACTATTCTAATGCAACAAATTTTGTGATCTAAATAGAGAATCTATTACCTAAATGCTAATAAGTGACAAGTGCAAAATTTGCCTATATTCATATATATATTAGTTGGTATTTTTAGTATATTTTTAGTTAAGTTATTATATTTTTTGACGTTGAATGATATGTTTTCATTCAGTAAGGTTTATTTTCTAGAATTAGGATTTTTGCATTTAAAACTATTATTTTGAGTATTTAATATCTATTTTTGTAGAAACATCAAGTAAGGCCAAGATCAAGGATAAAGTGAAAAAAAGGGCAAAAGAATTACCTTGAAAGAAGAAATGAGCAAAGGGAGGAAAAATAGAAAAGTCAACAAAAATTCTAGAAGAAGTCATGAAAAAGGGATCAGGATACTTAGAGGAGACAACTTAGCAAAAATTTACACAAGTGAGACCAGGATATGCAATCCGCGGCTGACGATCGCCAGCCGCGTATCGCCATCAACTTGCCAAATTTCGGCTGTTGCAACTTACTTCATCCCCTAGCTGTTCTTATACACTTTTGAACTGTACCCAGGTTTTGCAAGTTGAAAATTGCATTGGAAGAGCAAGTGGAGACTTTTAAGCCTTCAACTAGGGTTTTCATCATTCCAACTCATTAAATGTAAATTGCAAGTTGAAAAATGACTTGTAGTATTCATGTCTATAAATAGAAGTCATTTGTGAAGAGTTAGAGATATGTTAGGGTAGAGACTTTGTAGAGAATTGCTAGAATTCACTTAAGTCATAATAGAGATATTATGAGTTAAGAGTGTTTCTTATTCAAAACCCTTGTAGCAATTCTTGTGGAAGGAATACAAGTTCTTGAAGCCATTCCTATATTGAATAACCTTTCTTTAACTTTGTATCATTCATTTATCTTGATTGCTATGGCTAGATCTTTTCACTTCATATGTTTTGATTTGGGAACAATTATGTTGAGCTAAATTCTTATTTCTAGGGTTTTGATGACACTAATGCATCTATATTAAGGCTTGTAGTTGGTTAACTTGCCATTTCTTGCTTGTGTTTTTTCAATTATTCAAGTTTTAATCTTTGCACATGAAAGGCCATCACATGCAAAGCATCCTAGTTATTAGGATACAAGTAATCTTGATCTTAATAATAGAAAATGAATAATTGAACTTGAGTACTAACATATGTAAATAGTGTTATGCTTATGAGGACTTAATAAAGCAATTCACGCGTACAAAAGCAATTCTATCATGGTAGTAGATAGATTGAATCAATTCATTGTGCAAGCAAGTTTTGATATAAATGGAATTGCACTCCTAAACAAGGTAAGTTCAATTTGGCAAGAGTTAATCTCTACACCTTAATTTAGATCATTAGTGAAATCATTACCCTAGAACTTCTTCCTACATATTTTTTTCTACAAAAATTCTTGCTTTCGCACAAATTTCTCCTAGTTCAGTAGATACTAGCAAAACACACATGTTCAAATTTATGATTGCTTAGATAATAAAGAAAGGTGACAAAACTCTAGTAATTGCACGTTAGTGGTGTCGCACCCTAAAAAAAATCGTGGGGAAAGTAAAAAGGTAAAGGGATACCAGTGGGGTCGTTGACTGTCACGTTCCGAAAAGACGGTCTAGTCTGATGACCCTTTTGAAAAGCAAAGTTTTTTGGAAAAAAGTGTATTAAAAAATGGTATTTTAAAAGAAAACTAAGGCTGGGACTAAAAGTGCGACAGGTTTGGCCAAATAATTTTGAAAAAAAGGGTTTTATTTTGGAAAATGGAGTCGCCACTTGGTACTGAGTTAGGGTGTACCAAGTCACTCGAAAAAATCGTTTAACAAAATAAAATTTTTTTTTAAAAAATGTTTTAAAATCCTTTTTCGACTCTGGTCTACGAAAAAACGAGAGAAGAAGGTCCGGGAGTCACATTTGAAGAAAGGGAAGGCAAAGGCTACGCCTAAGGCATCCTTTCAACCTAGCCGAGGCTAGTTGCGAAGTTTAATCAAATTTTTCTGAATTAACCCTAAGTTCTATCGCGTTTGGATGTATCTAAATGAATGCAAATTCTAAGTCTAAATGTGAATATCAGGAGGGTCGGCATGTTCCGTCGAGGCTTGGTCAGAATTATCGCATTAATTGCGAAACCCGAATCGAGACCTTGAGGGAGTCACGAGTGTGAATGCAAAAGGAAATGCAAAAAGGAAAAGAAAATAATAATAAATAGTAAGTGAAGAAAGAAGGTGGGTATGCAACATGACGAGTACGGGAGACTAGTATCTCGTGACTGAATATTTCTACTCACGGAGGGGGGAACGGCCTATACACCACCGCTTCCCGCGTGAGTAGGCGACTATTTCTAATCGAATCACACAAGTGTCCTAATTTCTAAGTGAGATGCAACCTAAATGTCATGCATTTGAAGATGTGTCAAAATAAATAAATAATAGTAATAATAACAATAAAAATCATGCAAAATAAAAGAAAACTAAAAATGTGTTAAGTGGGATGTAAAAATGCACACGAGTGCACCTAATACTAAAATGCCCTAAGGGTCTAGCGTTGGACTAGCCCGTTTTAAAAAAAATCTCACTAGCGTTGGACTAGCGGGAAAAGAATGAAGCCACAACTAGCGTTAGACTAGTGTGGTGACAGAATACCATAAATCATGAATTAAACATTAAAGCATGAATTAAAAGAAAATTAAACATATAAAAAAACACACAAGATCATATAGGAGTACATAATACATAAGCATAATATTCTAGATGCAAAAATCCTAAGGAAAGCGGTAAAAGAAATAAACACGTAAGCACGCAAAAGCACACAAGCCCTAACTATTACATCGGGGGGATTTAGCTACAATTTTAGGGAAAAAAAAGTAAAAATAATAAATAATCTATCTATTACACTTGCTATCTAAATACAAAATTTTGCTAAAATATAAGAAAGATAATCTAACTATTACATTGACTAGCTAAAATACAAAATATTATATTTTTCAAAATAATGAAAATTAAATAAATTAAACACGTAAATACGCAACAAGTATATGAAATGAGAAATAAACAAATACTAATAAAAATAATGCATCAAATCACATTGGAGCTATATTGGAGCACGTAAAGAGGAAAGTAACAAGAAGTCGGGATACCTCTCGAAAGACCCGGTACCAATGCTAATCAAAATTAACAAATAAGTCAAGGAACCTTGATATAAACAAACAAAGGCCAGAATATGAAATCCTAACAAAATCAGCATAAAATATAGATTCTAGCAATTAAGGGGACTAAAATAAATTTTTCCAAACTTGGGAGACAAAATTAAAAATTCACATAAGTCTAAGGGGTGCAATTGCAAAATTAAAGTAAACTAGGGATGACAGTGTAAAAATAAAATAAAATAAAAACTAGGACCTAGGGGTCAATTCATAACAATCCAAGGGCTTAACTAAGATTTTAAGGGACATGGTGGTCGAACCAAAACTTAGGGGTACTAGTATGAAATACCTATATTAATGTAAAATAACTCAGAAAGTTAAAATGCTAAAACTAAATAAATAAATAAAGTGAAATTGAATAACTAAGTTAATTAACTAATGGAAACCCAAAACATAAAGAAAAACAAACGAGACAAAAAATAGAAGAAACAAAAACTAACTTAACTAAAAACAAACTAACATAAAAAACGAACAAAGCACCATGGCCCCCAAACCCAATAATCAAATAAACAAATAGATTAGTCAAACAAGACAAATAAGATATGAATCAAATAAAGAAATGTGATTTCCCGTCAATGAAGCGTGTCTCGCAATTCGGTTCTTGCAAAATGCCTTGAACCCACATTGGTCCCACAAATCTGAAATTCTCGATTCAATCAAAGGAAAAACACCAAATCCCTTCTTCTTTGACCAAAATGACTAAAGCCTTAAAAATGCCCCAATTTCATTTTTACTCTTTCTCGGCTTCTTTAGCCTTCTCGCTGGCCTCTCTCTGTTACTTCATTTCTTTCTCTTCTTGCTCTTTTCTTTACTCTGTTTCTATTCCTCTGTTTTCTCTCTACTCACTCGCCTCATCTCTCTCTCATTCCTTTGTTTCTTTCCCATCTTCTATCCATTCCCAAGTGGAGATTTGGTTGTGGTTTTAGTTGATTGGTGCTGGTACGATTAAACAGACGGTGTGTGGGTTGTGATTGTACCTTGAAATATTGTTATTGGGCTGTTTTCTTTTTTTGCCTTTTTTTTTACAGGTTTATGGAGGTGCGGTTTGGGGCTTCGGGAGTTGATTTAACTGTGATTTGGTGGTGATTTAGGGCTGCCAAGGGATTGAGAAGCTGCAATTTTGGGAGTGCAATGGTAGTATTTTGGGGGCTACAATTTGGGTCTAACTTGAGCTATTTGGTGGCTGTTTTAGATGATTTTGGGGGACTGTTTTGCAAGGTGGTTCGGTGAGATTATGTTGCTAGTGGTGGCTGACAAGGGTAGTGAATATGGGTGGTTTCAACTGCAATATGGCTGTTTAGGTGGAGCTTTGATACGGGTGGTTTTGTGGTTTGGGTAGTGGCTTTGGCTTGGTAATTACAGGTATCTACTGGGTTCGGTGGTGGCTTGTTGATTCTGTAATTTTGTGGATGGTCTGTGATTTTGATTCTAGCTAAATCTGGTGATTGTTTTGTGAGATTTGTCTGGTTGGATGACTGTAATTTTCTGGCAGGTTTGGAGAGGGAGTGATGGAGAGATGAGATTGGTGGCAGGGGTTTAGAGTGATTGAGGAGGGGACGATGGGAAGAATTTGTGGGTTGTTTCGGCTTGGTTTGGAGAGGGCTGTTCTTGGCTTTTGCAGGTGGGAAGTGGAAATCTGGATTTTGGCCCTGAGCGGTGGGTTTGCAGGTTGTAGAGTGTGGTTGTTTTGTAGGCATGGTGGTTCCGGTGGTGGAGAGTGGAGAAGAGGTGGTGGTGAGGTAGGTGGGAGAGGGAGATAGACGATGGAACATGAGCACAGAGAAATAGAAAATTCAAAAAACTAAAATTCTCAGAAAATCAAAGGGAAAATTCAGCAAAACAGAAATAAAGACCCAGCAACAAGAACTGAATGACAATTCAAGGGATTTAATAAAATTATTAACAAACATACAAAGATTAATCAATCAAATTTGTCTAACAAATGAAAGAAAATTCAATAAAATAAGGGCAAGAAATCACCTTTTGAAGCTTCAAGATGACCTGATGGTGAATAGTGATGATTCCTGGGATGACGATGAACAACTGCTGCGAAGATGATGAACAGTAGCTTTTCTTGAAAGAAACGGCTGCTTGTGTGTTTTTTGTGGTGTGGAGTGTATGTGTTTTAATCTAAAAAATAACAAAAGAAGAAGTGTTTTAGGGTTTTCATCCTTTTTTTTCTCTTTTTTAAGTGGGGCATTTATATTGCACAAGTCTTAACCTCCAAGAAATGATTAAAAGACCAAAATACCCTTGATTATAAAAATTACAACTTTATCTTTTAAAACAAATCTATTCCCTTTCACAATAATAAAAAAAATAAGAAAAACATAAATAATAAATTCATTAACACTAATTCACTCTGAAAAAAATTAAAAACTTAGAAACATGCTTAAAATCTAAAAACGAATTTGGGACCCAAAAATTGGTGAAAAATGAGTTTGGGATGCGAAATGACAATTTTGCCCTTGGATGACAAAAATTTACAGAAAAATAGTTATTGTCCTCAGAAAATTATCAAAAATTACAAATAAGCTTAAACCACTAGAAAATGCATTTTTGACTCAAAATTGATGAAAAAAATGAATTTAATTTGTAAAATGACGATTTTGCCCTTGGGAAATGAAAATTTGCAGAAAAATAGTTATTGACCTCAAAAAATTATCAAAAATTAAAAATAAACTTAAAACACTAGAAAATGCATTTTTGACTCAAAATTGATGAAAAATAAATTTAATTTGTAAAATGACGATTTTGCCCTTGGGCAATGAAAATTTGCAGAAAAATAGCTATTGACCTAAAAAAATTACCAAAAATTAAAAATGAACTTAAAACACTAGAAAATACATTTTTGACTCAAAATTGGTGAAAAATAAATTTAATTTGTAAAATAACAATTTTGCCCTTGGGCAATGAAAATTCACAGAAAAATAATTATTGTCCTAAAAAAATTATCAAAAATTACAAGTAATCTTAAAACACTAGAAAATGCATTTTTGACTTAAAATTGGTGAAAAATAAATTTAATTTGTAAAATGACGATTTTGTCCTCGGGCAATGAAAATTCATAGAAAAAATAGTAATCATCTCTGAAAAAATCAAGAAAATTCAGAAACATGCCTCAAGAATTTGAAAAATAAATTTGGAACTTAAAATGAGCTAAAATGGTATTCGCGAGACGAAATTACTATTTTGCCCTTATGCTGGTAAAAATATAAAAAATACCAATTAAATCTAGAAAAATCATAAGAAATTAATAAATTCATATAAAAGTAAAAATATGAATTTAAAACCCCCAAAAATTGTTAGAAAAATATTTACAGATAAAATTACTATTTTACCCCCTGAGATTATTAAAAATTTAAAATTTGTCCTAAAAAGGGCAAACATGCCCCCCAGTGTTTGAAAATAGATAGTGTGTCAAAATTTGGTGTCTACAAGTGGTTCCTTGTGGGATTCGACCCTAATTTCCATTACTACAACAACCCGTATACTTGCGGCAATAGTTGGAGATTAGGTTTTATTACTTCACCTTTGTGTATATTTAACTTACTTTTCTATACCTAATCTACCCCACGTCAATAAGAACCAAAAAAAGGAGTGAAACTACAAAGTTTTCCAATCTAACAAATTTTCTAATTCAAATAGGGACTCTATAACACAATAGTTCATATGAACAGAAAACAATAAAGAACTTAAATTTGAAGGGCCTTATAGTCCACCTACTTTGGAGCTTCAAACAAAATAATATATATAAGAACAATTGATATTTGTTAGGAATAATAAATTTGACTATATATAATGGTAGGCCCATGTATAAATATGGAAAAATTAAAATATGTGAAACCAAAATTTGGATAAATAGTTAACGAATGTTTGGATTAATCTAAATGTGACGATGTGATTGATGATAAATTCGTAGACTTATGTATTGAGTTAGTAGTTGGTGAGGGATGACTTTATCCGTATTCCATTAGAACAATTTATCTATTTTATTATATTCTTCAATGTTCGTATAGAACATACAAATAAAGTATTAAAAGCTAAAATAATATCAATCTATGAAACTGAATACAATTGGAAGCATTAAACATAACAAGTAGCTTTGAACAAATATGTGATTAACATACAAAATTAACCACAAATTAGATACATTACTAAGCCAAAAATAAGAAATAAAATTTTGAGCAAAAAACGCATAGTGATGGTAGATATATAGGGACAAAACAACGATAAAAAATTATAAATTTTGTTGGTTAAACTATGAATACATAGAGCGGACCTATAAATACTTGTCAATAAAGAATGCCAATAAATAAAAAGATATAAATAGTTGAAAAAGAAAGAAAAGAAAAAATTTATAATTGTGTATTACAATGAAAAGAAAGTTGCGAGTTGCACCTAATATTGAGAATAAAGTGTAGATTTGACTCCAAAAACATAATTGAAGGTATTTTTTTTAAATGATCAATAGAGGGACTCTACATACCCCTTGGTGACTCAAACTCGAAACCTATAGATTCCAACTGAAGCGTCATACAAACTAAGATGCACTTCGTTGTCATAATTGAAAGCTAAATAACCATATATAGAGAAAAACATATTTAATGAATGGTAATAGGTAAAGGGATAGTAACAGTTACTTTGAAAAAAAATTACACTATCTTATTTGAAACATCCTCAAAGTATTTACCTAGAATAAGTCAAATTATATTACTATTCTAATTTAACAAATTTTGTAATTCAAATAGAGACTCTATAACACAATAATTAATATGAACAGAGCAAACATATTAAAGACATGAAAAAAAGGTAAAATAATGAAGTAGGATTGTTTTTTAAGAAATGCATAAATAGTCCCTTACATTTGCGCCTTACATTTGCGCATTACTTTTTCAGTCCCTTGCATATATAATAGTGCATTTTAATTCCTAGCATATTTCGAATATAAATATTAGGTCCTAAATTCCATTTTAAACTAATTAATAAATATTTAGATAAACTAATAAATACATAGGCTTATGACATTTAGGTTATCATACATATTTAATCGTATGTAAATTGGCATGACATTATTTACCAAATTAGCACCATTAAGCATTGTATTCTATCATAGTGTGCTTTCCTTTTACAAGAAGAGGAGGGGGGGTGGTTCAGGATTATTGACCTGCCTGTCTAGGTGAAAACAAATAACAGTGGTGATGTCTTTTATATCACTCTAGTCAACAACTCTTTGAGCACTAATTTTTCAAATTCGAACTTTGCCATCAAGTGCACGTCACTGCATCATATCCACAAGGAAAAGAATAAGCATTTAATTAAAGATTACATTCACAGGCTATCCAAATTCACCATTAGATCACATGAAAAAAATAGCCATATTTGTACCATAATTACTATATGGATAAACTTTAAGGCACTGATTGCGTCCAAATTTCCATAAGCGATCAGTTTTGTCAATAAAGAAAGAAAGCAAACACTATAAGAGCAAAAACAATGAGAAAAACATAGATTATCCACAAAAGTTTTACTCACAAAAGATAAATCTTGGTTGTTGGCATATGATGGTTCCTCCAAAATTCGGAAAACCTTTGGTGAAAAAATAATACAAGCATAGTTTGAGGTCTTTTTGAGACTCTTCAATTTACGAATTTTTATATTAGTCATCAAAGGTGCAAGTTCAGTAATATGGATAATTGTAATGTACAAGCACAATAGATATGTGTGTGTGTGTGTGTGTGTGTGTGTGTGTTTGGAGTAACAATTTCATTAGATCTCTCGTCTTCCACAATTTGCCAAACTCGAACAATTGATCCATGATCTCTCATATTTTTCCAACCTTTCTGTTATTCTTTAATTTCTAAAAGTATTGTCAAAATAATTTATAAAATTCAATTTCCTTCCAACTTCTTAGAAAGTTAATATACTTTAATAAAAACAATACCTTGAAATTAAAAATTCAATATTTGCATTACATGAATAGAATTCTACTATTTTGAGAAAAAAAGTAAAAGTGTTTAAGGTATTGATATAGTAAAATAAAAGAAATATTTTTATTACCACAAGAATATGATATATTAAAACATAAAACTTGATTAGAAAATTATTACTTTCTTATCTTTGGCACAATAATTTTTATTTATGTATTGTGCTACTAACAACCAATATATAGATAAAAAAAGATATTGATTAGTATATTTTAGTAATGCCAAGGTAATATATATTTTTCAATATTATCATGCATATATTTTTTATTTCTTGAAATTAAATAAAATTGCTATCAATAATGGTAAATAAGCAGTACATAGTTTTATTAAGATGTATTACATTTAATATCATGTAAATAAGCAGTATCTAAGTCTTTGGGTGCCAAGATAAAGCCATTGAAAATATCAATTAGTTCGTACATGCCAAATTTATTTGAGAGAATTTATAACTTAAATAATTGAAAGCTTGAAACTTTGTTGTAGTAGTAGGTAAATGACCTCCTAAATTTTTCTCTAACATCTTTTGATCATTAATAAATGCATATATTTAGTTTCTAATTCTCTATTTTTGCTTCCATTTTAATTTGATCACATGGACAGTTAGAGACTAATTTTGAAGGTTTATTTTTTTAAAAAAATAGGCATTTAAAGGGTTCAAGGGAGTAGAGATCAATTTTTGTAACATCATGTACATAATCTGTATCATTACGATCAACACAACACAACATCTGAGAAAAGAATACAGACTATGATGGCAATTGTTGCCTTTGTTTGAACAAAACATAAAAAAAAACCATAAATATCATAAGCATGATTATATTATAACTAAAGCAACATGACCTACTATAATACTTAAGTTCTTTGAAAGTTCTCAAACTTAGTTCCGTTACCTTCGAGCAGTCCCATAAACTATGACCACTTTTACCGTAGCATAAAAAAAATAAAAATTGACATCATTTTTACTGAGGGCGTCCAATCTCCTAGTGAAAGCAGGCCATTACTTTCGGAATTCTTGAATCCGCAAGAGGTTATGTATAAATATATTCATATGAACAAAGTCTCCTTTTCTTTATTTTCTTAATATATATTGTCCAATCTTTTTATTATTGTTTAGTTTCTAAAGAATTTTAAAAGTAATTTCTAAAATTTAAAATTCCCTTCCAATTCACAACTTCATTCCTTAAAAAAATTTAGGAAACATGCTCCAATAAAATCTACATTCCTAAAGTAAATGCTCAATAGTAGTATTACATAAATAGCCATAACAATGATAAGGAAAGGCATTTAATTTTGGTGACATAATATTGCCAGTAATCTATTTTGTAAAGGGTACTATGGGAAAGAAAATGTAACAACTCACAAAACTCTCACTTTTAATATATATAAATAAATATAAAATAAGATAAGATAAGTAAGGAAGAGCTTAGCTAGTTTGAGAGCTAGACGAGCTCTCAAGCTAAACAGTGTGTAGCAGGTAAATAGTGTGACCACCCATAAAGCTGGACAAAATTGGTTTTTACAGGAAGTACTTCCAGCAAGCAAATCAAGTCAACCAAAACTTTAAGCAAAAATTAATAATGGGATGTTTTCCGCCACGAGGAGGCTTAAGACAGCCATCGGTGACCCAACAGTAATGCAATGCCTAAGACATCATTTCTTTCTTTATACCCTTAAAGTCGTCATTGCTTACTGATTGGTTTCATTTTTATTTATTTATTTATTTTTTATACCTTAAAGTCGTCATTATTTGTCTAATTTCCTATTTACATATCATAACATTTTTCCAAGATAGCAGCCTGGAATACCAAGAATTGTCATAAACGTCAAAGCAAGCATCATAAACTAGATGATATATAACTTTTCTTTTCTTTTCTTTTTTTAATTTGTTTGGGAATTGAACTGTATAACAGCCGATCAGAAATTGCCACGAAATTCCATTGGTTGGGTTGTGACAACATTCATCATTTAAGGCTAATGACGATGAAAGCGATGACAGATTAAGGTATCTTTTGAATTAATTAACCAACAATTCATAATTGGATTTCTTTTCTTTCTGTTCGGACACCAATATTGACTTTTCTTTACAGCCTTCTTATCAAATTCTATCTTTAGACTTGGTAACTACTGCGAGAAGCCAATAAATACCCACTACGCCTCACTCCAAAAAACAAGAACAGAACCACTGAAATTAAACATATCCAATTTGAATTTGAAAATTGAAAATGAGCGAAGATAACAGCTCTGTGGTGGTGGTTGACTTCTGGGGCAATGGTTTTGGCATGAGGGTGAGGACAGCTTTGGAAGAAAAAGGGATTAAATATGAATACAAAGAAGAAGATCTTACAAACCCTCAAAGAAGCCAGCTGGTTTTGGACATGAACCCAGTGAGAAAATCAGTGCCTATTTTGATTCATCAAGGACGCCCAGTCTGTGATTCTACAGCTATACTTGAATATATTGAGGAGACATGGAAGGATGGTTTTCCTTCGTTGCTTCCACAGGATCCTTATGATAGAGCCATTGCAAGATTCTGGGCTCATTTCATTGACAATAAGGTTAGACTGGTTTCTTTTTATGGTGCATTTTTTCTTTTTCTTTTTTTTTTTTAAACAAAGACATCAAATAAGGATTTGTTTGGACAATTTTTTTTGGATACATTTAGTTCATGGTATAACACTAGATTGGATTACTAATCATATATCATCCAATTTCTTATGCATAATATACTGCATGTTTCTAATAACCTCCTTATATTCTCAATCATCTTTAAATTCATATACATCACATTTCAAAAAACATTATAATATTATTCTTTAAAAAAATACAAACGAAACTAGAACGATTCAAAAGTACTGGCTCCGTTTGGATAGTGTTATTTGGAATGTTTTTTTAGAATTATTTGGAAAAATTATTTGGATTGTTTTTTGTTGACTTTTTTAGAAAGTTGAAAAAGTGTTTGCATGTGAAATTTTTTTGATGTGACATAATAGTAGTTTGAAAAAAGCGAACGTCCGCTTAAAGAAGCGGAAGTTCGCTTTTCTTCGTTGTCCGCTTAAAGAGGCAGACGTCCGCTAAGACATTTCTATGTCTTAGCGAACGTTTACTTAAAAAAGCGAACACCACTTCGTCGTCCGCTTCATTATCCGCTTAAAGAAGTGGACGTCCGCTAAAACATTTCTGTGTCTTAGCGGATGTTCGCTTAAAGAAGCTGGCATCCACTTCGTCATCCGTTTAAAGAAGTGGACGTCCGCTAAGACATTTCTGTGTCTTAGCAGACGTTCACTTAAAGAAGCGGACATCCGCTTCGTCGTCCACTTCGTCGTCCGACCTCAAAACCTACCGAAAATGGATCTCATTTGTCACTTGCAATTTTTTCAGTTTTTCTAAACAAATTTTGAACATAAACATATTTGCTTTTGTGAATAATTGTGTAAAAAGTCTTTAAGGTTCATTTGAAATTTAGAATAAAAATTTGGTGGGAAAATTTGGTGAAAAATTTTGACCAAAAAATTTTTTACTTTTTGACTAAATAATTTTCATCAATCCAAACGGATTGGAAAAAAATTTTCCAAAAAATGGCTCAAATAATGTAACCAAACGGAGCCACTAGTTTTTGGTCAAAAGTAAAAAAAATACCATAACATTTTCTTGCTTATTTTGTAGGTCTTTAGCACACAAACTATGTTCTTGAAGAGCAAAGGTGATCAAGCCAAAGAAGAAAGCAAGAAGGAACTTATTGGAGAATTGAAGCAACTAGAAGCAGTCTTCGGAGACCAACAGTACTTTGGAGGGGCAAAGTTTGGATACTTGGATGTTGTCCTCATTCCCTTCTCAAGCATGTTTTATGGATACGAGATTCATGGCAACTTCAAGCTGGAGGAAGAGTGCCCGAAACTATCAGCTTGGGTCAAACGATGTCTAGAAAGGAAAAGTGTTTCATCAAACTCTTCCTGATTCTTTGAAGATGTTTGAAATACACAAATTATACTATGGGATCGAGTAGATTGAAATCTCTAATATAAAGGTTTATCAGAGTTGAAATGAAGCTGGATGCTGCTGCTACTTATTGCTGCCAAGTTGCTCAAATGCTTTCTGTTTTTGATTTTTTTTTTCTTCTTTTTGGTTGTACAATGGCGATTTGAGTTAATAAGTAATATATAATCTGGTACTGTATCTTCTTATTTTTATATTACTTTTGTTCATGTAATGACGTTTGTTAAGAGAAAAAATCCATGTCGATTATTATATGGTCCTAAATTAATTAGTTTCTGCTCATTATATATTGCTAATTGATTTTGAGTTGAATATTTAAATTTTCTACATGTCATCAAAGTTAGCTTTGAGTGTTTTTGAGTGTTGACTCTAGCCAAGGCCTTACAATTGCCAATTTTCACAATTTTTCGGTCCAAATTTAAAGGCAAAAATAGAGGGATAAGATTGAATCAACAAAATCAAATTTAAAAAAAAAATAACGTCATTTTGAGTGAAAAATAATTACATCACACCTTAATAGAATTACGCCATTATTCAGTATAATTACATCATAATTTGTATAGCTTTACAAGGTTTAAATTACAAAAAACGGAAATAGAATAAATTGTGAGCCCCGAACTGTTGACTCGTAGGTACATGACTCAGGCCTTCTGAATTGAGCTCTTCCTTTCCTTAATATCATATTGAACCTTGCAACCTTTCTATACAAGTTTTTGAACTACGCACGCTCAATTACAAAATCAGTTTTCACTTTTCTGATACGTCTCACCCACGAAATGTATTACGGTGATGGAATTAAGCGATTTAGACAAAAATAATAATTTTTTTTTAAAATTATAGATTAACAAGGAATTTTACCATTTTCTTAAATAATTCATGCCTCATCACTTAATTATGTATCATTATAGCATTTTCCTTCACATATTATCATAGAACTATTACAAAATTTTGTGAAAGATGTGATGGTAGTATATCTTTTTTATTTTTCCTTTTCTAGATTTATAGGTATTTTCTTCTCTGTTTCTAGCGATCCTTGACAAATTAAAACTAATTTTGTGATTAGTAAGGATAGGCAAAAAATATCAAAAAATTAAAAAACTGCAAAAACCAATCTATTCTGAATAGAAAATTGAGGATAATTGAATTGAGTTCTAAAAGCATTAGATTAATTGAACCTCATTTACAAAAGCAATTTCAATATTAGTTCTAAGGATCAATTTTAAAAAAAAAAAAAAACTGCAGCTAACTAAAACCGGTTCATACATATGTCATATAGGATAATATTCATAAGTATTATAGAGGACTCGAGGGCTGCTAAGTCATTTCATTCTCAAGTCTAAAATAACTCAAAAACTAGATATGGTACTTGATTTTTCTTTTCATTTAATTTTTTAAGTTGTATATTATTCTTTATTTTTGTGCTCTAATTATCATAATTTCTTGTTACTAACTAAAGAATTATTTTTATATAACTTAAATGTGAAGTATGGAATATAACACAAGTACTTTTATTTGTATTGTAAAGAATTTTGATTTTTAACTTTGTTTTACTTATAAAAAGGTGGATGCAAGAGATACATGTGCAATTTTGTTATTTGTTTTCAAGTGATGGACCCAAATCAAATAGATAAAGAAAATTCACAGGAATTTAGATAAGAAACTCAAAGAAATTTGAGGGAGAAAATTGTTTATTGAACAAACATTCAAAGAGGCTGCAAAAGTCTTAAGAAAAACAATGGCGCAAGAAAGGCTACAAAAATAAAGAAGACGGCACAAGGAAAGCTGCTGACATCCAAAAAAACAAAACCTAACGTAGTGCTACTTAGCATGGGAAATAATCACATGCACACCATAACAGATAGACCCACATAGACTAACCAATTAAATTAGGACACATGGCACTAACTAAATAAAATACCAAAACCTATGAGGTTTGGTTTAATTAATTTCCTACATAGCTTTCCTTAAACCAAGCTCTTCAAACATGAACATGCCCAACATCTTCTTCAACCTCAAGAATGTGTCTGTCTTCAAAGCTTTAGTGAAAATGACCGCTACTTGCTTCTCAGTTCTGCAGTAGTTAATCTCAATATCCTTATTACGAACCAACTCACGTATGAAGTAATACTTGATATCAATGTGCTTACTACGCCCATGAAGAATTAGATTCTTGGACAATTCAATCGCTGATTTATTATCACAAAAAATTTTCGTAGGACCATCTTACTTGTGTTGTATAACACCAAGCATCCTCCTTAACCACAATGCCTCAGTAGCACTGTTAGTTGCAGCAATATAACCTACCTCTACAGTAGACAAATCTATCACTTGTTGCTTCTTAGAACTCCAAGAAAATTTTCTAAGCTAGTAAAAAATGCATAGCCTAAAGTACTCTTTCTTTCAACTATATCATCTGCCTAATCACTGTCTGTATCCATAAAAAGTAGAACAGGATCACTACACAAATAAAAAATACGATCTCCCTGAGTACCTCTGATGTACCTCGAGATCCTCTTTGCAGCTTACAAGTGTGATTGATGTAGATTCTCTATAAACCTGCTAATCAAACCAACACTAAAATTGATATCTGACCTTGTAGAAGTCAAATATCTCAAGCTCCCAACCAAACTCTTGAAGTAGATAGGATCTACATATCCACCAGTACCCTCCTTAGTTAACTTTAATTTTTCTTCAGCAAGTGCCAAAATTGGCTTAGCCCCATCCATCTTGAATTTCTTCAATATAACACCTGCATATTTCCTTTGAGAAATAAAAATACCATGATCAAATTGAAAAATCTCAATACCAAGGAAATAACACATCAGACCCATATCTGTCATCTCAAACTGCTTGATCATGACCTCCCTAAATTCAACAATCATCTTAAGATTATTGCCTGTAAAAATCAAATCATCTACATATAGGCACACAATCAATACATCATCACGATAAAAAGATTTAACAGACAAAGTATGCGCATATGGGCACATCAAAAATTTACGAGAAATAACATAAGAATCAATCTGTGTATACCAAGCCCTTAAGGCTTGTTTCAAACTATACAAAGCCCTCTTCAACTTATACACCTTATCTTCTTGACCTCTTCTGATATAACCTGTAGGCTATTCAACATAAACCTTCTATTCAAGCACTCCATTCAAAAAGACAGACTTAACATCCTTTTGATAAATTTTTTGTTTATTTTGGGTAACAATTGAAATTATCAAATGAATAGTGTCAAGTCTAACAACAAGTGCAAATATCTCAAAATAATCGATCCATGGCTTCTACTTGTATCTCTTTGCAACTAACCTTACTTTGAATCTCTCCACTTCTTCATTGGGCTTATACTTCCTTTTGAAGACCCACTTTACTCCAATGGCCTTTTTATCAACTGAAAGAGTAGTAAGCTCCCATGTATCATTTTTATCAATGGCATGAATTTTTTCATCTATTGCTTTCACCCAGCGATTATCACGGGCTGCCTCTTCATAAACAACAGAGTCACAATCTGTAAACAAAGCAAAGTCTACAATTTCTTCATCAAAAGTAACATTATTAGGAGTAACAATATAGTCCTGCAGACGAGCAAGCAACTGTCTGTGGCGATGTGGACGACGTATTAACTCAGTTTGTGATCCCTATGTATAGGTACTTGCTGAAAATTAATATCTTCATTCTCCATGTCAAAATTTAAAGTCAAATATGTATCCTTGGGATTCTCCTTACTCCAGTTTTAAACACCTCTCTTATTAAAAGTCACATCCCTACTAACAATTATTTCTAATAGAATTAAATAATTTGTAAGCTCGGAATACTTCATAGTAGCCAATAAACACGAATTTTTTTCCTTTATCATCAAGTTTCTTCCTCAACTGATTAGGAACATGTGAACAGCAATACACCCAAATACTTTGAGATGACTAACAAACGGCCTCCTGCCACTCCAAGCTTCTTCAGGAGTACTATCAGTAAGGCTTCTCATAGGGCACATGTTTAATAGATAAATAGCACAAACAACTGCTTCTGTCCAAAAGAATTTTGGCATATTTTTCAACTTCAACATACACCTTACCATATTCATAATTGTTCTATTTTTTCTCTCTGCCATCATATTTTGTTGTGGAGTGTATTTGACTGTCAATTGATGGTAAATCTCATTTTTTTCAAGAAAAGCATCACAGGCAATATATTCTTGACCCCTATCTATTCTCAAAATTTTTATTTGAAAGTCACTTTGCTTATCAACAAAAATTTTAAATTTTTTAAAAGTGTCACAGGCATCAGATATTTCGTTCAAGAAATTAACCCAAGCTTTTCTACTGAAATCATCAATAAACGTAATAAAATACCTACAACCATCATTAGAAAGAACCTCCACAGTACACAAGTCTGAATAGATGATCTCCAATGGTCTTCTTGCTCTCCATGATTTACCTATCTGAAAAGCTTTTATGTACTTCTTGCCCAAAACACACATATCACAAATTCTGCCAGGACAACTGATACTAAGTAACTCACGAACCATCATTTTGCTAGTCAAAATTTTCAAACTGTCAAAATTTAAATGACCAAATTGCATATGCCATAACCAATTATCACCATCAATAATAGTATTCAAATAAGAAAATTCTCCACTATTCAAATTCAATGAAAATAAAGGGTTTGGAGTTATTATCACCTTTGCAATCACACTAACTTTTTCATCAAAAATCATACAAATACTTTGTTTGACACGAATGTCATAATTTTTCTCTGACAACTGCTCCATACTTAACAAATTATGATTCAACCCAGACACATAAAACACATCAGAAATAAAATTTGTTGATCCATTTTTCAGCCTAATGGAAATTTTTTCCTTACCAAACACTGGTAGAATAGTGTTATTTTTAAATTTAACTTCACTTTTTATATATTCATCAAGCTCAGAAAATAATTCTTTCTTTCCACATATATGGTTACTACATCCAGTGTCCAAAACTATTTATTTTTATCAACAACCCCATCATTATTGCAAGCCAACAATAAAGTTTCTAAATTTTGATTATTATTCTGAGCCTGATTTTCAATAACATTAGCCTGAAAATTACGGTTAGATCTACATTCAAATCTTCTATGCTCAAATTTTTCACAATTATAGGACTAAATCCTTTGTCCATCATTATTTTGGTTAAAATTATATTTGTTGTCATAATTATAACCATCACCTCTACCTCTACTAGAGTCATCTTTAAAATTAAAATTGTTACCTCTACCACCACGTTGAGAATACCATCTGCGTCTACCTCTGTTATTAGCCTGGCCTCTACCTCTGTTGTTTTAGCCATGACCGTTGTTGCTGTTGTCTTAATTTCTCTGTTGAAAATTTTCTTGCTCTTTGGGTTCATCATTTGCCTTCAATTTTAACTGTGTCTGCAGGGGCTTATTCACAATATTCGAGGTGTGCTCCATCTTCCCATTAATTCTCTGTTCATGTAGAATTAATGAGCCTTGCAATTCTTCAATTTTTAATTCTGACAAATCTTTGATTTCTTGAATTACTGTCACCACATGATCAAACTTTATGGGTAAAATGTTAAGAACTTTCTCAACAAATACCCTATCAGAAAGTTAATATTATTGAGTGCCATTTCGTTATTGATTACTGACAAACGGAAAAAATATGATTCAATTTATTCAAATTTTTTTATCGTTGCAAGTTCAAACTTCCTCTTTAACATCATTAAATTACTTTGTTGAACCCGATCTACGCCTTTGAATGTTTTCTCTAAAATATCTCAAGCCTCCTTTGTCGTATCTGCAATAGCAATTTTTGTAAAAATTGATATATCAATTCCCTGATAAATTTGTGACAACGTCATGTTATCCCTCTTTGTTTCCTGTGCATCAGCGTTTTCACCAATCCCTTCTTCTGCATATTGATTTAACCCATACGCCTTTAGATGGGTTAACATCTATTTCCTTCAAAAAATTATACTCCTCCCTATTCTTCAATTTTGGAATCGAACAAGTAATATTTGTGGGCGCCATGGCTTTGATACTACTCTGATTAATCCAAATCAAATAGATAAAGAAAATTCACAGAAATTTAGACAAGAAACTCAAAGAAAATTGAGGGAGAAAATTTCTTATTAAACAAACGTTCAAAGAGGTTGCAAAAGTCTTAACAAAAACAATGGCGCAAGAAAAGCTACAAAAATAAAGAAGACGGCACAAGGAAAGCTGCTGACATCCACAAAACAAAACCTAAAGGGAAATAATCACATGCACACCACAACACATAGACCCACATAGACTAACCAATTAAATTAAGACACATGGCACTAACTAAATAAAATAACCAAAACCTATTAGGCTTGGTTTAATTAATTTCCTACATCAAGTAATAAAATTGCTTAAGTATTTTTTTTTTTGAATTTGAACAAGTATTCATATTGTAATAATTTTTTATTTATTTTGTCAATCTACTTAAACAAATATTTTATTTATTTATTTAGAACAAATAATTTGCTAATGAAAGTTAGATATAGTTAGTAAATTAGGCAAACCAATGCAATCAGTTTTGATTAAAATATTAAGTATATGAGCCAGTAAACCAATTTACACCCATATTAGTAATTAAGAGAAGAGATAAATTTGTTATGGAAAAACAATTTAAACAGCTAATAATGTCAACTCTTTCTTTTTATATGAAGGAAAATATCATAAATATCCCGGTTGTGGTTGTGGGTAGAGTGTCAGTAATTCGACCAACTATTTTGTTCTTAGCTCCGTAACATAAGAAAAATTTAACTCAGGACAGATCTTTGATCTAGTTATGTGTTTGGTCTCTTCTTGTATGCTCGTGAAGAAAAAATTTCACTCACTTGTTCAGAACTTGATCTGATCCTATATGTTGTTTCTTTTTCTATACTCATCAGGGAGGGCAAAGGAGTAATGAAGACATATGCAAGTAGGGGTGGAAAAAAAAAAACCCCGCCAACCCGATCCAAAAATAGGATACCCAAACTATCTTTTTCTCAGCAGGGCATGTGAGTATCAGGTACCTGCAAAATTCAGGTCGGATGCGAATCATAAAAAACAAAGTCACATGTGCCCAACTCGAAGGGTATATTGTAATTTTATTAAAATTAATATAAACGACCTTCTAGATTTGGTGTTTAGATTTCAACTTGTGTATGTTGTTAAGTTGTGAGTATCATGACATTCTCAATTAAAATTTTGTTATTATTTTAATTCTTACTTGATAAACATTCAGAATTATATCAATTTGAAGTGTCCAACTAATTTGCAAGTTACCTATCACTTTGCTTGTACTTAACATTGAGATCATTTTCAAACTTTGTTATGTTAACATTTGTATTTTGTTAATCAGCACATATTTCTCCCGATACCATGCTAGGTCCCTAGTGTTAGAAGTCAGCTACCTCTATGCCAAAAAGTCAGTAGTGAATGGTTAGGTGATCCTGGCTGCGTTTGGATGGGTGTTTTTTGGGGTGTTTTTTAGGAAATTTTACTGTAGATGTTTTTTAAGAACAATTAGCGTTTGGACAATATTGTTTTTTAGAAACAATTAGGACTTTTTGTCCAAAATACAAATTTGATTCCCAAATTTGTACACACACACACATGCACACATACATACATACATGCATACGCGCGCGCACACATACATACACAAATACGTGGCATACGTACATACCTATACACAAATATAAAATCTATGTATTTACATTATATATATAATATAATATATACATACATACATACCTATACGTATATATTATAGAAGTAAATATATATAACATATTATATAATATTATACGTACATACATACGTTTGTACGTGCATGCATACATACGTACATACACACATATATACAATATAATACATATAAATATATAATATATATAGATAATATATATACATTCACGTATTTATATATATTATATTATATATATTATACGTACATACATACGTATGTACATGCATGCATACATATATACAAACATACATGTATGTAATATAATAGATATATAAATATGCGCATGTGTATATATATACAATATATTATATAATAATACACATAATATATATAATATAATATATATAATATAGATAATAAATACATTATACGTACATAAATGCGTATGTTTATGCATGCATACATACGTACATACAAATATTTATATATAAATAAATATAATACATAATATATATTTATATATAATATATTTATATATATTATATGTACATACATACGTATGTACATGCATGCATACATACATACGTACATGTAATATATATAATATTATATACAAAATATAGATACTAAATATATTATATGTACATAAATACGTATGTACATGCATATATACATACGTACATACATATATTATATATTATATAATATATATTATATAATATAATATACATATATTATATATACATACGTATATACATATATTTATATATAAATATATATAATATATAATATATATTTGTATATACTATATTTATATATATTATATGTATATAATATATATAATATAATATAATATAATATATATACATAGGTATATTTATATGTATTATATTATATATATTATACATAGATACGTATGTACATGCATGCATACATATATACAAACATACGTGTATATAATATAATATATATAAATATACGTTTGTATATATATTATCTATACATATATTACAATACACATAATATATATAATATAATATACATAAATATATACATATATATAATATAGATAATAAATATATTACACGTACATAAATGCATATGTACATGGATGCATACATACGTACATACATATATTTATATATAAATATATAAATATATATAATATATAATATATATTTATATATAATATATTTATATATATTATATGTACATACACACGTGTGTACATGCATGCATGCATACATACGTACATATAATATATATATATATATAATATTATATATATAATATAGATAATAAATATATTATACGTCCATAAATGCGTATGTACATGCATGCATACATACGTACATACATATATTTATATATAAATATATATTTATATATAATATAATTATATATATTATATGTACATACATACGTATGTACATGCATGCATACATATATACGTACATATAATATATATATAATATTATATATAGGTATTATCTATATATATTATATATTATATATATTATAATACCTATAATATATAATAAATATATTATATATACATACATGCGTATGTACATGCATGCATGCATACGTACATACATATATTTATATATAAATGTATATAATATATAATATATATTTATATATGTTATATGAATATAATATATATATAATATAATATAATATATATATATACATTGGTATAGTTATATGTATTATATTATATATATTATACGTACATACGTACGTATGTACATGCATGCATCCATATATACAAATATATGTTTATATAATATAATATATATAAATATACATATGTATATATATTATCTATATAATATAATATAATATATATAATGTATAGACTTACTTACAAAAGGTTATGATATGAAAATAGGGTCTGAAAATATTAATATAACTTATCGACATGATATCCAAGCAAGTTATAAAGGAAATGAAATTTATGAATGGAATATAGATGGAATGTCTAATTATTTAATTCAAACTACTTTACAAAAAATGATTATGTATTCACAAATTCTTAAACATGAAGGTACTACAAATAAAAATGCTGCAAATATAATTGTTAATGGCTTTACTGGTCAATTAAAAGGATGGTGGGAAATATATCTCACTGAACAACAGAGACAAGAAATATTAAATGCAAAAAAGATTATAGAAAATCCTGTAAAAAATGAACCAGGAACTTCAAATCAACAACAATCTCAACTAACAGAATATGAAGATGCCGTTTTTACCTTAGTATGTACAATTGTTAAACACTTTATTGGATATAATTCAAATGCTTATCAAAATTATGATACTGAATTATTAATGAATCTTAAATGTCCAACTCTATCTCATTTTAGATGGTACAAAGATACTTTCTTATCAAAAGTATTAATGAGACATGATTCCCAATCAAATTTCTGGAAAGATAAATTTATTTCTGGATTACCAAAATTATTTAGTGAAAAGGTTAGAACAAATTTAAAATCTTTGTTTGATGAAGTAAATATAAATTTTCATAATTTAACTTATGGAGAAATAATTTCTGTTTGTACAGAAGAAGGATTAAAAATATGTAATGATTTAAAATTAAAAGCACAAATAGAAAAACATAGATAAAAATATGAATTAGGAGATTTTTGTGAACAATTTGCTTATCAAATACCTAATAAGTATAATAAAAGAAAAAAGGCAAGAAAATTACAACAGAAAAAACAGAAATATAAAAGAAATTTTAACCATAAAGATTATAAAAAGAAAAAAGAAAATAAAAGAACAGATCAAGAAGTAAAAAATTGGATTAGAAAAAATATTACTTGCTCAAAATGTGGTAAAAAGGGACATTATGCTAATAAATGTAGAAGTAAAATAAATTAATTAATAGAACAAATAAATAAATTAGATATAGAGAATAAAATAAAAACTGAAATTTTTAATCAAATAAATTATTCTGAAAATTCCAGTAACAATAGTAGCATTAGTAATAGTTCATCAAATAGCGACAATGAATGTGAAAATTGTTCAGAACAAATCCAATATTATAAAGCTATAATAGAATCAAATGGTTTAGAAATAAATATATTAACACAAAATAATAAAATAATATTAGATCTTATAGATGAATTACCAAATCCTGAATCAAAAAGAAAATACTTAGAAAATTATTTAGAAATTGTTCAAAATGAAACTACTTCCTCAAAACCCCAAGAAAATGAAAATATTAATCCAAAATTAAAAAGACACATAGATCTTAATAATTCTTTTTCTCTTACAGATGTATTTAACCATATTCAAAAAGAAAAACCCAATTTAAGTCTAAATACTCTTAAATCAGAAATTAAGGAATTAAAGCAGGAAGTAAAATTCTTAAAAGAAAAAATAAATCACATAGAAGAAACTAATTTATTAAAAGAATTACAAAAAGAATTATTATCAGAACAATTTAATGAAAAAGATCAACAATTGATAGAAAATAATCCTGAAAATCTATTAAGTTCTATGTATATTTCTCAAAAATATTATATTCAAGTTACCCTTGTTATAAATAAAGAATTTAAAATATATATAATATAGATAATAAATATGTTACACGTACATAAATGCATATGTACATGGATGCATACATACGTACATACATATATTTATATATAAATATATATAATATATAATATATATTTATATATAATATATTTATATATATTATATGTACATACACACGTGTGTACATGCATGCATGCATACATACGTACATATAATATATATATATATATAATATTATATATATAATATAGATAATAAATATATTATACGTCCATAAATGCGTATGTACATGCATGCATACATACGTACATACATATATTTATATATAAATATATATTTATATATAATATAATTATATATATTATATGTACATACATACGTATGTACATGCATGCATACATATATACGTACATATAATATATATATATAATATTATATATAGGTATTATCTATATATATTATATATTATATATATTATAATACCTATAATATATAATAAATATATTATATATACATACATGCGTAATTTTTAAAATAAATATATTATATATAAAATATATTTATTATATATAAAATATATATTATATATTATATATATAATATATTATATATATTTTATAATATACACATTATAAAATATTTTAATAAATAAATTAGATATAGAGAATAAAATAAAAACTGAAATTTTTAATCAAATAAATTATTCTGAAAGTTCCAGTAACAATAGTAGCACTAGTAATAGTTCATCAAATAGCGACAATGAATGTGAAAATTGTTCAAAACAAATCCAATATTATAAATCTATAATAGAATCAAATGGTTTAGAAATAAATGTATTAACACAAAATAATAAAATAATATTAGATCTTATAGATGAATTACCAAATCCTGAATCAAAAAGAAAATACTTAGAAAATTACGTAGAAATTGTTCAAAATGAAGCTAGTTCTTCAAAACCCCAAGAAAATGAAAATATTAATCCAAAATTAAAAAGACACATAGATCTTAATAATTCTTTTTCTCTTACAGATGTTTTTAACCATATTCAAAAAGAAAAACCCAATTTAAGTTTAAATACTCTTAAATCAGAAATTAAGGAATTAAAGCAGGAAGTAAAATTCTTAAAAGAAAAAATAAATCACATAGAAGAAACTAATTTATTAAAAGAATTACAAAAAGAATTATTATTAGAACTTTTTTACATTTTCAATATTAGTGATTTTAGAAGTGTCTACAAAAGGATAAGCTTCAGTAGATTCTAATTTAATTTTTTGTTGGGGAGGATGAATGGATTTTAGAGTATGGTTATCAGTTATTTTCCAAGTTTGATAAACATTTTCTAAAACATTAATATCATTTGTTTCATGAAAACCTTTTTTATTTTTTAAATAAAACCATATAACAAAAGAAATAACAATTTTTGTATTTTTTATGAAGTTATAATAATTATCAGCAAATAATTTTCTTTGTACTGGTGTATATTTATTAAAAAACCAATTTCTAAAACTGGAATATTTTTCTTGTAAAAAGTCTTTTTGACATATGGGTTTTATTTTATTTATATCAAATTCATCCTTTTCTATAGTATTAAGATGAAATTCCATATCAGATGGATTAACATAAGGTTCACTTATATTTGGAGAAATTTTCCCTGATTGTTCATACACAGCATGAGGAATATTTGAAGATGATTCTTCTAAGCCTTTGAATTTTAAAGGACTTTGAAATCTTTCAGACATTGATTGTAAATTATGTTCTTCTTCAGATAAATTTGAATTAGTATAGATTGAAGATGTAGATTTTCTATTATTGAAAGTAATTTCAACATCTCCGCTTGGAGATTGGACGATATGTGAAATATTAGAAATATTTCTTATTTGTGGAGTAGGATTTGTAATGTTTTTTAAATTCTATTTTTCTGGCAAAGTTACCTGATTCCATTGAGTAAATCTAGGACCTCTTATGTTAGCTCTTTTTTGATTTCCTTCTAACAGTTCAGTTTTCCTAACACCTTTAAGATCAGATCTTTTAGCTCCTGGGCTTAAAGTGTTCATTATTTTAAAATAAAATCGATAAGTTATATTAATATTTTCAGACCCTATTTTCATATCATAACCTTTTGTCATAATATTTAGGGTTAGAACATCTCTTATGTTAGCTCTTTTTTATTTCCTTCTAAAGAAGTAAAAAATTGGATTAGAAAAAATATTACTTGCTCAAAATGTGGAAAAAAGGGAATGAAAAAGAATTCTTAAAAGAATTAAATTTTAAAAATATAAAATTTACCAATTTTATATTTGTACATGCATGCATACATATATACAAACATACGTGTATATAATATAATATATATAAATATACGTTTGTATATATATTATCTATACATATATTACAATACACATAATATATATAATATAATACACATAAATATATACATATATATAATATAGATAATAAATATATTACACGTACATAAATGCATATGTACATGGATGCATACATACGTACATACATATATTTATATATAAATATATATAATATATAATATATATTTATATATAATATATTTATATATATTATATGTACATACACACGTGTGTACATGCATGCATGCATACATACGTACATATAATATATATATATAATATTATATATATAATATAGATAATAAATATATTATACGTCCATAAATGCGTATGTACATGCATGCATACATACGTACATACATATATTTATATATAAATATATATTTATATATAATATAATTATATATATTATATGTACATACATACGTATGTACATGCATGCATACATATATACGTACATATAATATATATAATATTATATATAGGTATTATCTATATATATTATATATTATATATATTATAATACCTATAATATATAATAAATATATTATATATACATACATGCGTATGGACATGCATGCATACATACGTACATACATATATTTATATATAAATGTATATAATATATAATATATATTTATATATGTTATATGAATATAATATATATATATATACATTGGTATAGTTATATGTATTATATTATATATATTATACGTACATACGTACGTATGTACATGCATGCATCCATATATACAAATATATGTTTATATAATATAATATATATAAATATACATATGTATATATATTATCTATATATATATATTATAATACACATAATATATATAATATAATATATATAAATATATATAATATAGATAATAAATATATTATACATACATAAATGCATTTGTACATGCATGCATACATATTTACATACATATATCTATATATAAATATATATAATATATAATATATATTTGTATATAATATATTTATATATATTATATGTACATACACATGTGTGTACAATTTACTCCAGGATAAGATAAACACAAGATAAATTAAATCAAATAAATAAATTTGCGGAAATATAATAAAGATGACTTACAAGTATTTTAAAGAAGACTTTCAATTTATTGATGAGAACTGGAAATTTACAAGGGAAGAAAGAGAGGATAAGAGAATTTTTCCTATCTTGAAGTTCCTGAAGTCCTCCCGAAATAAGGCTAGCAACTTCTCTTTATAATACAATTTGCTAACTAATGTACAAATTTCATTGTCTAAGCAATGACATCATTTGGATTTCCTATTTTTGGATTTCTTCTTTTGCTTTTTCTGAGATTTGACAGGAGCATTTGATGAGGCTGCCGACTCTTCACTATTTTCTGAATTTGAAGGCTGCTTTTTTGACTCCTTTTTCTTGGCTTTCTCAGATATTTGTCCTTTGGCAATTGTCTTCATCATTTCCAAGAGTGCTTTGGAATCTAATGATTCAAAAAGATTTTGCAAGGGGATTTCATCTGGATCATGATTTTCAAATTCGGATTCAGAAGAAAGTTCAATGGGTATTTCTGGAACTTTCAAATCTGACTCAGATATTTATCCTGCTTTTCTTTTCTTTTCTTTTTCTTTTGATTTTTCTACATCAGTATTTTCTGGAGTAGAAAGTATTTCTTCAAATGTCCTGCAAATAAATTCATCAATTCAGTTTTGACTTGATCATTATTTTTCTGTCCTTGAGAATTTATTCTGCTTTCCATTTGTCTGAATAAAACTTCCATTTTTGAAGGAGAAGTAATTTCTGAGGTAGAATGGTCCTTCATTCTGAGCAATTTGATATTTTGATATTTTGCTCAATACTGGCTAATAGTCAACTTCCATTTTCTTCCACCACCTGCAATTTGATTTCTCTTTGGAGAGTTGGAAGTCCATCACCAGTCATTGCCGTAACATAATTCCATGCTAAGCACCAGGGATTTGAAATCTAGCTAAAAAGTGTAACATGGATCTGTTTTGGATTTTGGTTCTTCAAAATATTTTGAATTTTGATTTTGGAAAATTTGATATAAGTTTAAAAGTGGTTCAGGAAGAATTTCTAGACATGGTCCAAAATTTAAGAACCAATTATAAACCAAGATGGTAATGAATTTTGAAGAATGGTAGATGATATTCTAATCCACCAAGTATGTTTGTAATTGGGAATTTTGGTAGAAGAATATATGACTCCATGCTTCCATGTAAGTCTTGATAAGTAAATTGATAATTATAATTATTGTATTTGGAAGATGAAATCAATATGTGATTTGGTTTTGAGTATACCATAGTTTGAATAGAGGGAACATGATGAATATAAAGTTGTGAATAGGCTATTTCATTATCCTCCATGGTCGGATACCATTTTGGATTTTTGTTGGATTTGTGTCTGTCATGAAGATCAACTATTTTTTGATTGTTTATGACAAAGGAATCAAGAAAATTTGCATATGTGTGACGATTTTTGAAAGGAAGTGGTCCTCTCATAGGAAATTGAGAAAGAGAAGGATGATTAAAATATTTTCTTTGAAGAGTTAGACAATCAGAATGTAAATCTTCAAAGGATATAAATAAGGAGACTAATTTTACTCCTGTCTCAATATAAGGATCATTTTGTTCTTCTTGTAAGAAGATATGATTTTGCTAGAGGGTATTTTCCCTAAATTAACCATCGAAGAAGAAGATGGTAATGGTGGAAATTGAAAATTTGATAGGTGAGGGGCTCCATAGAAGACAGAGCCTCTACCTCTTCCTCTTCCTCCTTGAGAAGGAGGTCTGCTCATTTCCTGCATTTAAAATATTAATTTAATAAAATTTTTATAAGCTTGATTTTTCACAGCTTCTTCAAAAGGAACATTTTCATAATCTACTCTCTTGGATTCTTCAAGAGATCTAATAGATTCAAAATAAACTAATTTTTTGATAAAAATTTTTTCTTTATAAGTAAAAGGTCTCCATTGTGCTGCTAATCTCTCTGAATTTTCCTTAATTTAAATCGAACAGCTTTGGATTCCAAATACTCTAGTATAATATGTTTCTGTATAAGAAGGTTTGGGAATTTGCCAAACTGGTTGATGGTATTTGAATATATTTTCATATTCAGTAATATGAATTGGATGACCATTTACTAGAACAAAATTTTCAAGATCTAATGTAGAATTTGAATCTTCAGAATGATCAGACTCATCCTGATAAGTATTTTGATTAGAGAACAAAGGATTTGAATGAGTAGAAGTTGAAGGAATATTTTCCATGAAATTATCCCTATAAGAATTCACGAGTAAGAAAGTCAGGGAGAGAATTTGATTCTCCTTTAATGTGAATTATTTTGAAATCAAAAACAGAAAGAGATGCTTGCCATCTTGCAAAAATTTGTTTTGATGCAATATTTTTCACATCTTGTTCTAAAACATTTTTTGCTGCTGAGCAATCAATACGTAATATAAAAGTTTGATTTAACAAATCATCTTGAAATTTATTGATGCATAAAACAATGCTTAAAATTTCCTTTTTAATAGTAGAATAATTACATTGAGCATTTTTCCAAGAACCAGAAGTAAATCTTATAAGTTCTTCTTTATTATTTTTTGGATTTAATTGTTTTAGAATGCCTCCATAACCAATGTCAGAAGCATCAGTTTCAACTATTTTTGTAAAATTAGGGATTTGGTAAATTTAAACATGGTAAATATTTAACTTTATTTTTTATTTTCTTAATTATATCTGTATGAATTTGACTCCATGGAGGAGGATTTTTCTTTAACCTATCATATAAGGGTTTACATTCAATTCCAAGATTTTTATAATAATCATGAATATAATTTAAACTTCCTAAAAATCTTTGTAATTGTTTTTTATCTTTAATTTCATCAGGAAATTTAGAAGCGAATTCAATACTTCTTGATATTGGTATTATATTTCCATTTTTTAATTCATATCCAAGAAATCTTATTTCTGTTTGGAAAAGCTTCATTTTCTTAGCTGATAAAACTAATCCATTTTGTTTTACTATATTTATAAATTTTTCTAAATGTTGAAAATGTTGTTTTATTGATTTTGAGAATATTAAAATATCATCTATATAAACAATTATAAATGAATAATTTGAAAATATATCATTCATTAATATTTTGAAATTCAGATGGAGCATTTTTTAATCCAAATGGCATTACATTCCATTCATAATGACCAAATGGTACTGTAAAAGCAGTTTTATATCTATCTTTTTCATTTATCTGTATTTGCCAAAATCCTGATTTTAAGTCAAATTTTGAATATATGACTGAATCTAATAGTTCTATTTAATAAATCTCTTTTATTTGGAATTGGATATCTTATCCATTGTAAGACTTTATTTAATGGTTTATAATTTATTACTAATCTAGGTACTCCTCTTTCAATTTCTGAATTTTTATTTACATAAAAAGCAGTACAACTCCAAGGAGAAGTACTTTTTCTAATAATATTTCTTATTAAGTAAATCATCTATTTCTTTTTTACAAAATTCTACCATTTCTTTGTTCATTTGTGCAGGTCGTGCTTTTGTAGGAATTAATTTTTCATTAAAAGTATTTTCATATGGTAAGGAAACTAAATGTTTTTTCCTATTCCAAAAAGCATTAGGTAATTCATTACAAATTTGATTTTTTATTTTATCTGTTATTCTAGAAATTTCTATTTTAGTTTTTGATTTTTTAAATCTTCTTGTATTTGGAAATAGTGTAAAATCTTTTTGTAAAAATTCTATTTGATTAAGTTTTAGTTTCATCATTTCTTCTAAAGTATCAATTTGTTTAATTTGAGGTTTTGAAACAAAATCAAAGGAAACAGATTGATCCTTTTTTGCTATTGTTTTTCCATCACAAATGAATGGTTGCATAGCATAATAAAAAGGTGTTACCTAAAATTACTTGTTGAGATACATCCTTTGTTAATACAAATGGTTGACAGATATAATTGTCTTCTTTAGAGAAAATACATACATTTGAAATTTTATAATTAATTTTAATTTTTGATCCCTGAGCTGCTCTAAGAACAACTTCTGTTTTTTCATAATATTTTGTGGGTACTAATCCTTCACAAATTGTATTTAAATCAGCACCACTGTCTAACATGGCTATTGCTGAAATTTTAAATTCTTTATTTATTACTAGAGTAACTTGAATATAATATTTTTGAGAAATATACATGGAACTTAATAAATTTTCAGGTTTATTTTCTATTAATATTTGGTTATCTTTTTCACTAAATTGTTCTATTAATAATTCTTTTTGTAATTCTTTTAATAAATTAGTTTCTTCTATGTGACTTATTCTTTCTTTTAAGAATTTTACTTCTTGTTTTAATTCATTAATTTCTGCTTTAAGAGTAGTTAAACTTAAATTGGGTTTTTCTTTTTGAATATGATTAAACACATCTGTCAGGGAAAAAGAATTATTAAGATCTATGTGTCTTTTTAATTTTGGGTGTAATATTTTCATTTTCTTGTTGTTTTGAAGAACTAGTTTCATTTTGTACAATTTCTAAGTAGTTTTCTAAATATTTCCTTTTTGATTCAGATTTGGTAATTCATCTATAAGATCTAATATTATTTTATTATTTTGTGTTAATACATTTATTTCTAAACCATTTGATTCTATTATAGCTTTATAATATTGAATTTGATCTGAACAATTTTCACATTCATTGTCACTATTTGATGAACTATCACTTATGTGCTAACTATCACTAGAACTTTCAGAGTGATTTATGTGATTAAGGATTTCAAGTTTTATGTTATTTTCTATATCCAAATTATTTATTTGTTCTATTAATTGGTTTATTTTACTTCTACATTTATTAGCATAATGTCCTTTTTTACCACATTTTGAGCAAGTAATATTTTTTCTAATCCAATTTTTTACTTCTTGATCTGTTCTTTTATTTTCTTTTTTCTTTTTATTGTTTTTATAGTTAAAACTTCTTTTATATTTTTGTTTTTTCTGTTGTATATTTCTAGCCTTTTTTCTTTTAATATGTTTAGAAGGTATTTGATAAGCAAATTGTTCACAAAAATCTCCTAATTCATATTTTTGTCTATGTTTTTCTATTTGTGCTTTTAATTTTAAATCATTACAAATTTTTAAACCTTCTTCATGTACATACTAGAAATAATTTCTCCATAAGTTAAATTATGAAAATTTATATTTACTTCATCAAACATAGATTTTAGATTTGTTCTAACCTTTTCACTAAATAATTTTGGTAATCCAGAAATAAATTTATCTTTCCAGAAACTTAATTGAGAGTCATGCTCTCATTAATACTTTTGATAAGAAATGTATCTTTATACCATCTAAAATGAGATAAGGTTGGACATTTTAAATTCATTAATAATTCAGTATCATAATTTTGATAAGCATTAGAATTATATCCAATAAAATGTTTAACAATTGTACAGACTAAAGTAAAAACAGCATCCTCATATTCTGAGAGTTGAGGTTGTTGTTGATTATTTGAAGTTCCTGGTTCATTTTTTACTAGGATTTTCTATAATCTTTTTTGCATTTAATATTTCTTGTCTCTGTTGTTCAGTAAGATATATTTCCCACCATCCTTTTAATTGACCAGTAAATCCATTAACAATTATATTTGCAGCATTTTTATTAGTAGTACCTTCATGTTTAAGAATTTGAGAATACATAATCATTTTTTGTAAAGTATTTTGAATTAAGTAATTAGACATTCCATCTATATTCCATTCATAAATTTCATTTCCTTTATAACTTGCTTGGATATCATGACGATATTTTTCTTCATGTAATATATCTTGAGGACTTGGTCTTTTATAGTAGAATGGTAAATCACCAAATTTTGGTATAAATTTTTGTTTTCTTTCATATCTTAAATTTTTATTTTTTCTTTTTTCTTTCTTATTGGATTTAAATAATAATTTAATTTCTTCCTATTTCAGATTGTTCTTGCTCAGATTCTGATGTTAAATGATTTTCTGATTCATTATTTTCTGTTTGATTTTCAGAAAGATGGAATCAGAAGTATTTGTTCTAGGATAAAGTTATTAATTCTAGGATGAGAAGTTGAAGAAGATAATGAAATATTATTTAATTTTTCTGTTAAAATTTTTATTAACTCATTTTGAGAATTTTTTGTTTTAAAAGAATTAGGATGGTAATTCTGTTGGAGGAACCATATTTGGTACAAATAGAGGATCTTTTAATTTTTTATTATTAGTGGTTTCATTTATTAAGTTTTGTAGGGATTATATGTTAAAGAATTATTTTCTATAATTCCTTCAATTCTATTTAATTGATTGGAGATTGTTCCTAAATTTAAATTTGTATAATTATTTTGATGTATAATTTTTACTATTTTCAATATTAGTGATTTTAGAAGTATCTACAAAAGGATAAGCTTCAGTAGATTCTAATTTAATTTTTTGTTGGGGAGGATGAATGGATTTTAAAGTAGGGATTATCAAGTTATTTTCCACTGTTTGATAAGCATTTTCTAAAACATTAATATCATTTGTTTCATAAAATTGTTTTTTATGTTTTAAATAAAACCAGATAACAAAAGAGATAATGGTTTTTGTTTTTTGAATAAAATTATAATATTCATCAACAAATAATTTTCTTTGAACTGATGTATACTTATTAAAAAACCAATTTCTAAAATCTTGATATTTTTCTTGTAAAAAATCTTTTTGACAGATAGGTTTGATTTTGTTAATATCAAACTCATCTTGTTCTATTGTATTAAGATGAAATTCCATGTCAGATTGAGTTACTGAAGGTTGACTTGGACTAGGAGAATTTTCTCTTAAATTTTGTTCATAAACAGCATGAGGAATATGTGAAGATGATTCTTCAATACCTCTGAATTTTAGAGAATTTTGAAATCTTTCAGATATTGATTGTAAATTATGTTCTTCTTCAGATAAATTTGAATTAGTATATATTGAAGATGTAGATTTTCTATTATTGAAAGTGATTTCAACATCTCCGCTTGGAGATTGAACTATATGAGAAATATTAGAAATATTTCTTATTTGTGGAGTAGGATTTGTAATATTTTTTAAATTCCATTTTTCTGGCAAGGTTACCTGATTCCATTGAGTAAATCTAGGACCTCTTATGATTAGCTCTTTTTTATTTGCCTTCTAATAATTCAGTTTTCCTAACACCTTTAAGATCAGATCTTTTAGCTCCTGGACTTAAAGTGTTCATTATTTTAAAATAAAATCGATAAGTTATATTAATATTTTCAGACCCTATTTTCATATCATAACCTTTTGTCATGATATTTAAAGTAAGACATCAATTAAATTTCTATCTGTTAGTGAAACAGAAAAATTTGGATAACAATTAAAATATATAGGACCTTCACATAGACTTGATTCAATCATTCCTAGTAAAGAGTCACTAAAATTGATTATGTCTTCCATCTCTTAATGCAATTAAGACAGAATTATTTAAACCTTCTCTATTTAAAGGTTGTATTGCTACTTGAATTAATCCTATATGGAAGATATTTTTTACCAGAATTTCTTATTTTATCTAAATCTTTTTCAAGAATTTTAATTTCTTCAAATTCATTTTGGATTGGAATGGTTTTTTCTACTGTTTTGATAGCTAATTTTGTAGCAATATCAAAATTACCAATTTTATATACCTTCCTTTGGTTCTATTTTTGGTAAATGCCAATTTTGCAAACTTTGTTCTATTTCAGAAAATTCAAGTAATGATGCATTTTTTGTAAATTTTGATTTAGATGATGCAGAAGAAGTAGATAAAGAACGAGAAAACATTTAAAATTATAATATCCTTTGGATGTAATCTATCTTTGACTATAGACTTACTTACAATATTTCTTAATATGCAAATATTAAAATCTACTATCTGTTTTAATTCTTTAAAATAGAGTTAATATATTTCCGTATTGATCTTCTAAACATAAGATCTTTCATACTAGATATCCGTATTGAGCAACTAATTCTCAAGATTTTTATCAATATGAACTAAAGAATCATTGTTTTGCTCGACTGTCAACGAATTACAGGCATGGCCATACAAACGCCTCTGTCATGGGCAAAACAGCCACTTAAGCCTTACGCGACTTGGGTGTCGATCCACAAAACAAGGAGACAAAGTTCATATGGATTTGGATCTTAAAAATTAGAGTCTTATTGGAAATCTAATATTAAAGTCTCATATTCAGAAGTCTTATTGGAGAATATATTATCCAATATCTTAAAGTTAAAAACAGTAGTTATTCAAATATTAACATATTTTGAGAATTATTGTACATAAATCTATAAGATAGATCCATCCAAAGGGATGGATTTAGCCAATCATGGCTCTGATACCAATTTACTCAAGGATAAGATAAACACAAGATAAATTAAATCAGATAAATAAATTTGCGGAAATATAATAAAGATGACTTACAAGTATTTTGAAGAAGACTTTCAATTTATTGATGAGAACTGGAAATTTACAAGGGAAGAAAGAGAGGATAAGAGAATTTTTCCTATCTTGAAGTTCCTGAAGTCCTCCCGAAATAAGGCTAGCAACTTCTCTTTATAATACAATTTGCTAACTAATGTACAAATTTCATTGTCTAAGCAATGACATCATTTGGATTTCCTATTTTTGGATTTCTTCTTTTGCTTTTTCTGAGATTTGACAGGAGCATTTGATGAGGCTGCCGACTCTTCACTATTTTCTGAATTTGAAGGCTGCTTTTTTGACTCCTTTTTCTTGGCTTTCTCAGATATTTGTCCTTTGGCAATTGTCTTCATCATTTCCAAGAGTGCTTTGGAATCTAATGATTCAAAAAGATTTTGCAAGGGGATTTCATCTGGATCATGATTATCAAATTCAGATTCGGATGAAAGTTCAATGGGTATTTCTGGAACTTTCAAATCTGATTCAAATATTTTATCTTTTCCTTTCTTTTTCTTTTCTTTTTCTACATCAGTATTTTCTGGAGTAGAAAATATTTCTTCCAAATGTCCTGCAAATAAATTCATCAATTCAGTCTTGACTTGATCATTATTTTTCTGTCCTTGAGAATTTATTCTGTTTTCCATTTGTCTGAACAAAATTTCCATTTTTGAAGGAGAAGTAATTTCTGAATTTGAGGGTCCTTCCTTCTGAGCAATTTGAATTTTAATATTTTTCTCAATACTGGCATAATCAACTTCCATCTTCTTCCACCATTTGCATTTTATTTCTCTTTGAAGAGTTGGAAGTCCACTGTCAGTGATTGTAGTAACATAATTCCATGCTAAGCACCAGGGAATTTGAAATCTGGCTAAGAAGTGTAACATGGATCTGTGCTGGATTTTTGGTTCTTCAAAATATATATAATATATATTTGTATATAATATATTTATATATATTATATGTACATACACATGTGTGTACATGCACGCATACATACATACGTACATATATATATAATATTATATATATAATATAAATAATAAATATATTATACGTACATAAATGAATATGTACATGCATGCATACATACGTACATACATATATTTATATATAAATATATATTTATATATAATATAATTATATATATTATATGTACATACATACGTATGTACATGCATGCATCCATACATACGTACATATAATATATATAATATTATATATATGTATTATTTATATATATTATATATTATATATATTCAAATACCTATAATTAGCTATGGAATAATATTATAATATCAAAAATAATTCTTTTTCTCTTACAGATATAATTGTCTTCTTTAGAGAAAATGATTAATATTTTATTGATATTATCCTGGAGTGAATTATTTTGAAATCAAAAACAGAAAGAGATGCTTGCCATCTTGCAAAAATTTGTTTTGATGCAATATTATTCACATCTTGTTCTATTTTTGGTAAATGCCAATTTTACAAACTTTGTTCTATTTCAGAAAATTCAAGTAATGATGCATTTTTTGTAAATTTTGATTTAGATGATGCAGAAGAAGTAGATAAAGAACGAGAAAACATTTAAAATTATAATATCCTTTGGATGTAATCTATCCTTGTTTATAGACTTACTTACAATATTTCTTAATATGTAAATATTAAAATTACTATCTGTTTTAATACTTTAAAATAGAGTTAATATATTTCCGTATTGATCTTCTGAATATAAGATTTTTCATACTAGATATCCTTATTGAGCAACTAATTCTCAAGATTTTCATCAATATGAACTAAAAAATCATTGTTTTGCTCAACTGTCAACGAATTACAGGCATGGCCATGCAAACGCCTCTATCTCTGGGCAAAATAGCCACTTAAGCCTTACGCGACTTGGGTGTTGATCCACAAAACAAGGATTATCAGTTCATATGGATTTGGATCTTAAAAATTAGAGTCTTATTGGAAATCTAATATTAAAGTCTCATACTCAAAGTCTTATTGGAGAATATATTATCACATATCTTAAAGTTAAAAACAATAGTTATCAAGATATTAGCATATTTTAGAATTATTGTACTTAAATCTATAAGATAGATCCATCCAAAGGGATGGATTTAGCCAATTAACATGGCTCTGATACCAATTTACTCCAGGATATTAACAATAAAATAATTGCGGAAAATAATCAAATACAAATATTAAGTGTAATGAAAAGAGACTTACTGGAATAAAGAAGACTTGAGAATAATATTGATTTGAACTAGGAGGATTTACAAGAGAGGTAGAGAGGGAAAAGGATTCAATGGAAAAGTTCTGCCGAAATAAGGCGAGCAACTTCCCTTTTTATAATACAATTTGGTACTAGAATACAATTTTCATTGCCTAAGCAATGATGTCATTTAGATTTTCCTATTTTTGGATTTCTTCTTTTGCTTTTTCTGAGATTTGACAGGAGTATTTGCTGAAGGCTGCCGACTCTTCACTATTTCCTGAGCTTGAGGGCTGCTTTATTGACTCCTTTATTTTTGCTTTGCCGGATGTTTGTCCTTTTGCCATTGTCTTCATTATTTCCAAAAGTGCTTTGGAATCCAATGACTCAAAAAGATTTTGCAAAGGGATTTCATCAGGATCATGATTTTCAAATTCAGATTCAGAAGAAAGTTCAATGGGTATTTCTGGAACTTTCAAGTCTGATTCAGATATTTTGGTTTTCCCTGTTTTCTTTTCTTTTTCTTTTGATTTTTCTACATCAGTATTTTCCGGAGTAGAAAATATTTCCTCCAAATGTCCTGCAAATAAATTCATCAATTCATTTTTGACTTGATCATTATTTTTCTGTCCTTGAGAATTTATTTTGCTTTCCATTTGTCTGAACAAAACTTCCATTTTGGAGGGAGAGGTAATCTCTGAGCTAGAGGGTCCTTCCTTCTGGATAATTTGTATTTTGATATTTTTCTCAATGCTGGCATAATCAACTTCCATTTTCTTCCACCATTTGCATTTGATTTCTCTTTGGAGAGTTGGAAGTCCATTATCCGTTATTGCAGTAACATAATTCCATGCTAAGCACCAAGGAATTTGAAACCTTGCCTAAAAAGTGTAACATGGATCTGGCCTGGATTTTTGGTTCTTCAAAGTATTTTGCATTTTGATTTTGGAAAGATATGATATAGATTTAAAAGGGGTTCAGGAAGAATTTCTGGACATGGTCCAAAATTTAGGAACCAATTATAAAACCAAGATGGTAATGAATTTTGAAGAATGGAAAAGGATATTCTAATCCACCAAGTATGTTTGTATTGGAATTTTGGTAGAAGAATATATGACTCCATGCTTCCATGTAGTCTTGGTAAGGTAAATTGATAATTATAATTATTGTATTTGGAGATGAAATCAATGTGTGATTTGGTTTTGGTATACCATGTTTGAATGGATGGAACATGGTGAATAGTAAAGTTGTGAATAGGCTATTTCATTATCCTCTATGGTCGGATACCATTTTGGATTTTTATTAGATTTGTGTCTGTCATGAAGATCAACTATTTTTTGATTATTCACAACAAAAGAGTCAAGAAAATTTGCATAAGTGTGTCTATTTTTGAAAGGAAGTGGTCCTCTCATGGGAAATTGAGAAAGAGAAGGATGATTGAAAGTATTTCTTTTGAAGTGTTTGGCAATCAGAATGTAAATCTTCAAAAGATATAAATAAGGAGATTAATTTTACTCCTGTATCAATGTAAGGATCATTTGGTTCTTCTTGAAGAAGAATTGATTTTGCAGAGGGTATTTTCCCTAAATTAACCATCGAAGAAGATGATGGTAATGGTGGAAATTGGAAATTTGATAGGTGAGGGGCTCCATAGAAGACAGAACCTCCACCTCTTCCTTTTCCTCCTTGAAAAGGAGGTCTGCTCATTTCCTGCATTAAAAAATTAATTGGATAAAGTTTTTATAAGCTTGATTTTTTACAGCTATTTCAAAAGGAACATTTTCATAATCTATTCTCTTGGATTCCTCAAGAGATCTAATAGATTCAAAATAAACTAATTTTTTGATAAAAATTTTCTCTTTATAAGTAAAAGGCCTCCATTGTGCTGCTAATTCTCTAATTTTTCTTAATTTAAATAGAACAGCCTTGGATTCCAAATACTCTGTATAATATGTTTCTGTATAAGAGGGTTTGGGAATTTGCCAAACTGGTTGATGGTATTTGAATATATTTTCATATTCAGTAATATGAATTGGATGACCATTTACTAGAACAAAATTTTCAAGATCTAATGTAGAATTTGAATCTTCAGAATGATCAGACTCATCCTGATAAGGATTTTGATTTGAGAACAAAGGATTTGAATGAGTAGAAGTTGAAGGAATATTTTCCATGAAATTATCCCTGTAAGAATTCACGAGTAAGAAAGTCAGGGAGAGAATTTGATTCTCCTTTAATGTGAATTATTTTGAAATCAAAAACAGAAAGAGATGCTTGCCATCTTGCAAAAATTTGTTTTGATGCAATATTTTTCACATCTTGTTCTAAAACATTTTTTGCTGCTGAGCAATCAATACGTAATATAAAAGTTTGATTTAACAAATCATCTTGAAATTTATTGATGCATAAAACAATGCTTAAGATTTCTTTTTTAATAGTAGAATAATTACATTGAGCATTTTTCCAAGAACCAGAGGTAAATCTTATAAGTTCTTCCTTATTATTTTTTGGATTTAATTGTTTTAGAATGCCTCCATAACCAATGTCAGAAGCATCAGTTTCAACTATTTTTGTAAAATTGGGATTTGGTAAATTTAAACATGGTAAATATTTAACCTTATTTTTTATTTTCTTAATTATATCTGTATGAATTTGACTCCATGGAGGAGGATTTTTCTTTAATCCTATCATATAAGGGTTTACATTCAATTCCAAGATTTTTATAATAATCATGAATATAATTTAAACTTCCTAAAAATCTTTGTAATTGTTTTTTATCTTTAATTTCATCAGGAAATTTAGAAGCAAATTCAATACTTCTTGAAATAGGTATAATATTTCCATTTTTTAATTCATATCCAAGAAATCTTATTTCTGTTTGGAAAAGCTTCATTTTTTTAGCAGATAAAACTAACCCATTTTGTTTTACAATATTTATAAATTTTTCTAAATGTTGAAAATGTTGTTTTATTGATTTAGAAAATATTAAAATATCATCTATGTAAACAATTATAAAGGAATAATTTGAAAATATATCATTCATAACATTTTGAAATTCAGATGGAGCATTTTTTAAACCAAATGGCATTACATTCCATTCATAATGACCAAATGGGACTGTGAAAGCAGTTTTATATCTATCTTTTTCATTTATCTGTATTTGCCAAAATCCTGATTTTAAATCAAATTTTGAATATATGACTGAATCAATAGTTCTATTTAATAAATCTCTTTTATTTGGAATTGGATATCTTATCCATTGTAAGACTTTATTTAATGGTTTATAATTTATGACTAATCTAGGTACTCCTCTTTCAATTTCTGAATTTTTGTTTACATAAAAAGCAGTACAACTCCAAGGAGAAGTACTTTTCCTAATAATTTTCTTATTAAGTAAATCTTCTATTTCTTTTTACAAAATTCTACCATTTCTTTGTTCATTTGTGCAGGTCTTGCTTTTGTAGGAATTAATTTTTCATTAAAATTATTTTCATATGGTAAAGAAACTATATGTTTTTTCCTATTCCAGAAAGCATTAGGTAATTCACTACAGATTTGATTTTTTATTTTATCTGTTATTCTAGAAATTTCTATTTTAGTTTTTTGATTTTTTAAATCTTCTTGTATTTGGAAATGTGTAAAATCTTTTTGTAAAAATTCTATTTGGTTAAGTTTTAATTTCATTATTTCTTCTAAAGTATCAATTTGTTTAATTTGAGGTTTTGAAACAAAATCAAAACTAATTGATTGGTCTTTTTTAGAAATTGTTTTTCCATCACATATAAATGGTTGCATTGCATAATAAAAAGGTGTACCTAAAATTACTTGTTGAGATACATCTTTTGTTAATACAAATGGTTGACAGATATAATTGTCTTCTTTAGAGAAAATACATACATTTGAAATTTTATAATTAATTTTAATTTTTGATCCTTGAGCTGCTCTAAGAACAACTTCTGTTTTTTCATAATATTTTGTAGGTACTAATCCTTCACAAATTGTATTTAAATCAGCCCCACTATCTAACATAGCAATTGCTGATATTTTAAATTCTTTATTTATAACAAGGGTAACTTGAATATAATATTTTTGAGAAATATACATAGAACTTAATAGATTTTCAGGATTATTTTCTATCAATTGTTGATCTTTTTCATTAAATTGTTCTGATAATAATTCTTTTTGTAATTCTTTTAATAAATTAGTTTCTTCTATGTGATTTATTTTTTCTTTTAAGAATTTTACTTCCTGCTTTAATTCATTAATTTCTGATTTAAGAGTATTTAGACTTAAATTGGGTTTTTCTTTTTGAATATGGTTAAATACATCTGTAAGAGAAAAAGAATTATTAAGATCTATGTGTCTTTTTAATTTTGGATTAATATTTTCATTTTCTTGGGGTTTTGAGGAACTAGCTTCATTTTGAACAATTTCTAAATAATTTTCTAAGTATTTTCTTTTTGATTCAGGATTTGGTAATTCATCTATAAGATCTAATATTATTTTATTATTTTGTGTTAATACATTTATTTCTAAACCATTTGATTCTATTATAGCTTTATAATATTGGATTTGTTCTGAACAATTTTCACATTCATTGTCGCTATTTGATGAACTATTACTAGTGCTACTATAGTTACTAGGAACTTTCAGAATAATTTATTTGATTAATAATTTCAGTTTTTATTTTATTCTCTATATCTAATTTATTTATTTGTTCTATTAATTGGTTTATTTTACTTCTACATTTATTAGCATAATGTCCCTTTTTACCACATTTTGAGCAAGTAACATTTTTTCTAATCCAATTTTTTACTTCTTGATCTGTTCTTTTATTTTCTTTTTTCTTTTTATAAGTCTTTATAGGTTAAAATTTCTTTTATATTTCTGTTTTTTCTGTTGTAATTTTCTTGTCTTTTTTCTTTATTATACTTATTAGGTATTTGATAAGCAAATTGTTCACAAAAATCTCCTAATTCATATTTTTGTCTATGTTTTTCTATTTGTGCTTTTAATTTTAAATCATTACATATTTTTAATCCTTCTTCTGTACAAACAGAAATTATTTCTCCATAAGTTAAATTATGAAAATTTATATTTACTTCATCAAACAAAGATTTTAAATTTGTTCTAACCTTTTCACTAAATAATTTTGGTAATCCAGAAATAAATTTATCTTTCCAGAAATTTGATTGGGAATCATGTCTCATTAATACTTTTGATAAAAAAGTATCTTTGTACCATCTAAAATGAGATAGAGTTGGACATTTAAGATTCATTAATAATTCAGTATCATAATTTTGATAAGCATTTGAATTATATCCAATAAAGTGTTTAACAATTGTACATACTAAAGTAAAAACAGCATCTTCATATTCTGTTAGTTGAGATTGTTGTTGATTTGAAGTTCCTGGTTCATTTTTTACAGGATTTTCTATAATCTTTTTTGCATTTAATATTTCTTGTCTCTGTTGTTCAGTAAGATATACTTCCCACCATCCTTTTAATTGACCAGTAAAGCCATTAACAATTATATTTGCAGCATTTTTATTAGTAGTACCTTCATGTTTAAGAATTTGTGAATACATAATCATTTTTTGTAAAGTATTTTGAATTAAATAATTAGACATTCCATCTATATTCCATTCATAAATTTCATTTCCTTTATAACTTGCTTGGATATCATGTCGATATTTTTCTTCATGTAATATATCCTGAGGACTTGGTCTTTTATAATAAAAAGGGAGATCACCAAATTTTGGTGTGAATTTTTGTTTTCTTTCATATCTTAAATTTTTATTTTTTCTCCTTTTTCTTATGGGATTGAAATCATAATTTATTTCTTCATAATTTTCTTCAGATTGATCTATGCTTCAGATTCTGATGTAATAGGATGTACTTTTTTCTGTGTGATTTTCAGAGAAGAAATAGAAGTATTTGTTCTAGATAAATTATTGATTCGAGGATTGAGAAGTTAGAAGAAGATAAAGAAATATTATTTAATTTTTCTGTTAAAATTTTTATTAACTCATTTTGAGAATTTTTTGTTTTAAAAGAATTTGGTGGTAATTCAGTTGGAGGAACCATATTTGGTACAAATAGTAGGATCTTTTAATTTTTTATTATTACTTGTTTCATTTATTAATTTTGTTGGGTTATATGTTAAAGAATTATTTTCTATAATTCCTTCAATTCTATTTAATTGATTTGAGATTGTTCCTAAATTTAAATTTGTATAATTATTTTGATGTATAATTTTTACATTTTCAATATTAGTAATTTTAGAAGTGTCTACAAAAGGATAAGCTTCAGTAGATTCTAATTTAATTTTTTGTTGGGGAGGATGAATGGATTTTAGAGTATGGTTATCAGTTATTTTCCAAGTTTGATAAACATTTTCTAAAACATTAATATCATTTGTTTCATGGAAATCTTTTTTATTTTTTAAATAAAACCATATAACAAAAGAAATAACAATTTTTGTATTTTTTATGAAATTATAATAATTATCAGCAAATAATTTTCTTTGTAGTGGTGTATATTTATTAAAAAACCAATTTCTAAAACTGGAATATTTTTCTTGTAAAAAGTCTTTTTGACATATGGGTTTTATTTTATTTATATCAAATTCATCCTGTTCTATAGTATTAAGATGAAATTCCATATCAGATGGAGTAACAGAGGGTTCACTTAAGTTTGGAGAAATTTTTTCTAATTGTTCATACACAGCATGAGGAATATTTGAAGATGATTCTTCTAAGCCTTTGAATTTTAAAGGATTTTGAAATCTTTCAGACATTGATTGTAAATTATGTTCTTCTTCAGATAAATTTGAATTAGTATAGATTGAAGATGTAGATTTTCTGTTATTGAAAGTAATTTCAACATCTCCGCTTGGAGATTGGACTATATGTGAAATATTAGAAATATTTCTTATTTGTGGAGTAGGATTTGTAATGTTTTTTAAATTCCATTTTTCTGGCAAAGTTACCTGATTCCATTGAGTAAATCTAGGACCTCTTATGTTAGCTCTTTTTTGATTTCCTTCTAACAATTCAGTTTTCCTAACACCTTTAAGATCAGATCTTTTAGCTCCTGGACTTGAAGTGTTCATTATTTTAAAATAAAATCGATAAGTTATATTAATATTTTCAGACCCTATTTTCATATCATAACCTTTTGTCATAATATTTAGGGTTAGAACATCAATTAAGTTTCTATCTGTTAATGAAACTGAAAAATTTGGATAACAATTAAAATATATAGGACCTTCACATAGACTTGATTCAATCATTCCTAGTAAAGAATCACTAAAATTATTATGTCTTCCATCTCTTAATGCAATTAAGACAGAGTTATTTAAACCTTCTCTATTTAAAGGTTGTATTGCTACTTGAATTAAACCTATATGGAGATATTTTTTACCAGAATTTCTTATTTTATCTAAATCTTTTTCAAGAATTTTAATTTCTTCAAATTCATTTTGGATTGGAATGGTTTCTTCTACCGTTTTGATAGCTAATTTTGTAGCAATATCAAAATTACCAATTTTATATACCTCTGGTGGAAATTGGAAATTTGATAGGTGAGGGGCTCCATAGAAGACAGAGCCTCCACCTCTTCCTTTTCCTCCTTGAAAAGGAGGTCTGCTCATTTCCTGCATTAAAAAATTAATTGGATAAAGTTTTTATAAGCTTGATTTTTTACAGCTATTTCAAAAGGAACATTTTCATAATCTATTCTCTTGGATTCCTCAAGAGATCTAATAGATTCAAAATAAACTAATTTTTTGATAAAAATTTTCTCTTTATAAGTAAAAGGCCTCCATTGTGCTGCTAATTCTCTAATTTTCCTTAATTTAAATAGAACAGCCTTGGATTCCAAATACTTCTGTATAATATGTTTCTGTATAAGAGGGTTTGGGAATTTGCCAAACTGGTTGATGGTATTTGAATATATTTTCATATTCAGTAATATGAATTGGATGACCATTTACTAGAACAAAATTTTCAAGATCTAATGTAGAATTTGAATCTTCAGAATGATCAGACTCATCCTGATAAGTATTTTGATTTGAGAGCAAAGGATTTGAATGAGTAGAAGTTGAAGGAATATTTTCCATGAAATTATCCCTGTAAGAATTCACGAGTAAGAAAGTCAGGGAGAGAATTTGATTCTCCTTTAATGTGAATTATTTTGAAATCAAAAACAGAAAGAGATGCTTGCCATCTTGCAAAAATTTGTTTTGATGCAATATTTTTCACATCTTGTTCTAAAACATTTTTTGCTGCTGAGCAATCAATACGTAATATAAAAGTTTGATTTAACAAATCATCTTGAAATTTATTGATGCATAAAACAATGCTTAAGATTTCTTTTTTAATAGTAGAATAATTACATTGAGCATTTTTCCAAGAACCAGAGGTAAATCTTATAAGTTCTTCCTTATTATTTTTTGGATTTAATTGTTTTAGAATGCCTCCATAACCAATGTCAGAAGCATCAGTTTCAACTATTTTTGTAAAATTGGGATTTGGTAAATTTAAACATGGTAAATATTTAACTTTATTTTTTATTTTCTTAATTATATCTGTATGAATTTGACTCCATGGAGGAGGATTTTTCTTTAATCCTATCATATAAGGGTTTACATTCAATTCCAAGATTTTTATAATAATCATGAATATAATTTAAACTTCCCTAAAAATCTTTGTAATTGTTTTTTATCTTTAATTTCATCAGGAAATTTAGAAGCAAATTCAATACTTCTTGAAATAGGTATAATATTTCCATTTTTTAATTCATATCCAAGAAATCTTATTTCTGTTTGGAAAAGCTTCATTTTTTTAGCAGATAAAACTAACCCATTTTGTTTTACAATATTTATAAATTTTTCTAAATGTTGAAAATGTTGTTTTATTGATTTAGAAAATATTAAATATCATCTATGTAAACAATTATAAAGGAATAATTTGAAAATATATCATTCATAACATTTTGAAATTCAGATGGAGCATTTTTTAAACCAAATGGCATTACATTCCATTCATAATGACCAAATGGGACTGTGAAAGCAGTTTTATATCTATCTTTTTCATTTATCTGTATTTGCCAAAATCCTGATTTTAAATCAAATTTTGAATATATGACTGAATCAATAGTTCTATTTAATAAATCTCTTTTATTTGGAATTGGATATCTTATCCATTGTAAGACTTTATTTAATGGTTTATAATTTATGACTAATTTAGGTACTCCTCTTTCAATTTCTGAATTTTTGTTTACATAAAAAGCAGTACAACTCCAAGGAGAAGTACTTTTTCCTAATAATTTTCTTATTAAGTAAATCTTCTATTTCTTTTTTACAAAATTCTACCATTTCTTTGTTCATTTGTGCAGGTCTTGCTTTTGTAGGAATTAATTTTTCATTAAAATTATTTTCATATGGTAAAGAAACTATATGTTTTTTCCTATTCCAGAAAGCATTAGGTAATTCACTACAGATTTGATTTTTTATTTTATCTGTTATTCTAGAAATTTCTATTCTAGTTTTTTGATTTTTTAAATCTTCTTGTATTTGGAAATGTGTAAAATCTTTTTGTAAAAATTCTATTTGGTTAAGTTTTAATTTCATTATTTCTTCTAAAGTATCAATTTGTTTAATTTGAGGTTTTGAAACAAAATCAAAACTAATTGATTGGTCTTTTTTAGAAATTGTTTTTCCATCACATATAAATGGTTGCATTGCATAATAAAAAGGTGTACCTAAAATTACTTGTTGAGATACATCTTTTGTTAATACAAATGGTTGACAGATATAATTGTCTTCTTTAGAGAAAATACATACATTTGAAATTTTATAATTAATTTTAATTTTTGATCCTTGAGCTGCTCTAAGAACAACTTCTGTTTTTTCATAATATTTTGTAGGTACTAATCCTTCACAAATTGTATTTAAATCAGCCCCACTATCTAACATAGCAATTGCTGATATTTTAAATTCTTTATTTATAACAAGGGTAACTTGAATATAATATTTTTGAGAAATATACATAGAACTTAATAGATTTTCAGGATTATTTTCTATCAATTGTTGATCTTTTTCATTAAATTGTTCTGATAATAATTCTTTTTGTAATTCTTTTAATAAATTAGTTTCTTCTATGTGATTTATTTTTTCTTTTAAGAATTTTACTTCCTGCTTTAATTCCTTAATTTCTGATTTAAGAGTATTTAGACTTAAATTGGGTTTTTCTTTTTGAATATGGTTAAATACATCTGTAAGAGAAAAAGAATTATTAAGATCTATGTGTCTTTTTAATTTTGGATTAATATTTTCATTTTCTTGGGGTTTTGAGGAACTAGCTTCATTTTGAACAATTTCTAAATAATTTTCTAAGTATTTTCTTTTTGATTCAGGATTTGGTAATTCATCTATAAGATCTAATATTATTTTATTATTTTGTGTTAATACATTTATTTCTAAACCATTTGATTCTATTATAGCTTTATAATATTGGATTTGTTCTGAACAATTTTCACATTCATTGTCGCTATTTGATGAACTATCACTAGTGCTACTATTGTTACTGGAACTTTCAGAATAATTTATTTGATTAAGAATTTCAGTTTTTATTTTATTCTCTATATCTAATTTATTTATTTGTTCTATTAATTGGTTTATTTTACTTCTACATTTATTAGCATAATGTCCCTTTTTACCACATTTTGAGCAAGTAATATTTTTTCTAATCCAATTTTTTACTTCTTGATCTGTTCTTTTATTTTCTTTTTTCTTTTTATAATCTTTATGGTTAAAATTTCTTTTATATTTCTGTTTTTTCTGTTGTAATTTTCTTGCCTTTTTTCTTTTATTATACTTATTAGGTATTTGATAAGCAAATTGTTCACAAAAATCTCCTAATTCATATTTTTGTCTATGTTTTTCTATTTGTGCTTTTAATTTTAAATCATTACATATTTTTAATCCTTCTTCTGTACAAACAGAAATTATTTCTCCATAAGTTAAATTATGAAAATTTATATTTACTTCATCAAACAAAGATTTTAAATTTGTTCTAACCTTTTCACTAAATAATTTTGGTAATCCAGAAATAAATTTATCTTTCCAGAAATTTGATTGGGAATCATGTCTCATTAATACTTTTGATAAGAAAGTATCTTTGTACCATCTAAAATGAGATAGAGTTGGACATTTAAGATTCATTAATAATTCAGTATCATAATTTTGATAAGCATTTGAATTATATCCAATAAAGTGTTTAACAATTGTACATACTAAGTAAAAACAGCATCTTCATATTCTGTTAGTTGAGATTGTTGTTGATTTGAAGTTCCTGGTTCATTTTTTACAGGATTTTCTATAATCTTTTTTGCATTTAATATTTCTTGTCTCTGTTGTTCAGTAAGATATATTTCCCACCATCCTTTTAATTGACCAGTAAAGCCATTAACAATTATATTTGCAGCATTTTTATTAGTAGTACCTTCATGTTTAAGAATTTGTGAATACATAATCATTTTTTGTAAAGTATTTTGAATTAAATAATTAGACATTCCATCTATATTCCATTCATAAATTTCATTTCCTTTATAACTTGCTTGGATATCATGTCGATATTTTTCTTCATGTAATATATCCTGAGGACTTGGTCTTTTATAATAAAAAGGGAGATCACCAAATTTTGGTGTGAATTTTTGTTTTCTTTCATATCTTAAATTTTTATTTTTTCTCCTTTTTCTTATGGGATTGAAATCATAATTTATTTCTTCATAATTTTCTTCAGATTGATCATGCTCAGATTCTGATGTAATAGATTCACTTTTTTCTGTGTGATTTTCAGAGAAAGAAGAAATAGAAGTATTTGTTCTAGATAAATTATTGATTCGGGGATGAGAAGTTGAAGAAGATAAAGAAATATTATTTAATTTTTCTGTTAAAATTTTTATTAACTCATTTTGAGAATTTTTTGTTTTAAAAGAATTTGGTGGTAGTTCAGTTGGAGGAACCATATTTGGTACAAATAGAGGATCTTTTAATTTTTTATTATTACTTGTTTCATTTATTAATTTTGTTGGGTTATATGTTAAAGAATTATTTTCTATAATTCCTTCAATTCTATTTAATTGATTTGAGATTGTTCCTAAATTTAAATTTGTATAATTATTTTGATGTATAATTTTTACATTTTCAATATTAGTGATTTTAGAAGTGTCTACAAAAGGATAAGCTTCAGTAGATTCTAATTTAATTTTTTGTTGGGGAGGATGAATGGATTTTAGAGTATGGTTATCAGTTATTTTCCAAGTTTGATAAACATTTTCTAAAACATTAATATCATTTGTTTCATGAAAACCTTTTTTATTTTTTAAATAAAACCATATAACAAAAGAAATAACAATTTTTGTATTTTTTATGAAGTTATAATAATTATCAGCAAATAATTTTCTTTGTACTGGTGTATATTTATTAAAAAACCAATTTCTAAAACTGGAATATTTTTCTTGTAAAAAGTCTTTTTGACATATGGGTTTTATTTTATTTATATCAAATTCATCCTGTTCTATAGTATTAAGATGAAATTCCATATCAGATGGAGTAACAGAAGGTTCACTTATATTTGGAGAAATTTTTCCCTGATTGTTCATACACAGCATGAGGAATATTTGAAGATGATTCTTCTAAGCCTTTGAATTTTAAAGGACTTTGAAATCTTTCAGACATTGATTGTAAATTATGTTCTTCTTCAGATAAATTTGAATTAGTATAGATTGAAGATGTAGATTTTCTATTATTGAAAGTAATTTCAACATCTCCGCTTGGAGATTGGACTATATGTGAAATATTAGAAATATTTCTTATTTGTGGAGTAGGATTTGTAATGTTTTTTAAATTCCATTTTTCTGGCAAAGTTACCTGATTCCATTGAGTAAATCTAGGACCTCTTATGTTAGCTCTTTTTTTATTTCCTTCTAACAGTTCAGTTTTCCTAACACCTTTAAGATCAGATCTTTTAGCTCCTGGACTTAAAGTGTTCATTATTTTAAAATAAAATCGATAAGTTATATTAATATTTTCAGACCCTATTTTCATATCATAACCTTTTGTCATAATATTTAGGGTTAGAACATCAATTAAGTTTCTATCTGTTAATGAAACTGAAAAATTTGGATAACAATTAAAATATATAGGACCTTCACATAGACTTGATTCAATCATTCCTAGTAAAGAATCACTAAAATTATTATGTCTTCCATCTCTTAATGCAATTAAGACAGAATTATTTAAACCTTCTCTATTTAAAGGTTGTATTAGCTACTTGAATTAAACCTATATGGAGATATTTTTTACCAGAATTTCTTATTTTATCTAAATCTTTTTCAAGAATTTTAATTTCTTCAAATTCATTTTGGATTGGAATGGTTTTTTCTACCGTTTTGATAGCTAATTTTGTAGCAATATCAAAATTACCAATTTTATATACCTCTTTCGGTTCTATTTTTGGTAAATGCCAATTTTGCAAACTTTGTTCTATTTCAGAAAATTCAAGTAATGATGTATTTTTTGTAAATTTTGATTTAGATGATGCAGAAGAAGTAGATAAAGAACGAGAAAACATTTAAAATTATAATATCCTTTGGATGTAATCTATCCTTGTTTATAGACTTTACTTACAATATTTCTTAATATGTAAATATCAAAATTACTATCTGTTTTAATACTTTAAAATAGAGTTAATATATTTCCGTATTGATCTTCTGAATATAAGATCTTTCATACTAGATATCCTTATTGAGCAACTAATTCTCAAGATTTTCATCAATATGAACTAAAAAATTATTGTTTTGCTCAACTGTCAACGAATTACAGGCATGGCCATGAAAACGCCTCTATCTCTGGGCAAAATAGCCACTTAAGCCTTACGCGACTTGGGTGTTGATCCACAAAACAAGGATTATCAGTTCATATGGATTTGGATCTTAAAAATTAGAGTCTTATTGGAAATCTAATATTAAAGTCTCATACTCAAAGTCTTATTGGAGAATATATTATCACATATCTTAAAGTTAAAAACAATAGTTATCAAGATATTAGCATATTTTAGAATTATTGTACTTAAATCTATAAGATAGATCCATCCAAAGGGATGGATTTAGCCAATTAACATGGCTCTGATACCAATTTACTCCAGGATATTAACAATAAAATAATGCGGAAAATTAAAACAAATATTAAGTGTAATGAAAAGAGACTTACTGGAATAAAGAAGACTTGAGAATAATATTGATTTGAACAAGGAGGATTTACAAGAGAGGTAGAGAGGGAAAAGGATTTCAATGGAAAAGTTCTGCCGAAATAAGGCGAGCAACTTCCCTTTTTATAATACAATTTGGTACTAGAATACAATTTTCATTGCCTAAGCAATGATGTCATTTATTTTTCCTATTTTTGGATTTCTTCTTTTGCTTTTTCTGAGATTTGACAGGAGTATTTGCTAAGGCTGCCGACTCTTCACTATTTCCTGAGCTTGAGGGCTGCTTTATTGACTCATTTATTTTTACTTTGCCGGATGTTTGTCCTTTTGCCATTGTCTTCATTATTTCCAAAAGTGCTTTGGAATCTAATGTCTCAAAAAGATTTTGCAAAGGGATTTCATCAGGATCATGATTTTCAAATTCAGATTCAGAAGAAAGTTCAATGGGTATTTCTGGAACTTTCAAGTCTGATTCAGATATTTTGGTTTTCCCTTTTTTCTTTTCTTTTTCTTTTGATTTTTCTACATCAGTATTTTCCGGAGTAAAAAATATTTCCTCCAAATGTCCTGCAAATAAATTCATCAATTCATTTTTGACTTGATCATTATTTTTCTGTCCTTGAGAATTTATTTTGCTTTCCATTTGTCTGAACAAAACTTCCATTTTGGAGGGAGAGGTAATCTCTGAGCCAGAGGGTCCTTCCTTCTGTATAATTTGTATTTTGATATTTTTCTCAATGCTGGCATAATCAACTTCCATTTTCTTCCACCATTTGCATTTGATTTCTCTTTGGAGAGTTGGAAGTCCATTATCCGTTATTGCAGTAACATAATTCCATGCTAAGCACCAAGGAATTTGAAACCTTGCCAAAAAGTGTAACATGGATCTGGCCTGGATTTTTGGTTCTTCAAAGTATTTTGCATTTTGATTTTGGAAGATATGATATAGATTTAAAAGGGGTTCAGGAAGAATTGCTGGACATGGTCCAAAATTTAGGAACCAATTATAAAACTAAGATGGTAATGAATTTTGAAGAATGGAAAAGGATATTCTAATCCACCAAGTATGTTTGTATTGGGAATTTTGGTAGAAGAATATATGACTCCATGCTTCCATGTAGTCTTGGTAGGTAAATTGATAATTATAATTATTGTATTTGGAGATGAAATCAATGTGTGATTTGGTTTTAGTATACCATGTTTGAATGGATGGAACATGGTGAATGTAAAGTTGTGAATAAGCTATTTCATTATCCTCTATGGTCGGATACCATTTTGAATTTTTATTAGATTTGTGTCTGTCATGAAGATCAACTATTTTTTGATTATTCACAATAAAAGAATCAAGAAAATTTGCATAAGCGTGTCTATTTTTGAAAGGAAGTGGTCCTCTCATGGGAAATTGAGAAAGAGAAGGATGATTGAAGTATTTCTTTTGAAGTGTTTGGCAATCAGAATATAAATCTTCAAAAGATATAAATAAGAAATTAATTTTACTCCTGTGTCAATGTAAGGATCATTTGGTTCTTCATGAAGAAGAATTGATTTTGCAGAGGGTATTTTCCCGAAATTAACCATCGAAGAAGATGATGGTAATGGTGGAAATTGGAAATTTGATAGGTGAGGAGCTCCATAGAAGACAGAACCTCCACCTCTTCCTCTTCCTCCTTGAAAAGGAGGTCTGCTCATTTCCTACATTAAAATATTAATTGAATAAAGTTTTTATAAGCTTGATTTTTACAGCTATTTCAAAAGGAACATTTTCATAATCTATTCTCTTGGATTCTTCAAGAGATCTAATAGATTCAAAATAAACTAATTTTTTGATAAAAATTTTCTCTTTATAAGTAAAAGGCCTCCATTGTGCTGCTAATTCTCTAATTTTCTTAATTTGAATAGAACAGCCTTGGATTCCAAATACTCTGTATAATATGTTTCTGTATAAGAGGGTTTGGGAATTTGCCAAACTGGTTGATGGTATTTGAATATATTTTCATATTCAGTAATATGAATTTGATGACCATTTACTAGAACAAAATTTTCAAGATCTAATGTAGAATTTGAATCTTCAGAATGATCAGACTCATCCTGATAAGGATTTTGATGTGAGAGCAAAGGATTTGAATGAGTAGAAGTTGAAGGAATATTTTCCATGAAATTATCCCTGTAAGAATTCACGAGTAAGAAAGTCAGGGGGAGAATTTGATTCTCCTTTAATGTGAATTATTTTGAAATCAAAAACAGAAAGAGATGCTTGCCATCTTGCAAAAATTTGTTTTGATGCAATATTTTTCACATCTTGTTCTAAAACATTTTTTGCTGCTGAGCAACCAATACGTAATATAAAAGTTTGATTTAACAAATCATCTTGAAATTTATTGATGCATAAAACAATGCTTAAGATTTCTTTTTTAATAGTAGAATAATTACATTGAGCATTTTTTCAAGAACCAGAGGTAAATCTTATAAGTTCTTCTTTATTATTTTTTGGATTTAATTGTTTTAGAATGCCTCCATAACCAATGTCAGAAGCATCAGTTTCAACTATTTTTGTAAAATTGGGATTTGGTAAATTTAAACATGGTAAATATTTAACTTTATTTTTTATTTTCTTAATTATATCTGTATGAATTTGACTCCATGGAGGAGGATTTTTCTTTAACCTATCATATAAGGGTTTACATTCAATTCCAAGATTTTTATAATAATCATGAATATAATTTAAACTCCCTAAAAATCTTTGTAATTGTTTTTTATCTTTAATTTCATCAGGAAATTTAGAAGCAAATTCAATACTTCTTGAAATAGGTATAATATTTCCATTTTTTAATTCATATCCATGAAATCTTATTTCTGTTTGGAAAAGCTTCATTTTTTTAGCAGATAAAACTAACCCATTTTGTTTTACAATGTTTATAAATTTTTCTAAATGTTGAAAATGTTGTTTTATTGATTTAGAAAATATTAATATATCATCTATGTAAACAATTATAAAGGAATAATTTGAAAATATATCATTCATAACATTTTGAAATTCAGATGGAGCATTTTTTAAACCAAATGGCATTACATTCCATTCATAATGAGCAAATGGGACTGTGAAAGCAGTTTTATATCTATCTTTTTCATTTATCTGTATTTGCCAAAATCCTGATTTTAAATCAAATTTTGAATATATGGCTGAATCAATAGTTCTATTTAATAAATCTCTTTTATTTGGAATTGGATATCTTATCCATTGTAAGACTTTATTTAATGGTTTATAATTTATGACTAATCTAGGTACTCCTCTTTCAATTTCTGAATTTTTGTTTACATAAAAAGCAGTACAACTCCAAGGAGAAAATAATTCTTTAACATATAACCCAACAAAATTAATAAATGAAACAAGTAATAATAAAAAATTAAAAGATCCTCTATTTGTACCAAATATGGTTCCTCCAACTGAACTACCACCAAATTCTTTTAAAACAAAAAATTCTCAAAATGAGTTAATAAAAATTTTAACAGAAAAATTAAATAATATTTCTTTATCTTCTTTAACTTCTCATCCCGAATCAATAATTTATCTAGAACAAATACTTCTATTTCTTCTTTCTCTGAAAATCACACAGAAAAAAGTGAATACTATTACATCAGAATCTGAGCATGATCAATTGAAAATTATGAAGAAATAAATTATGATTTCAATCCCATAAGAAAAAAGAGAAAAAATAAAAATTTAAGATATGAAAGAAAACAAAAATTCACACCAAAATTTGGTGATCTTCCCTTTTTATTATAAAAGACCAAATCCTCAGGATATATTACATGAAGAAAAATATCGTCATGATATCCAAGCAAGTTATAAAGGAAATGAAATTTATGAATGGAATATAGATGGAATGTCTAATTATTTAATTCAAAATACTTTACAAAAAATGATTATGTATTCACAAATTCTTAAACATGAAGGTACTACTAATAAAAATGCTGCAAATATAATTGTTAATGGCTTTACTGGTCAATTAAAAGGATGGTGGGAAATATATCTTACTGAACAACAGAGACAAGAAATATTAAATGCAAAAAAGATTATAGAAAATCCTGTAAAAAATGAACCAGGAACTTCAAATCAATCAACAATCCTCAACTAACAGAATATGAAGGATGCTGTTTTTACTTTAGTATGTACAATTGTTAAACACTTTATTGGATATAATTCAAATGCTTATCAAAATTATGATACTGAATTATTAATGAATCTTAAAATGTCCAACCTATCTCATTTTAGATGGTATAAAGATACTTTCTTATCAAAAGTATTAATGAGACATGATTCCCAATCAAGTTTCTGGAAAGATAAATTTATTTCTGGATTACCAAAATTATTTAGTGAAAAGGTTAGAACAAATTTAAAATCTTTGTTTCGATGAAGTAAATATAAATTTTCATAATTTAACTTATGGAGAAATTAATTTCTGTTTGTACAGAAGAAGGATTAAAAATATGTAATGATTTAAAATTAAAAGCACAAATAGAAAAACATAGACAAAAATATGAATTAGGAGATTTTTGTGAACAATTTGCTTATCAAATACCTAATAAGTATAATAAAAGAAAAAAGACTAAGAAAATTACAACAGAAAAACAGAAATATAAAAGAAATTTTAACCATAAAGATTATAAAAAGAAAAAAGAAAATAAAAGAACAGATCAAGAAGTAAAAAATTGGATTAGAAAAAATATTACTTGCTCAAAATGTGGTAAAAAGGGACATTATGCTAATAAATGTAGAAGTAAAATAAACCAATTAATAGAACAAATAAATAAATTAGATATAGAGAATAAACATAAAAACTGAAATTCTTAATCAAATAAATTATTCTGAAAGTTCCAGTAACAATAGTAGCACTAGTAATAGTTCATCAAATAGCGACAATGAATGTGAAAATTGTTCAGAACAAATCCAATATTATAAAGCTATAATAGAATCAAATGGTTTAGAAATAAATGTATTAACACAAAATAATAAAATAATATTAGATCTTATAGATGAATTACAAATCCTGAATCAAAAAGAAAATACTTAGAAAATTACTTAGAAATTGTTCAAAATGAAGCTAGTTCCTCAAAACCCCAAGAAAATGAAAATATTAATCCAAAATTAAAAAGACACATAGATCTTAATAATTCTTTTTCTCTTGACAGATGTATTTAACCATATTCAAAAAGAAAAACCCAATTTAAGTCTAACTACTCTTAAATCAGAAATTAATGAATTAAAGCAGGAAGTAAAATTCTTAAAAGAAAAAATAAATCACATAGAAGAAACTAATTTATTAAAAGAATTACAAAAAGAATTATTATCAGAACAATTTAATGAAAAAGATCAACAATTGATAGAAAATAATCCTGAAAATCTATTAAGTTCTATGTATATTTCTCAAAAATATTATATTCAAGTTACTCCTTGTTATAAATAAAGAATTTAAAATATCAGCAATATGCTATGTTAGATAGTGGTGCTGATTTAAATACAATTTGTGAAGGATTAGTACCTACAAAATATTATGAAAAAACAGAAGTTGTTCTTAGAGCAGCTCAAGGATCAAAAATTAAAATTAATTATAAAATTTCAAATGTATGTATTTTCTCTAAAGAAGACAATTATATCTGTCAACCATTTGTATTAACAAAAGATGTATCTCAACAAGTAATTTTAGGTACACCTTTTTATTATGCAATGCAACCATTTATATGTGATGGAAAAACAATTTCTAAAAAAGACCAATCAATTAGTTTTGATTTTGTTTCAAAACCTCAAATTAAACAAATTGATACTTTAGAAGAAATAATGAAATTAAAACTTAACCAAATAGAATTTTTACAAAAAGATTTTACACATTTCCAAATACAAGAAGATTTAAAAAATCAAAAAATAAATAGAAATTTCTAGAATAACAGATAAAATAAAAAATCAAATCTGTAGTGAATTACCTAATGCTTTTTGGAATAGGAAAAAACATATAGTTTCTTACCATATGAAAATAATTTTAATGAAAAATTAATTCCTACAAAAGCAAGACCTGCACAAATGAACAAAGAAATGGTAGAATTTTGTAAAAAAGAAATAGAAGATTTACTTAATAAGAAAATTATTAGGAAAAGTACTTCTCCTTGGAGTTGTACTGCTTTTTATGTAAACAAAAATTCAGAAATTGAAAGAGGAGTACCTAGATTAGTCATAAATTATAAACCATTAAATAAAGTCTTACAATGGATAAGATATCCAATTCCAAATAAAAGAGATTTATTAAATAGAACTATTGATTCAGTCATATATTCAAAATTTGATTTAAAATCAGGATTTTGGCAAATACAGATAAATGAAAAAGATAGATATAAAACTGCTTTCACAGTCCCATTTGGTCATTATGAATGGAATGTAATGCCATTTGGTTTAAAAAATGCTCCATCTGAATTTCAAAATGTTATGAATGATATATTTTCAAATTATTCTTTATAATTGTTTACATAGATGATATTTTAATATTTTCTAAATCAATAAAACAACATTTTCAACATTTAGAAAAATTTATAAATATTGTAAAACAAAATGGATTAGTTTTATCTGCTAAAAAAATGAAGCTTTTCCAAACAGAAATAAGATTTCTTGGATATGAATTAAAAAATGGAAATATTATACCTATTTCAAGAAGTATTGAATTTGCTTCTAAATTTCCTGATGAAATTAAAGATAAAAAACAATTACAAAGATTTTTAGGGAAGTTTAAATTATATTCATGATTATTATAAAAATCTTGGAATTGAATGTAAACCCTTATATGATAGGTTAAAGAAAAATCCTCCTCCATGGAGTCAAATTCATACAGATATAATTAAGAAAATAAAAAATAAAGGTTAAATATTTACCATGTTTAAATTTACCAAATCCCAATTTTACAAAAATAGTTGAAACTGATGCTTCTGACATTGGTTATGGAGGCATTCTAAAACAATTAAATCCAAAAAATAATAAGGAAGAACTTATAAGATTTACCTCTGGTTCTTGGAAAAATGCTCAATGTAATTATTCTACTATTAAAAAGGAAATCTTAAGCATTGTTTTATGCATCAATAAATTTCAAGATGATTTGTTAAATCAAACTTTTATATTACGTATTGATTGCTCAGCAGCAAAAAATGTTTTAGAACAAGATGTGAAAAATATTGCATCAAAACAAATTTTTGCAAGATGGCAAGCATCTCTTTCTGTTTTTGATTTCAAAATAATTCACATTAAAGGAGAATCAAATTCTCTCCCTGACTTTCTTACTCGTGAATTCTTACAGGGATAATTTCATGGAAAATATTCCTTCAACTTCTACTCATTCAAATCCTTTGTTCTCAAATCAAAATACTTATCAGGATGAGTCTGATCATTCTGAAGATTCAAATTCTACATTAGATCTTGAAAATTTTGTTCTAGTAAATGGTCATCCAATTCATATTACTGAATATGAAAATATATTCAAATACCATCAACCAGTTTGGCAAATTCCCAAACCTTCTTATACAGAAACATATTATACAGAGTATTTGGAATCCAAGGCTGTTCTATTTAAATTAAGAAAAATTAGAGAATTAGCAGCACAATGGAGGCCTTTTACTTATAAAGAGAAAATTTTTATCAAAAAATTAGTTTATTTTGAATCTATTAGATCTCTTGAGGAATCCAAGAGAATAGATTATGAAAATGTTCCTTTTGAAATAGCTGTAAAAAATCAAGCTTATAAAAACTTTATTCAATTAATTTTTTAATGCAGGAAATGAGCAGACCTCCTTTTCAAGGAGGAAGAGGAAGAGGTGGAGGTTCTGTCTTCTATGGAGCCCCTCACCTATCAAATTTCAATTTCCACCATTACCATCATCTTCTTCGATGGTTAATTTAGGGAAAATACCCTCTGCAAAATCAATTCTTCTTCAAGAAGAACCAAATGATCCTTACATTGATACAGGAGTAAAATTAATCTCCTTATTTATATCTTTTGAAGATTTACATTCTGATTGCCAAACACTTCAAAAGAAATACTTCAATCATCCTTCTCTTTCTCAATTTCCTATGAGAGGACCACTTCCTTTCAAAAATAGACACACTTATGCAAATTTTCTTGACTCTTTTGTTATGAATAATCAAAAAATAGTTGATCTTCATGACAGACACAAATCTAATAAAAATCCAAAATGGTATCCGACCATGGAGGATAATGAAATAGCCTATTCACAACTTTACTATTCACCATGTTCCATCCATTCAAACATGGTATACAAAACCAAATCACACATTGATTTCATCTCCAAATACAATAATTATAATTATCAATTTACCTACCAAGACTACATGGAAGCATGGAGTCATATATTCTTCTACCAAAATTCTCAATACAAACATACTTGGTGGATTAGAATATCCTTTTCCATTCTTCAAAATTCATTACCATCTTGGTTTTATAATTGGTTCCTTAAATTTTGGACCATGTCCAGAAATTCTTCCTGAACCCCTTTTAAATCTATATCATATCTTCCAAAATCAAAATGCAAAATACTTTGAAGAACCAAAAATCCAGGACCAGATCCATGTTACACTTTTTAGCTAGGTTTCAAATTCCTTGGTGCTTAGCATGGAATTATGTTACTGCAATAACGGATAATGGACTTCCAACTCTCCAAAGAGAAATCAAATGCAAATGGTGGAAGAAAATGGAAGTTGATTATGCCAGCATTGAGAAAAATATCAAAATACAAATTATCAGAAGGAAGGACCCTCTAGCTCAGAGATTACCTCTCCCTCCAAAATGGAAGTTTTGTTCAGACAAATGGAAAGCAAAATAAATTCTCAAGGACAGAAAAATAATGATCAAGTCAAAAATGAATTGATGAATTTATTTGCAGGACATTTGGAAGAAATATTTTCTACTCCGGAAAATACTGATGTAGAAAAATCAAAAGAAAAAGAAAAGAAAACAGGGAAAACCAAAATATCTGAATCAGACTTGAAAGTTCCAGAAATACCCATTGAACTTTCTTCTGAATCTGAATTTGAAAATCATGATCCTGATGAAATCCCTTTGCAAAATCTTTTTGAGTCATTGGATTCCAAAGCACTTTTGGAAATAATGAAGACAATGGCAAAAGGACAAATATCCGGTAAAGCAAAAATAAAGGAGTCAATAAAGCAGCCCTCAAGCTCAGGAAATAGTGAAAGAGTCGGCAGCCTCAGCAAATACTCCTGTCAAATCTCAGAAAAAGCAAAAGAAGAAATCCAAAAATAGGAAATCTAAATGACATCATTGCTTAGGCAATGAAAATTGTATTCTAGTACCAAATTGTATTATAAAATGGGAAGTTGCTCGCCTTATTTCGGCAGAACTTTTCCATTGAAATCCTTTTCCCTCTCTACCTCTCTTGTAAATCCTCCTCGTTCAAATCAATATTATTCTCAAGTCTTCTTTATTCCATGTAAGTCTCTTTTCATTACACTTAATATTTGTTTAATTTTTCCGCAATATTTTATTGATATTATCCTGGAGTAGTATAATATACATAATATATATTATATATAACATATATATAATAAATATATTATATGTACATACATGCGTATGTACATGCATGCATGCATGTACATACGCATGTATGTACGTATAAAATATATATATATATATATATATATATTAGTGAGTGTGAAAGTGAGTTTGTGTTCTTGATGTTCTTGGTGTGTGCTTGAAGATGAGTGTGAAAGTGAGTGTGTGTTTTTGGTGTTATTGGTGTGAATTTGAAGGTGAGCGTGTGTTTTTGGTGTTTTTAGTATGTAGGATTTTAGTGTGTGTAAAAATGTGTATGTGTGTGCAAAACCAAAAAATGTGCAAAAAACACCTTTTGGGTGTTTTTTGTGCCAAAAAAATACATTTCCTAAAAAACACACCCCCTATTTCCTACTATTTTAACAAAACAGAAAAATCTATGCAAATTTAGTATTAGTACTATTCATCAAATTTATTGCCACTAGAGGTGAAGTAACTGAAGCTCATGAATTAGCTAATGTTTTGTGTAAACATTCTATCATGTAAAGTTTGTTGAATTAATAATATTGCAATTTTTAGTCAAAAAATATTAAAGTAGGGGTGAGTCGGGCACCCTATGACCCGCCCCTATTTTGTCATGAAAGCATTAGAGTTGAGTTAGGATCATAAAATTGCTAACTCGACAGGTTAGAATCGAGTCAGTCAAATCCCTTTTGGGACCGGTGCTCAACCCGTGCCCACTTCTATATGCAAGGCTCAGTATTTTTTTTTTGGAAGAGAGTTACAAGAATCAATATTTACGAGGCCAGGATAGAATTAGACGAGAAGGATTCCTTCGCCAACTTATCCTTGTAAGCCTTATTATTTTGCCATTTTAAATGAAACTCTCAATTGGATTTTGAGAACAAGACACGAAGATTTTCCAGGGAAGGAATCATGATATGATATTTAAGATGGACATGGGACAAAAATAAAATAAAATAAAAAGTTTCAAATGACCAAAATCAGAGTACACCACCTAAATCCAAAAAAATAATAATATTATATCAATAATATTAAATCAAAAATTAACAATATTAAATCAATAACTTATAACTAAAATGGCAAAACATTAGAAAGCAAATAGATGGCAACCCCTTCATTCTCTATCGTTTCCTATTGCTTTCTGTCCTAAATTCATCCAGCGTTGCTCCTTCCCTGAATTTGTTACACAACAAGTACAAGGGAGCATTGCTAATGCAACAAATAGCAACAAAATCTATTCATGTGCTACCGGCAACCCCATATTTTTGGTGCTCTTACAAGAAGTGTTGGTGCCCATGACTAAACTATTAATAATAATTTCTTCTAAAAAAACTATTAATAATCATCTCTGTTTTAAAAAAATAATAATAACATATAATTTATCCCTGATTCACTTACACCATCTACAACGGCAAAGAAACTATTTTAGAAGAAAGTATAGCAAAGTGAAACTAAACTTTAGGTAACACCCACCTATTTGGAGGTTGGAAATGTTGAATATTTAAATGTTTAGTTTTCAGGGAATGAGGGAAGGAGAAAATAAGAGAATTATCTGTGAAAAAATGGTTAACAAAATAATGCATATACCATTTTGTAATTTGAAGAAATATGTTAAAACAATCAATATATAGATTTTCAAGCATTATGTAGATCAGGGTGAGGAGATAGAAGATAGCAGGTTGATAGAATCAGGGAATGGAAAAACTATCATGATGTTGGAGTTGGCCACATAAAACGGGTAAACTATCGAGAAACTTGTAAACTATGAGAACTTTGGTCCGGGTGTAATGAAAATCTTCTTTGAGTTATTGTGTTGTGATGATAATGAAAGTTATTAATGTAATTTAGTTTTATTATTTTTCAATTTAATGTCCAATTTGCGACTGTCTAATGTAGATTAAAATTTTAATTTGGCACTCAAAATCATGTGGCCTTTCTTCCGAAAAACAGTGCTTAGGAGGGAAAAAAAACTTTTCTAATTCTCTCTTCTTGTCTTTCTTTTTAATATTTTTTGTTGTAGATATGGATTTGTTTTTCTGCGTGTAACTCTTTTTTTTACAAAGTGTTTAGAAACCTCAATATCACTGAGTCATTCAAGTGTGCGACTGTCTTTAAACCAAATGGAGCAATTGAATGTAAGATGCAGTAGATGACATTTTTACATAATATTCTGTTATATTTATTAATTTTCTTATCCTTTTCTACCTTTATAAAATCTCTATCTTCAGATCTCCTTATTAGGCATCACTGACCTCCTTCCTTCCAGAAAAAATAACCTACGACATCTTCCCTTCCTCAATGATTGGATTTTGCGACAATTTCTGAAAGTAGTTCCGTTGAACAAATTGTTTAATTAGATATTCAGATAAAACATCATCAGCTTAGACTGTGCTTCTGATAATGTTGACATGTATTCACATAGGCTTAGCTATCTAATTTTTACAAAGTGTTTATAATACATCAGACAGTGAGAGTTTCAATTCTTTGGTTTCTGATTTATAATATAATCAATAAGTGTTTTGTCTGCCCTTTGCTGATTAACCTTTCAATCATCAAAATTTGGAGGTAGGGAAAAGACTAGCATCAATGCTCGAGTCTATCCAGAGTTGATCTTGGTGACAAGTCCCATCTTTATGTGTTTAATTTTACAGGAACAAAAAAAAATGTTGCAATCTCAACTTTAATTGCTTGGCACATGATGGGAGAGCTCGAAGCTTTCTGATACACAAAAAAGTTTAAAGCAGGATGGCCACTGGTATGTGAAAGTAACAAAGTAACATGATATGCTCTTTGGATGGTCACTGGAAGTTTTCTTTGTCGACGAGGCTTCCTAGTTACTATTCTCCTCTCGTCCGACCTCTCGTTTAATTCATTTTGCTTAGCACAAATCTGAGCATTGAATATAACAAGTGTCTATCCTCAAAAAAAAAAAAAAAAAAGAATATAACAAGTGTCATATCATGTGCAGTCACTTGGAATGACATAATTTAACTGAATAATTCAAAAATAATTTTGAGTGTAATTCCTGTTATGTACACTCTATTCTAGGACTGTAAACAAACAAACAAATCGGTCAAGTGCTTGATTTAAAATGTTAAGTAGACCAAGCTCGAGTTGAATATTGAGTTGAGCATGTATATATATATATATATATATATATATAATATTACTAAAATATTTATAAGTTTTAGACAAATTACATCTTATACCTATCATAATTTTGATAACTTTGAAAAATGAAGGGTAATTTCATGATTATTTATCGATTTAAAATAAAAATTTATAAAAAAATTTAGACATTTGAGTCAAGCTCGAATTCGTGTTCAAGAATAGATTGTGTCGAATTCGAGCTCAAAAATTATAAGATCGAGTTCAAATTTGAATATATCTATTTAAAATTCGAGTCTAGGTCAAACACGATGATATTCAAACTCTAACTCAATTCATTTAGTATTCCATTTAAAAGCAGAACATTTATACATTATACTACTTGTAGTCTTTTTACCTTTTTTTTGGGGGGGGGGGGGGGGGGGGGGGGGGAGTACGCTTGCTATTAACCTTGAGAAACGTTTTGCTTAATTTACTTAGATTCATTCCACTAATTAATAATTAGCTGAAAAAATTAAGTTTAGGGTTAAGGACACCTTGATTTACATAGATTTTTTTTTTTTTCAGAAATCAAAGGTAATTTGTATTACTATCTGAAAATTTACAGTAAATCACAAAAAGGGCAACTGCCCACTAAGACATTGTGTGGCCTCCATGACCCACAAGGGGAAAGAGCTTCCCGGCAATTTTCTCAGAATATTGTTATTTTAAAGAAAAGTTGAGCGTTGTTCCAAGAATGGAGATGCCGCACAATGAATTTTTTTTTTTTTTAAACTAGTGTCAGTTGTGTAAGATGAGGACTTGGTTGTAATTTGAAAAAAGTACTACCGCACTCAGCGGCAAATTTGTTAAAATATTGCCCAAAAAAAAGAAAATTCGGCATTTATAGGGTGTCAGAAAAATTTTTTTGGCATCTAAAGGCGCCGCGTTTCCCAAACGCGGCGCTGAAATTTTTTTTTCAAATTTGTCATGCGCCGCGTTTCCCAAACGCGGCGCATGAACAGTAGTCAAGCGCTGCATTTGGGAAACGCGGCGGTTACTGTTCACGTACTTTTTTACTGTTCACTTTTTTTTTTTTTTTTTTTTTAAGAATAGGTAAGTATTTAAGGTTTTTTGTATTATTGTTTAGGTAGATTTATAAGATTTAAGTAAAAGTAATCGAGGTAGTTCAAAATTTGAATTGAAAAATTTTAGATTTAAAAATAATAAAGTTACAAATACCAAATTTTGATATACCACTAAATTTTTTAATATCTTGTAGGTCATTTTTTATTTTTCGAATGCGAAATCTAGTTTTTAGAGAAAGTGTGCAAAAGTCTTCTGGTAAAATTATAATTTTAGCACGTAAATACCTTTTTGGTCAATTTTTGACTTTTAAATTCATATTTTATACCCTTGTACAAATTTCTAAATTTTGTAATTTTTTTAAATGAACTACTATTTTTTTGTGTACCACGTCAATTCAAGGGCAAAATAGTTATTTTTAATTTTTTTTAGAATCTTAAATTCATATTTCATAATTTTAAGCACATTTTATATTTGTGATAATTTTTCAGGTACAAAAAAAAACAGATTTTGCCTCAGATATGTATGCATTATAGAAAAAATAGTTTTTGAACCCGAAAAATTATCACAAATTTAGAATATACGTAAAAGTATGAAATATGAGTTTGGAATTCACAAATAGCCAAAAAAAGGTATTCAAAAATTGAAATGATTATTTTGTCCTTGAACTGACGTAATACCTAAAAAAATAGTGATTCATCTAGAAAAATTTCAAAATTTAGAAATTTGTATGATGGTATAAATATGAATTTAAAAATAAAAAATTGACAAAAAATATATTTACGTGCTGAAATTACAATTTTCCGGAAGACTTTTGCACACTTTCTCTAAAAACCAAATTTCACATTCTGAAAAATAAAAAATGACTCACAAGATATTAGAAAATTTAGGTGGTATATCAAAATTTGGTGTTTCTAGCTTTATTATTTTTAAATCTAAAATTTTTCAATTCAAATATTGAATTACCTTCATTACTTTTACTTAAATCCTATAAATCTACCTAAACAATAATACAAAAAACCTTAAATACTTACCTATTCTGTAAAAAAAAAAAAAAAAAAGAACAGTAAAAAGTACATGAACAGTAACCGCCGCGTTTCCCAAACGCGGCGCTTGACTACTATTCATGCGCCGCGTTTGGGAAACGCGGTGCATGACAAATTTGAAAAAAAAAATTTCAGCGCCATATTCTCAAACGCGGCGCCTTTAGATGCAAAAAAAATTTTTCTGACACCTATAAATGCCGAATTTTCTTTTTTTTGGGCAATATTTTAACAAATTTGCCGCACTCAGCATGTGCGGCACAATTTTTTTTTTTTTTTTTTAGTGTGCCAGTATGGATAGCATGCAGAATTTATTAAGAATTATTTTGATTGTGCAGCACAGGAACTGTGCGACACAATCAATATAATTCTTAATGAATTATGTATGCTATCCATATTGGTTCATGTAGATTCATGCAGATTAAAGCAGAAAGCAGACGACATAGACAGCTTTTCTATTTTGATCATATGCAAAGCATTTGACGTTTCTTTAACGAATTTTCTGTTTAGTGTCCCTGGGTATAGAAAATAAATGAGAGGGGGCTGGGTTGCACATCCAGTTTTAATTTTTTTGGCTGTGTTTTTCTCAGCAATGAAGAAAAATATTTTTGTATTCAATTTTTTAAATACTGAAATTGTGATAATGAATCTGTTTCAATAACGTGAGTTATTAAAATAATAGAATTGGTTTCACAATACTAGGACTGTCAATGGGGCTGGGCCAGCTCGAATCTGGCCCGTTTGGCCCGCAAAAAAGCCCGTGAGCCTAACTCTTAATCGGGCCGAGCTGAGTTTGGACCTAAATATTAGGCCCGAAATATTTTTGAGTCGAGCTTGGGCCTCAATAGGCTCAACCCGTATAAGGCCCAGCTCATAAAACATATATATATATATATATATCTATATATATATCTACATATATAAAACCTAAATATAAATTACATACACACACGTATATATAATATGAAATTATGTATAATATATTAACTAAATCCTTAATATATCTCCTAATATATATATATATATATATATAATAACCCAAATATAAAATTAGACACACACATATATAATATAAAATTATATATAATATATTAACTAAATCCCTAATATTTTCTCTCTCCTCAAACAACTCTATCGCCGACAAATTCCTAATTTTCCTCCCTCCCTCCTCAAACAATCCCGTCACCACCCAAATCCCTAAATTTTCCTCCCCTCTCAAACAACTTCATCGACTTCTTCCTCCCTAAATCTGAGGATTGCTCAACATAATTTGCCAAGTACACACTTCAATTAACTAGATTTGCAGTTGAGTGTTGCAACTAGTCTACTTGGGGCTTGTGCAGCCGGTTAGAGCATGAGAAGTTCTTGCTTTTAAGATTTTTCAGACATCTATTATGTGGTTGTTGTGTGCTAAAAGTAGATGCTTAACAAAAGTAAGGAACTATAATTCTAATGTAATTCTAATGCTTACAATGGAATTATTATGATCTCATTGTAAGCAATCGTCTCTCAAGAGTTTCAATCAAATGAGTAGTTACTGATTATGTGCAAAGTAACTGAAATTTGTACAATTAATGACATATTATTTTTTATTATTGGGAACAAAATTAAAGGAAAACTTGTGGTTTTGTATTGTGTTGGAGCTGTTGAATTGTAGAAGTATCTCAATAGGTTTAAGCTCGTGAGCTTAAGCTCACAACCCGAATATTTTGTGAGCTGAGCCTGAGCTTCACATTTACAAACCGAACTCATAGCTCGAAACTCATAACCCGATTTATTATGTGAGCTGAGCCTGAGCTTGTTAAAGCCCGGCTCATACGGCCCGATTGACAGGTCTACACAATACATGAGCAAAATTTATTACTAATGAATATTTTTTCTAAAATAGTATTGCTTAGATATAAATTTTATTAAAATTTATCATCAATGGAATTTAAACTTTTTTATAAAAAAATCCCAATTTTAAACTAATTTTGGTGCCTAAAATTTTGAACAAAGAGAGGAAATTTAATTATAAGTTTTGATTTGACAGTAATGAGATTCCTTTATTAATCTTATTTAATTGTCTTTTATAAACTAAATATTTGAATTTGATACCTACTTTTCCAAACCCCTTATTCAATTCTTCTTTTGCGATCTAAGGGCACTGAATAAAAGAAATCCTTTTTATGGTTAATATTTTTTTTTTTTGATAAATCCTACACCATTATAATAGGGAGTGGAGAATTGGTGTTGATGAGATTTGAACTCTTGACGTCTGAAGATGAAGTCATAGAGTTTTAATTGCTCGAATCTCTATTCGTTTCCTGGGTAATATTTCTATTCAACAAAACAATGCCATTCATTTTGCAATGACGACAAAGGTATGTTAAACAACCAATTTTCAATGGAGTGATTAAAAATGCCATTCATATGCCATTCATTTTGCAATGACGACAAAGGTATGTTAAAACAACCAATTTTCAATGGAGTGAATAATCTGTTTAGAAAATTTAATAAACGAGGTCCCAACTAAATATGATTTCCCTAGCCAAATTACTATGTATACAATCAGTGGAATTGCAAAATAACGATGTATGTCCAATTGAGTTGGGCTTGGAATCAACAAACATTTTGTGCGGCACACTCAAAATAAAAATAAATAAAAAAATTTTTGTGCCGCACATGCTGTGTACAGCAGTACTTTTTTCAAATTGCAATTAAGTTTTCAACGTATATACCTGACACCAATTTAAAAAAAAAAATTCAATCAAATACCGCACACAAGGTCTATTTTCGGAATAACACTCAAAAAGTTCCCTATTTGAGAACATTTCTTTAAAAAAACATGATTATGAGAAAATTGCCGAGCTTTCCCATTTAATTACATGTTTCAAGTCTACTGCATAATTTGCAATCTTCCTAGCAGCTATATTGATTTACATAGATTAGTTTTACTAAATTTAACTGAAAAGTCATAGGGTTAAGAGCACGTGGCATAAAACAGAATATTGATGACGTGGAATGACATCCATAGTCAATCCAGTCCCTCTCCTCCTATAAATTGTGCTTTACTCTTCCCTCTCTCAATCTCAACTAACAAACACCTGAAGAGACGTACGGTACTGCTGCTAGTATTCTTTTTAAAATTCTGTTATAATCCTCACTGAAATACAGATAAAAGTGACAAGCAGAAATCTTGACACAGAAAAGAGAGATTTAAACAAGAGAGAATCAAGAAACTTTGTCAAAAATCTAAAAAATAAACAAAAACCCATTTACTGACAAGGTAAATATAGTCATTTCAACGCGTATCTATCCATGTTGGATAAAAGGGGAGTTGGGTTTTTGAGGGATTTTTCTCTAGTGCCTGGATTGAAGAAAATGGTGGTGGAGAATGGTGATAGTGGTTGTGGTGAGGGAGAAGAGCAGAGTGGTAAAAGCTCATCAAAGGAGAAGAAGGCTTTGGGTTTGAGAGGATCAGGGCCATCGAATTGGTTGACTGATTTTCATAGAGATCTGATGGCAGGGGCAGTAATGGGGGGTGTCGTACACACAATTGTAGCCCCAATCGAGAGGGCTAAGCTGTTGTTACAGACCCAGGAGAGCAATATAGCAATCTTATCTGGTCCTCACAGGAGATTTAAGGGGATGGTTGATTGCATAGCCAGGACTGTCAGGGAAGAAGGGATTCTTTCTCTGTGGAGAGGCAATGGTAGCAGTGTTCTCAGATATTACCCTTCTGTTGCTCTCAATTTTTCTCTCAAGGTACCCCTAATCTTACCGTTCTTATGATTTTTGCACTTTTATTGTCCCTAGAGATGTATTCTACTCATTGGTTTTATCCTGATTTTCAAGAAATGATTACATGCTTTGTAAAAATGGTTCCTTGTATTAGGGCAGTGTTGCCTTCAATGTTGTTGCTGTATATATTTCTGTTTTGCGGCTGTGTGTTTGAGTAAATTGCTGCATTTTTCTTTTCCAGCTATGTTGGAATCTGTGTGAGTCCTGTAGTTTAACTTGAAGAAATAATGATCTCTGCGGGTAATTTCTTTGTTGTGAAAATTGGTTATGGCTCAAAGTAAGGAATCAAAAAGGGTTCACCTTTTCTGGGTTTTGGTGAATTATAACGTTTGATTATGCAAAAGTTGCTTTTCACGCAACATACATACTTTAATCTGCCAGTCGTTGAGATTTTGTGTTTGAATTTAAAGTGAAAATAGTATGGGGATTGTAACTTTGTTCTTGCTGCATGAGGTAGTGTTTGTGAGAGTTGTTTGTGTGCATAGTGACCGAAATATATTTCGTTATTCTAATGGTCTGGTGAGATATTGATTTCTATTGCGTGGTAATAATGGGGAGGACTGGAATATGGTGCTCATTAAAATGTTATGGTTATCAAAGCAACTTTTTCTGATTGGTCGGTGCATATATAATTAGGATAAACTTAGTTGATGGGGAAGTTGAGTGGCTTTGTTCTGAGGTTGTTAAATTGTGATGAACTAAGGTAGCTAAGTCATGTGTGTTTATTCTATCCTTTTGACTCTAATTAGGCAATCCATCTCTTGATGCGCGTTTGATGTTTATGTTGATCACCTGTCCTATATAACCTTTGTGCATCAGTGAACTCTTTTCCCGACATAATATATACTGGTGTTGAAAGTTTAAACAATTGCCTACAATTCATTTTCTTCAATTTTATTGCCACGAGCTTGTCTCTTGTCTCTGTAACTAACAACTAGAGAAATTCATTCATTGTAGAACACGGCATGTGCAGGTTATGGTTTGTGTATTCCAAAGTTCCAGACGCTTCGTAGTGTTTCTGAATCATGCATAACTGCTGCAACCTGTTAAAAAAAAACATTGTCTCGTTACCAAAACTGTACCTATATTCCCTTCTACTGCTTTAGGAGTCATTGGCAGACCTCTTGCACAACCTAAATATGGCAAGCGATTTCCTAAATTTGGCAAAAAATTGAACCCTTTCATATGATGAATTTTCACATAAAGATAAATTGAAGTAAGGATTGGAACAGGGCACATGGCATAAGGCTGTAGTTTTGGAGTTTTGTTCAATGGCCCTCATGTGTAAGCAATGGTTAGATATGAGGTTGTGGAACAATACTTAAGCATGTTAATGGCTTGTGCATGATGCAATTTTAGCATAGAAAGAAAGTCCTTTGCTTTCATTACATCCTTGTTTTTTCTTCTGGGGCAAGCTTGAAAAGATATTGCTTTTGAGTGCTATTTCAGCATAAAAGCATACTTTGATATTGTGCTGTACATTTTGGTTGCCATCATAGAGTTCTTTTAAGTTCTGACGCCATTTTACAGTGCAATAACCAGATTGGCTTCCCCCAGAAATCTGGGGACATTTGGTTGGGTTTCTGAATCAAAATCAGAAACGTGTATGAGTTGTTGTATTCTTAATGTGTGCATCATGATACGTGTATGAAGTGTTGTATTCTTAAGGATTCAAAGATGTTTGTCTGAGTTGTTGTATTCTTAATGTGTGCATCATGAAACGTGTATGAAGTGTTGTATTCTTAAGGATTCAAAGATGTTTGTCTGAGTTGTAGTTCCACACTCAGTTTTACCTGGAAGAAACAACTAGTGGGATTTGTGAATTGCTGTATTTCTTTTTCTTTATTTAATAATTTCATATGTAGACAGGGACGTAAAAGTTGGACCTAGAATGTGACTGCTTAGCTAATTTTTGCAATGTGCTGGAATTCCCGAGCTTTGGTACTTAAAATGTTTTGGAAACTTGGATAATTTGCTTGTTTGAAACGAGAAACACATGGAGACTGTATTTAAGCTGACTCTTTGGAGAAAATTTTAGAAACTACCTTGGTCTTCCTATTAGCTACTGTGCGGTAAGGTATTCTAGGGTAAGGATGTTCATTATCTATTTTCTTGTTTTCAGGATAGCAAGGTAAAAGTCCATCATTGAGACCTGTCACAGCTAATTCCAGTTCTAGGAACTGAATTTCCCGTGTTTCCCCTGCATGAATTCTCAATCCTTTCAAGACTTGGGCATTTATGAGATTATGTTCTGATGCAAAATGCTGTCTCCTGAAAGGAGATTACTCTTGTTTAGGTGAGTCATATCATTTTAAGTGTATGGGTAGATCGTGAGTAGTTGCTGGACACCTCTTCTAGTGCCTCAAACAAACTTCTCAGAGCATTAGTAGTTCTTTTCTCTAAACCCCACCCCCCCCCCCCCCCCACCAAAAAAAAAAAAAAAAGAAGAAGAAAAATCAGAGAAGACAGCAAATCTTAGAACTCAGGAACCTTACCTTCTCATAGCATGACCAGGTTGCAATTAGATGAAGATGACTTTTTAAAGTAGATTAGCTTGAAAACTTTCGGCCTTTAGAACTCAGTAGTTCTTCCACCAGGATGAATGGATAAATTGATGAACTTAGACGTTTGTAAAGCTTGATTTTTCTTAGAGTAATTATCCATGATAACCACCAAAACACTAGTTCATCAATGAGAACAACAATTCTAAAAGACTTCTGTGCTTGGTACTGCATCAATGACATACTCTTTAAGATCTTACAATATATTTAATGATTGTTACCTTTGTTAGGGATGCCTCAAATTCAAACAGAAGAGCCCCTTTTGGTGTTACGTTCTCCTGTCACTGGAGATACTGCTCAGTTTAACTAGTAGAAAAGAAGATAAAGGATATTGTAGAATTATCATCGTTTGGTACTTCAGTTCTTAAGTGATTACCAGTTAGAATGGTTCTGTTAATTACACAGAGCATAAGAAAAATTGAGATTGTGGAACTCATTTCTTCTTATTAGACAAGTAGGGGAAAAGTGCAAATTCAGGTGTTCATGGAATCCTGTCAGCTATGCTAATTGTACATGCATAGTATAGGTCTAACCTCTAAGGCTTGAAATTCACACGATGAAAATGTCAAGCTGCAAGGATGATAGGTTGCTGCATTTTGGAACTTGCTGAATGACGTTGCCAAAAGTTCCTAAATATGGATCGAGAATGCTTAATTCTTGGTGTTTTAAGTGTAGCAAAGATTAAACAGGGAAAAGTGTGATCACTTAAAAATTCCAAGTAATATATTTTACCATTTAGAAAGGAATTATAACAGATTAAAAAGAATATTGACTGAAAGATATTATGAGGTACTTTGCCCTGGCAGAACAGCTAATTTTTTCCTCTAAGCTGTGAGGACGTTGGTTGACCATTCAAAAATAACCTCTCTGCTTTGCAAGGGTTAGGAAATCTAGAACTTAGCCATTCCCATACTGGACCTTCGGAACTAATTTCTCCAATTTATTGTCTTTCAGAGCTTGTAAAGTTAATTGGATTGGGAAACTAGAAAGAGATCTGATACGTAAGAATAGGATATCTTAATTCTTAGGATTATAAATTTCTGTTCATACATTTGTTTGTTTAAGGAGAAGCGGAGAAGAAAAGGGCTGCCCAGGCCTACCTGCTATAGATGGCATTGGTTATTGTATTTGAATTTCAAAGTTTAGTTCCTTCTATCTTGCATGAGATTGTTTCTGCTAGCAGTTGACTCTGATATTAGTACCACTATGTTTCCTAAATTTTAAGTTCCGTATCTCATCACGTAGGCATCCTATGTACCAAGAGGTGTGATTTTTTATTTCCATGTGGCAAGGATAAATTTATCCAACTGTTGTCACTTGCCCTTTATTATTACTAGTGAAACATTTTTGAAAAGTGGGAACGGTGGGAATGGTAATTAAATATCCATTGCTTCATTCACATTACCATAAAGCAAACAGATTAACAGAGACTTGTGTTTTGGCTCTCATAAATCTAACTTAAGCTGGAACAGAAGTCATAACAGCTGCTAGAGGTTCCTTTGATGTCTTGAGTGCCTTTTTTTTTTTTTTTTTTTTTTCCCTCCTATCTTTGGAGGGGGAGGACTGGTAAGAAGACCATCTAAAGTGCTTTGAAGCCTTCTGTGTAACATATAATCCCCAAAGAAGTTCCAAGAAGTTGGGGCCTCCCTTGCCCATTCTATCCCAGGGTGCATCCACCTCTATAATTTCTGAAGCGGCTGGGATGTTCTTACTTCATGGTTTTCTAAAGACAGTTGTGTTGATGTTTTGCAGGTATTTTCTCTGGGTTTTTAACCGTAGATGCAACTTTGATGAAAAGTTCTCGTGTCAAAGAAAATTTGATGATTTTTTTTCTTGTTTAGTATCTTGAAAATTTGATGACTTTTTTTTCTTGTTCAATATCTTGATTTCTAGTACCCCTTTAAAGTAGAAAAAGTGTTAGGAAAAAAAAAATTAAGATCAAGTTTGGAATTGATCAGCGTCATAATTGCCAATGGTTCAGAAAATCCTTGGCCTCTGTGCCAAAAATATGGTATACTTTCATGATTACAAAGTTGCACGTGAAATGAAAAACTCAATGCAAGTTGACTGAAAGATCTTATTCCTATTTGGATCGGCTAAAATGAAGCATGATCATCTTCTCATCTTACAGTTCAGATTCATTATATTCATCTAAGATGTCTCATCCAAAATTCTATTGATGTATGCGCCTTTCTTTTGGGTTCAAGTCCTTTATCTGTGACGTTTAGACTTCATTGATGGTAATTAGCTTTGCAATGTCCTTGCTTTTTCACACGGCATTGACTCTTCATATGTAAACAGGATCTCTATAGAAACATCTTACGTGGTCAAGACTATACGTTTATCTCTGGGCCATCTGCTAATTTCATTGCTGGGTCTGCAGCTGGTTGTACAACCTTGATCATCATCTATCCACTTGATATTGCACATACACGCCTAGCTGCTGATCTTGGAAAGACAGGGACCCGTCAATTCAGGGGAATTCACCACTTTCTTTGTACCATATATCAAAAAGATGGAATACAAGGAATTTACCAGGGGCTTCCAGCCTCTCTACACGGGATGGTTGTACACCGGGGTCTTTACTTTGGGAGTTTTGACACCATGAAAGAGATTATGTCCAAAGAAACTGAACCAGACGTGGCCTTGTGGAAGCGTTGGGTAGTAGCTCAAGCAGTTACAACATCTGCTGGGTTGATATCTTATCCATTGGATACTGTTCGGAGGCGGATGATGATGCAATCTGGCTTGGAACAGCCAATGTACGCAAGTACATTGGATTGCTGGAGAAAGATTTACAAGACAGGAGGGTTCTCATCATTTTATCGCGGAGCCCTTTCAAATATTTTCAGAAGCACTGGTGCCGCTGCTGTTTTGGTTTTGTATGACGAGATTAAGAAGTTCATGGATTGGACTGGCTTATAGCAGCGCAAATTTTTGTGTTCCTCTTTGTTCACCTCAAGAATAGGTGTTAGAATAGAGTGTAGGATTGACACTGCCCAATATAGACAATACCAGAAAGTAATCATGGAATGCAGTCGATACTCGAGGTATATGGTAAGCAAGAAACAAATCGAATTTAATGTCCAGCTCAGTTTTGAGGCTTTAGCAAATGATATTTGATTTCTTTATTTATTTTATAAATAAAGAGCCAAATTTTCTTACAGCAATTTCTTGATATCTCTGCTTTCTCTATTTTTTTCCCACCTCTAATCAGCATTTGGATTTTGATCCATGTCTCGCAAAAAGTAGACCTTTGAGGCTTGAGCTTGTTTCTGGAAAAGAACGTAAAAGAAGTGTGCTTATGTTAATTGCTTTGACAAAAGAATGCAGTCCTACGTTTTCACCACAGTATGCACTGCTCAGACTTACACGGCTCTTCATGAGTGGCTGCCAAACAATCGGACGGAGGTGTTAACCGGTGACAAAAGCTTAAACGTTAAGTTGAAACAACACAAAGTCCAGAACAGGGCCATAGAGAAACAAAGTAAGACATGACATCACCTTTTACATTTAACAAATGAGATGTTTGCAAGATTTGACAGATATACAAATTCTCAAAATTCTAATGGTCTTAGGATTGGAATACGTGCAGACCTCATTTTGATCCTTTTCTTATTAATCAACGCTGCCTTTCTGTTAGCTTTTGCTGAATTTTTTTAATGAATTTTCAACAATTGGTTTTTTTAAACTGGTTTTTTTAAACTGACTTCAAAAATAGCAGTTGTTGATGAGAACAAGTACCAAAAGAAAAATAAAAAACTCGAGCCATAAATGACTTGAAGTCTTAGTTTAAACACCCTTCTATACCTAAAACCCAAAGAAATTGTATCAACAATTTTCAATTCCATCCAATCGGGACAAGTCAAGGAAAATCTGAGCCTAATACTTTGAAAGAACCCATCATTAGAAGGAATGGCATAAAACAAGTACAAGCCAATTCGTTAGGCCAAAAGATCAAAATTGATAGTGAGGGAGGAAAAAAAGGCCTTGGAAGCCAAACATACATGACATCACCTTTTAGAAAGAAGTGGTGTGTGGAAAGTTTAACAAATTTGCAATTTACTAGTAACTAAAGACACTTTTGGGAACTTTAGAATTAACTTAGAGACAAAATGTAAACCAAGCTTCCCATTAAAACAACTTTAAGTGGTACTTGTGGGGCTCATGAATTCACCAAATTATGCAATTCCCACTTCTTTTCCTAAAGAATTTTTTTTTTCGGTAAAAAGAAACACTATATATGGACTGTTGCCCCCACTGATTGATTTACTATTAGTGTTGAAAGTGCTGTTTATCTGTTTTCTTTTGAGAGATTCAGTTGTAGATTCTCCAAGGTTAAGGTGTTAAAAGATTCTGATTGGGGTCTACACAATTTTGTGCCTCAACCTATGGGTGCATGCCATGTGTGATTCCACCAAAAATGATTCGCAGACACACAGTTTTGAGATTGTGGCCTGTGGGTGCAATTGTAGGGTTCAAATTGCAATTAGCACTGCTATTCTTGATGGTGTCATCATTGAGCTGTCTATTCTAAATCCAGAGTAAAAGGAAGGAACCATTGATATCATTCCAGTTGAAGACAGACCCCTCCTTCCCTCCTCCATTAATGGTTTTCATCTTCTTCTGCATTAACCTTCCTTCCTTCCTCCTTTTTCCTTAAATGGGAGAGATCAGTAGCTGATTTTCCACTTATCATCCAGGGCATAAAAATATGTTATGTAAAAAAAAAAAAAAATCCTTAAAGATTTCAAGGTCGTCCCTAACAACTAGTAATTCAAAGGCTGATAGCTGATTATGCAGCAATATTCTTAAAATATTAGATCTTTAAACTTTCTTGATCATTCCTTTAACATCAAGTTTTTATTTCTTTTTTAAAATTCGCTTCATTTTTGGACAGCAATATTCAAGAACTTGTTAGTTTACCCTACTAAGTAATCCCTAGTACCAAAGAATACACTAACTGAGACCAATTCCAGACAAAAGCACAAGCTGGAAGATTGAAGCTCAAGAAATTTAGGTAGTTAACCTAATGTTTATGCCCAGTTTTATTCTTCTTGAAGACCAGCCTGCTCCCTTTGTTGAACTGAATATCAAAATTTGGAATATATGCAGTACGTAGGAATTATATGGTAGAGACATTTTTATATAGACAGGTATCTACAATATATATATTTGAGCAGAATCTCGTCAAACTATCACGTATGTTTATGATCAAACGCGTGGTTGGCAGATTAAGGTATAAGTTTCAAAATTCAATCAAAGCAATGATGCTTTACTAGTTTTATTATCTTATAGGTTAGGGGCTTAATTAGCAGCGAATCTTTTGTTACATTATGTCACCCCATAACTCCTTTCAACCTTTTCATTTTGGTCCATCACTCAGCACCAGTCATCTGTTGTTCTCCAGATTCTTTCTTTTGTGCATAATTCAGTGGGAAACATAATAGTTCTTGTCTCTTTCTCTTCAGACACCACAGACTCCGTCAACCCATTCAAAATTACAGTTGGGAACTGATTTTGGCGTTTGGCAATGACATTAAACGTTAGAATATGCTCTGACATTTGTCATTTGGTTATCTAGAGAAAGCTCAATGCCACTTGAAGACTCAAGAAGGTGTTCAACCTATGAAAACACTATAATTAGTTCTTTTTTTTTTTTCGGTTCAAGAGCGATTTTAGATCTTACAAGAGCAAATATAAACAAATTTAGTCCTATAATGAGAACTAGATTCAATACAAACAAATTTATCAAACAACGCATGGGATACAAGCTAACAAAACTAGTCTTCTCATCAAGAGGTCTACTGGAAAAAGAGCAAATTCAAGTCACACCCTAGAATTTTAAAACATGGTAAATCAAGCAACAAATTTTTCTCACCAATTTTCATGGTTCAGGATTCAAAGCTTCTTGGGATCTGATAAATTTCAGTAAAAGATGTTTGGTCAAATTAGGACCACCAAGTTGTGTTGCACAGCATATTAGTAGTATAATTTATCGTGCAATCTTGCATGGAGCAGGCATCAAATTATACAATTCGTTCATCAAACTAAATTTAAAAGGGTAGCCGATTCCTTTTGGAACATCAGGAAAGCAGTCAGAAAAGAAGTGTGTGCTGCTGATGCAAAAGAAAAAGCACCACAAAAAAGAAGAAATTGTGATCCCTAAATTGCCCACAAAAAGATTAACAACTTCTATTTAAGAGAATCAAGAATATTCGTCCAGATTGGCTGGGATATTCACATTCAGGAGGTTAACAAATATGACTGGAAACAACTTAAATACTACTATGTGCTTGTAAATTTCACTGCAAAGTGGAAACCCCTTAACTAGTCCCTTTCAATCAAGTTACAAAGTAAAACCATAAAACAATCATGCATCATTCAAAAGTGAATACTTCTAATTTTTTGGAGATCTTTATTTGAAGAAGATTACAAGTAGGTATCAATTTTAAAGCCTAAAAGAGCCACTCCATTACATGTAAAAGGTCTGATACGTATCTAACTAGTTAAAATCAACTGAATTAATTACACTACAGAAAGCTGCCAAGCTCCACCTCCAATTCAAGAAGCAATAATACAACAATCTCATAGTATTAATAATTTCTGCTAAATCTAGTACACAAATTTGATTGCACTACACAAGTACTACATAGTACATATGACAATTGCCACATCATTCATCAAGTGGAATATGGTTGGAAAGCTAACAATTTTCTTTTCAACTAAAAGTCTCATACTGGCCTTAAAGACAATTCTGGGAAAACATAATACAACAAATAACCAATTATTGCTTTGCCCTTTTAGAGGGGACTTCAACATGAGACTTAAATTACAAAGACATTTTTTTCCTCTCTTTTTCCCCCCTTAATGCCCCCAAATAAACAAGAAAAATAGAGTAATCAATATAATTAAATTACAATACCATATTCCTAAGAGCACCAACTTCCATGAGCTTAGGCACAAGATGACCACTCAAGTGAAGTGCCACGAGGCTCTCCCAACCACCAACGCGTGTTCCACCAATGAACAACGCCGGTGCACCACTACCACCACCACCACCGGCACCATCTCCGGCGTCGTTATCATCCCCTCCGGCGGGGAGTGCATCGATCTCCTCCTCGTCTAATTCGATGACGGTGGGGTGGACACCTATGGCAGCTAGCAAATTTTTCATAACGTGACACATGCAACAAGAAGGACGGCTAAAAATGACCACCGGGTTTTCAGATATCAGCCGCTTATTCCGCATCTCTGCAGACTCAGTCACGTCTATAGCCAACGGAGAACTGGTGGTTGGTGTGAGTTCTAGCCTTACTCCGCCATCTGACAGCGACCCATATCGCTGGACACCTTGCATGACCACCACCACACCACTAGTGAAGAGTGGCTGAAATAAATAAAGATCTTGAATATGAACACAGAACAAAGCGAAATGTTTTGTTTGTCAACGGGGGCGGAAAGTGGAGAGAAGAAGAGGGGTTGAAGGTGAGGAGAAAGGAAGTGTAGGGATATATAAATCAAATGACAGGAGGGAGGTGAATTGAATTGTACTTTAGCTGTAGAATTTTTCGTATTAGTTAGTTGTTACATTTTTGTTTTGAAATGCTGTGGTCAATGAAAGGTAATACTAAAAGATAATAAATTTTCAAAGTAAATTAGCGATGTTTGTTGAAAATTATTAAATTTTTTATGAAAATTTGCGAAATTTGTGTTAATGATGAGTTATTGTCTAACACATCAATAGTAGAATTTATGCATTATATTAAAAAATAAGTTGCTTTAAATTCCTTTGTTCGAATATCCTACTTATCTCTTCTGTCCTCTTTTTATGTAACTACCATGTGTATATTTATTCGTATATACATTGACTAAAATAATTTGTCAAATTTGTGAATTTTTTCAAAAATATCATAAATTAATACACGTATCAGCTATATAATAGTAGCACAGAGGAGACAAAAGGGTTTTTGAGACAGAGTATTTGACGCGGAAAATAAGGTTCCAATATCTTTCTACAGTTGACTTTTTCATCCAACCTGTCAAATTTTTAAAGATTAAGCTTATTTAAATTGTTTAACTTTTTCTAAAATGTTCTAGGTTTATGTATTGTATTTTATTGGTATAAATTTTACATTTATTAAGAGAAAAACTAAACAAATCTAAAAGGCATTGGTTGCAAAATAGATGAAAAAGTCTACGATGGTGACAAATACACAGTGCAGAGAGTAATATTTATGGACCGTAGCTAGTAGAAGTCAACAGTTGTTTTTGTTGTGGACCAGTAAAGTTGTAGTATTTTCATCTTTGTGGGGGGAAATATTAGAATATGGAAGCCACACGCGAGGGACAAAGAAAGTGGTGCTACTTGCACTAGAGGACAGGGGAGGAAGACTTAAATTAATTCATGATATGTTTCTTGGCCTTTGCTTAGACAAAATATGTTTTCTTTTAGGGTAAAAAGAATTAGTAAATTATAGTTTGTTTGCCCCCTCGAGTTATGAACTGTTGCTGATTGCATCAGTTTGCCTTTGAAATCATCAAAGCAGATAACTCCAAGCAAGTAGAATTTGCCAATCTTGGCATGTGTCTTTTAAAATGAAAACAACTTGTATGTCCTAAAAAGCACGTATATGAGTTGAACACAAGGTTAATTTCGTTATTTTCTGACTCATAGTAGAGTTTTTTTACTTCAATTAAATAATTTAAAGTTCTTTTAATTCAATTAAATAATTTAATACTAGCTTAAACAATCGATCACTCTGTTTAAATGGTTTCTTTAATGTATTTTTAAAAAAATGTCACGCAATAATTTTCTCGATCTTTTCTTTAAAGTGATTGAAAAATATGTATAAAATTTTTTATAAATATGTTATTTTAAAAACAGCCACGTACAAACGCTGCCATTTGATAACGAAAAAAAAAAATAAACAAGATATGGTTGTAGATTTACCAGGGGTTATATCAGTGGCTTTAAAGAATTTTATATGTTTTTGGATTTTTTTTTAATTAATAAAACGTCTAATCAAGATTGGACCATTAATTGCTCATTTTTTATTCCTCAATACGTGGACCAGGTTAAGTTTTGACTAAGATGGGCCATACCACTGCCTGACTCCACCTTTGGCCATTTTTCACTGAAGTCCTTATAGTTGAATAATATCTATATTTAACCCTTCTTGCGCTTTTGAAAATTTCTCAGAGAACCCCAACGTATATTTCAACGTGTAGATTTGAAATGGCTAATTATTCAGATTCTTTCGCTTGCTTAAATTTCCATGTAAAAAATACATTCAAGACAAATCTTAAAAGAATTTTTATTTTTTTATAAAAATGAATTCATTACTGAATTATGTTCGGTTATTAAGAAACCATTATGCTTCCAATATCAGGTGTTAGTACCAAAATCTTCACATCGAATAGAAATCCATTGTGCCAAATGTACAATGAATGTGAAATGTAAAGTACTCTAAAGGAGATATATGAAAATTCTTATATGGATCGGGTCTACAATTCTACCTGTAAACTTTGTGATATAAAAAAAGTGATACATAAAGATGATGATGCATTTTGATATAAGAATGCTTATGTAGTTCTATTTTGAGCAACAAGAATCACAAATAGGGCCATAGACCGAATACATGTAAAAATTTTTTGAGAGAGATATGGTATAAGAGAAATCAAATCTCTTTTTTTTCATCAATAATTTTTTTGATCTCTATACTTTTCTCCTAAAAATGAAATAACCTTGTCTAAATCAATATTTTTAGAATATGTGTCATAGGAGAACATTTCACCATCATAAAGTCTTTCTTTAACAATTTCACCCATCCTAGGCCAACTCATTCAAGATCAAGAAAATCAAAAGAAACCATTAAACTATTCCAGATAAATGAATGTTCCCACTAGAATCCAAAAAATTCATCGATCATCACAGCATGTTTTGCTCTTCAAGTTTCCCAAATTTTTGGTAATGTTTAGATGCAGATTGTAATCCAAACAAAAACATATCAAATCATTTTTTAGAAATTTATTTTGAAATATTTAATCGACATAATTTTCAATCATAGTTTTAGATTTTTAATTATTTTTGAACTCATATATAACTTTTTTTTAAAAATATTATAGTATTACTGTTTCAATTATATTCTTTAAAAATGCAATCTAAATACAACTTTTTTCCAGGCCTTACCGACAAGTGGGTTGACCTCTGACCGCTACCCCTTCATTCTTGGGGTAGCGACCAAACTCTGCATAAGGCGCGTGAAGTTAAGCTAAGGCTTGATACGGGTGTACGGCCCTGATTGAAGTGCGGCATCGGCAGATCACCAATCACATGGATCGCTGGTGTAGGATATTGAATGCCAGCTGACGTCATCTTGACTTTAACACTAATTTTGTTAGGGCATTGGTGGGCGCACTGATCTGACGTGTACCTATTTACTGCTACTACTTTTGTCTGTGTGGTGGGACCCCATCTCTTAAAATGGGCCCAGACTTCCCTCAGGAGTGACGTCATCGGGGATTTGAACTAGCTATCCTCGTCACCCTGACGTCGTCGCTTTGACACGTGGCTCGGTGTGCTACTTTCCTTCAGCTGTGGAGAAGATTGTGGGCTTTGTGCTTTTACTTTTTTTGTTTGAGGACGGAGTGGACCACTGGGAAACCACCACGTGGTTTGCCAGTATGCAGCATGTATATAATTGAAGATGATGTGTGTGGGTGTTTTTTTTTTACCTTCCTTTTTTGGGGTTTTTTTTTTTTGCTTTTATAGTAGAGGAGAGAGAATGGTTTTTTTGGACAATCGCATTTTTAAAATGTTATTCTAAAATATTATCTAAAAATATTCTTAAATTACCTTTTTATTCACATGCATCTCATCTTAACCCGGTTGTCTTTGTCTTGGAGCTTTCATTCCTCAATCCACTAATTAATTCCTTCATATACCTCCCCACCAATAGATAGAGACAAATGGGAATAACCGAACCACGTCTGCAAAATGCCAATACCATGGAGCTGCTTCAAATTTAATACAAAAGGAGTAACTAGTTTTTCTTGTGTGATATGAACTATATTCATGGTACTACTATAGATTTTATGGTTTAGAAAAGATATACATGAGTAAATTTTATGATTTAAAAAAAAATATAAGTAAGTGTTATGGCATACCTTAATGTAAAAAAAAATAATTTCATAATAGTTACTGATTTTCTATTAAATCACGAGATTTACAGATGAAATCGTAGATGTGTGAGAGAGTGAGGGAGAGAGGTCCACCACCATGGTTGTATCGTGCAGCAAAGCAAAGCTTAAGTGTCAACCGTTGATGGTGGTAACCATAGTGTCCGCCATAAGGAAATTCTAAGATGGGATTGCATCAGTCATGAGAAGTGGGCCATTTTAGTTCGCTTTTTGTCTTGCTATTTCTTTAACTACTTTTTTTTTCATCTTTTTTGGTTCACTAAAATCGATTTAGTTGGTTTTTTTCAGAATTTTTTTTCAAAAAGATTACTTTAATACATCCTTTAATTACCATTTTATTATTATAAACTCTTTCTAACAAAATGCCATAGTATTCCAAAATGCTTTCTAAAAAAGGGCAATTTTAACAAAGATTTTCAATTGCCTTTACTAAGGCAATCCAGAATATCAGGTAGAATTTTGGCAGCTTTGAGTATCTGTATGACAACTCAAATTGATGATGACAATCTTAGTTTTTTGTAGGTATAAATGATCGTTCTTCCAGCTTAAGCCTTAATCTTAAACGCAAGGAAAATTTTGGCTCATGAATGGCATCTTGGATTTTATTTTTTTTTTTTTGTTGAGATTAGAAAAGAAAAAAATCTTTCTTTTGGATATTACAAATTTGTGATAAATTTTTCTTGAAATTAACTAAGGAGGCGTTTGGTTCAGATTCCTCAATCACTATCACTATAGGTATCATTAACCCTACTATGAGTATGAGTTTTGATGATTCCCCCCAACATGTTTGGTTTAATAATGGAATGGGTATCATTATAAGAATATTTGTTTGGTATATTGAAGAGGTATCATTATAAGAATATTTGTTTGGTATACTGAAATGACTTTCAAGTAAATTTTAAAATTTTTATTTATGATATACATATTTTATAGATTTCTTATTTTGTATATTTGAAAAAAATTTAAAAAGATTTCTTCAATTTTAAATATAGTCATGCTCTAATTTGAGTTTTATGGAAATGATAATCTTAAAAAAAAGTCATTTTTATTATATTAACAGAGAGTATTATATATCTTTGATTTTCAATACAATTTCTTATAAAATTATTGAATGTAAAAAAAATTATTAAAAAGAATTTTTATAAAAAATTATTAAAAAGAATTTTTGTAAATAAATTTATAAAGTACTAATAAAAAATATTCAAAATCAAAAGACGAGAGAGAGAGAGAGAGAGAGAGAGAGAGAGAGAGAGAGAGAGAGAGAGAGAGAGAGTATTGAGAGTGGGTAACTCAAAAAATATATATTTTTTAATGGGTGTGTTTTTGTCGAGTGGGTAACTCAAAAGATATATATTTTTTAATAGTGTGTTTTTGCCCTTAATAATAAGGGTTAATGGGTTTGATAGACTAGTATTTTGAGGGGAATCATTAACACCCCAATTAATCACTATCATTCCCATTGAATGATAGTGATAGTTGTTTAACAAACATCAACAATGGGTATCATTACTTGTGATACCCATTCCCCTCCTTGATTCCCCTAAACCAAACACCCCCTAAATTTTGGTTTAGGGGAATGAGTGTAAGTAGTAATCACAATCTTGTTGATATTTGGCAAATAACTATCATTATCCTTCAATCGGAATGAAAGTGATTAACTAAAGTCTCTATGATTCCTCCATTCTATCAAATTCATTAACTTTTTTAGAGGGAATAATATAAATTATGTTATTAAATCAAACATGTTAGGATAATTGTTAAAATTCATACTCATAATTGGGCTATTGATATTCATAGTAACAATGATTGAAGAATTTGAACCAACCGTCTCCTAATTTGCATCGCAGGTGGATGCACTACTGCCGAGGTGTTGTTCTGAGCTTTATGCTAGTGAGTTGTGATATGGATTTATATGCATTCATCGATAGAGTTCTCCTTGGTTTGAACTGGGATTTTTTAATAGGATGGACTAAGGTACATTTTAGGGGAGAAAGAGTTGTTAGAGTATATTCAATATGGTATATTCACCATTGGCCCCAGAAGGAGTCGTTTTCCAAACTTCCCCCACTTAGGCATTGGCCTCAAAAGGAATCGTTTTCCAAACTTCGCCCCCACGTGCTGTTTGGTAAAACTGAAATCTGAAATCTGAAGTCTAAAGTCTGATATTTAAGTACTGAAAGTATTAAGTTACTGAATTGAAAAAGTTTTACCTGTTTGATAATCAACTAAATATATGCACTGAATTTAAATATCTCCTCTCATAAATATAATTGTTCTATCTTAAAATTTTAAATAATTTATTAATAATGTATATGAGAAGAAATATATTGTTTGTTTGTGAGAGATAGAGAATAAGTGTATTTATGTATGAGAAAGTGTGTGAGAGAGAAAGTATGTGTATATATAGAAAAATGTAAGTATGTAAAAGGAAAAAAATTAAAATATGTGCGCTTGTATATGAGAGATAGAAAATGTATATGTGAAAGTATGTGTATGTGTGTGTAAAAGTATATGTGCAAGAAAGTATGTAAGTAACTGTGTGTGTGTGTGAGAGAGAGAGAGAGAGAGAGAGAGAGAGAGCAAGTGTGTGTGTGACACAGAGAGGGAGAGAGAATATGTGTGTTTGTGTGAAAGTAGGTGTGTGTGTGAGAGTGAGAGAGTGTATGTGTGAGAGAGAGAGAGTGTGTGTGTGAGAGAGAGAGAGAGAGTGTGTGTGTGTGTGTGTGTGAAAGAGAGAGGGAGAGAGAGAGAGAGAGAGAGAGAGAGAGAGAGAGATTGTGGATGTATGTGAGAAAGAGTATGCATATGTGTGTGCATGGGTGAGTGTGTTAGAGTGAGTGTGTGTATGTGTGTGTGCAATAAGGGGAGGGGAAGAGTATTCAAAATTCAGCAAATTAAGTGAAAAATTTTCACTTAAAATTCTGTGTACAAATTAAATAAGTACTTAATGTGTTAAGTGATAAAGGAATTTTGTTATCAAACACACTGAATTAAAAAAGCACTTAATTCATTAATTTTCAGCATTAAGTCATGTTATCAAACACCCCATTAGGCATGCAACTTTCAGTTGATCAATTGGATTTACAAGTACTGTTTATAATAGTAGTAAAATGAAATCAATTTTCCACTATGCATTTGCTTTTTGTGCTGAAAATTAAATATTAATTGGACATGAGCAATTTGGGAGATTTGGAGAGGCAAGTTGTCAAATACAAAGACCACGGCAGTGATGTCATTAATTTTATATTTCTTTGGAATGTAATGTGATAATTTCCCAAAAAAAATTGTAAGTTATAAAAAATATAGTTAGTTTATTTAGAAAAACCTATCATGTTCATTATGATGTGATTTCACTATAATATTTTCTTCTTTCAAGTACCAAGAAATATATGTTGCTTAATTGATTTTACTTTTCCTATTAAGCGATTTTTTTTTACCTCACATCATTTAAGGCATGTTCTCAACAGTATTTTGTCCACTTGTTTTTAATTTTTTATTTTTAAAAAAAATATATTGTAATTTTCTCAATTTTTTTTACCCAATTTTTAAATTTTTTAAAACTAAAATCAACATCAATGATTTTTAGATTTTCTAAAACCAGGTTTTACTTATATCATGGCTAAACCAATCACCATTCACAAGGTCAAATCATCATACTTGTCATGCTTATCATCAGCCTCGAGCTTTGTGTGTGTGAAACTTCATGATTGTCAACAAATGAACGGTGAGTTTGCAGCTAGAAATATGTAACTAGCAGATCAAAGACAAGGTTGGTCCAAAAATTTGTTTGCTATAAAAGTGTGTGATTGGGATATTTAGTTTTAAACTGAATTCCATAATTAGTGTTTGGTTGCCCAAAAAAATGTTCCAAATTCACATTTTATAGCTTATTATTTATAATTCAGTGCTTTGGTATTCTGTGACTTGTAAGTTACTAAAATTTTGTACCATGTTTGGATGATACTTTGCTAGTGTCTTTTTCTTTATTATTATTATTTTTTTAATCTTTGGGAGGAAGATTTTCAAGATTTCGAACTTCTCACACCCTACAATATATGTAGGCCAGTTGCTAAATAAGTGGACAACCATTTGAACAAAAACTTTGCTTGATTTGGTTAACTATGGTCAGCTAGCTAGTCTGAAAATAATGCCGATTTGATGGAGGGTAATGTCTGCGAAATTGCCAACCACTAGCTGCCAATGCCAGTATTAACAACCGTCCGTTTGTTTGTTTCCAAGACAAATTTAGCTCCACGTCACGCATGTGCTTTATAGCATTTAGATATTCCCATATTGGGAGGTTATTGCTGGGCAGCACCACAACGGAGTTCCGAACCCACAAGTTAAAATTATTTCTAAAACAAGATAAAGAAAAATTTCCAATCCATAATGATGATAGAGGAAAGCAAATACCATTGTTGACTTTGAGATTGATCTACGTACTTACTGTGCTTTTGTACCAATAATAGCTTGATATCCATGATTCCCTTCCGAATTAGTCTTTTGCGAACTCAAGAAATTCTTCACGACTGTTACCGTTTCAAATTTTCTGTTTAATTTTTATAATATTTAAATTTATTTAATATAAAATTGCTCGGTATTAATGTGAATTATATGAAAGTGATATGAAATAGATTTATATTCAACATAATTAGGCACTGAAAAAAGTTAAATAGAAGATTTGAACCTACTATCACTTGGTCTCACATTGAACATAGAAAACAATTTACTCCTTAATTTTAGGTCGACAAATCTCCATTCCATTAATATCATTCCCTTTTGCCATGATATTTGCATTCTATAGTTTGGTTACATGTGTTAATGTAAATAGGATACCATATTATTAGTTTGGTAATTATTATATTAGTTAGTTACCAGTTATCATATTCGTAATTATCACAAATTTACATATAACAGTCCCACCTTGTACTTGAAATCATAGTTGAATATACAGAATTTTCATTCTTTCATATTCTTTATCAACATGATTATGGACTAGAAAACTTCCCCATGCCGAGCCAAGTTACCACTCCAGTTGTCAATTTTGGTTGTGTTATCAAGTTTCATTGCTTCAAGAAAATCCTACAGGGTTTAAGATTTGACTCCAATTCGCACAATAAAACTTCGCCTGGAAGTCTCAAGAACCACGCTGGTGCGCCTGCAACTTGCAATCTTCTTCCAATATGGGGGAAAAAAATGAAAGTTTACTTCGCAATTTTCAAGGAGAATTAAGCTTTTCTATTACTCATGCAACCGATAAGGACAAGCTAGCTGGCAGAAAAGCGATTGAAACAGAAAAATAAGGGGTGTGGATTCTCTGACATATTTCGTAGTGTTACACTAATATTATACCACTTAAGTGAATGATAAATGGATTTTCACCAATGGCTTTAGGTCTTCTGTTGCACGCTCTGTTACACATTCTATCTAATTGACAAGTCTCTTATATTTTAAACAACAAGAACCTAGTCAAATAATACATGCGATAACATGAGACACTTATCTATCATATAAGGGATGTAACAGAAAAGGTGTTACAAAAGATCCAGTATTCTCAGTAATCATATCTCCGTAGGTGTCATTCATTTAAACAGTGTAATATGAGTGTGACACCATAAAATGTAACGAAGAAAATTTTTGCCATTATTTTTCTTCCTTTTTATTGTGACAAATTATTATTTAATTCTTTTAGTTGAAAATTTTATTCTCTCCAATCTTGTATCACAATTCAGTAATATAAATCCCAGCAGAGGACTAGAGGACAAAATTTTCCCAAGGCACACGTGCAAAAGCAAGTTAAAGATAATTTCTAAGCAAACTCCCCATTTGAGTTTGAGCCACCACATGCAAGTCAGTTGGCTGTGATTACCTACGTACCTTCATACGCTTGTGCTCTCACACCTACAGATGTAGGTGCAACTTTTGGGGCACGACTTCTTGGATCATGTGAATTTGTGATATTCCATCCCCACTCCATTCCTAATTAGGATCTTATTATTATAACGTTAATAAATCCTAGGCGTATTCATCTTAATTTTTAGGCAACATTTTACATGATAATAAATATGTTTCTGGTTCAATCCCATAAGGATTCATTGCCAATCTTCGCCGGAGTCTTCGGCTTTTGTAGCAGAACAGAGGTAGCGTGGAATCATGGGTGACGACGACTTAGCTTAGCAGGAACAAAAGGAATCATGCGTGACGCAAGCAAGAATGCTGAAATGACAGACAGGTCTGAAATAAATGGGGGCAACCGGGCGGGGGGGCGGGGGGGGGGGGGGTCCTAGCAACGTCATGATCTGCAATCTATGTCGGCTCATTAAAGTGAACTGGGTGCCTTAGCTTCGTAGCATTGCCAGTTCCCCAACCCCACATCACTTGCCAAGGCTGTCCCAATATTTCCTTCCATCAAAATCCCACAGCTGAAGTGTCACAGGTAGACTTAGCGAGGCCCAAAGGTTAGTCAGTTTCTTCTCAGGTGTGAAAAGTACGTGGCACAATTATGTGTTTGAGTTGGTCCTCCTCATGCAATACTAGGTCTTGTTTTGACGACCTTTGGAAGAGAGAGCGGGGAATGCATTTGGTCACAAACTTGAGAATTATTAGTCTGGGAGGTGGGGGCAAAGGGAGGCAGCTTTAGTTCTCTTGGGCGGTTATAGATATGAGTTCAGTTCATTCTGATTGGATTATTTGGTCATGATGGATTTTTTGATTACTTTAACATCACATTCATCAAAGTTATCACTAAAGAGGTCAGATGCTGAGTTTGTGTACCCATAATGCTTAATAGAGTCAACATCAAAACAAAATTCAATGGGCCCAAAGTTGATTCTAAAGAACGTCTAAATTCAAGTCAAGACCAGAGCAAGCACAAAAACTCAACTATCAGGTATCTTATTATCTTCCTTCAAATAGGATGCCAACTTTTAGCTTATAGTTTCACTTTGATTCTAAAGAATGTACAAGTTCATGTCGTATATTTGTGAACACAAATTTGCATGATGGCGTATATTTTTAGTTATATTTAGCTATCCTCAAATTAAATGGATATCTGATTAGCTTAGTAGTCCAATTGACACTAATTATGGGATGTTTGTTGCATAGTGCGAGAGGTCTAGGATTTTAACACTTAATGGCCCCTTTTTCTAATGATTTAGAAAATTGAATTGCAATCTTAATGACAATTACAAAGAATGCTGTTTTAAGAGACTTTTTTTGGATTTGTTTCATCTGTATTTCGAGAGAGCCCAAATGTAGTCGAAATCACCTATGTAAGCCAGGCCAGCCCATTCAACATGGGTTCAGGATTTTGAAGTTTATAAAGCCAGAAAAAGCGAAGGAAGGGTCCAAGGAGGAGGAAATAACAGACATATTTTCCTTTGAAATGATTTTCACTCTCCTTCTGAATTTCTTTTAGGTAGAAATTTTCTCTTTGAATGTTATATTCTTGAAACAAGTAGGATTCAAAACCTTTAGCAACTGGCCAATAAAATTGAATTGATATTTACTGAAGAATTGTCTGACTTCAAAATCATAATCCCTATAAACCTGGCCTAATCCAATGGATTTAACACCTGGAGAATAACGAACAAGGGCCCAACAGAAATGTTGGATTTTGTTTGGTTTGTCGGCCCAGAAGGACTTCTGGATAGCTCTTTTACGACTATGGAAGCATCGGATTCAGATTATCTTCTCCATTTATGTTTACATAATTGTCCATTTTCATGTCCATATTATCAAGTTTTAAAAATGGCATAATTAAATGGCCAAAAGTGACAAAATCTATACTAAAACCTGTGTAAATTATGACAAAAATCTAAAATGCATAATCAAATGACCAAATATTAGTCATTTAATTGGAATTTCGTACGCAACTTATATATCTCAAAGCAAATTATAAACAATTTTGATCTTCAAAAGAAATCATGGAATTTTATTTTTATTACACAATTCTTTTTACCAACATCCTAATCCAATATGTATCTCTTCTCAAAATATTCGAGAATCTTGTGAATATTATTGATCTTCAATCAACTTAAAAAAAAAAAGAGGAGAAGGAGAAGGAGAAGAAGAATTAAACTCCATTATCACCAAAATTTTATGCAAACATCATGAAGAAGAACTATATGTATTTTATTCAATTATTTGAAGAGAAAAAAACCACCCGTTGGGTTTGACTTTTTGTTATATTCAGACATATTACAGGTTAACTGAAAGAGAGCCAGTTAACTTGTGTCTTGTATAGATGTAAATATACTTCCCTTTGTTACAAAAAAAAAAAAAAAGAGAGTAACAACTCAATTTGTTTATTTTTTCGGGGGAAAGATGAAAGCCCAGAAAAGAAGGCCCAAAGTATAGATGTCCCCTCAAAGAAAGAATGAAACTTCGGGAAGTATTGAGAAAATTCTAGAACTATCTGACACGCATCCTCCCCGTGTGGGCACCACAAAATACCAGCTGTCCCACGAAATCTCAAGACTCGTTTCTTACCAAAGTACAAATCGTCCGAGAATGATGAAACTTCAGACTAAACTTCATCAAGAATCTGCCAACTCCTTCAGTGATCCATCCACTTCTAAATATCTATCTTCTCTTCCCTCTAGAAAATTCCATTCCCATTCCTTAAATCTCCCATCACTATCTCACTTGCTACTAAAACCTTCCACTTAAATCAGTTGAACCCATAGAACTCCTTCCTCTTCTCACACCATATTTTCAATTTCTTCTTCAAAGATTGGATTTTGAGTGGAAACTTAAGCTATGGAAGATGTGAACATCAAGATAGAAGAAGAAGGAGAGACCTTGTTTTTACCACCCTGTGGTGATGGCGGAATTGATGGTGGTGGTTCATCTTCTTCACCACAGCCAATGGAGGGCTTGCATGAAATGGGGCCACCTCCATTCTTGACCAAGACATTTGAGATGGTGGAAGACCCTTCAACTGATGCAGTAATCTCTTGGAGTACAACAAGAAATAGCTTCATTGTTTGGGATTCTCATAGGTTTTCCACTTCTCTGCTTCCTAGGTACTTCAAGCACAGTAATTTCTCGAGCTTTGTCCGCCAGCTAAATACCTATGTAAGTATTGACTACCTCTCTGTTGAAAGGTTTAGTCAAGATTGAATTTTTCTTTGATATTGATGATTAATTATGCCTAATTTTACATGGGTTGCTTCCAATTTTTGGTCTTGATTTGAGTTTAGTTAAGTTTAGGTAGTGGTTAATCCCTTTTAATGGAGTTGCAATTCCTGTAAGATTTTGATCATTTTCTTGGTTTCTTTTTTTAATTGGTTGCTGCTAGTGTTCGTTTTTAATGGGTTGTCCTCTTCTTTCATGGGCTCTGAAAAAGTTGAGATTTTTATTGCAATATTAGGATATTTTGTTATTTTTTGTCTCCGTGCCCTGCCCTGACCCCTTCCTCGTTTATACCTGTCATGCAAACTTGTGAATTCAGGTGGTTGATTAATCAATTTTGCTATTTGATTCTTGCAGTTATTGGTGTTTATGAGTACCTTATTGATCGTCCTGCTCTGTTGTTCAATATTTTGCTGCAATTCGTATGAATAATTTTTCGCTGTTGGTGTTTAGAACAATTCGATGAGTTTAGTGCCCTCTGGAAAAGCAAATTTGGTTGATTTTTCTGTGTTGTGATGCATGCTAGTCAGAGCTGAGTGGATGATAGATGATACTGACGAAAGGATAGTGGCAATTGATTGCAGGGTTTCAGAAAAGTTGATCCAGATAGATGGGAATTTGCAAATGAAGGCTTCCTAGGCGGGCAGAAGCATCTCCTGAAGACCATCAAGAGGAGAAGGAATGTCGTGCAAAGCATTCCCCAACAAGGAGGAGGAGGTCCTTGTGTTGAATTGGGGCGCTATGGCTTGGAAGAAGAATTCGAAAGACTTACCAGGGACAGGAACTTGTTGATGGCTGAAATCATAAAACTCAAACAGCAACAGCAGGGTGCAAGGGATCAAGTCATGGCAATGGAAGAAAGGATAAGAAGTACGGAGAAGAAACAGCAGCAGACAATGAGTTTCCTCGCCAGAGTCTTTACTAATCCTACTTTTATCCAGAAATACATGGATAGACATCGACGGGGACAAGAACAACGTCAATTTGGGATTGGGCATAAAAGGAGGCTGACAATGACCCCAAGCGTAGAGAATCTGCAAGAAGTGGTATCAGTTGGTGCAGATAGCGATCAGCTTTTGAATGACTCAGGCATAGACCAAGAACTGGTGAATATGCAAAGAGAGATGGAGATATTGCTGTATTCTGCTGCATTGGATGACGAATCAAGCAGTGTTGTCAACTTGAAGGCACCATTGATTCCCACTAGCAGTGCTGCAAAAGCACATCCAGTTGCTGAAAACATCTGGGAGGAATTGCTTACTGGAGATCTTGTCCCTGAAAATGAAGCTGAAGTAGAATTGCTGGGTGATCAACCCGAGGTTGATGTGGAGGTTGAGGATTTGGTTGCTAAAACACCTGAATGGGGTGAAGATTTTGGTGACCTTGTGGATCAAATGGAATATGTTATTTCGAAGCCTGACTATTCAGTTAAATGAGATTAAATGGTTTTCTTGTCTCCATGAAAACCATTCCTGGTTCTGATATTGGGTATGCCTAAAAAATTTTGACTTGTTATTTAGCCATTCTACAGCAGCTAATGTCTAATGCTTGTTTATCATACAGGCGAGAGTGGTGATTGTCGCAAGGAGGCCAATTGACTGATCCTGCCATCCTGTATCCTTTTAGTATCACATTAAGTATTAATATTCTAGAGTTCCTTAAAATTTAGATAGTTCTGCTCCTTATGATTCTTATGATTAGTTGGTTTGTTTTCGTGCATTTTGCAGATGGAGATGCTTGGAGAATGTTATGGGGGAGTCCCTCCATCGTTTTTGGCAGATTTTGTTCCGTCTCCTTGCTTTGTATATTTTGTTTTGACTTGTAGAGTCTAGTCTGGTTCAGAGTTCTTTTGTATGTAATGACTGATGGATGTAAACTTTGGGGGGCTTAGCCATATTGCAATTTGAAATACATATGTAGAGCTTATGTTTATGAGATAAAAAATATATATAAAAAGTTATTCTTTTGTGCAAATTTTAGCAGTGTCGTGCGACTTTAGTTATATTAGCAATGAGTTGGTTAGTAGCTTTTGATTGAAATAACTATCTGCCTTTTGTGATCAAACCCATACGGGCCTAGGGATTAATGAGGTATGAGCAATTGGTTCTCCTCCAAGTTTGATGCGGGTGCTGGTGTTGACCTAGTGATGTACTACAACATTGACACTTTTTTGCAGGAAAACAAACCTGACTTGCACATAGAAGTTGTAAAAGTTTCGGAAGCCGGTCTTTGACCTGAGAGATGAAACTACCACCTCTTCGGTGTTGCAGCAAATAGAACAAGAGTGCATGAGGTTTATGTTTCAGGCCTTTAATGGTGAATTTGCAGATTAGGTCAAAGCTATGCTCCCTGCAACAACTCGACATCAAAGGGAGCAAAGAAGGCATTTTTTCTTTATGTATCAAGTATCTATTTTCAGTATCATTAACTTTATTGTTGCTTTGGTACAGATACGTGAAGGTTCTCAATCTCCACCTTTGGATAAGGAAGTTCAAAACTGTCACATCACAGGTTTAGGATTGTAGCTACTTAACCTCGACAGAAAGTATAAAGTTAGCATTTTCCATTTATTTTCAGCTAACAGAAGATGAAAACGTTTAGTCAATGGTACCTGCATTTACTTTTGATTCGAAATTTAGGTATAGGGGTTAATGTTTTCCTTTTCGTGATTTCTACAGCTGGTTTTATTTTGGTATTTTGTAGGTGGTAATATATTTGACTTGGATGATTGATTGTGTTGCAACTTTAAATTGCTATCATGTTTAGCTGAGTTATTAACAGAAACAGTTGGCCTTAGTAAGCTGGAGTTTGTGGAATGCTAAAACTTGATCTCTCATGTTTATATCTCTTGGAGAAGTGCGAGAATCTAGTAAAATTGTGCATCAAATCTGGCCCTTTCAACGAATAAGGCATGATGAGACGTACCCCTCCCCAGTACCCAGCCTGCAAGAGAGCCTCAGTTTCATAGAAATTTTCTTGTTAAGCGGTTCCAGTTTTTGTTTTTGTTTTTGTTTTATTTTTTTGGGTGTAATTTCAGAGTTTGATGTTGTACGGAGAAAACTCTAGCACAGGTATCAGATGCTTGTTCAATCCAAGAATAAAAAGACAAAAGTGATGGCTTCGTGTTTGACGAATAACCCCATCTTGATTCATATGAAAGGATATAGACAACGAGGCAGGTGAGGGCTAATATTTAACGAGGTTCTGATATTGAGCGATACAATTTTGAAATAAAAGAATCAAAGGATGATACAATCGTCCGTCCAAGTGAGCATATTCTTCTAGACTCACCAACCAATAACCTGGCAGGACAGTAAGAATTTTTCTGATCGCACCATTTGCTTCAAGAAAACAAGAACCGAATAAAGCTCGATGTGTTGAGGACCAATGGTATTGGATTGGATAAGAATTAACCTATTCCGAACCCCATGAGGTCAAATTCTTACGAAATCAATCCATAATTTATCGATACGAAAACAATAAAAACACGTACATATGCCGATTAAGCTAAAAGCAAGAACCTAAACTCACATTTTTTGTTGAGTGTCAACGACAAAATAGTATTGGTTGGACAGCTTACAAGGCCGTAATTTACTATCTTTTAGGAATTTATCGACTTAAATTTTGTAACAAAAATTTTCACCTGGTAGATCACACATTATCTATTTAAATTATGCTCCAAACAATAGTTAGGGGCGTGAGTGAGTTAAGGTTGTATTTGTTTGGTCGTGTTTTTTAAAAATTTTAAACACGTTTTTTAATTAATTTTTTATTTCATAAATATATATATCGAGAAGAATTTTTAAAGTTGTTATAGTAATATTTTTTAAAAACACCTCCAAAAACAACTATCTAAACGGAGTGATTTTCTTGAGAGCAGACAAAATTTTCTACTTAATCCAAATAGGAAGTGCAAAAAGATGCTGCTCAATTGGGTCGAAGGTGCAGGCTGGAGTGCACTTTCTGCATGGCTTAGTCGGATTGGACCTTGGCAATGGCAGTTTTGTCACGGAAAATTGTGTGAGGAATTATCACTCGGGCAATGGGAGTAAATCTAAGCAAAAGGTATCTTTTCTTTAAGTAATTCTTGCTGCTGACTTGGGCATATGCGACAAGAATGGCCAGCATTTATATGCTTGTCTAAATGCTTCCACGTACAAGGACTCTAATATTGATAATGGCTATATACAGAGTGCCTTCCCTGTTGTTTATTCTATTGCTATTAGTGACCCATTGCTATTTTCTTGTGGTAAATTTCATCCTGCGTTGTTTGACGATCCTATTGTAGTTTTAGCTGTTGTAAGGTTATTGATGGTAACTAAGTGATTAGTACGATTTATGCTATTATTTCTGTTTTCAACCCAAAAATAACAATAATAATTCATCGGATGGTAGATGCAAGACAAAAAATAACGGTCCGTATTTATCATTTACGCATTAACGTATTTGCTACTTGAGATTAAAAATGAAGAGGCATACTGAAATGTCCCACCATTTATCTGTTCTCATCATTGAAAATAGACAAAGATGAACTGCCCGTAACAATGCTTATTACTGGACAAAGAACACAAAACCCCCATGCTCTTACTTAAAGTGCTCTACCCGCTTGCCACCAACAAGAAAAGGAAAGTCTCCTCCTTTATATTCTGACCCTCCCAGGATAAACTACACACTTCTATTGATGACTGTGCCAGGAACACACACAGACAGAGAGACACAGAGACTCCCCTTCGTTTTTTGGTGAGAAAAGATGGACTTATTTGGTGCAACGTTTCAAGAGCTGCTGGAGTTAGGAAGACCCTTAATTGAGGCACCAGTTGTATCAATAATATGCACCGTATTGGCTTTGTTTGCTGGGATTTTGGTGTACTTCTATACACCTTATTGGAGTGTCAGAAAAGTACCTGGTCCTCCTTATCTGCCTCTCTTTGGACACCTTCCCTTGCTTGCTAAATATGGCCCTGATGTTTTTGCTGTTCTTGCCAAAAAATATGGTCCTATCTTCAGGTCAGTCATCATCATTCTCTTATTCTCTTCATTTATTACAAAACTGTTGCACCTTGAGCTTTCTTCTTCTCCTTTAACAAACCACACACACACCCCCCCCCCCCCCCCCCCAAAAAAAAAAAAAAAAGAGACCCTCAAACCTCAAAAAACAAAAAGAAAATCATTATCTGCTACAAAGAAAAAATCACTGGCAGCTTCCCACTTTATTAAGTAATTGAGACTATGCTGAAAATGTTCGTGGTTTTGACTGTTGCCTTTTTGCATGAAATATTAGTTTCACTATTTCTCTGATGTCAAGTTTTGACATCTTAATCACTATCTTGACGGTCAACATTTGTGCTCAACTTTTCCAGTTATAAACGCATAGGATTTGGTCCACTTTCTAGCTCAAAAGCATGTGGTCTGCCGTAAAATTACGTGCCTGACTAGTTAGCTGATTAGAAGTGCTTTGTTGAGTATCCCAATGCATCTTTTCTAGTGGGCTAAAAAAGTTTTGCTCAGCGCATCCATGTGGATATATCATGTCAGTGCCACAAAAAATGAGATGATTTGTAGTCCCTTAACTAAAATTTACCTGTTTGGTTGCACATAACTTCTCACACCTTGAGAGCTAAAGGGGAAACTAAAATTCAGTTAGACTCTTGTGAAATGAATCTGATGATTCTCTAAGAATTTAACTTCGAATTACGTACTTAAGAATTGTTACAGCTAACAGAACACATAGAACTGCATTTGCACCGAAACAAAAGATATTGGGTACTACTAGCTTTTAGTACTCAAACAAGACTTCTGCTCCAGGAATTTCTGTGCGACTAAATACCCAGAATATTGAAATTGAAACGGAAAATACTCCCTTGTATTCAATCAAACATTTCTAACCTGGATCTGATGTTCTTATTCTGAGTGTAATAGTAACTATCTTGGCCTTGCTGATGCTACTGAGTTGTGTTAAAGTAAATGAAACCAATTGTGCTAACCCTCTCTATAATAATCTTTAGGTAATCTGAGAAACAATTTCATTTTCATCTCATCCTTGCTTGCCTTACAATATTTTCAATTGCAGGTTTCACATGGGCAGACAGCCTCTGGTAGTCGTTGCAGATCCAGAACTTTGCAGAGAAGTTGGGATAAAGAAATTCAAAGACATCTCCAATAGAAGCATTCCATCTCCAATAGCAGCATCCCCCCTGCATCAAAAAGGCCTCTTCTTCACCAGGTATTGCAATGCCTATGACCAGAATACATACAATTTTGCCCTCACCCACCCTATCATAATACTTTAGCATAAAAGGCAATGTAAACTTGAAGTTTTTGGAACTCTTCTTTTACACCACTTCCAACTAATGCTCAACTCTGAGCAGAGTCCTGTAGAGCTAAAAGCAGATGTAAGCCAAATAAATTATTGTATGTAGATGAACCTGGCACCTAATGATTTTTATCAGTATAGACTGATTTGTCACAATCTTATGGAGAATATGCAGGTTTTATGAAATTGAAAGTGTCTTTTAGATATACTTCCCTTTGTCACCAAAAAAGAAAGATTCATTTAAGGGCATACTTTTTTTTTTTTTTTTTTCTTTTTGGGTAAGACTTTCTTTTAAAGACATGCAACTTTTACAGGGATGCAAGGTGGTCAACAATGCGAAATACCATACTGTCAGTATATCAGCCATCTCACCTTGCTAAGCTGATACCAACCATGCAGTCATTTATAGAATTTGCAACTGAGAATCTTGAATCGCAAGGAGACATTAGTTTTTCTGACCTCTCTCTTAAATTGGCTACGGATGTTATTGGACAGGCTGCTTTTGGAGTAGACTTTGGTCTCTCCAAGTCTCAATCAGGCAATGATTCTGCCAATAAAATGAGCCACCAGCAAAAGGATAATGAAGTCCAAGACTTTATCAATCAACACATCTATTCAACAACACAGCTTAAGATGGACTTGTCAGGATCCTTCTCAATCATATTGGGATTGCTTGTCCCCATATTACAGGAGCCATTTCGCCAGATTCTTAAGAGGATACCTGGAACTATGGACCGAAAAGTGGACCAAACAAACCATAATTTGACTTGCCGTCTTAATGAAATTGTCGCAAAGAGAATGAAAGAAAAGGGCCGTGACTCAGAGGACTTTTTGTCACTAATACTGAGTGCAAGGGAATCTGAGACGAGATCAAGGGATGTCTTTACTCCAGACTATATCAGTGCAGTAACATATGAACATCTACTTGCTGGTTCAGCAACCACATCGTTTACATTGTCGACTATTATCTATTTGGTAGCTGGACATCCAGAAGTTGAGTGGCAATTGCTCAAAGAGATTGATGAGTTTGGTCCTCGTGATCAGATGCCCACTGCCTACGATCTTCATCACAAATTTCCATATCTTGATCAGGTGAATGTCGTTGGCTCTAAAGTTTACATCATGACTCGTATGGAAAGAATCATTAGCTAATCCATACACATCCTCCTATTTACTGGGAAATTGGATGTAGCAGGATTTCCCTCGTTCCACAGTCTAACCAACTGCAGCAACTTGCTCATCAGATTTTGATTAGTTCAACTTGCAAAAACAATGAACCTTGTCATTTTTGAGATCTCTTAAATTGATGTATAAAAAAATTTCACCTCATTCTTCTCTTAATTCTTTGACTGCAGGTGATCAAAGAGGCAATGAGGTTTTTTACGGTTTCCCCCTTAGTTGCAAGAGAAACATCAGCAAAAGTTGAAATTGGAGGCTACGTCCTCCCAAAGGTTCATTTTAGTTTTCTATCTCAAAGATCATTTAGAAAGCTATCTCCCACTGGTTTGTTCAGCTGAGTTCAATTAACTTATAGGAGTTAAAAATTCTTTAATACCTAAAGAAACTAAAAAATAGGTAATGCATGATGAAAGTTTCTGTTATACTGAAATGAGGAACTAGAGTGCAACTTTTTGCATGCCATGGTATTGCTTGGTTGTAAGCTGTAGAATACTGTAGTTGATGGAATTGTATCCATTAATCTTCACAAGAAATCTCTTTCTTTGATTTCCTTTATTTGTTTTAGGTAAGCGAAAGAATGATGTCCTGATTTATCTCATAATGCATATGCAGGGTACGTGGGTATGGATGGCTCTTGGAGTTCTGGCTAAAGATCCAAAGAATTTCCCTGAACCAGAAAAGTTCAAACCTGAGAGATTTGATCCAAACTGCGAAGAACAGAAGCAAAGGCATCCTTATGCAAATAGCCCCTTTGGAATTGGCCCTCGAGCATGCATAGGCCAGAAATTCTCCATACAAGAACTTAAACTTTCACTAATTCATTTGTATAGAAAGTATATATTTCGTCATTCTCCAGTCATGGAAAAACCTTTGGAATTTGACTATGGCATAGTTCTGAACTTTAAGCATGGTGTCAAGGTAAGAGCTATCAAACGTACCTGAACGACAAGAAACGCAAGGGCTTGGAACACTAATTATGATTTCTCCATAAAACGGTGCTGTGATTAAATGAACCATTCTATGAAGTACACTCCATAGAGCAAATATTCTTAGGATGTACCTTATATATTTAGGAGCAGATGCTCATATGATGGACCAAATGCAGCTATGAGCGAGCCATCTTCTAGAGTCATGGTTGGTCTAGTAGATAATGAATTTGCAAAAGTTCTGCTTTTTTCAGTTGTTCCACAAATGTTTAAATTCTACTTACTATAGATACTATGGACTTTGTCTGTTTGGACTCTTGGATTCCAGTCGTCCTTGTCATACGGCACCACTGCCCACCAACAGCAAGAAACAACGGATGCCATTTTTTTTTAATTTTTGATATTTAGTGTTTTGGAAAGGGGAGAGGTTTCAAATTTTTGAATCTTATACCCATTCATTAGTAACGTACTGGCTAAATTGAAATTTCAACCCCCACGCAATCATCCCATTAGCATCTTGTTCTGAATAAGCAAATACCATCACAAATTAATTAACTCCAAAATCATTAACTTACAATTATACAACATAATCAAGATAACATGAGATCACACATCCTAGCACTTCAACAAGGGGCTTTGGCACATCAGAAAACAAGTTTATAGCTCAAGTGCTCTAAATCACTTCAGATATCACAACAAGCTGTTGTAACCTTGCAACAGAGTGATAGTTGATGAACCTCTTAGCCATTCCCATCCTACTGATAAACGCAACTATCCCTTTCTGTCAAGTTCATTGAAAATTTCTCCATCCGAGTAGGTAGGCAAAGAGGCCTAGAAAAGTGCACTGATGAAGGATCAGAGCCAATGCTGCTTTTCGAATCTCCATTGGAAAGTGCTGATGACTTCTTGAGAAATTGAAATTCATCCATGGACTGTCTTTGAATCCTTTGATTTCTCTGTTTAGCTTTAGTTGATTCAGTCAGGCTCATGTAGTTAGGCTTATAGTTACTGCCCTCTTCTGTCCTGTCGGATGTCAAAGGAGTATTTCCAGATATAGGAGTTGTTGATGTACAAATTGAAGACGAAGCTGAGCTCTCGTCATATCTAAATTCAGAACTAGGGCTTGAAGATGAACGGGTTGCCAATCCAACTAAAGGAGGTTTTGCCAAAACTCTAGTAGTGATATTGTTCCTCTTTACCTTCACTGAGCCAGGTTCAGATGACCTTGATCTATTATTACTCTTGAAAGAATCCACACCGGTCTTAGGAGGCGGAGTCTTTTCTGGAGTATCATTGTTGGCTTCTTCCATCAGTCTGTTTTCCCATGGTTTTGCTGCCATCCAACGTTCCAACCAACTCCATCCCCAGCTATTCTTATCAAGCTCTTGACTTTTAAGAGAAGGGAAAGAAACATTTGTTCGGCAATCAAAATTTTGGCTAGATTTGCACTGCAAGAAAAGTTAAAAGGATTTAAACATTTTTTAACAGTTTAGCGACAGATCAAACAAGCTATATGTGAAACTTTTAGTACCTTCTGTGCAATAGAGTAAGCAAGTGCTCTTTCTCTCTTGAATAATCCCTCTTGCCTCATCTGTATCTTTGTCTTAACCTCTTCTAAAGTACCTCTACTATCACACCACCCTTCCTGAGATTCCCAAAAGAACAAGATAACTTCTTCAGTAAATTAGACTACTTGCATTAACACCCAAAGTAATAAAAGCCATCAAAGTAATAGCAGCAAAAAGGGAAATCTACCTCTGCTTGTTTCAAGCGATCCGCCTTGCTACGATGCTCATCTAGTATCTTCTGCACAGCCTGCCCCTCAATGGACATTCTTACACGGCGGGCTCTAACACGTGCCTGTACCCTAACCAGGGCCTGCATGCACCTAAGAGTTACAGCAGCCTGCTTTCGCACCTGCCGGCCACGGACTAAAGCTTGAAGCCTCACCAATCCTTTCAGGGCCCGTAAGGCTCTTCTTGCCTAGAATCGTATTCAAATTCCAATATCAGAATTACCGCTACTACCATACGGTATATGAAGCAAAGTATCTACGATCAACGCAAAAACCTCAGCTACTTTTCGAGTCAGGAAATAGTTACTCCGACTGGTTTATGCACAAAAGATCAAATAACTCGGAAATATGTCAATGTCTTAAGTTAAGTGCTTGGATCTTTAACCTTTTTCCCTTGTGAGAAGCCTAAAGATAATATGATATCATTATGCTTAGAAACTGCATAAAAATGGTCGACAAAATAGTAGACAGGCCAAAAGATTACCAATTAAAGCTGCACATCAAGATGTACCTGATTTTTAAGGAATACATTAAATTACACAGCTGACGTTTTCCTATACACTATGGACCACGAAAATGGCGGAGGAGGAAACTAGATTACCAGAAAACCACGAAAAGCAGTTTGGATCCTGATTGCTGCCCATTCTTGCCTGACAACCCTGAAATCTTTTGGAGGAGCTCTAACAACAGTAGCCACAGCAGCTGTGAAAGCATCATTATTCACCGATGAAGAATCTGAGCACTCTGATCCACCACTATTCCTACGGTGCCCTTTGAATCCTTTCCATGACGAGGACCCACCTAGATCCCCTGATGAACTCCTCCATAGCCTCCATTTCTTGCTTTTTCCACCCAACTTTTCCTATCAATAGTAGCCGACCATGCAAAAAAGTAAGCGAAAAACCATCAAAGAGGAAACTACAGTAGATACAACAAAAAGATCACATTTTTATGAAATCCCTTCAATGAAAAGGAAAAAAAGATTGAATCTTTATTAAAAATTTTAGCTTACATAGTCTTCTTTTTCTGGTTTTTTGTATCCTAGCAAGGCTTTTACCCATATTCCTGAAGCACCCATTTGGGCTAAGCTCTTAATCTACAAGATTTCAGCTTCAGAAATACCTCAAAAAACCAATCTTTCTAAAGAAAAAAGAAGATGGTCGATAGAAAGAGGGAGAAATAACAAACTATAGAGACCTCCTAAAGCTCAAAATAGCTGAGGAGAATATTTTTTAAGAATAAAAAAGGAGGCATTAATGTTAACTGAGAAAATGCCAGAGAAGCCTACAATCAGGCAGAGAGCAATACAGCCAGAGCTTTAAAGGGCTAAAAGAAATTATTACTAAAATAAAACACGAGCAATTAATGAAACAGAGAGGACGATGAGTGTGTGTTTTTGTAGGTGTGTGGTGTGTGTGTGTTTTTTGTGGGATGAGGGGAAGTGGCGTGGGGGTATAGATCTTCGTGGTGGTAGTGGTGGGTTGTGGGCAGAGAGTTTTTCATTTCTGTCGTATTGACCACTGAGCCGTTGGGTTTGATATTTGAATTTCAAAGAAAAAACGGACACTAGGACAACTGGGGATTATTCCCGCTTGAAATGTGAGATTAAATGGCAAGAATGGCCTCGTATTGTCCATTGATCCTGCAAACAGGACGGCCTAAAAAGGCACGAACTCGTGGAAAGGTGTAAATAAGACCAAAAATATGCAGACAAAGAATCTATTAAGTCAGTGCGCTGAAGATCTCTGCTGCTGTTTTCCTTTATGTAATCCATCTTTCTATCCAAAAACACCAAAGTTTTAGATGAGATGGTCACCGAGCTTAATTTGATTTTATGGGGTTGGTTGGGGGGACCATTATCTTTTTGTGTTCTTTTGGGGTGGTCAACAAACCTGTTGCCAAAAGTTTCCCATTTTAAAAAATCATGATCAAATTTTTCAAGCACAAAAAAATGATGGTGCAATTAAAAGTAGAGAATTACTGATACATGACTAATGATTTTACTTTTTTGGCATGAGTCAAGATGATTGTTTGGTTGTTATTTTCATTTCAACTTGCACATGATTTTATTTGGCGAAGTGGAGGGAGGATAGACTATAAGGAAAGAAAAACAACAATCAAGAAGTCTTTTTTGTTTCTTTCTTTCTGTTTTGGCATTTTTCTGAATGTGGTCCAATGCAATTGAAGAAACATGATGAGTGAGAAAGTGATAAAATCGATTGTTCCAAAGCTTGATCTTTTCAAAAATTACCAAATACAAATGGGGTTTAAATTTTGTCGAGTGGTCGGGCATTGAAACCAAGATCACAACTTCAGTGAGAGTTTCTGTAATTTTCTTACCTTCTGCTTTCTACCTTCATTTGGCTCTACCTTTTCGTCCCATTGTGTCGAGTCCTCTTTATAATTTCAAAAACATCACGTGGATTCAAAACAAAATTTCCCCTTTTTATTCATTGAATTTTGATAGAGGAACTTATTCATGCCCTTACTTGATTACATTCTTGTTACTATTCCTAATATTCTCTCTCTCTCTTTTTTTTTCATGGAGATTAATGCTTGCACTTTTTGTTGACTCTTAACTAATTAATGTGGTATTGTCATTTCACATTTGTAATCGATAATTAAATGCAACCAGACCTATGATTCTTGAAACAAAATTTAACACAAAGTTAAATTTTTGATAAATGATTTATACACTCTAATTTTTTATGCATACATTCCACTATCTATTTTTTATTGAATGAAAACAACTAAAACACCTATAAGCTAACAAAGTTTACATTTCATCTTAAATGCTCCTCAATGGTATGACTTTAAAATTACGTGTGCGACAAAAAAAAAGATTTTTTAGACTTTTCATATAATAAAAAATAGAGAGGGGAAAGAATGCATCAACAAGGGCAAATTTGTTAGAATATTGTTAGGAAAAAAAAAATTCGGCAACTGTGGGTGTTAGAGGGAGGTTTTGAGAATCTAGAGGCGTCGCGTTTAGAAAACAGGGCGCTGAATTTTTTTTTTTAATTATTCATGCACCGTGTCTCCTAAACGTGGCGCATGAACAGTAGCCCCGCATTTGGAAAACGCGGCGCTATTGTTCACACTATTCACTGTTCATTTTTTTTTTTTTGCAAAAGAGGTTAGTGTTTAAGGTTTTTTGAATTATTGTTTAGGTAGATTTATAGGATTTAAGTAAAAGTAATTGAGATAGTTCAATGCCTGAATTGAAGAATTTTAGATTTAGAAATAATAAAGCTATAGACACCAAATTTTGATATACCACTAAATTTTCTAATATCTTGTGGGCCATTTTTTATTTTTCGAATGCGAAATCTAATTTTTAGAAAAAATGTGCAAAAGTCTTCTGGCAAAATTGTAATTTCAGCACATAAACACTTTTTTTGCCAATTTTTTATTTTTAAATTCATATTTTATACCCTTGTACAAATTTCTAAATTTTGGAATTTTTCTAGATGAATCACTATTTTTCTGTGTATTACGTCAGTTCAAGGACAAAATAGTCATTTCAATTTTTGAATGCCTTTTTTTGGCTATTTTTGAATCCCAAACTCATATTTCATACTTTTAAGTATATTCTAAATTTGTGATAATTTTTTGGGTTCAAAAACTATTTTTTCTATGATGCATACATACCTTGAGGCAAAATCGTTATTTTTTTTAACCTGAAAAATTATCACAAATTTAAAATATGCTTAAAATTATGAAATATGAATTTAAGATTCCAAAATAGCCGAAAAAGACATTCACAAATTAAAAATGACTATTTTGCCCTTGAATTGACGTAGTACATAGAAAAATAGTGGTTCATCCAGAAAAATTACAAAATTTAGAAATTTGTACAAGGGTATAAAATATGAATTTAAAAATAAAAAATTGGCCAAAAAGGTGTTTACGTGCTAAAATTATAATTTTGCCAGAAGACTTTTGCACACTTTCTATAAAAACCATATTTCGCATTCGAAAAATAAAAAATGGCCCACAAGATATTAGAAAATTTAGTGGTATATCAAATTTGGTGTCTATAGCTTTATTATTTCTAAATCTAAAATTCTTCAATTCAAACATTGAACTACCTCAATTACTTTTACTTAAATCCTATAAATCTACCTAAACAATAATCTAAAAAACCTTAAACACTAACCTCTTTTGCGCAAAAAAAAAAAAAAGAGAGAGAGAGAGAGAGAGAGAGAGAACAGTGAATAGTAGCGCATGAATAATTAAAAAAAAAATTCAGAGCTGCATTTTTCCCAAACCCCCCTCCGACACCCACAGTTGCCGAATTTTTTTTTCCCCTAACAATATTCTAACAAATTTGCCATCAACAAGTGGTCAATATAAATCATTTTCTGATAATGTGAAAAAATGTTTTTGCTTCAACTAAATTCTAGAATGTGATGAACTACCTTCTGAAGGCTCAAGGGTACTCTTTTTTTTTTTTTTTTTTTTTGGGGGGGGGGGGGGGGGGGGGGGGGAGATAAAGAACTGTATTCAGATTGGGGACCAAAATAATTAATCATCCCAGAGTTTACTCTCGCAACTAACTTCCCTGCTACCTAAATATTCGAGGTTTGACTGACAAATTGATTGATGACAATGCATGGTTACCACAATGCAGTAATGCCTGGAAAAACTCGACCAGACAATATCGACCTAGATGGTCCTTGCTGTTCTCAAGAATATTTTATTACACATTATCTAGAAATCCCAACTTGCCAAGAAAATGCTGCAGAAACATGAAAGACACATGCCAATAATGGATTGTAGGAACTTTCTTTAATGGTTCATAGATAGAGTTTTAATTGGTATTGAGAGTTCTCTTGGTCTTCAACTTTATATATTAAGTACAAATTTGTGATGGAAAAACCACAAGAAACTTTTAACATATCATTGTCTTGAATTTTGGATAAAAGAGGGGAAAAGAGGGACTAAAGGCAATTTCTCAACAAAATAGTTCACGTAAATTGCTTCACAAAGTACAAAATTGACAGCTCAAGACTGTTTCAATTACAATAAGAATTAAAGAATAGGTGTTTCAATCTCTAAGCTAGTCTTCTTTCAACGCACTTATGCTATAAAGAACTGGCGACTAAGGGCAGAAAAAAGTTGCCTCAAAGTCTTCATCTTTGTAGACTCGTTGAAGTCTACTTAATGAACAAGAAGAATCAAAGAATTGAAAAAAAATTAAGGGTCCCTATTGAGAACTCAACTGGAAAAAGAAAAAAATTAGTAAGAACTTTGAAAGGGCAGAAGGGCTGCTAGGAGTGGTCTTGTATACTCCTCTCGAAGATTAGGTGATGGTAGGTCATTCATCTGTTGAATGGCAATGCAATATCTAACCGGCCACCCTCGGGCTAGGAAGTCCCATGTACGCGAGCCTAGGTGACATACGAACTTTGGGACTTGGTCGCGGTGAGGGAATGGGAATGCAGCTCTTGGACTGCCCCGGCCCAGGCCTAGGAGATAAATTGACCTTCTCCAGTGCCTGAAATTGAAGTTGCACTGGATATTCTCGAACACAACCAATTCGGGGACCAACAGAACTGGTCCACTTGCAAGATAAACGCTTGGCCAAGTCAAATTTGGGTTCTTTAATACTTGGCATCTTTGTAGCCTGGACATCTTCTTGATATGTGGATAGCAAGGAAGCTTCATTGCAGGGACCATCAGAATTGGTACCATTTGCATCTGTAAATGTTGCAGTCTTGGAAAGATCATGTAACATCTCTTTCTTAGAGTTGGACTCGCCATCAACATCTTTAAATGAGGTCCTAGCATCATCAACCGTGTAGCGCTGCATTACAATAAGACAATCAGTCATTTGGGTGGAAGCAACTTGAATCTGATTTATTAGAGGAAATTAAACTAGCATGTAGTTGTCGAGAAAGATTTGATAATTGCACATGAAGTTGTACAAATAAATGAAACAGATGCAAATATATGCAACTATGTATACGAGCAAATGCAATCGTTAGCAAATATTAAAGCAAGATAGAATATATTGCAGAGCGGTTACCTTAACATTGTTCAAGTCTACACGGAACTCTTCAAGAAAGCTTATAAATTCCTTAAAATTGTCTTCTGTTGGAAGATAGTGACCACTGTATGGCCATATTGCCTGAAGAAAATGAGAAACATTAAGGTTAAAGGAAAGGGAATTGAATGTATACTCGTATTGTGTACCTAAGAATGCATACCTCAAGAATCCCGTTATGAACAACTAGTCTACCAGCTGCTGTTGTAGCTCCTCCAGATAGAAAACTGGAATGCTGAAAAACACCTTTCTTTTTCTGTCCCACGTATAGGGACCTCGATGTGCTGAGGACAAAAATCCACTTTGAACGTTCGTTTGTATCCAAAAGCATGCCACTTTGCTTGTACACTAACTTTCCATCCTCCACGATAACTTCATAGGCTTCCCTCTCTTTCTGCAAGACCAGAAACATTCAGAGTTGTAAAATTTATTTCTTGAAGTTGCATCGATGATGCAGTTTATTACGTTAGTCACATGCACATATTTGTTACATCTGGCGAAGTATTCATAATTGCAACAAGTCAGATTTGCATTTTCTGACAGAAGAAGAGGATAAGGCTTACCGGTCCAAGATATGTAATACACTGGCGTTGCAAATTGACTCTTGGACAACTTGGAAGATTCAGTTCTTTGCCATCACCAACATCCAACCTTTAAGAAAATCGGAAAGCTTAAGAACACAGAATACCACTGTCGGAAGATATCAAGAACCATTTTTTTTTAGTGTAAAAAAAGGCAGATTTGGCATGATAATCTTACCAGTAGAAAAAGGGTTGTGAGCTTCTGCTTCCAGACCATGCATCATAGTAGAAGTGTAAGTTGTGTCCATACCTGTGTCGTGGATCAATCTGCAAAACCAAGAAGGGCAATAAATCACGGATTGTATGACTTCCACTTAGTTCAGTTTAGAGTTCTTTAGCATTTTAGATAGTTTGATCCAAAAGGATCCACATGTGTGCACAGATATTAATCAATTCTTCCACCCTGTTCAATGTCATTGTAACTGGATACTCGTACTAGTAATAGCTCAGAAACCTCCAAACCAACCCGCAATTTTGTCTTTTGGTTACAATAAAACTCAAAAGTTCACGTACATGATTATTTGTTATAACTAGCAGGTATTGAGACCATTTAGATGTCATCACTTTTAAATAAGAAGGCGACGACATGTATTTTCTTTAGCAATTTTATGCATTTTAACTAAGAAAAATATACACGCAGGGGCAAGTATCCCCCTTTAGATTTTGAGAGAATATCAAAGCACCTCTATATCCTCATTTAATCAACATGAACATTAATGTTTTTTGAAGGAAGCACAAAATAGAGGAAAGTTCTAAAAGAAATATGATCTTACAGCTTCAAGCCAATGCTGTAGAGCTAACTTCTGAGCTTTTTCATCCTTGAGTAAACCTTTTCCTACCTGCAAAGCAATATACATGATGTTCATCAATTTTTTGAAGTCATTGTCAGAAGTTAACAACAGATTAATATGCCTGATTGTTATATCATACCTTGGCAGCCTTTGTCCTAGCACGTGCCCACCGTGAGACAGCAGTTTCATGTTTCGTAATGTCAAAGAATGTTACTGAATTCCGCTCTAGAGTTGCAAAATCCAAGGCCTTCCACCTAATATACATCAAGCAAGTTATGAGAAATCAATAAACATAAGCACAGAATGATTAATTTTTTTTATAAAAAGTATTGATTTTAGAGCAGACCAGAGTTCTTCAACAACAACTGCACAATCTGCAAGGTTCCTTCTTGTGCGATAACTTTTGTAAACTTTCTGAAGCTTTGTTGCTGCAGCATCAAGCTCAGTATTAGGTCGTGGAGAAGATGATACAGCGCGTGCAGGAATCTGTATTTCAAGCTTGGACTTGTTGATAGCTTCTTGATCATTGTCCCCAGACACTGATTTCTTGCATTCCTTATCAACAACTAAATCCTTCATTGGACCAACAGTCTTCAGCTTTTGTGTATCTAACCTTGGGCTTGCATCCGACTCATCAAGCTTGGAAAGAGTTTCAGATTCTTTTTTCTTGAAGCTAAATGTTCTGAAGACCAGTTCTCCTTCTCTTCCCCCAAAGCTCACTGATCTCACAATAACTCTATCTTTAATGTCAAATAAACTGAATATCTTGTGTTCCAGGATCTCATTCCACGTTGATAAAATTATTGAAAGACAAAGCCCCATTTGTTTCACGATTCAAAACAAGCCAAACCCTGTTCAATAAGAGTCAAAAACATCTCTTAACAAGCTTGTGAAAGATCAAATTTTAGGACTTCTAGATTTTTAAGGTATCAATAAAAGGTATTCTGGCTTACAACTTCCTCAGCTCGATGCTTACTGAAAATATTTACATGAAAAATAGGGAAGTACAGGTAACATGCTAAAATTAGAAAAGAATGAGCTGACAAATTCTTTCAAAAACACCCTAGTGCTCCTCCAATTAGAGAAAAGAAGAGAACAAAAGGGAATCTTTTTTTTAGAATCAACAAAGAAAATTATTTTTACATAACAACAGAAAGGCAGAATTAGTTAATTGCGGCAGCAACCTACAGCAACAAGTCCTGGATTTAAAAGAAAATGCTGATAAAGCAGTTAACAAGAAAAGACCGCCAAGACAAGAATACAAAACAGCTCAGAAGAATCAATTTTACTGCAAACCTTGATATGCAAAGATCTCTTTAATACTTTCTCTATGTCTTGCTCCTCTTTTTCTCTCTTCTTAAGCTTGCTTCAATCAAGTCACTGAAGCCCTTATCAACTGCATGGCTTTGGCACTACCAAAATGAGCTTATATATACATAGTGCAGCCCACTTGTTTGAATGATCAAAGTCATCATAGGGGAAAGTAAACTCATCAAACAAGTAGCAAGGTTGAACACGTAAAAGAACAGGAGAGGGGGCCTCAACTGGACTTTCACTGAAGTTCACAGGAAGGACTCAAGAAACTCACCAATAAGGCCTCGTGTTTTTACTTTTCACTTGTTAAAGAATAGTGTATACAGATCTTATTACCTATAAAGCTCGTCCCGCACCATTAAAATAAAACATGGGGCTATGATTGACATCTTTTTTGGGACCCTCTTGGTCCTTCTCTTAATTATTTGTAGATGGTTGGCTGACGCCGCGGGCGTTAGACACAACTACTCTCTTTTATGATATCAAACTTCGGTTTTAATTCTTACGACAGAAACTGTATTATTTTAGGCAAAAATTTGCTCGTGTTTGGTTCACTAAACAATTTTTATACCACGAAGAACATATGTGAAATTTTTTATCACTTTGCAGGATCACGAGAACTTTTAATCATTATAGAATACTTGTTTAAGCCATACTTATTTTTAACTTGAGAAGGATATTGATGTTGTAATTCCCAGTCGAAAAAGTTAAATAACATTAATCAATCTATAAGTTAAGTCTAAACATTTAAATTTAACTTGAAATTTTTTTTTTGGACTAGTAAGAACGAAAATCAAGACTTAGCTAAATAGAATGATATCCAAAACCACATCTGGTCTAGAATTCGCCGCAAAGTATGTTATTGGATAACATACATTGGTGGTCTAACCTCGTGCGGTTTAGAATCTGACACAACTAAGTTCAAGTTAACCTCGTGTTTTAGAATTCAACACAACTAAGTATGTGTATTGGATAGAGTATATTGGTGGTCTAACCTCGTGTGATCTAGAATCTGACACTAAGCATGTTATTGTATAACATATATTGATGGTTTATAATTTGACACAACTAAATGGATAATACGAATAATGTATTGAGAACTAGTGAGGACGGAAGGTAAATAATTAAATTTGGCTGCTATGATTCTGGTATGTCTTGAGCCTGTAGACTTGAGACGTGACATATTTAAAAGTTGGATGTATAAGAGGCATTACTCTGTAACATGAATGTTAACCGACAAGAAATAATGAGAAATTAAGTAGAGAGAGATGTTTAATGAGTAGAGAAAGATAAACAGCTATCAATTTCGCAAAGTAAATAGATGTGGCCCATAATAGTACAGCTGTCAATTTTGCAAACTGCACTTTGTTATCATTTATTTTAAGTTCACTAGGCGGGGCTGGCTGTGCTACGCACAGCCACTGCCCACTGCACAGGATATAAAGGCTGCCATTGACGCATTGCAACCTGCAAGTGTAAAGAAATGTATAGAAGTAAAATTTGATCCTAGAAAAGTGAGAAGGTATATGAAAGCAGGACTATTAGAACTGCAAGCCAATTAGCTAAAGTGCATCAATTACCTTGAATAACATTAATATCGTTTATGTTAAATCTGCAAGGAAAGGTACATAAATTTTGGCTGAAAATTTCAGGAAGTACACTGTTGTATTAACGACCAAAAGTGGAAGGCAATTAAGCAAATTTCAAGTCAAATCAAGAATGTTATAGAATCTTAAAAAAGCAGAATGTACATCATTATTCAGTTACTTAAAAAGGCCTGGCATTTTGAGTTAATGTGATTGGTAAAAGAATGAAAGTAGAATAAAGTTGACTAATAATCAAACATCCAAAAAGATGACTAATAATCAAACATCCAAATGAAATTAATATAATTTTTGCTGCCAAAGAAAGCCCATCCTACATTTGTGACTACATTAAAAACATATTAGAGAAATTCTTAGGCTGTTCCTATAACTTGGAACAGAAGCTAATCGGTTTGCAATTCCAGAGAAAGAAAAACTTAAGATCACAAACCTCTCAAATAAAAATGTATCTAAACATACATAAACAACAGTAAATGAGTATATTTTTTAGCACAAATCTTATGCTGTCTTCCAGTTTGATATATACCAATGTTAATGGTGCCTGCAGATGTTCAACTACTACATTGTGTTATAGAGACAATACCAATATGGTGGTATTATTAAGTTAAAAAAAAAGCTTGAATTAAAAGAGCCAACCATGCAGATTCTATTCTCCTGATGGCTAATGGAGAGTAATCCTGCTAGTGTATTCTCCATATCCTTGGAAAAAGTCCATTGTTTGCAAAGCAACCAAGCTGACCAACTCCGCAATGTAGAAAAAACTTCATAATTATAAACAGTTCAAACACATACAATAAAAACACAGTAGTTATTAAAACATATAAGAATGCTTGAAGGCTTTAGAATATAGAATGAAGCCAAAAATTAGAGTTGAACAAAAAGGACAAAGCTGACAAATTTGGCAAATATAAATCAAAGGCCAAATTTGACACATCCCATATCGGATTACATTGTCCTGTGGCAATAGAAAAGACAGGAATCCCAATATTATAATGGCCAGAGTACTGAATACCCATTGATTTACCTCTAACCTTCAAACCAGTTTAACACCATTCATACACGGACTGGCAGAAAGCATGATGATAGAACCACATAGGGTCTGCAGAAGGGAAGGTTCTCAAGAGCCTTGCCATGATGACACCAACAGGAATTTCCTGGAATTACAACATTCAGTACACCATGTATATTTGCAACAAAATTTTCCCGCTTTAGTGATTTTATAAAAGCAAAAAACTAACTTCAATATACCTGTTGAAAAGTTGTATACTTTGCAATTTTTGACCATAATATCACACGACAGACTAATAAGAATTTGGCAGCTGTTATCCATCCATGACATTAATTAATCATAAATTCAGCTAACAACAATCAATTCCAGTTCTACTATTCAACTATTTCTATAAGATTCCTTACAAATATTGTATACTAAACCATCCTAGATCTCAATATTGACGAGTAAGAATTCTTTATTCAAGAAATACTTTTTCCAATTTATTTTCCATTTTTACAAAAATAAACCAAAAGCAATATTGCTATCCTCTTAACAATTTAAATCACAACTCAATAAACAAATAAATTTGTAAACTTTAATAAAAACTCATGAATTATGCATTCTTCATCGAAAAAAAATGAAGAAAAGCTTACATTTTTTGTCTTGGTCCTAGAATCTGAAGAAGAATAAGAGCCACCACTCTCTCCAGTTGACAAATCCAAGGTCCCTTTGGCGTTCAAATTAGGCTGCAGGTACTCGTGCTTGCCCGGCACCCTGTTTGTAACCGAGGCACTGTCTGCCAAACATGATCTACTGACATTTTACTTGTTTTTGACAAGACCAACATGGCAAACAACTTGATAACACCGCTGGAAAAAAGAGTAACAGCGATGTTGATAAATAATAAAAAGTACCACATCTCAAAGATCTAAAGTAAATAATAGGCCAAAAGATCTAAAGTACCAAAGGAAGCTCCTTACACACTGCAACAAACACACCAACAAATAAAAGAGCAGTCAAATGGCAAGAGAATAAAAACCTAAATCAAATAAGCAGGGACCACAGGAAATAAAAAATGAAATTTGCAATCAAAAAAATATGATGAAAACCAAAGGCACCACACATTTATAACAATCAAGCCCATAAATCCCTAGAAAAAGAAAAGAAAGCTACAAAGAAAAAAATATATACGCATAAAGGTACAAAGATGAAGATCTAAGGCGAAAATTTGATATTATTGGAAGGAAGCAATTTAGACACCGTGTTTGCATTTAGGTCGTGTAGTGATGTTGAGCAGACAACTGCAAAATTTTAGGACGAAGGTTAAAAAAAAATCTTGTTGAAATCTGTATAGTAGGTATGATCCAAAGGCCAAGGTGAATTGAAAGTACAACTATAAAAGATAGGTTGGAAAAAATATCACAAAAAAGCCTGACAAAGTATGGCTGAGCACAGTCCTGCAAATTTTGGGCGAATCTAGCTGAAAATCCGGATAGTAGGTATAATCCAAAAGCCAAGATGAATTGAAAGTACATCCAAAAAGAATCGGTTGGAAAAAATCACCAAAACGCCTGAGAAAGTATGCCTCTCTGTTCATCGGCGTTTGCTACACCGAAGAATCAAAAGCAAGGCGACCAGAGGGAAAACGGGTTAAACAAATGGAGCCAAAAAGGGGAAATTTTACAATTACAAGAAGATACAAAGATCAAGAAGCATTTGTATGGGGATGACATTCAGTAGGGGGGCAAAAAAGTACTTTGATGATAGTTAAACCACATTGGGCCAACGTGGCCACGTGGAAATGCAGGGTAACTAGAGGCTTGCCTTGCAGGGGACACCAAATGACAAAGCAACCCCTCAACAGCGTGATACTATTGGCAGAGGTAGTTGTTTGTTTAAGGGTCTAACAGTAATTTGAGTGAAAATTTGGGAACATGGTAGGTAGGCCCAAATGAATTTACAAGAAAAACCCCCCTAACAGTGTTAAACTGTTCATAATGGGAGTTTTGTTGTGGAGGGCATAGCTGTCTTCGTAGGCTTCACTCCTCTCCAAGACATAGTCACAACCAATCAAACCTCGACACGTGGGAGGTTGCGGTGCCTGGCTGTTACCTTTTTATATAATTGGTAGACATGAACACGAACAAAGTTGCCGGCCAAATCTCTCGAATGAGTCGTACGACAGTGTCGTGTCACAGAGGGACTAGGCTCCATCCATGTCAAACCGGTCCTTTCATGCTTTACTACTACCAATAAAAATTTAACTGCCTGTTCTGTTTGCATTGAAATACAATGGCATTTTCAACTCCGAAGGGGTGACAGGTCAAATTTCACCAATGGATTTTGCACACTATAATTGACGACCATCTGAAAATAATTTATTAATTAGACATTCGTAAAGTCTAATCTGTCACTCGCCAATCGCCGTCCTTGTATTTCCTGCTTCAAATGACACTGTATAAAACTCTGAATTTTTCCCATTGACTTTTAGCTATAAAAAGAAAATTCTGACATTGAGTAGTTACCAATGGATAGCAATTTGTATTGGACTAGCGGGGTCATTTTCTTAGAATATTGATATTTAAAAAAAAAACTTCTCAAATAGTGAGTTATTTGGATTGTGTTCTGAAACTAGAAATGCCGCACATGTGTGCGGCGCATAGATGAATTTTCTTTTTTTTTTTTTCAACTTAAGAGGTGCCGCACAGGTAGTGTGCGGCACCATCATCTATTTATTTTCAAAGGCTCAAATGGGGAGCTGATTGTAATTTTTTGAGTACTGATTTTGCAAATCTAATATTCAATTCTGCTGCAATAGATCTGTGCTGTAGAAGTGCCAACGTGGCACAATGACGCACGAGGTTTGTGCGGCACTGTCCAACGTGGCTGCATGTGCCGCACAGACCTTGTGTGGCACAAGTTTTTTTTTTGCTAATAGTGCTAAACGTCTTACCAGAAAATTTGAAACATCCAAATGGAAAAGGCTCACTTGGGTCTTTTTTCTCCATTGGAGAGGTGTAGGGAGAAAAATGATACATGTTCCTGTCTGAGCCAAAGCCAAAACGTAAAAATGCCTGAGCCAAAGCTAAGAGTTCAATCTTATTATCTATTCATATGGTGTATCCCAATTACTTGGATTTTCTTAATTATACTTTGACCTTTTTATTGTTTTGGTTAACTTCTTATAGTCTACGGAGAATTTGCATTTGCTTATCATTTTAACATTTTAACTTCTTATACCCATTATAGATAACATTTTAACATAACTAATTATCCATGGGAAAATAAACATTTCGACACATTATTATATAAAATTAATTTTAACATAACACAATTACATGTAAACGCCAAATTTTGACACACATTTTGTCAAAATATGTGTGTTACTTCATTTAGGGGGTATTTTTGTTTTTCGGAGGTCGATTATAATTTTCGTGTATATTATGACTAATTCATCACATCAAGGGCAAAATGGTAATTTCACCCCGTAAATATTATTTTATTTTATTTTATTTCTTAAATACATAATTTTACTATTTTTATCATTATTTATAATTTTAATGATTTTTGGGAGTCATTTATTATTTATTTAAAATTTTAATATTTTTTAACTCAATGGCACATTTTCCAATGCACACTTTTTATGAAAATTTTCAAGTGAAAAATTTTATATGTATATTTTGTATATTCATAAATTTTCTGTAAAAATTTCATGATTTTTAGAGTACGTTGGGTATTTATTTAATTTTTCTTCTTTTGCCTATGAAGGGCACATTTCCCAAGAATGCATTAATGTTAAAATTTCTGAGTGAAAATTTTAGTATACATATTTTTGTGTGATAATGTATTTTGTGTAAAATTTTGTGACTTTTAAAGGTCATTTAGTACTTTTATTTTTTTTATAATTTTTGTCACATATGGCACATATTCAAATGTGTTCTTATTATTAGAATTTTCACATCAAAATTTTTATACATGCATTTTATGAATTTATAAATTTTTCATAAAAATTTCATAATTTTTCAACACTATTTACTATTTATTTAGATTTTTCAAAAAAAAACTGAATTTATCTACAAATGGCTGCTAAGCAGCCCAAACATTATCATTTTAACAGCCAACCTACATCAACAACCCCCCTACACTCATCATCTCCTTGCCAAGACTAATCACATCACTCCCTCATCTCTTGCACTCTTGGACAAATTTTATGGGATTTGATTCAAATTTTTGCTCACACATACACACGCTTACAGACGCCTCCTTTCTTTCCTCACTTCTCTCGGCCAGACTACACCTGCACACACCTCACCTTCATCACACACCACACTAGCACTCTTGCACACACACACCACAACACCACCACACACATCACACACTCACAACTCCCTTCCATCCTCATCTCTCTCATCTTCATCATTTGTACACCATACATACACCTGCACTTCACAAAAAGGCAACACAAAACTCACACACATTGCACAACACTCACAACTCCATCATTTTCATTTGCACGCCTGCACACACAAAACACATACAATTCATTCATTTCACCAGCAGCACAACCACACTTCATTCACTCACCAGTTCATTCACACGGCCCTCACAACACAAAAATACAGCCTCAATATCTGCATACACACCTGCACAAATACACAATATACACACAAAGTACTCACACAAACAACCATCACCAATTCACATATCACACGCACATACACATCTCAGTTTCATTGGCGCACACACAATCACATTGCAGACACTCCACACGCACCTCACGTGCACACGCCTCGCTGATTCATATCACCAATTCCTGCACTCTCCTCTCTTGGCTCTCACAACACACACGCATTACACACCACAACTTACAGCCTAACACACACAACACATAATTTACAGTCACACAGAAGACACACACGCACATGATCACATCTCAGCACACACAAACATGCACGAATTCACAAAAAACCAGAAACACCCACATAGAGCACACACAAACTTGCAATTCCCAATGTCGCGCCCTATTTTTCGAAAGACGGAAAAAAAGGAATTATTATGTTTATTTATTGAAAAAAAAAGTGTAAGTTTTTGTAAAATGATTTTTTAGAAAATACTTTATAAAAGATATTTTGACAAAAGATGTGATTTAAAAAATGTTTTATTTTGAAAACAAAAAGAAAAGAGCCTAAAATAGGACTTTGAAAATGCGACGATTTTTAGCCCAAAAATATAGTCTAAAAGGGTTTTTAGTGAAAAAGGAGTCGCCACTTGGTATTGAGTTTTGGTGTACCAAGTCACCAGAAAATATTTCAGAAATACACGAACATGTGGCAACAGTTGAAAGACGAGACGGTAGAACAGAGGCTAATTAGAAGATAGAAGATTTGAAGCAGTATATTACGAACCAGTATCCTAATTGTTCTTTGCTAATACAATGTGTGGAGTCCAAACTTAGCCCGCCTTAGTTGTACTCACAGGGGCAACTGTGTATTAAGGGATGGGCTCAAGTCCTTAGAGTAATTTGACATAGTTGATGCAACTACGAGGGTAGTCTTAGGAAGCTAAATTAGACGATGTTATGGCCATCGTTTGACACAAATTTGTGCCTATCACTTTTGAAACTAGTAATCCAACTAACAATCTTCACTCATTATTACACTATCCTAGCATATTTTAATCAAGTATAAAAGATGACTCTTATCTAGGGGTGGCAATTTCTGACACGACCCAAAAACCCGACACGAACCTAACCCGAAAATAGCGGGTTTGGGTTGGGAGTTTGCAGGTTCGCGGGTTCGCGGGTCGGACCCGACTGATCCTGTGAAGAAAAACAGGTCGGGTTCGGGTCGACCCACGGGTTGACCTGCGAACCCGAAAAAAAAAAAAAAGGAGAAGAAGAAAAGAGGAAAGAAAAGAGATTAAAGCACACAAAAAAAAATGATTAAACACATGTTTTGCAAATAGTAATATCAAAGTCGCTCATTAACATATACTTAATTCCTCTTACAATTTACTTTCATAAACCTAAGTAGAATTCTTAATTTTTCTTATAATTTACTTGATTAATTATCCAATGAATGAAATTTGTGTTTGAATGTGAATACGTGGAATAAGGCATTAATTATCTAATGAATGAAATTTGTGTTTGAATGTGAATAAGTGGAATGAGGCATTAATTATCTAATGAATGAAATTTGTGTTTGAATGTAAATAAGTGAAACATAGCTACAAAATGTTAGTAGTAGTTTTTTTTCTTTTTTTTTTTTTTGAAGAAAAGAGGAAAGAAAAGACATTAAAACACACACACACACACAAAATGATCAAACACATTTTTTGCACATGCTAAAAGTCACTCACTAAAATACACTTAATTTCTCTTACAATTTACTTTGATAAACCTAAGTACAATTCTTAATTTTTCTTACAATTTACTTGATTAATTATCCAATGAATAAAATTTGTGTTTGAATGTGAATAAGTGAAACAAAGCTACAAAATGTTAGTAGTAGTAGTTTTTTTTTTTTTAGGTCAGCAGGTCGACTCGCCAACCCGCCAACCCGTTTCGGGTCGTGTTCGGGTTGAGCATTTTCGGGTTGGCGGGTTGGCGAGTTATGTTCGGGTTGGCTGTTATACTGAAGTCTCAACCCGACCCGCCAACCCGACCCGTTGCTACCCCTACTCTTATCCACCCCTTGGCAGGCACGTCCACTACCATTCATAAGAAACTTCCCAATTTTAATGATATTTTTCATCGACTACTACTGACTAAGCATCAGAGGTACTTTGAGGATGATTCCCTTGTATTTCTCATATCTTTCTAGGTGCAGGCGAACATACCCACTCAGAGGCGATCACCGTTCTGGAGCTGTGCCAAAGATTGGCCATATCACCGTGATTTTACACATTTAATATATTTTTGGACGTTGATATGAATTATTTAACTGCATTGGTTTTTGATTAAAATAGAATAAATTATCTCAAAAGATTTTATTTGAAAACCAATAAACCAAAATCAAATTGCATAAGAATAAGCGAAGGTCATGAGAATTCATAGGCAACAATTCAGCATAATTCAAATCCAACAAATTTTTTAAGTTAGAAAAAATAATAACAAGGAACGACACTTGAAGATTATACAATAAATAATTGGTTTAAAAATAAAAACATAATCTAGATTCATGGATTAATATCCAAGTTTTATTTGCTTGAATCTCCTCTAGTTCATTATCCTGTAAAAATGTCTAAATTCTTATTTTTGTATATAAATCGAAATTAATACATCTTATACCTCAAAGAATTAGATGCTAAATGGGCTTGGGTTTGTGTCTAGGCCTAGGCTGATTGCCTTACATATACTAGTCGAAAGTCCTTGATACTGTAGCAAATTTGCAAAAGTATTTGGTTGGGTTTGAACTAAACCCAGTTTTATAACGAACTCATTACCGTCATCTAATTGGGCTTCTCATTACATATTTAGTGAGAGTAGTGTCATCTGATTGGGCTTGTTACAAGATTGTGTGAAGAGTATGTGCAAAATACTCAACACACATGTACTATAGTAGGATTTTACTAATGGATCTTTTGGAAATACGGAGCAAAGCCAGTGCTTCAGTTATTGTCGAATTTTTTGGGCTGTATGAAAGTTTTCGGTAACTTATGTACTTGGTTGTAGGACTGTAAATGAATTGAATAGAGCTGAACTTTAAAGTGTTGGGTTTGATACAAAATGTTGGGCTCAAATTTGAATCCGATCTTAAGTTTGGTACGAACTTAAAATTTGAACTCGAACTTGATTCAGTTTTATACTTGATTGGCCAAGTTCAATTCGAAACTTCTATTTTTTTTATTTTTATATATTAAATAAAAATTATTCAAAAATAACTCGATCCTTATCAAACTGAATCGAGCTAAGTATATATGAGTTCAAATTTGATTTGATAATATAACTGAATCCTACCTTTTGTTCAAGCTTAAATCACAATTCGAATTCAAATAAGGTTTTAACAAATCAAATCTAAATTATTTGTAAAATACTCGATTCATTCACAACCTTAGTTGATGAGTTGTGTGTAGACACCAAATTTTGACACACCTTTGGTAAAAATATGTGTGTTACTTTATTTTAGAGGGTATTTTTCATTTTTCGGGGGTCGAGTACAATTTTCGCGCATTATATCTAATTCGTCGTATCAGGGACAAAATGGTAATTTTACTAGGTAGATATTAGTGTATTTTATTTTATCAAGGAACATAGAAAAACAAACGGAGTAAAAAAAAAAAAAAAAAAGACGCTGCGACAGCAGCTGCAGTGTTTCTGCAGCTGCTGCACGCAGCCAGCAGGAAAATCAAACCAATCCCTGCAAAAAACGGATTTTGAGGGGATTTTGGATGAGTTTTGTTCCTTCCTCACCCACTCCACATCTACAAAAAAACACTTTTGCTCTCATTTTTTTGCATAGAACCCATCTGCACTATATCACAGATATCATCAGTTCTTTTTTTTCTCTCAAGAAAAACACAGACACTTTTTTCTTCTTTTCTCCCTCTCGGCTCTCACTGCATACACACGATTACACCACCATCAGCTGCCAAAATCAATCCACCAGCGTTGCCAAGTTCCACCAATTTCTTAGCCAAACCAGGTAAGATTCTCAGCCCTTTTAAACTGATTTTTGCATACCATAAATTTCATGATGTTCCTGCTTAGAATTTCTGAATTATTGCCGCTTAATCCATAATTTCGATAGCCTTGCTATTTGGGTTTAGACAATCGTGTTTCATGAAGAAATTAAAGATTGATTAAAAAAAATTTTCGGGTGAGAAAAAGAAAAGTTAACTAGGAAGAACGGAGAGAGAGAAGTTGAGAGAAAGAAAGAAAAAACTAGAGTATAGTCCGGAGAGAAGAGGAGCTGGAGAGTGAGAGTGAGCAGACCGAAGAGAAGAAGAGAAGAAGAAGAGTGAGTGAGTGGCCGAAAAGGAATGGCCGAAGAGGAATGGCCGAGGAGAAAAATCCGAGGACGAGAGTGAGTGGCTGAAGAGAAATGGCCGAAGAGAAACAGCCGAGGAGAAGTAGTCGAAGAGAAATGGTCGAAGAAGAGAGTGAGTGAGTGGCCGAAGAGAAATGGCCGAAGAGAAACGGCCGAGGAGAAGTAGTCGAAGAGAAATGGCCGAAGAGAAAAATCCGAAGAAGAGAGTGAGTGGGTGGCCGAAGAGAAAAATCCGAAGAGGGAAGCTGAAGAGAGAAAATCCGAGGAGAATATTGGCCGAAGAGAGGGAGGCCGAAGAGAAAAATCCAAAGAGGGGAAAACCGAGGATAAGAAAAGAAAATTTGTAGCCGATACTTAGTTTTTTTTCTTTAGTTATTTATTTTCATCATCTTTATCTGATTATATTACATTTTGCTCCCCTTAGATGCTTAATTGTTTAATTATGCCCTTCAATACTTTAATTTACTTCATTTAAATCTTCATTTTATTTTAATTGGCTTTTAGAATTTTGTAATTTCTTTCGATTATATCTAAGTTAATTACAATATGTTCTAATATGTCTAGAAATTATAATTCTATACCCCTCATGTTGCTGAATTTTACATTTTTGCCCCCAAACCTGGCTGGAATTTTATTTTGTACCCCAGCATTGCTGGAAATTATATTTTGTCTTAGAATATTGCTGGAATTTTACATTTTTGCCCCCAAACCTTGCTGGAATTTTATTTTGTACCCCTACATTGCTGAAAATTATATTTTGTCTTAGAATATTGCTGGAATTTTACATTTTTGCCCCCAAACCTGGCTGGAATTTTATTTTGTACCCCAACATTGCTGGAAATTATATTTTGTCTTAGAATATTGCTGGAATTTTACATTTTTTGCCCCCAAACATTGCTGAAATTTTATTTTGTACCCCTACATTGCTGGAAATTCTATTTTGTCTTAAAATATTGCTGGAATTTTGCATTTTTGTCCCCAATACTTGCTGGAATTTCATTTTTATCCCTCCCAACATTGCTGGAATTTTATTTTGTACCCCTACATTGCTGAAAATTCTATTTTGTCTTAGAATATTGCTGGAATTTTACATTTTTGCCCCCAATACTTGCTGGAATTTCATTTTTATCCCTCCCAACATTGCTGAAATTTTAGTTTAAGTCCCTATACTTGTTGAAATCTTAGTTTTAAACCCTAGATACTTGTTGAAATTTTATTTTAAGTCCCTAATTTGTTCGAAATCGACATTTTATGTTCAATTTTTAAGTATTTCATATTTTATACTTTAAATAGTGGTACCTTGACATGTTTGTTGATTTTCTTAGCAATTTATACCGGGTTTACGAATGGGAGGTACCTCGATTACCCTTTTATTTCTCTTTATGTGCACCTACGTGTTGTTACGTGTTTTTCTATATGTTTTTTTTATCTCCTTTTGCTTATAATTTTTATACATATGTGAGTGTTTATTTAGTTATGCCATGTTATTTATTAGAAATTAATTTTTGATTATTCAAAGAAATGTAATAGATAGGTAATATTCTATTGAGCAAAAATTCTGTATTTAGATAGTTAATGTAGTAGATAGTGTATATCTAGTTAACAAAAATTAAATTTTGTATTTTAGATAGAAAGTGTAATAGATAGGTTAGATAGGATATCTTTTATTTTTATTTTTATTTTTATTTTAGATTGTAATTAGGATTCTCCGGTGTAATAGTTAGGGTTTTTGTGTGCTATGTGTGCTATGTGCTTATGTGTTTTATTTGCTTTCTTTAGAACTTTGCATCTAGAATATCATGCCTATGTGTTATGTGCTCCTATGTGCTATTATTTGCTTTTAGGTGATTATTGCTTTAATTTATGCTTTATTTATTTACTCGCTTTATTATTATATATGTGTATCGTCGTCACACTAGTCCAACGCTAGTTGTGGTTAATTTCGTTTTCTTCGCTAGTCCAATGCTAGCGGAGAACTTATAGAAAATAGACTAGTCCAATGCTAAGCCTTTAAGTCATTTTAGCATTAGGATCATTTTTTTGTGTGCATCTCATGACCATTACACACGCTTTTTCTCTTTTTTAGGCATTTTTCATTTTTGCATAATTTTTATATATATGTTATTACTTATTATCTATTTTTTAATAAATGCTTAGTACATAACATTTAGATTCCACCACACATAGAATCTTAGGTCATTTGCGTGATTTTGACTAAGAAATAGTCATCTACTCACGTGGGAAGCGATGGTGTACATGTCGTTCCCCCCTCCGTGAGTAGAAACATTTAGTCACGAGTCTATTAGTCCCCGTACCTGTTGTGTTTGCATTCCCACTTTCTTTGTTCACTTACTATCTATATTACTATTTTCCTTTTCTTTTGCATTCTATTTTCGCACCTAAACTCGTGACTCCGTCGAGGTCTACATTCGGGTTTCGCAACTAATGCGGTAATTCCGACTAAACCTCAATGGAATATTTTGTCCCTTAACGATATTCATTTTAGGATTAGATTTGCATTCATATAGTTGCATCCAAATGCGATAAAATCTTAGGGTTATATTAGGAAAATTTAGACTAAACCTCGCAACTAGTTTCGGCTAGGTTGAAAGGGTGCCTTAGGCGCGAGCCTTTGCCTTCACTTTCTTCAACTGTGACTCCCGAATCTTTTTCTCTTGTTTTTCAAAGACCTGGAGTCGTCTAAAAGGGTTTTCTTGTTTTTCCTTATTTTTTCCAAAAACCATTTCTTTAAATAAAGCATTTTGATTTTCTTACCTTTTATAAAATATTTTCGGGTGACTTGGTACACCAAAACTCAATACCAAGTGGCGACTCCTTTTTCACTAAAAAACCCTTTTTAGACTCTATTTTCGGGCCCAAAAATCGTCGCATTTTCAAAGTCCCATTTTAGGCCATTTTTCTTTTATTTTTAAAATAAAGCATTTGTTTGTCGTGTTTTTGTCGAATCATCTTTTACAAAGTATTTTCTAAAAAATTATTTTTCCAAGAAATTTACTCGCTTCTTTTTCCAATAAACACAACCACGTTTAATTCTTCCTTTTCATTTTTTTCGACTTTAACTAGTTCTTTTTCGAAAAATGGGGCGTGACATTGTGCATAGATTCTGCATGCATATTAAGCCTAGTTATAGAGACACAAAATGAATTAGGTTGAACTTACGTATATTTGCTAGGTGTTTGAAGTGATATGTTCTCCTAAAAATGTATCCCAACGAGGGGGGGCAAAAATAACTGCAAAATTGAAAATTCACAATAACCGGTCCATTTCGAACCGAAAAATGAAGGTAATCGAACTGAATTTTAAAAGCGGTTAGGTTAACCGAACCTTATTTGCAAAAGCGGTTTCGGTTCCGAGTATCAACTTTTAAAAATCGCAATTAACCGAACCGGTCCATATATATGTGTTAGAGGTTAATATTTGTGAATATTGTAGAGAAATTAAGAAGTATTAAATTGTTCATTTTCAAGTTTAAGATAACTCAAAAACTTAAATATTATATTAGACTTTTCTTTCCATTTAATTTTTTGATTTGTATACTATTCATTGTTTTTATACTCTAGTCATTATATACTTTCTTAATACTAAATACAAAATTACTTTCATACAACTTATGTACGAAATATGAAAAATAGCTTAAGTATTTTATATTCATATTGTGAAAATTTTTTATTTCTAACTTTTTTTTTAATTTTAAAAAAAGGGATGTAAGAGTTTCAGCTTGTAATTTTATTGTTTATTTTTCAAAGTAATTGTAAGTAGTTTTTTTATTTGAACAAATATTTATATTGTAATATTTTTTTATCTATTTTGTCAAATTAACTTAATACCATACGGCTCCAATTATCCGCGGTATCCGACCCTCTTTAGCGGGGTAGCTGCTAAGCAGTTAATCGACAAATAAGGGTCAAATATGATTAGCAAATTAAGTGAACTGGTACAAACTGTTCCGATTAGGATATTAGGTGAATGAACCGGTTAACCGATCCATGCCCACCTTAATCCTAACTGGTAGGATGTTAATTAAGTAGTTGTGCCATGTCTCTAATTTAACTCTCACGTTCTCCTCTTTTCTCTCTCCTCTTTTGAGTTCATGAGTTTTAGAATCTCCATTTAACCGAAAAAAGTGAAGTGATACAAAAACTAACATGCAGCATGCATTTCTATCTTTTAGATTTGAATGGTCGATTGCTAAGTGAACTTTTGTCCATTAAATTACTCAAGATCCAATATTAAGTTCATTTATATCCCTACAACTTCTTATTTCATTGATAAAAAAGCAAGAATTTCCTTTTTCTCTTTTTTTTTTTTATTGTGTTAAAAGGGCGGTGAGGCTCACAATAACTGTTTATAGAGATAACTATAAAAAAAAATTTCACCAAAAATAGAACATCCGATCGAACCATAATTACTTGATCAAAAAGGTAAAATACGATAGAATCATTCAATCGAAGTGAAATTCACTCAAAATCCTCCATACGATGGTGTATTTAATTTATGCAATCACTCCTTAATCACACATATACAACCACAAATAGGTCGACGCAAGTCTTAATCAACTAGGCTACCACCTTGATAGCAATCTACTTCAACATCAAAACTGTCTTTTTGGACCCAAAAAGGTTTATCGCCCATCTTCCAATAGGAAAAAACGATGGGCCTGTTTTGAGCGGGCTTTCATTTGTAACAACGGCACGTTTGACCTCATATATCCACAGGAAAACCACAGTATATATAATCGCATTAACCCCTAAAACTAGAAGCATTTTCCCACACTCTCTTTCTATCCCTGCGGCTAAGGTTCCTGCGTGCCTTTAACATAGCCGCCTCCTTCTCTACCTTTTCCCTTTCTTCGGTAAACTCCCACATAGTCCTTTTATTTTGCTCAAACTTAGCTAGATTGTTCATAGCTTTACTTGTCTTTTTTGATTGATTTCTTGATTTTTGTTCTGGGCTTTTGCTGTTTTGCGGTTTTGCTGTTTTATCATCAATCTGGTAAAAAAGCTTACTTTTTGTAATCTGGGTTCTAGTTCTTTTAGCTTTTTATGTGCGTTGACTTGTTGATTAGCTGTTTTAGATCTGGATCCGATCTGGGTTGTGGGAAAAATTGATTCTTTGTGGATGAAAATATAATCAGTTAGCTATGATTTGTGATTTTTGATAGTGTTGAATAAAAAGTTTTATTAATTTCTGTGAAGATTTTGTCTGTTTGTAAGTTTAGCAGTAGCTGTTACTGATCTGGGTCATTGATTGTTTTTAATTTTCTATTTTTTTCAATTTTTTTATATGGAAAATTTATGTTCTTTTGAGCTTGTTTTGGATAATATATTAAGCATTTGAAACCTGTTGCTGGTGTGAATAACTATCTATATTAGATCGGAAGAAGGAAAATACTGTTTTGGGGATGGGGGTGCGGGGAGGGTGAAATAAGTTTCTGTGTTCTTTTTGTATGAAAAGGTGAATTTTTATTTGTTACTCTTGTTGTGCGAGAGGGATGTTTTCCCTGAATCTGTCTATCTACTGGTAGTTCCTTCGGAAAAGGTTGCATCTTTTTGTAGGACCTAGTAGTTGTTCTAAAGTAAGCAATATATGGAGTGAAGCTTATCTTATCCTTGTCTGTGGGTGAATATTATAGAAGGTGGGTGTTTGTTTTGATGAATCTGGAATCAAGTTTGTTTATTCATCTAGAAAGTGATAATTGTAATAATCTATGTGTAATCCAGCTATATTAGATGTGTTTGACTTCTTGTGATCGTGTTTTTGTTGGTTTGAGTACTTTGATTTTTGCTTCTTTTGTACTTGGTGGGAACTTGCGATGATTTTTTTTTGTAATGCCTTGTAATCTCTTTTCCTTTTTCTGATATTTGCAATTGGCAGGTTCTTGGAACTATATTCTTTTAGACCTTTTCTGTGGTGATCTCAAAAAAGAGTCTGTCAAGATGGTAATTTTCTCCACTGTTTTACTTCTTGATTTCCCTTAACTGTTGCTAGAAGTTTTTTAACTGATGGTTATTTTATATGGTGAACTTGCAGGTGAAGTTCACAGCTGAAGAGCTTCGAAGGATTATGGACTACAAGCACAATATCCGTAATATGTCTGTTATTGCACATGTTGATCATGGTAAGGAATACTGTTTTTTAATTGGAATTATTTGTGTGCAGATGTCGAACCTGATCATAACCCTTTTGTGTTCCAGAAATTCAATGCTACTTAATTGTGTTTAAGTGGTTGATTTGGGGTTGGATTAGTTGGTCCTCCTCAACTGGGTGAAAGAAATTGTGAAAATATGATTTTTCATGTTATTATTTTCTTGCGTATTTTCTCGTCCTAATACTTTTATTGTATTCAACAACCATTAAAACAATCTATGGTCATCTCATTTTTTCCTTGTGTTCGCTGTTCATGTTAATATTTAGATTGCTTTTCAACAATCAGAATTTTCCTATTGAGATAGAGGGTAGTTAGTTCATTTTTATCTCTTTTCTTATTTTACTTTTGCTTGTTAAGATTGCAGCAGTTCATTTAGTATCAACTCTGATTTTTCCCCTTTCTGGTCTATCTGCCATTTAATTTCACTTGTACTTTTTATTTTCATTTGTGAAAGTACAAAATCTAACTCGCATTGGCATCTCGTAGGGAAGTCCACTCTTACTGATTCTCTTGTGGCCGCTGCTGGTATCATTGCCCAGGAAGTTGCTGGAGATGTCCGAATGACAGATACAAGAGCAGATGAAGCAGAGCGTGGTATAACAATCAAGTCCACTGGTATCTCACTTTACTATGAGATGTCTGATGAAGCTTTGAAGGGCTACAAAGGAGAGAGACAGGGGAATGAGTACCTCATCAATCTTATTGATTCCCCTGGGCACGTTGATTTCTCATCTGAGGTGACGGCTGCCCTTCGTATTACCGATGGTGCACTGGTGGTGGTTGATTGTATTGAGGGTGTCTGCGTCCAAACAGAAACTGTCCTACGACAGGCTCTGGGAGAGAGGATTCGGCCTGTCTTAACTGTTAATAAGATGGACAGGTGTTTCCTTGAGCTTCAGGTTGAGGGAGAGGAGGCTTACCAAACATTCCAGAAGGTTATTGAGAATGCAAATGTTATCATGGCCACATATGAAGATCCTCTTCTTGGTGATGTTCAGGTTTACCCGGAGAAAGGCACAGTTGCCTTTTCTGCTGGTTTACATGGCTGGGCTTTCACTCTTAGTAACTTCGCCAAAATGTATGCCTCTAAGTTTGGCGTTGACGAGTCTAAGATGATGGAAAGACTCTGGGGAGAGAATTTCTTCGACCCTGCTACCAAAAAGTGGAGCAGCAAGAATACTGGCTCGCCTACATGCAAGCGGGGTTTTGTTCAGTTCTGTTATGAGCCTATCAAGCAGATCATCAGAACTTGCATGAATGATCAAAAAGATAAGCTCTGGCCAATGTTGTCAAAGCTCGGTGTCACAATGAAGGCAGAAGAAAAAGAGTTGATGGGCAAGGTTCTAATGAAACGTGTCATGCAGACATGGCTTCCTGCAAGTAATGCTCTGCTTGAAATGATGATTTACCATCTTCCGTCTCCTGCCAAGGCTCAGAAGTACCGTGTTGAAAACTTGTATGAGGGCCCTCTTGATGATCCCTATGCTAATGCTATCAGGAACTGTGATCCTGAGGGGCCTCTTATGCTTTATGTGTCTAAGATGATTCCAGCATCTGACAAAGGTAGATTCTTTGCTTTTGGCCGTGTCTTTGCTGGCAGAGTTGCCACCGGCATGAAGGTTCGAATCATGGGTCCCAACTATATCCCTGGAGAGAAAAAGGACCTATATGTTAAAAATGTCCAAAGAACTGTTATTTGGATGGGTAAGAGGCAGGAAACAGTTGAGGATGTACCATGTGGGAATACAGTTGCTATGGTTGGTTTGGATCAGTTCATCACTAAGAATGCAACCTTGACCAATGAAAAGGAAGTTGACGCTCATCCAATTAGAGCAATGAAGTTCTCTGTCTCTCCTGTCGTGCGTGTTGCTGTGCAGTGCAAGGTTGCATCTGACCTCCCCAAGCTTGTTGAAGGTTTGAAACGTCTGGCGAAGTCTGACCCTATGGTCGTCTGTTCAATTGAGGAATCTGGGGAGCATATTATTGCTGGTGCTGGAGAACTGCACCTTGAGATTTGTTTAAAGGATTTGCAAGAAGATTTTATGGGCGGGGCTGAGATTATTAAGTCTGATCCAGTGGTGTCATTCCGTGAGACAGTTCTTGAGAAGTCCTGTCGCACTGTGATGAGTAAATCTCCCAACAAGCACAACCGTCTTTATATGGAAGCTAGACCCATGGAAGAGGGCCTTGCTGAGGCCATTGATGATGGACGTATTGGTCCAAGGGATGACCCAAAGGTTCGTGCTAAGATCTTGTCAGAGGAGTTTGGATGGGACAAGGATCTTGCAAAGAAAATATGGTGTTTTGGTCCTGAGACTACTGGCCCCAACATGGTGGTTGATATGTGTAAGGGAGTTCAGTACCTGAACGAAATCAAGGATTCTGTTGTCGCTGGTTTCCAGTGGGCTTCAAAGGAAGGTGCATTGGCTGAAGAAAACATGAGAGGTATTTGCTTTGAGGTTTGCGATGTTGTTCTTCATGCTGATGCCATCCACAGAGGTGGTGGCCAGGTTATTCCTACTGCTAGGAGAGTTATTTATGCTTCCCAGCTTACTGCTAAGCCTCGACTTTTGGAACCTGTGTACCTGGTGGAGATCCAAGCACCTGAGCAAGCTCTTGGTGGCATCTACAGTGTTCTGAACCAGAAGCGTGGACACGTCTTTGAGGAGATGCAGAGGCCAGGCACGCCCCTTTACAACATCAAGGCCTATCTTCCTGTCGTTGAGTCATTTGGTTTCTCAGGTACATTGAGAGCTGCTACATCAGGACAGGCGTTCCCACAATGTGTCTTTGATCATTGGGACATGATGTCCTCAGATCCAATGGAATCCGGATCCCAAGCTGCTCAGCTTGTTGCTGATATTAGAAAGAGGAAGGGTTTGAAAGAGCAGATGACCCCACTTTCAGAGTACGAGGACAAGCTGTAATCCTGCTGAATTCAACTGTCATTGAATGATGAGCGCATGAAAGCTGGGCAGTATAATTTTGTCTTTAAGTCTTTTTTGAACCTTTTTGCATTTTAGGTGTTGCGTGAGTGGTAGCCCTTTTTCTTGCCGTGAGTCCCTATTGTTTAGATGTGTCTGGAAAGGCACAAAATGTTGTGTTGTTTTATGTGGTGATTTCAAATTCCATGAACTACAAAATGTTGGAACTTTTGTTAAAAGTCCCTCTTATTTTATTCTACTGTTTTCCAATTTGTCTGTTTACTTATTTTCAAGTTTTTTTCAGGTCAATTACGTTTTAGTTGACACAAAAAGTGGTTAATGCGCTGAGTACTCTATTTCCAAGAGGTGTGTAATCACAGTATCCATGGATGGGAATTCTCACGAATAGAGTTTCTAAATCTAAACCAACGTAGCTGAATATCGTCTTGTTAAGCTATGTTAGTTGGCCCTAATTGTGAATTTCACAAGGATACTACCCATCAGTTGCTGGTGGAATGTTATACTTAATTATAGAAAGCAATGAGGTTTATACAAGTTGTTTAAAGAAATAACTAGACAAATTGTTCAATGACTTTATACTAAGAAAAATCAATTAAACCAGCACACGATGCTGTGTGCACTAGCACATTCACGTCTTCATCGCAGAGAAGCCAAAATAAAATGCTGTGTGCACTAGCACATTCACATCTTCATCGCAGAGAAGCCAAAATAAAGAAAGAAAAGCAAAGCGAAAATAAGCGAATCAGCCCCCCAATATGTAACACATTGCCGTGAATGGCTGAAATCTGTTTGCTTCGTTCTGAAAAGGGATAATTTTACATACTTTTCCTGAAATTTGTCATAATTATACTTGCATCTCCCAAGGTTTTAAAAATTATACATTTACCCCATGTGTTTATAGATCTTATAACAAACAAGTCTATTTTGAAAAAGTAACTCAAAAACACCAACCAAACACCTTAAAATATCCTTAATTACTTTTAAATTGGTCATCTCTTTCTTATTAATATATTTATTTGTAAAATTTTGATAGATAAAGTAAATTTTTTTATATTAGTCAGATAACTGAGTTTTGACGAAGTACTATTTGGAAGAGATTAAAAATTTGATGTAAGGATATAAGTCATTTTCATATTTTTATGACTAATTAATTAATTTTTTAAATTTATTTATCTTTTCTAAAGGTAATTAAGAATATTTTAAGATATTTTATGAGTATTTTTAGGTTATCGTATCAAAATGAACTTGTTTGTTATAAAAAATCTAAATACAAAAAATGTATGTATAATTTTTAAAATCTTATAAAAAGCAAGTGCAATTATGATAAACCTCATAGAGCTATGTGAAATTATCCTTTCTGAAAAACATCATCTTTGCCGTCATGTTTCAAGAACTCCATTGAATTGTTGAGGTGTTTCACACCAATCACGTCTGAACCAAACACCATCTTTTCACTAGTATCCTCATTAATGTCAAGCTTGCCTAGTTTTTACATCAGGTCAACAACAGAAACCACAGGTGTCCCATCCAACCGCCTTGCTAAGCTTGCAAAATGGTACAAACTTCCGCTTTTCCTCTCTTTCAATGTGTTATTGAAAGAGACAGCACAGATCACAATGCCCTAAATTATTAAGTTATTCTCTCAATTTCTCAATTTCTGTATTTAAGTATGTTGGTGGTTGGTCCTTTTCCCTTTTTTTCGAATTGTCAAAAAAAAAAAAGTTTTTGGTTGGTCAAAAGAAAAGATACTGGGATGCTGTTTCGCACCCACAATCTACATGATTCTGAAAACAATTTTCAACAGCCTCCTAGTTTATTGCTCTCCCATTTGTGTCTAGACAAATTGTTCAAGAAATTAGCTATTAATACCCAAAAAAGAAAAAAATCATTTTTCTTTTAAAAGAAAAAAAATACTCCAGCCCTCCACTTGGATGGTTATTTTTGAAGTGTTTTTTAAAATATTACTGTAGTACTTCTTGATAAATGTGTCTATGAAATACAAAATTAGTTGAAAAAAGTGTATGAAATTTTTAAAAAATATGTTTCCAAAAAACAGAACCAAAATTAAACAAACGGAATGGCACAAAGAGTTTTTAACAAGTTGAATTGAGTCAAATATTCCTTACTCAGATTCTGTTCGTTTAATAAACGAATAGGCTTGGTTTGACGCGATTATTAAATGAGGTAATATTTATGTTCGAGCTCGACTCGCCAAATAAAACAATAAGTTCGAGATCGAATTTGAATTCGACTCGTTTAACACAAACGAACTGAGCTCGAATAAACTTGAATGAATTCAACTCGTTTAACACAAACAAACAAAGTTCGATTGAGTTTAGTTCATTTACATAATAAACCGAGCTCGATCAAACTTGGTTTTTACATAATCAAATCAAGTTCAATTGAGTTTGAATATTTTTATTTTGAGAATAATTTGAGAAGATATTATTACTATTGTTCGTGAAAGCAAACAAGTATTCACAAACAAATATTCGAGTTCGTTCGTTTAATAAACAAGCTTAATTCCTTGTTCGAGTTCGACTCGTTTAACTATTTAAACGAGCCGAGTTTGAGCTTTAACGAGTCGAATCAATTTGTGTTCGTAAACAGTTCGGTTCATTAAAAGCTCGAGTCACAAGTCATTGAACATTTTGTCTAAAGCTCTTTCTTTAAACAATGTGTATAAACCTAATAAACTAGTACGCAATGCTGCATACCTTGGCACAATCACATCTTCATCGCAAAGGAGCCAAATAGGGCTGGCAATTAAACTCAAAACTCAACAACCCGCCCAACCAGTCCACTAATTTTAAAAGATGGGTTGGGTCAGTTGGGTTATGGGTTTTGTTGGGTTGGATTAAGAAAACCCAACTTATTTATTGGGTGGGTTGGGTTTTTTATTTGGGTACCCATTACCCAACTCATATAAATATAAATAGTGGAAGTGAACCTAAAAATTCTCATAAATCCCCCAAACTCCTTCCCCAAGTTTCACAACTTGCACACAGTTTTCCACACACACAACACCAAACTATAAATAAATAAAAACAAATTCTTCACATTCAACAAAATTTTGCCTTTTTCTCCAAATCTCTCTTCAGTCATTTGCAAAACCTAAACTATTGTAAGTAAAACTCTCTTCTAGCATTTGATTTTTCTTTTTTAATTTTTTTGTCAATTAATTGTTTGTTATGTGCTAAATTTTGAATATTTTCTGAAATCTTTGTGAAATTTTTGGTGTTTTGAGTTGTTGTTATTTAATTTGGGAGATCATTTTGCATTTTCTTAGCGAACAAGCCCAGAAGTCTCACTTACAATTTTATTATTATTTCTGTATTTTTTTGTCCAATTAAATTTTTTTAGGCAAAAAATATTTTATTTTGAGATATATTTGGTGTTATTCTGTTTTTTAAATTTTTGGGATATATTTTGGCGGGGATATTCAACTTACGTTGTTTTGTTTTGCACATACAGTATATATTTAGTTTTGGACTATTTTTTTGGCATGGTCAAATGAATACCGGGAATAAATCGAGGCAGATTTCATTAATAAAAATTGTACTTCAACTAGGATGTAATAAGTTAAAATGGCAGTATTTTCACTATAAAAATTGAGAATTTCTTTTAATTTTTGAGTAATTATCTCGTGAGGCCACATCACCTGATCATAATTAAGTAGATAGTATTTTTTTAATTGTTGTCTCTTTTTATTTTCCTCCACTACCCTAGAAAATCCTAGGCCACCAACCAAAGGTGTTATGTTGTTGTAACCATTCAAATGATTGAATAATTAGAAATGTGTGTTTGTATTTGTGGAAGTGTTTTAGTGTGTGAAAATATGTTTATATATGGAAAAATGTATTTATATGCGTGAAAAAATCATTTTGTATGTGTAAATGTGTGTGAAAAGTATTATGTACCAAAATTTATAAAATAAAATATTGGATCATATTTGGGTCATGGGTTTGAGTTAACCCAATATGACCCAACCCAATATTAACCCAATATTAACCCAATATATAGTTGGGCGGGTTGGGTATAACCCATTTAAATAAAAACCCAATACTAACCCGCTCAATTGCCTCCCATAGAGCCAAAATAAGGAAAGCGAAAACCAAAGCGAAAATAATCAAATCAGCTCCATAATGTGTAACTTCTTCCCGTGAATGCTGAAATCTGCTTCCTTCATTCTTGGAAACATCATCTTTGCTGTTTTGTTTCCAGAATTCTGTTGAATTCTTAAGGGATTTCGCCCCAATTACGTCTGAGTCAAACACCATGTTTCCTGGTCTTTTACAAGCCCAAGTTTTTGATGAGGTCTCCTCATTGATGTCAAACTTCAGCAATTTTTTCAGCAGGTCATCAGACACCACAGGTATCCCAGCCAACCGCCTTGCCAAGCCTGTGAACGGTACAAGCTTACGCTTTTCCTTGCTTTCTCGCTCTTCAGGTTTCACTGCAGCTGCCGGATCCACGATCGCTTTCTTTTCAGGCTCCTTGTAATATAAAGAAGCAGCAAAATCCACCTCACAATCTGTGTCAATAATGCTTACTGCCGAGGCTGGTTTTGTTTCCAATACATCAATGCGAAATTTCTTCTCATTGTGAGTGATTTTGATGGTATCTCCGGAGGTTAAACGTGTATTTTTTGAGGGTTCTGTCCAAAACAGCTTTAGGATTGGAAGATTAATAAAATCAATGGTGTGTGGCCGCAACTTCACATAAGTTCCTCTAGGAAGAAAGGCATTCGTGAGGAGCACAATGTTTCCTCCATGGAGTTTTAAGTTGTTCATCATCCATTGTGGCATGCAGACTAATCCCTACTTGGAAGAGAACTCCAAGACTACACAATAAGATGTGCGGCTATATTGATTGGGGTTCTGAACTGAAAACATCACCGGAAAATCGATTTCTAAAGCAATAAGATGCTGTAAAGCTGAAGGAGGCATTAGGATTTTGTCCCCATTCTCTAGTTCTTGCTTTTGGATGTTGGGGAATAATGGATAACAAAAGCAATGCTGAGAAAATTTACTCGTGTTCATTCTGTAATACTAACCCTTCATTGTCTCCCTGTAATATTCAGACTACATGGTCTCCATCATTAACAAGTAACAACCACGTAGGGAACATTAGTCTGGATTTGTTACAATATAGCGGCACAAGTGATCCAGATCCTCTAACGTAGGAAACATTAGTCTAGCCTTTGATACGTATATGGTGACATAAACAATCCGTATCCTTTTAAGTTGAGGATTTCAGGCCTTTTTTGGAAATTGAATTCGAGCATGGAAAGGAGAAACAACTGCTTTTCTATTCCTAGCCTCGTACATTCCGAAATTTTCACATATTAGTAGGCTCTGTGCAATGTGATATTGAAGTTTTGCAATAGTTGTAGCAGTAAAGTTTAATATCGTCATATTGAAACAACATGTCATAATGAAACAATAGTTGTAGTAGTAACCTTTGCAATATTGTTATATTGAAACAACAATATTGTCATTAGGGGTGTAATCGAACCAAGTCGAGTTTGAGTAACACCATGCTCGAGTTTGAGCTCGATCGAGTAGAAAATTTTGTTGCTTGAGTTTGCACTCAAAGCAATGAAATATTACTCGAGCTCGACTCGATAAGCACTTTTTTTTTTTGGCACTTTTGAGCCTACTCGAGCTCGAGTACTGGAGGACATTATGGTAAATTTTATAATTTTCATACTTAAAATAATAAATACATAATAAATAAATATATAATTATTAAATAATTGCATTCTTGATTAGGCTCGACGAGTATTTGAGTTTAAAAAATCAATACTCGAACTCAACTCGTTGAACCCAATTGAGCTATTCGAACTCAACTCGAACTCAATCAACTTGAGTTTGAGCCAAATAGTTGACCAAGCTACTCATGAGCTACTCAATTTGATTACACCCCTAATTGTCATATTAAAACAACAATATGACAACGCATATCACTCGTCTAGGTTGGGGAATTCATTGTCCCTCTTATAACCGGCTATTACAAAGATTTTCTACAATAAAATGTTTACATGGAACAATTTTAAGTACGATCTTTTAAATATTTCATTTATTTTGATTGTTAAGCACTATGTAATTTGAGCGGAGCGAATTTTTTTTCCCCTCTTTTCAAATTTTAAGTCCCGCCAAATTAAAAGTCGTGTGATTTGCTATTGGCGGTATTGGAGAAAATAAGAAATCAAGACTTCATGTAGATTATATTTTTTAAAAGATATCATTGTGGCATTTTTTTAGTATATGTATTTTTGAGATATGGTGGTAGTTGAAAAATGTATTTGAAAAATAGTTTTGTAAAAAAATGCTTAACTACCAAAAGACCAAGTTTTAGTATCCCAAACTGAGTTTTTAGTTGTTAAGATAGTAAAAGATGAAAATTATTCGTCTATATCGTTAGTATAAAATATACGGGGTCCATCATATTATTAAATGGAAATATGAGGTGATAATGAGGATATATAGACTCACTTGTATTAGAGGGGTATAAAAAATTTGAAAAAAAAAATTATATTTTAGAGTTTAAAGTTTCTATTTAAGAAATTGAACATTATTTTAGGACTAATTAAGAAAGGTAAGTAAGACATTCAATTTGGGACAAAGGGAGTAAAATTTTAAAGATAATTATGAAACTTAAAACAAATAATTTAGAAAATATGCGTTTCATATTTTTAATTACCTTAAAATAGAGTATGAATAGTACTTAGGAGCAAACATAGGAGAGTAACGGTGCAGTTAAGTGGATTATCTTGTAACAATTTATGAATTTAATGAGCTAACATTTAACATATTTACCACCAGAGTAGGGAACTCTAATATTAGTAGTAATCAAATCATTGTGAAGCAAATTTTGTGTGCACAAGAAACTAAATCCAAGACAAAAAATAATAGTGAAGTGTTAATATCTTCATTCATAAACTTGGCCATTAAATCCCAGTACTTGCAGCAGTTAGGGGGTTTCAAGAGAGGGAGGATTTAGGCAAATTTCGGAGAGCCATACCCCCAAATTGTGTATGGCAAACAGTCTGGAGTTTCACCTAACATACTATTGGGAGCCTTACTTCACTTGTGTGAGGCAACAAACTTGTAATACAATAGTGATTGAAAAAAAAGATACCAGTTATGTTAAGAAAAAAAAATTTTGACCATTAGTGGAATATTTCCCCTCGACCTCTCCATATTTAGTTATTTTCTTCATTGGCTATCTCTTTATAGGTAATTTTTCTACGGCTTATCTTATTTGGTAATTGTTTCCTACTTGATTGTATATTTGTTTGGATAACAAAGCAAGCCAAAAAGTCGACAATTGATTCATTGTGCGATTGACTCTAAAACCCCTATCTCTATACTTCTAGTGAAAAGGGAAATTAGATTGCATTTAAATGGTTGTTCTTTAGAATGTTTTTTTTTTTTTTGAAGTTCTTTAGAATGTTTTTTAAAAAGCATCATCCTAATAGTTTTAAAAATTCTTTTTAATAAATGTATATGTGAAATAAAAAAAATATTCAAAAACACACTTAAAGTTTTTAAAAAACACTAACAAACAAATTTAAGTTGCTCGAGATTCGCTCCGCAGCCGCTAGTCTCAAATATATTTTACAGAACAAGTAGCTTGACTCTGAGCAGACCCTTGAGTTATCACAAATTCACATAAATCACAGAAATGTTGAGATATTATACGTAGTGCACTTCCAAACTTAAACCAGTTCATTCATAGAATCCAAGATAACCACTATGGAATTTGAAAACCATAATAACGTGCAGTTAAATCAAGGACTTAAATCGAACTTTGTGCTCGACTTATTTGAGAATTGGTCCATTCATGCTCACCAAAATTCATAAGGTTACAGTCAGACAAATCCTGCATACCATTCATATAACAATGGTATATCTGTAATTTAACTGTGTTTTATGCAGTAGAGATGGATTTTGATTTTTGCCGAGGAGGTATATGAAGCCATGTCTTCATCATGTCATACATTGTGAAACCAATTGCCACAGAGGGAACAATCTGAAACAAAATCAAAGAGATATGTAAGTGTGTGAGGCAGTAATTATCCCACCTAATTTTGGACAAATGTCAATTAAAAGAAACTTTAAAGTGGCCCTTTTAACCAAAAAGGTTCTCATAGATATCTACTAAACTATTCATTCAGTCAAAAAAACCCTGCAGAACTAACAATGATTTAAAGCTTTTACCTTGATGTAGTTAATGCTGAGACCGGCAAATAATTGCTTCCAACCTTGATCACGGGCAATAGTTACAAGCCCATCCAACGTGCTCTTGTATGGGGCACCAGATTGCAATGAAGGTCGAAGATGCTCAACCTGAAAAAATAACATGATTATCCTTTGATAATTAACATATTCCTCATGTCCATGTACTTCTGCCACATTAGAATATCAATGTTATTTCTAGTTGGCAAAATATATGATTAAAAAAGAGGCTTGATTTGTTATAGGCACAAAATACATCATGTAAATTAAGATCTCATTTCTAAATAAAAGATATCAAGATCAAACTCACAATCCAATTTCATAAAGCTACCAGAAAAAACATCAAAGAGGACAAAAAACAAGTAAAGCTGTAGAACATGAAAAATATCCCAACCAAGGTTTTGCGGTAATACCTGCATCTGTCTTCTTACAACATCCAACGGATATGTAAAAGTCTGGCCAAGTAAACCGGCTAGGGCTCCACATGATAGCCGCATCATAATTGATGCTTGGTACTCCTCAGGAACATGTCTCTTGAGTTCCTCGTAGATGTAAAACTTTAATCCAGCATAAGGAAGAATACCAATGAGTGTTGGACCTGCTCAATGTTAATCAAAAGATAGTGATCATTACAAACATATACCAAAAGAGCAATTCAGCAAAGCAGATATAAAAGGCTGTATTAACATGTCAAAAACAAACCACACTAAAAATTGTAGAAACCAACAACTGAGTTTTTGTATAAAAACACAGCCACAATTACCAAAATAACAGCTACCAAGAATCACTATCATTTTTTAACAGTGCGCAACTAAAATCTTTCATACACAATAATGAAGAAGATGGCATAAGAAGTAGCATGAAAAGCAGATGTGTAATTAAACTCCTATAAATCACAAATTTTAAAAATCAACAACTGAGTTTAGTACAAATGCAACACAATAAGAAACATAACTGCAAGCAAGAGTCACTATCATTTTTTATCAGTGCACAATTAAAGTCAATTCCAACACAATAATGAAAAAGACGATATAAGTTAAGAAGTAGCATGAAAATTTAGATATTTACCTACACCCCTATAAAGTGCACGGATTCCCCCTTCTCTATATACACACTCTATCACATTTCTTATGCCAGTGTAGGCAGGTTGCACGTAAACATGACCAGTACTATTTCGCAAACTTTGCCTTGTATCCCCAACCTGCAAAAAGGCCAAAAAAAAAAAAAAGGAATCTCAGGTAAAAGAAATTCCAAAGACACTAACATTCACCAATTCTTTTGTATGTCCAAGAAATAAATTAAGATTTTGAAGACCTTGAGCTCTACAGCATTAGAGTGATGGCAGCCAACTGGAAAAATACATTGCATCCTACAACCTATTTTCTTTCTACAATTTATATGTTTCTCTGATTCACTTGTATATATACCAGAAACATTGATTTTCTAATCCTCTTTCCGACACAACTCTTAAGCATTTGAGACTTGCAGTCTCAGAATTCCCTACACAACCCAGGTATAACTTGTATGCTTTCAGTTATAAAACCAGGAATTATGTCAAGTGGACTCCAACTTCATGCTTAAATAGAAATTGCACTCAAGCATCCCATATTCTGATTAAAAACTCAATTTCCTGTTTAATGATACAACAGCAATTATATGCATAAACATTCAATAATACACAGCCAGTTATTGAAGTATATAAAAATAAAGAAAAATCATATACCACCAATTAGAGACTGGAGAATTTACACCTTCTTAGATATACCATAAATGTTAGTACATGGTAAAGCTTGTAATAGTCATGCTCAAATATTCTTTCAGCATTGTTGTTTGAAAGTCCAAATGGCAGGATTTTCAGACATTCTTGGCAGCCAGAACTCTGGTGTTATGTCTCTTTAATTCAAACAGAGAAGTCTGATAACAGTCATCGGTTCTCTCTAATGACAGTGCCAAGTGTGCCATGGATAATTACAGATATGATATTAAATAGTTATACTCCTTTCCCAATGAAATTTGGATAAATATCTCTGACCAATGAGTGCATAGTGGTTTGATATGGCTTTGGCAAAAGCTGGGAAATACCAGGCATCATGGTTTCCAAAAGGTTAATTTTACACTACCCTTTGGCAAACCCACATCAGGTAAGGACAATGTACACCTCAATCATACTGAACTTTTGATGCAATGTTGAACCATTTCTTTAAAAAGTAACAAGAATCAAATCGTAACATCATAAAATGATCATCCAAGACAGCAACAAATAGGTGCATCCCATAGAATTAATTCAAAATTTAAATGCAATAAAGATTTCTTAATCAAAGAAACAAAATCCAGAAATGCTCCTCTAACTGAATACCTGATAAGCAAGTTTTGTACGGGCCAAATCCAATGGATAAGTACACAAAACCGCTGTTCCCCCAGCAGCTGAACCAGCTAAAAGATCTATGATAGGCCCTGATCCAAAGGCAGAGTAGTTATCCAATATCCAACTCCGGTACCGCTCATAAGCCATGAAATGTAATGCTGCGTATGGAACAATTCGAAGAACGCTAGCTCCATTTCCTCTAAAGAGATAATAAGACTGAGGCAGTGAGCAAAAGTAACAATCATTGAGATGTAAAACATAGAACATTTATTGGGAAGACGCAAACTTACTTGTAAAATCCCATAACACCTTCATGCTTCAGTAGCTTCTTTAGAGAATGATAAACACCAAGAGAATGAAATCCTGCTGTCCGTGTCTGCATATCCAGAAGGGGATGAAGTGGTGGGAATTTATAAAACATTAGGAAGGTCTATATGCAAAAGTAATAGGCAAGTTACTATGAAAAACACGACAGGCATTGAGCATTTATCTTTCCAAAATCAGAAACAACACACAATGAGCAACAGCTAGATTCATTTTTCTCCCTGTAACTGCCACACAAGATGATCAAAATTTGCATATTGAACCAATATGAATATCATGGTAACTGACCAAACCAATCTCGATAAAAGCAATCAAAGCTTAGGAATCCATACGTGAAGTGTTAGAAGGATATCTTTCTGAAATGAAAATCCCATGAAAAAAACTTCGCTTGGGCTTAATACCTTCACATGGCATATAGTATAATCATTGTTTATCAAGGGAATCACCTATTTACATAAATAACATTCAATCAATTTATGTTGTAAAGTTAATCTACAACTATTACCTAAACTAAAGTGTTGCATATCATCAGTTTGATCCACGAAAGTTTGAATACAAAATCTCAAGATAAAAATTATTAGCAGGAAGTATTCAAAGGAAAATCAAATCACCTGCAAAAGAATTTTGGTCCGTTCCAATGGAGCAACAGCAGTTTTAGCAAATGCACCGGCAGTTCCTCCAGCAATCAGCTCCTTAACATAGACAGGCAGACGATCCACATAGCAAACTTGTCTGTGTGCAGAAGACCCGTCAACAAACCCTGCCACATTTGTTGACAACGTAGACCCTTGAGAGGAACCCATCCTCTGAGAACTCAATTTGAAAATCCAACTAGTATCGAATGAAAAAAAAAACTCCTCCTAAATTCCAATCCAATCCAATCCAATCCAATCAATCAATACGACTAATGATCAATTATCCACCCTGCAATTTGTAGAACTCCTTATCCCATCTATCCAATGGGATACAGAATGGCAACACTTGCTGCTCAAATGGCAAAGCCAATGGCCTGAGAACACCCGGAATGGACAACCGTTTGTTCACAAGCCCAACCTCCTCCGCTTCAGCAATAACAAGATACATCAAACAGATAACAGGGCAAGAGAAAACTAGTCAAACCCCACCACCACTAATCCTCACCGTCTCAATCAAACTAATAACCCCCATAGATCTATATCAAAATTCTTTATAACACCCCACCACCCAAAAAAATAATCAAATATTTCAAACTAAAAATTAGCCCAATCCCACGTCACAATATAGCTAAAAATCCAAACTCTCCAGGCTATTGTTGGGTTAATTTACACAGAATGGCAATAAATTTGCAGAACCCTGTTGTGAGTTGCAATAAATAGAGAAAATAATTAAACCACAGATGGATTTGAGGTTTAATCTTGAAAACACATATGAAATTAAGCGGAAAAACAGGATCTTTGGAATATAAACCGGATGAAGATGCCCAGAAAGTGATTTAACGTTAGATAAGTGGGGGAATCCAGGCCTAAGATATGGAGGAAATAGTGGTAAACTCGGTGTGGATTCTCCCAACTTTCTTGGAAGGTTCGTGGCGACTTTAGCTTAAGGTGGAATCAAAATTTTGAATTTTACAAAATGAAGCTAATTGAGAATAGGTCGCTCTTCGTGATTGATTCGGGTCTTGGAAGCTAGAAGGGAGGTCGCTGTAGCTGCGCGGTGTTTGCTGACTTCAAACTTGGGGGATAATCAAATTGGAGTCTTTATTATTTTTTTTTTTTTTTGACAGTAATCAAATTGGAGTCTTGAGATCCAAGTTATTAAGTACCCCGGTTGGGGATGAAATTTGATTTACGAATTGAGTCGAGGGGAATACGTTTAAGTTTGGTTCATATACTATTAAAAACTCACCCGATCTCGATTAGTTATTATACAAACTAAAATTATCATTTGAGCTCATACTCATTTGATAAGAGTCAAAATTTAAATCCAGTACTTATTCTAGGCTCATTTAGCTACACTCACTGTTTCTTCCTTCTTGAAATTTTGAAATATTCTCTAAACACGTCTGGTTAATTATCATTTTTTGTGTTATGTTATTATTTTCTTGAATTCTTGATTATTATTTTTATGTGTAATGGTTTTTTTTTTTTTTTTTTTTGTGAAAAAGCCTAATTCAAGCAAGATCAGTTAAAAAAATAAAAAAACTAATGCCCTCTGTGCAGGATTTAAGCTTACCACAAAACAAACACCCAATTAAGAAGTTAAAATTTAGGCCTGTCAATCGGAACTTATGAGTCGAGTTTTAACAAGTTTATGCTCAACTCACATAATAAATCGGATTATGAGTTTCGGGTTTATAAATGTGAAGTTCAGGCTCAACTCACAAAATATTCGAGCGATGAGTTTAAGCTCACGAGCCTAAACCTATTAAGAAACTTCTACAATTCAACAGCTCCAACACAACACAAAACTATAAGTTTTCCTTTAATTTTGTTCCCAATAATAAAAAAACATTATGTCATTAATTGTACAAATTTTGGTTACTTTGCACATAATCAGTAACTACTTATTTGATTGAAATTCTTGAGAGACGATTGCTTACAATGAGATCGTAACAATTCCATTGTAAGCATTAGAATTGCATTGGAATTACAGTTCGTTACTTCTAAAAAGCATATACTTTTAGTATAGAATAACCACATAGCAGACTTCTGAAAAACCTTAAAAGCAAGAACTTGTCACAGTGCTCTAACCGGCTGCACAAGCTAGGGGTGTTCATGGACCGGGTACCCGATCCATGAACAAAAATTTTGAACCAAACCGATCTTACCGGTTCGGCAAAGTTCTGAACTGTGAACTGGTCCATATGTAGTGGGTACCCAATCTTTTAGTTACCCACAAAACTAGTTCAGATAGGCTGGGTACCCGACTCGATCCATTATAATTCACCAGTATTTTTAAAATAAAAAATAAAACAAGAAAAAATTGTAATCCATCATTAAATCACTAATAACACAAGTATCAATGATCTTAAAGTTAAATTATATCATAAAACTGTAATTTTCAAAACAATCAAAAAGTAAAAAACTAAATAAACAAACAACCGCTTAATTTTTCAAACTCATCATCACATTTCAATTAGCCATAAAAATAAAAAATATTTAATAAATAGTTAAATGAACATCCAAATAATAAAATAAATACTCAAACGTTCATCAATCAAGAATGAAATAGAAGTACAAATTAGTAGTAACAATAAAATAAATAAAAAAATAAACAATGAATTAGTAAAACAATACCACATACAAAATAACAAAACTACCCTTCACTATGGATCGAGTTGGTTACCCACTGGTTCACAAGAATGTGAACCACTACCTGACCCGCTTAATTTATGAACCGACTCGCTACCTAACCCAGTGTCAGTAACCGGTTCAGTTATCCTCCCTTTTCGGTTCGGGACGGGTCGGTTTTCTCGATTTTTCGATTCTTTTTTAACAGCACTAGCACAAGCTCCAAGTAGACTAGTTGCAACACTCAACGCAAGTCCAGTTGATTGAAGTGTATATTTGGCGAATTATGCTGAGTAATCCTCAGTTTTGGAAGGAAGAAGTCGACGAAGTTGTTTGAGGGGGAGGAAAATTGAAGGATTTGGGTGGCAACGAGGTTGTTTGAGGAGGGAGGGAGGAAAATTAGGGATTTGGCTAGTGATAGAGTTGTTTGAGGAGAGAGAAAATATTAAGAATTTAGTTAATATATTATCTATAATTTTATATTATATATGTGTGTGTCTAATTTTATATTTGGGCTATTATATATATATATATATATATTAGGAGATATATTAAGGATTTAATTAATATATTATACATAATTTTATATTATATATGTGTGTGTGTAATTTATATTTGGGTTATATATATATGTATATATATATATATATATATATGTTTTTTGAGCTGGGCCTTAAACGAGCTGAGCCTATTGAGGCCCAAGCTCGGCTCAAAAATATTTTGGATATAATATTTTGGTCCAAACTCAGTTCGACTCGATCAATAGTTAGACTCACGGGCTTTTTTACGGGCTGAACGGGCCAGATTCGGATTGACCCGACCCCATTGATAGTCCTATTAAAATTGGAGTATAACTGGTGCTAAATGCTTGGTCCTTAAGATTGGTTCGGATTCAATTAAGGAGTTTGAATGGCTTTGACTTGATTAATAATTGAGTTGAACTTATATAAATTATATTTTATAGATGCATTTCAAGTTTTATGTCTAGGAATTCGAGCTTCAATTAAGTTTCGTAAATTGTGATTGAATTGAATATCAAGTTGGTTAGTACTCTCCAGCTAATTCTATAGAAATAAATGCAGTCAAATAGTTGAGTTGAATGATGTTATGGGACTACTTGCATGATGGTTGGTATGTGTTTATATGAAGAATTTCAATTCTTTTATTCTTATAGGATAAGCATTGACACTGGTTTTGTCCAGTTCAAAGCTTAGAAAAGGGGATTGTATTATATGGGAAAACAGTCATGTTGATACATGTGCCTCCAAGAGAATAATGCCCCAGAAGAGAAAGTATATATCTCAATAGTGTGTATGAAGACGACAATTATTTATGGGATAATTTCACATACCTCTTATGAGGTTTGCTATAATTATATTCATCTTCCTTTAGATTTTGAAAATTACACTTATACTCCCTACGTTTATATTTTTCGTAACAAAACAAGTCCATCTTGATAATGTAACCCAAAAACACTAACCAAACACCTTAAAATATGCTTAATTACTTTTAAAAAAGATAAATAAATCTTAAAAATTAATTAATTAGTCATAAAAATATCAAAAAATATTTTTATCTTACCTCAAAGTTTCAATCTTCACCAAATATTATTTCTTCAAAACTCACTTATCTGACTAATGTGAAATAAAATTTACTTTATCTATTAAAATTTTACAAACAAATATATTAATAAGAAAGAAATGACTAATTTAAAAGTAATTAAGGATATTTTAAGGTATTTAGTTGATTTTTTGGATTACATTTCAAAATGGACTTGTTTTGTTATGAAAAATATGAACACAGGAGGTATAAGTGTAATTTTTAAAGCTTGAAAAGAGGTGGGTGTAATTATGACAAACCTCAGGAGAGATATGTGAAATTATCCCATTATTTATGCTTCGTTCTATAGGAGCATTACCGAAGGCACGTCTTGCATTCTCGTCAGCACCAGTTAATAAAGCCTAAACTATCAGATGTGAAATTTTTAAGTTTGACTTGGTTAATAAAGCCTAAAGTATTGGACGTGAAATTATATATTAGACCTAGTTATTAAAGCCTGAAACATTCTTCTCATTTCTCTGTAGTTTCTTAGAATTTTACTAGTGCATGGTATCTTAGTTATTTTTATGGTATAATTTCAGAAACCTCAGTTGACATTTTTTACAGTTTCACTTATCACTCTTGAGTTTCCGAAAATACATTGAACTTCCCTGACTCTAGAAATTCAATATAATAACCTTTAACACATATTAATAAATCAAAAATTTTCAAAACCACCATTATCTTTTCCTTCTCCTTCCTAAATCTTGCAAACCTTTTTTTCTTATCTTTCCCCTGCCCACCTAACCATCCAAAATTAATCCCAAACAAAATCTCTCATCCCTTCCCTAACCGTTCCTTTTTGTTATTTAATAACTTCTAAACCGGCCACATTTAATAACTTCTAAACCATAGTTCGCCTATTGTCATAAGATTCTTGAATTTATCTTAAAACACAATGCTATATAAATGAACAAAATTTGATTTTACTTTTTCGGAATTAAAACCTGAAGGTTTAAAAAGGATTAGGCCTGAGGGTTGATGGGGAGGTTCGAGGGATGGCAATGTTTTTCATGGCGGTAAGTGAAATTTTTTAGTTTATTAGGGTTAAAAAATTTTTGTTTTGTATTGAAGACTTTAATATAGTACAAAAGCGTAAACTTTTTAATATAATGTGAGATGGGAAACTAGCGTGGGATGTAAAAATTTTATGGTTAAGGAGATAGATAAAAATTGATTTGGAGAAAGCAAATTAAATTTTAGTTATTTGAGGGCATTTTAGGTTGAAAATTGATTTGGAGAAAGTAATAAATTATATTTTATTTATTTGAGGGTATTTTAGGTTGTTCCCTTAAAATTTTGACTTCTTGTTACCAACAGTAAATTTAAGAGAGTTATATGTACTTTTTAGAACTTCAAGGGTATTAGGTGAAATTGTCAGGAATATCTGGGGAGGTCTGTTAAAATTATCCCTATTTTTACATAAGCGATTTACGAAGTTGGATATTTTGACTTGGAAACAAAAGCGATTTCCAAAGTTGGTCATTTTGACTTGGAATCATGTATAACTTGTAATGGTTGATGTGCTTTTGACAGTTGAGTGAAAATATGATATATGTTCATGTACTAAGTATCAATAATTCTGATAACTTTCATTTCGATAATCATAATACTAGGATTATTTTGAAAAAAGTAGTGACATGGAAAAACTCCGAACACAGTACAATAAAATGCAACATAATTGTCGAAACTCCGAAAAGAACAACCACTTAAAAACGCAATAATTGCTGAATCTCATGCAACAAAAATTTAAGGTGAAACTTAAGTTGCTTGTCTTTGGGATTAAGATGCTAACCGAGTTAGATCCGTAGTTAATTTCATAATTAAATCGAGGTGTAATCTCATTGCAAGAAATGACTAAAAGATAGAGTAGTTAAACAGATGAAATGTCCAAAATTCCTGAACAAAAGTAAATAAAATCTGTTAAATAATATGCCATTAAATCAATAATTATAGTCACACTTACTGGAAAATCATAAGACGTATTATTAATAGTAGAGTTGTAATGACGAAAAATGGATATACGAGTTCAATTGCATACTATTGAATCTTACGTTTAATTATTTCAAAGAAGAAGATATATATGCTCAGGCAACTACAAACGAGTAGAGATAGCCAATATGATGCTACAAAGATCTTCCAACTCTTTGTTTGCCTGTTTAATCTGTGGAGGCTCTGGATGAGAACCCTCTGTAAAACCTTCTTCACAGGTATCAGCATCGGTCATAGCAGCAGAGACATCAGTATTTAGGCTGTCGATGTCCCCGGAGTTCAAATCTTCCCTCCCTTTATCAAGGCTGAAAATTGAGTCATCATAATTCTCCAGACATGCCTGGTACACATCCTTCAATCTTGGATCAGTTATTCTTTTCAACAGGGATCCAATCAATTTGTAAGTAGCTTTTGCATGGGATTCTGCCAAGTCAATTGAAATACGGGCTAAATCTTTAAGAGAAGCCCCCGGAGTGCGAGGATCAGAGCGCAGGACTTTCAAACAAAAAGAAGGGTTTCTTGTTTTCTTGCAGATTTCATCAATCAAAGCCTGTGATGCCTTGATGCTAATGCCAAGATCTGCATGTGTGCTGCTGAACAAAAATGTTGCTAGAACAAAAGAGACAAGAAAGAACAACACTGTTTTTTTCATTGATTTTTCTCTCTCAAAAACTTCTTCTTTTGCTTGTGTTGAATAGTGCTTTGAACATGCAAATCAGCTATATAAGTAGATGGAAAATAGGCCCCAAGAGATAAATCTTTTGCTTGATATAGGCCAATAATTAATGATTCTTGATATAGTGGAAACTCAATCTTGTCACGTATATAAATTTCTAATCACTCCAAAAATCAATATCCATTTCCTGAAATTAATGCATGGTGATCCTTGAAATGTGATAGTATTTGAATTGCTTAATTGTCGTTCAAGTTTTAATGCTCACCACAAAACAAATCTCCTAGTGGTAATGGTAATATATCCTATTGCTTAATTAGGTTCAAGCTCCCATTGCATAGAAGAATATTACACAATTTTATTTGGTCAAACTGGCTCGTGAATTTAATGTTTTTATGGCGCTATATATTGCCTATTGGTACCTATATGGTTAGTGCTTCTATGAAGAATATCAATTTAATTTTTAGTTTCCATAATATGGTAAACATTGACTAACCTTTGTGTTCATTTTGTAACTTAAAAGTGTAGATAAAGGTCGTCTATTAGACTGGAATCAGTTATAGAATAGTTAATACATGTATATGTCGAACAATAATCCAAAAAAAAAAACAAGGGATGACGATTTTATCTTTTGTATAATTAACCATTTTATGGACAAGAACGATAATTATTTATGCAATATTTTATGTATATTACTAACGAGGTACAGGTTGGAAAAATGTAGAGGTAATTTAAATGGAAATTTTTTTGGCCGGATTACAGTGTTTATTGTCTTCTAAAAGAAAGGAATACTTTTTTCCCCAAAAATTAAAAAAAAAAGAAAGGAATATAGTATCTCCCCTTGTTGCATTTTCAACGGTGACTCGCAAAATTAATGACGTTTACGTTGAATCATCAAAATAATTAAATTTAATTTTTAAACATCAAAATTAATGTACTCGTTTTACAATGGCAGCGTGTCCCGAAATTGTTTAAAAATCGAATTTGAGGTAACTGGTAAAAAAAAAAAAAATGCTTGTGCAGCATTTATTATGAAGATGATGCCAATTATTATTATTATTATTATTATTATTATTATTATTATTATGAAAATAAGCATATATTTTACAAAAATCCAAGGTTTAAGCAAATTTCATATCTTTAGCCGTTTATCTCATCAAATCCACGCACGCGCGTGTGCACACATATAGAGAGATGGGGAGGGGGAATAATTTAGCTGGCTTTTGGTTCGCATCCGGAAATCAGAATCGAAATCATTGGGTTTGGAATGAAGTCGCAGATTTCAATATATGTGTTTGGTTCAGTATCCGAAGTAGGAATTATTACTATAATTGCTGTTTGGTTTGCTAGGAATCAAAACCATATCCACTCAATTGGATGAGCATGTGAACAAGCGGATGTCTAGTTGATGATGCGAACGTACACATATACTTGGAATTGATGCGGATGGTCCATGCCGACATCTGAATGGTCCATGTCGACGTCTACATGGACTTCCTTTTCAGAATGGCCCATGCGGACGTTTACATGAACTTCCTTTTTAGGTATCGTTGGTGGATTTTCATCTATCCATATAGACGTCTGCATGAACTTTCTTTTTAGGTTTCGTTGGTGGATTTTCACCTAAACCTACCAATTTGGTTGGGTTTGGTGTAACCCAACATTTTTTTGTTACATTCCGATTCCAAAATTCAAAACCCAATTACCAAACAACAATTATAGATTTTATTTCGATTTCTGATTTCCAAACCCTCCAACCAAACACCCCTTAAAAAGGAATGTATTTAATCATTTACCAACAAAACACCAGAATAAAGATTCGTACAAATATTATAAGAAGTAATTTAACCAGCATATCAAAACGTGAGAATCCAGTTATAACAAAGAGTTATCAAAGCAATTATATAGCATTAGTGTTGCAATAAAAAACATAGAAAGATAAAAAGTAAAAAGTAAAAAGATAGAAAACAGCTATAGTGAGATGATTTCATTGTTTCTATAAAGTAAATCTGTAAAATAACATAATAAACTTCAAGAATTACGAAAATTGAGATTATTATTCGGAGGCTTCAAAATCGAAGATATGAGAAACGTAACATTAAGGGGATGGAGGAAGGAGTAACAAGAGAGCGGAAATTGCAACAGGGATGTCACTGAGGTCTCTGGACTTTTCATTAGCTTCTTTAAGCTCTGGAGGTTCTGGTATTTTATACCATACAAATCCCGACTGACAAGCTTCAGCGGCAGCTAAAGCTGCCGAGGCATCGGGACCCAAGCGTCTGTAGTTGCCAGAGATCAAGTCTTTCCTCCCTTGATCAAGGGCATTAGTGGCCTCATCATAATTTCCCTGGCAAGACTTCAACTGCCCTGGAAGTTTTGGATCAGTTGCTTTTTTCAAAAGGGATGCAATCAGAGTTTGCGTGGTTTTGACTTGGGATTCTGCCAAGTCGACAGAAATTAGGCCTACATCTTTCAGAGAGGCAGAAGGAGTTCGAGGATCTGCGTTCAGAACTTGGAAGCACAACTCACCGTTGATTGTTCTACTGCATATTTGAAAAATCAAATCCTTTGATGCTTTGATGCTGATGCTAGGATTTGCATTAATGGAGCTGGTTGCAATCATTACAAGAAATGCAAGAAAGAGAAGGGTTCGTGGAGGGGATGATACTAAAATTGCCATTGTTTTTTCTCACCGTCAAAAGTTCTTGTTTTGCCCTTGTCTTTGGACATGCAAAACGCCCTTAAATAGATACTGGGACATCAAAGAAAGCAACCTTCGTATTCAATAGTATGTTACTGAATCTTCAAATGTAATGTAAATTATCTTATGATTAATTTTTTTCCCCCAATGAATATTGCTTTTTGAATTTCTTGACAAGATCTTTAATTGATATACTTTCCATGCTTTGCAACCTCTATGTATCTACGTAGGAAAATGTAACGTTGTGTACATGTATAACAACACTGTGCATGACAGCATGGATGTATTTGGACATTTTCCATTGATTCCAATTTTAACTCTTAACCTTTCTCAAGTACATGATATTCTAGGGCGATAAATGTGGAAATGGTGTTTCATGAATTCCTCTCTTTTTATTGGTTATGAAGTTCCTCCTAAAGCCTCTCTTTTACTTAATTGCTCTCACTCTCTTTCTCCAATCCCACAAAATATGATTAATTTAAAATATGTCTTTCAAATGATATAAGTATATGGATTTTTCTAACTTATGCCCCAAGGGCATAAATTAACACCAATAAAATTCAGACAACTAAAAAATCTAACAGGGGATTCTAAAGTGACAATGACACCATCGAAAAAATTTTAATAAGTTGGAGTGACTAAAAATTACGAGGAAAAAAAATTTTCAATTTTTTTTTTACTATGACACCATACAAGGTGACTTGACGGTAGAATTTTTCAATATAATAAGAAAAGGTATATGTTGTTTTTTCTGCAAAAGTGTCTACAAGATACTAGTAAAATTTAGATATTTGCTAATTCTCAATCTTATTTGGGGATAAAACCCCAAAATCAAGGATAGTTAGAAATTTACAGTCTTTAATAGAAGTACGTTTTCTTTCTGCCTTAAAGTATACTCTCTTCAAATACAGCGGAAACTCAATATCGTGATTTATTTCAAAATTTTAATTACTGTTTTCTTAAAGTCGTTGATGAGATTTTTAATTGATACTTTCTATGTTTAGCAATCTATTGGTATTGATATAACAACGCAATCGTACTAAGTTAAAAGCAATAACCATCATAAAACATTGCATCCAAAATAAATAAAAAGACAAAGAAAAGTAAGCTGAAATAATCACAAGTGTATCCCAGGTTCATTCGTAGCAACAATGATTCGAATATGGTAATTTTCTAGTTTTAATGCTTAATTTGTAAATCTCGAAAAAATTAATGTATGTCACTAAAATGAAATTAGTTCGTGGCAAGTCCTTTTTTCAAATCGTTATGCTTTTTAGATTGAAATAAATCCTAGGTAGTTTAATTCTCTTTCTTAAATCCCAAGTAAGTCAATTTCCAACTACAAAATTGTCAACCCAAGAAGATACTGCTCTTTCTTTAACTTCTGAGTGGAAAGATTTCTTCAAATTAAAGTACTAGACAACAATCTCGAGTATTTTAAGTCGCTGCTCATTGCTAATTAATTAAATTGTAGTAATTGGATGCATGAGTCGTTTTGTCCTTTCCTGCTTGCTTTTAATAGAACAAGCGTTTGAAGTTCAAACCTACTTAATTAGCTAGAGAAGAACAAATTTTTGTCTATATTTGGATCCACAGAGGAAATGCAAACGTTCATGGAACTAGTGTACTTTGTTTTGTTCCTGAGGGAGAAGAAAGAAAATGAATATTAGTTATCCAAAAGTATTGTGGTGACGAGAAGTTAAAAAAAATGATTTTTTTCGTTAATATTCAACACTTTTCTACAAAAATTTAACAAATTTTCACTATTACCGTAGCATTGTATAACCCAATGAATTTGCATTTCTAGACTTCAATTTGTAATTGATTAAAAAGAAAAAATCATTTCACGAAGAAAATCACCTTCCAATCCCAAGATTACAAAAGAAAAGTAGACAAGAGAAATGAATTTACCTAAGAAATTTTTAGGATTTCATCTTTCTGTCCCTCATAACTTGGAATTGCACCCGGATCAATTCCTGAATTTTGCCTAGACAAGGCCAAAGAGGTGGACTTCCGATGGTACGTTGAAATCCTATTCCCTTTTTCATCGTAAAGAATTGCATCATCATCCTCGTCCGGGATTTTGCATTTCTCTCCTAAAATAATTGTCTTCTTCCAAATGGAATCTTCATGTTTCAATTTCTTGTCTTTCTTTCTAGTACCATAATCATCGTAACCATTGTCCTGATCCCTCTTGGAAGATTGTCTTGATGATATCCCGATCCCACTCCCCAGTGCCCTCATGCTCATGCTTGTTGGCAACTTCTTCCTGGACGAAGAGGACGCTGTTGAATTCGACCGTTGATGGTAAGATGCTGCACCTGACAAATGCCGCATTCCTGGAGGTGGTGGCAGCGGCTGTTGCAAGAAATCCTCATTCCTTTCAGAATCCGATGCTTGTGGTGGCGGTGATATTGTCAATGTTGTATCTTTCACGGGCGATTCTTGATCATCAGGCTGATTATATACATGTTTATTTTCTTTCATCTTGTTTTCAGCTCCTGAAGAAGAGGATGAGCATGTTTTTTTTCGCGATAATGCACCGCATAGAGATGAAACTATTGCAAGTATTGCTGCAATTGATGCAACAAACAATGACATTGATATGAATGGATCGTTTTCTGCTGCATTTTCACCTGCAGGAAATTCCCTTCCCATATCTTGGGAGGGGAAATGGGGAGGGTTAGAGGATTTTTTTTTTTTTTTTTTTGTGTGTGTTCAATTCCCCTCTTTACTTTCTTGGTCCTTGTGATCTTACTATTTTCTGTACAGATTCTAGGGTTCAAATTTCGTGAAAGAACCAAAAAAAGAATTTTTTTTGGTTGATTGCTGAAGGCAATGGAGGTTAACTCATATTGAAAAGGGAGTTTCAGATTTTTTTCCTGCTGATGATCTCATTTGGTTTCCGAAATAAATTGCTTGAATTGAGGACTCCTTGGCACAAAGGTGAGGCTCAAAACTAAAGTTTTCCCCTCATGTTTGAGCGTTAAGTTCGTTACTTTGGAATCTATTGCTCCAACATGTACAGATTCTTTATTTTTTACTTTTCTTTTTTAGGCAATTTTGAAGTGCAGGACCTGAGAAAGGACTAGTAGATTACATATCTTGATAGTTAAAAATTCATGTTCAAATTTGAAAATGCTTGTGGTTGTATCTACTTTTACACGAGAATCTAAATTATTGTCCCAAAACTGAAAAAAAAAAAAATTAAAGCATCTAGCACAATTGATATGCAACCAAAACAAAAGGGAAAAAGGGGTATTGATTTCATGTCCAAGTTGATCTGTTCAATTATAAATCTTCAGCAACAAAACCCTCCTTGAAAATAATAATATTATTGTTTCTTGGGCAGTTTTCAAAAGAATTAGTGTAATCGCAATGAACCTTGAACTAATCGAAGCATTTTAGTCCTGCAAAATGAGCAAGGGACAGAACGGCATCTGGGCTCAAAGAAAACAGCAAAGCCATTTTAAATTATTGGATTACGGGACATGGTCTCGTGAATTTCATCCGTCATGTTTCAGGCCCAAGTTGTATAGACTTCTCATTTGATTCAGAATTTAGATAACACCATATTGTTTATACGACCAGCTGAGCTTGTAAAGATATTAATCGAGTAACTGTGAATTTTTTAAATCAAATCTCAAATTATTCCTTTTTTTCTTATAAGATTTAGAGCCCCTCTTAAAACGAAAAATAATTATTAATTATTAATTTTCCGGTTGAGATAGCCGATCGAAAGGAGAATAAATATGTTAAATATAAAAAATGTTGTTTATACATGTTAATTTTTGTGTTTAAATCCGGGAAAATGGAACGAAAGAAAAAGTGAAAAATCCTGAATTTATACAAACAAAAATTGGCAAAACTGATATAGGAACTATTACTAGAGTTCACACTTCTCCAAGTCACACAAATTTGTAAGCAATAGTTGCACGAAAGTTTCTTCAGATATTTTCGTGTTTAATCAACTTGTCTACTAAATTACCTTTTAATTCTATTGCACAATACAAAACAATTCTTTAATCTCAGCTGGATTCATCTCAACTAATTCAGTCCCTTACAAACACAAGAAGAAGAATTTTGAGTCTCGTATCATGGGCACTAGAATCTTTACAAGGAATTTTTTAGGCTAAAAAGTAATTTAAAACATCAAAAAAAAAAAAAAAAGAAAGAAAGAAACTGCAGGCAACTTTCAATTCTATATATATAAAAAAAAGTTCCAAATGAATCCCAATAAACTGAATAAATAATCATCAATGGATTAGCTTAGCAAGTGATGCAAAAGATGGCTCGTTGACTTTTAGTGTGAGAAGGGTCGAGACCAAAGATATAGATTTAACTAATTACAATTGTACCTGAATTCTAGAACATGGCCAGAATAATTAATAATTAATGATTGTCAACTCAGTTTTTTAGTCCAAGTCAAATAAATTTATTACGACCATTTTATTTAATCCGCCAAGTAATGACACGTCATATTTTGCTTATTTTATGTTAACCTCAGATTAATGTGGAATCCCAATTTTATTATGTGTACAGAGTCTTGATTTACATTCATCTGAAAATAAATATTTTAACGTTTTTGGTTTTGCAAGTTATTTTAAGGGGGGAAAAAAAAAGAATGAAGACAGAATTGAAAAAACTAAAATAATAAATACTTGCACAAAAATGCAGATATATAGTAAGTCATTTTAATGTTTATTTAGATTTTAGTACACTGTGCCTTATATTGTATAAATAGTTTATCCCAAAAATTACTTACTCATTGTCTTGTAAATGAATATTTCAATTTAAAAAAACATTAATAAATAATAAGTAGCTGTCAGTCCATTTTGGGGAAAAAATAAAAGAAAAAAAATATCAAATTTTTTATGATAGAAGCAGTAAAAAATCAAAGTGGATATCACTGTACGCTCTGATACTTTCCGAACCGATCTAGGCCCCACAATTGCTATTTTGCATAATTTTATGGCCTAGATTTAAAAGTCAAAAATATAAGAATGTAATTGTATTAACAAGGTCAAATTTTAAAAGAAAAAATAATATCATTTTAAATAGAAAATAGTTATACCACATTTCGATAGAATTATATTTTTACTCAATATAATTACACCATAATTTTATACAGTTACACGGTTTAAAATTGTGAGTAATGGAAAAAACGGCTAAACTATGAGGCCTGAATCCGGCTTCAACCAATGACAAATGACAAAAGCAATCAGCCCCACATTTCTAAAATTACTACGGTAGACTCTCAAGAAGTTGCTTATTTCAAATGGATCCTTGTACAAATGAGTGCTTGTGCCCCCACAAATTTAGTAGGTAAGGATGAAAATTAACTAAACAAGAGTTGTAGATAAGCAGGAATAAAATGAGAATTACGTGAAATTAAAAAAATAAAAATAAATAAATTAATTAAAAAAAAAGTGCTGAAAAGATATTTTAAAAGCTTTCTACAAGAGAGTTTCTTTTGTTGTGTGGAGTTAACCAAATATTTGGGAATCAGTGTGAACACACACCCAAAAAAAAAAAAACAAAAAAGAAAGAAGAAGAAGAAGAAAGGGACACGAGTCTCTGCCAACCGCAAATCCGACTACCTTTTTTTTTGGTCAAATTATTGTAGGAGAAAGGAGAATGGATATAGAAGTTGATGGATACTTTAAAAGCAAATCCGACTTTGAACAAGGGAAGATTTTGGGAAATTCACTTTTCTAAATATAATACTTGATACTACTATAGCACTGCTATTGCACCTATACCCATCAAGAAGGTTAAATTTTTATTTTTCCACAAAAAAAATTACAAATCATGTAGCCACTCTCTCGATTTCTTGCACAACGATTTTTTCTTACTAATAATATTTTCTTTGCAGCCCACCAGTTATCAAAACAAAAAAAAGAAAGCATTATGCGGTTTTTAGTGCCGTAATGACTAGGTATACAATGATATAAAATTCTTAAGTCCCATTATTATATGGTAGCGTCTATTATGTTATTAATCAATAGCACATAATATTGTTGTATATAAGTTAAATAATGTACACACATATTCACACACATACATATACATATATATATACACACACATATAGCGCCCCCTCGGGTGGTCGAATGGCTCTAGCCTTCCTAGTTAGGGGCTGGTCCGGAGTTCGACTCCTGGGAGTGACCTTGCTGTGCATCCTGGGGCAGGCTCTGTACAGCCGCAGGGGAATAGTCCGGCAAAAGTCGGGACACCCCCTGTGTCGAAAAAAAAAAAAATACACACACATATAGCATTTAATACGGCATATAAATTAAGTATATTTGAGAAGATTTTTCATGTTAAACTATTGTATTAAATGTATTTGAACCTTTTTATTTTATTAGAGACGATTTTTCTGATTCTCAAAAAAAAAAAAAAAAAAAGAGAAGATTTTTCTGTTACGAGGGACTGTAAAAATACTTATATATAAATATATATAATGACATTTATTGACTTCGATTGCTATTAGCAGCCTTTATTCATCCATTCAAGAAATGCCCAGATTATCTTTTGTATCACTAGTCTTTTAATACCCTATCATACTTTTGGATTTGGTTCTTATTATATCTATCACTACAATTATATTTGTTTGCTGCATACTACAAAGTTCGAATATGGAGATGAGCAACAGCAGAAGCCAATTCAAGAGAATCTGTGTTTTTTGTGGGAGCAATCCAGGCAACAGGAAAGTGTTCAGTGATGCTGCTGTTGAATTGGGGAATGAACTGGTTGGTTGGCCTCTATTCAGTAGGAGTTTTATTCTAGTCAAACCAACAGTCTAGTTTGTGTTGATTGACAGTTTTGTTTACGGCTATGTTTCTTTTGTCAAAGGTTGAGTCTTTTTTTTTTTTGTGAAAACTGTGAGAATTTCTGGATTGGGTTTCTGATGTTTTGGACAAAGTTTCAGTCTTGGTTGATAAAAAAGGACTGTTGGGTATTGACTTTTAACAATGAAGTTTGAAACTTTACACATTTTAGCTCTTGTGGAATTGTTGTGAACTGGTTTTCTTGCATTTGACATTGGTATTGATGTTTTCGGCTAGATTGAGTTTTCTTTGTACTTTGTTTAAAATTGAGTTATTATTACTTCTGTTTGGTTGTGGGGCTGGAACTGGATTGATTCTTGTGCTGAGTTTGACTAGTATTGAATTTGCAGAATGTTCTGTGGGTCTTGCTAATTTGACTTTGTGGATGAATATTAATTTCAGGTTAGTAGGAAGATAGACTTGGTTTATGGGGGTGGAAGTGTTGGGTTGATGGGGTTGATTTCCCAGAGAGTTTACGATGGAGGTTGCCATGTTCTTGGGTAAACAGGACATTTGAAAGTTTGAATTGCAGAATGTATACCTGTTTATCATTATTATGACTGTAGGACTCTACTTTAACTAAATTCTTGATTGCTCTTATCATGCAGGGTGATTCCAAAAGCCCTTGTGCCTATTGAGGTATCTGCATTCATTCTGGAACTATCATGCTTTTTCCCGTTCTTTTTTAGTATTTTTCTCGAAACAACTTTCTCCCTTGCACTATTTGCAATATTTAAGTGCTACAGTGGTTAGCGACCTTATCCAAATTTTGAGTCATTCATGTGTGTTTTTCTTTGTAATGCATTCAAAATCTTAGCCTCATACAAAGGTAATTGGAATGGGAAAGTGGTTCAGAATACATGGAAAATTTTCTAATCCTTCCTTGATGGAACTGGTTTTGAGACATAGCTGTAAACTTATAGTTGAAATTGGCTATTATTAACACAAGAAACTCAACAGATATCTGGTGAAACTGTTGGGGATGTGAGAATTGCTTCCAACATGCATGAGCGTAAAGCTGAAATGGCTCGACAGGCTGATGCTTTTATTGCTCTTCCTGGTAAGTATGAAAATAAGAGCAAGGAAGCAGAATTTTGCAATTACAGCAAACTTATAAAGCCTATTTATTTGGTCTTAGGGGGTTTTGGAACTATGGAAGAAACACTGGAAATGATAACATGGTCACAACTTGGCATCCATAAAAAACCGGTCACTCCTCTGCTTTCTCCTATGAATTCTATGGAGATAAACTGTTGCATTCTGTATTAAATGACTTGATTATTCATACAGGTAGGTTTGCTAAATGTAGATGGCTATTATAACTGCTTGTTGGCATTGTTTGACAATGGTGTTGAAGAAGGCTTTATAAAACCAGGTGCTAGGCACATAGTTCTTTCTGCACCTACAGCCAAAGAACTTTTGGACAAGATGGAGGTACTCACCAGCCATCCCGTGTTCTTTTTCTTTTAATTGTTTATGTTCCCTCGTGAATTTGGATGATGGTGCTTTAATTTTGAAAATTATTACCATGTAGATAAAGCAGATTAAGTTTGCATTTGCTTCCAATTGTTATGATCAGTATGATTCTTGAGCCAGTCTGCCACACTGGACAAATATTATAGAATTGGCTTTTAAGTAGCTATAAGTAGCAGATGACATGTAACCTTTGAAATTACATTTTGGATTCTGATTTGAATGATCAGGCTTCTTGTTTTACGGAATGTGATGGAAGGTTTAAGTTTGCCATCTGAGGGTTATTTTAGTTTACTTTCACTTGGGTTCTTAAAAGTATTAGCTCGGCACAACTTGTGGCATTTGGTTTTCATGTAGTCATAGATTAGCTGGAGAATGGTTGCTAATTTACAGAGAATGCAACTGTTTACTTGGGTTTTTATTTCCATTTTTAATTTTGCAGCAATACATCCCTTCCCACGATCATGTTGCCCCTCATGAAAGCTGGCAGCTGGAGCAACTGGGTAACTATCCAAGTGAGCAGAGTCCACAATGAAATGAAATCCCAGTTTGATGGTAGGCCTATCTCAAAAAATATAGATTCCTGATGTGATTGACCATCATTTGAATTTTGTATTAGATTCTGGTTATTTGGGGCCACATATAGTGATAATTGCTGTGAGCCCCTGTCATTCTTTGTGGTATACATTTATTTAGAGGAGTCGATCCTGTTTTGCACAGCCAACTCTGTTTGCATTGGTTTGGAATGCTCAATCAGTGTACTGTTCTGTAGTGATGTTGGCTGTTAGCCTTTATGATACACATTTGATGAAAGAGCCATAAAACTGCTCAAAAGCAGATTGTTACAGATGGCATATGAGATGGTCCTACTTAGCAGTAACTTTGCCACCACATTCAGTGATGCAAAGACTGGCTTTAGAAGGTTCTCTTGAGGAGAGCCCCATTTCCTTACCACTCAAAACTTTGTTCCTGTGAGCTAAATTCTACTAGATCCACTTGTTGGGTTTATACTGTAGTAGACAGTACCTACTATATTTATTCCGAAGTTCTATCTCCAAACTATGCAGATGAATATTTCCTTTTTTCTTCTCACAAGTCCTTTTGTCTACGCAATCTTTTGTACCAATTTTGTTCTTCCACTTTATACGGTTAAGGCACCGTGTCCATTTACTCAATTTTCGCATCAAGAGGTGTTTGTGTACGTGTAATTAATAAGAACACAAAGCGTGAGTAATTAAAGTGATACAGAAGATCCATTGTCCATTTTCGCCTCCCAAAGCAAGTTTCTTCAGGATAATAGGTCTTGACTTTAATGAAATCCTGTTTAATATCTTGAAGTTAAGGCTTTTGGTGGGGGAGTGTGTAGAAGTGTTCATGCACATTGACGAGTTGAACTCACTACTCACAGAAGACATTTCACTAATACAACAACAGATAATGACAACTATCCAATCCTCCAACTGGCTGAGCTTGACATGTTGCATATCTGAAATGATCCATAGAATTAGTTCAAACCGCGTTAAGATTTAAGAAAGCTAGCTTGTGTCTTGAGGCATGTCGTTTTTGAAGTTGAAAGGTTCCGACTGATGGCTATTTGAGAGATTACAGCAATATGATTAACTTGAAGTCTCTTGTATTATTAAAATGTATACCTTTGTCTTTGCATGGAAAATCAACCCAAACAAACGTAAACACAAGGGAAAAGCCAATTAGATTACAATAATATGTTGTACTTGGAGACTCGTGTATTATTAACATGTATACCTATACCTTTGTCTTTGCATGGAAAATCAACCCAAACAAACGTAGACACAAGGCAAGGGAAAAGCCAGTTACCTCCCTGCATCTACTTTGATGCATCAACATCATCATTTTCACTTATTGACGCGGGGCCATTCAAAATAGGTAGTTGCTTGTGCAGTCAATGATGCGCATCTTTTGTAGGTAGACAGCTTAAATTATTGAAGTGTATACAAAGATGGTTATCCTCTGCATCTTATACAACTATGTGCACATCTTATACTTACTAATGTATACAACGTGTTCAAATCTCAGCACCGTTCCATGACCATTCGAGCTTGACATTGGGCTCCCACATGTCCTACATATTAGGAACCAAACTCATCTGACACATTTCTAGGAGTTCAGTTTATGTCTGAAGCTTTTCTTTAATTAGACTGTCCATTTTGCATGTGCTAGAAGTAGCTCTCTCACATGCATTTTTCTCTGGCATTGTGTACTTCTAGGACCTAATCGCCTAGCACAGCTCCTCTTTTATCTTCTTAAACTGGAATGCTTAGTAATTGGAGTGATTTCTGCTGGTACCATGGCACTGATCATTGTTGGAAACGTGTTTGGTCATACTGGGGATTGAAATGTCATGTTGCCTTTTAGAATTCAAGAAGGGTCGAAGGGTACACCAATGATTTTATCTTTTTTGTTCTTTAGAGCTTTTAAGGTGAATGCTGTCTTGTGCAAGCCGTGGAGAGGACCTCTTGGTTTGATTTTATTATTCTGTCTTTGATGTCGCTTTTCTTTTACAAACTTTTAATGGTCGTTGAACCCATCATGAAAAGGCCGAGAGAGGGACTAAATTTACATGTGAATCGATTGCCAAAGAGGGGCCATTATGAAGAGTAGGCCCTGACTTGTTCCAGTACCTCTTTTTTCCCATTCAGAACAGGGATTTTATTAAGGGTTAATAACACTTTGCCCCCTGAACTTAGGGGTAGTCACACTTTACCCCCCTGAACTTCAAATATATACACTTTGCCCCCCAAGACTAGTCAAAGTTAGGAATTCAAAAAAAAAAGTGAGTGTTATGACATTATTGCCCTTTTATTAATGAATATATTTATAACTTAATATCATTTCTTTTCATTTTTAAAAGATTTATATCTTCTCTATTGTATTAATTATATAAAAATATCAAACTAAAAATTTAAAGAAAGTTAATATTTAGTTTATATCTTTGAAATTTTCCTCTTAGATTAATATGTACTTCTATATATGTTTTGTTTAATTTATTATACTTTAAGTCAAACAAAACTGATAAATAACACGACACTAAAATACATTTAATTGTTAAATTTTGTATAAAAATGGTAATACCAAACTCATTTATTTGAACTAAATTTTTATCATTTTAATTTAATTAAACTTTTAGACTAATATCATTGTCATTTTTTATATTTATCAAATTATTCCAATATGAAATTCTTAATTAAAGAATATTTTGGGAAAAAAGAAGAGTTAGCCCATTATACAGTACTAGGGTAAACAAGAATAAATAAGTCAAACAAAAAAATATAATATTTTGTCCAAAACAATAAATGATTAGAAATTCTTTGATTAAAAATTTCATATTGGACTAATTTGATAAATATAAAAATGACTATGATATTAGTCCAAAAGTTTAAATAATTTAAAATGATAAAAATTTAGTTCAAATAAATGAGTTTGGTATTACCATTTTTATACAAAATTTGACAATTAAATTTATTTTAGTGTCGTGTTATTTATCGGTTTTGTTTGACTTAAAGGATAATAAATTAAACAAAACATATATAGAAGTACATATTAATCTAAGAGGAAAATTTCAAAGATATAAACTAAATATTAACTTTCTTTAAATTTTTAGTTTGATATTTTTATATAATTAATACAATAGAGAAGATATAAATCTTTTAAAAATGAAAAGAAATGATATTAAGTTATAAATATATTCATTAGTAAAAGGGCAATAATGTCATAACACTCACTTTTTTTTTGAATTCCTAACTTTGACTAGTCTTTGGGGGCAAAGTGTATATATTTGAAGTTCAGGGGGGTAAAGTGTGACTACCCCCTAAGTTCAGGGGGGCAAAGTGTTATTAACCCTTTTATTAACCCTTTCACCATCTTTTTTGGCTGTTTACAAAAAGGATCAGATGAATGAAATTCAAAGGTTAAGTCAAGAACTGCCGAATAAATCAATAAAGTACAAAGGAAAAGCCGATTCTGTTTATGCTTAATTATGATCCTCTGCATTCAACTATTTTCCGAAGAGATAATCTGACATGTGCTTTCTAATAATCATGGATAGGGACAATTGAAGATATATACGTTGAAGCTTTCGTTTTCCACACCACATCAACTAGTGAATCTAGGGATGGCTTTTTCCCTTGGTCTTTTTGCTAATTTTCTTATATGAAGGAGTGCCCTTGTTATATAAAAAAGAAAGCAAAGAGCAACTGTTTTAATCAAAGTTCTTATGTGCACCCCATTTGTACTTTGAGCCGACAGATTGAGCGGCCTCTTCTGCACAGTAAACCCAATAGAAAACAGAAATGAGAAAACTGCATAAAAGACGGAAAAGGAACAAACTGAAACTCCTTGGAGAGATGCTAAAAATATGCCTTGAAACGCTCATTGTGAGTAAAACATAGTGAAGTTCGCCCTATGTATCAATTGTAACATGCGGATGTGCTCTTTACACTCCAGAACCAAGAAAAGCAAACACTATGTCAAGTCAAAATCAAGGACATTTACAAAAAATTTGGAGCTTGCTAATCAGGTGCAGTATTTTTCTTGCTAATCAATTTAAGCTCTCTCTTTAGGAGATGTTATTAAATGATGCAAGGTAGATGCTTGGATAACAGTACTTGGACTCTGTTCTCTAGAACGGATTGAACTGGAATGCCTAATGCCAACGTTCCTCTCAACACTGCTTCGCAGAAAACGTCGCCATGGGCGTGGAATGTACCTCACCAGCCTTGCTGAAGTTACTAGTAGAACCACCCCACATATAATGAATAACCTGTTATCAGATGCTCTCAGTGTCAACAAATTTCTTACCATATAATAAACCAGAAACATGAAATATCTATCTATTTGACCTGTACATTCAAGAAATATACAGGCAACAGCAAAAATGGTGACAAGATCTTTTCGCATGCACTTTACTCTAACACCCTTGGTGGGAAAGCTCAAAATATAGCATATTAAGAAGTAGAATACAGATTTAGAACATATTATATCTGCAATATCTTCTTGCTATTGGCTGAGAACCATGTAAGAAAAGCAAGTATAGAAAATGTTACTGACCATCCAAGTAAAAGACACAGACGACCTATGGGTGCTTCTGGCAATTGCTCACCCAAAGCAAGCATTCCAGCTAATACACCAGTCACAATTGATGCAACAGCAGCACATGTGGACACTACAATGGCCCTCCCATGCTTCAAGCCACGTGTCTGCTCCACAGAAGAAAATAATGAGCACTTACTTCTAAGGCTACTCTACAAGTAGCCATATTAAAGAATCTTTTATAACTTTCAAAATGCTTTCATAAGAATTGTTAAAAATTAGCTTCCTTTCAAGAGATCATTAATATACAGTATATGCATTGTTGGGGGTGGACCATCCTTTGCTTTAGAGAATAAAACAGTTTCAAAAATATTAAAAGAAAGTTCCTTTGGCCTCTTAAAATTTGTTGGCAAATAAGATCATTGAAATGCAACATGTATGAAGATAACTGTTCAAAACACCTGGTAAACAAAACCAGAAGCGCTGCAGCATATACTCATTGAAATACAAATGGGAACCAGTAAGTGGGAGAAGCCCTGCTCCAATAATACGAATCCCATCTTTGATACTACAGATGAAATCCTGCAACCAGACCATCAAAGTATTCTCTCAGAAGTAGCTCAGAAATAAGCAATATAAATTTTCAACAGGTAAAATTTCAAAGGAGAAACAAAAGGCAATTTGCATCCCTTAACAATTGAAACATCCTCTACAAGCAGACTTTCGAGGCACTTTTTGATCCAACTTTCTTCGTCACTAAACAAAAATATTGACAGTATAAATCAGGAGGGAAATTTGCTTATATTCCACATAGCCCACAATCAGAATTATAAACACATTATTTATTTTCATTACGCATATCAATGACACCAAAGCAAATAATCCACCAAAATTTTCCACTATCCTTACCTGCCCTGATAGGGAAAGCTAAAGCACCACCCAAAAGAAAAGATCATCAATTGCAATGCAAACTTGTTTTAGGAAGGCAGTCCAAAAGTCTTCTTATATATTGCAATTTCCAAAAGAAAAATGAAACAGAAGGAACCCTTTTATGTCTTTGTCCTACTCTTTCAATATATAAATTAAGTTTGCCACCACGATACTTGATCCTATATTGGCACAAAAATTTAGCAAATAGCGCTTTTTAGGAGAAAATACGAAAATAGATTTCCAAGGAAAGCATTCTATGAATCAAAAGTAAAACTGATCAAGGTGTTTTCAAGTTTCCAAACTTTCAGAGCCAATTCTCTAATGGAAAACTATTATCTGTAATATACAAATCGCCACAGGTTTAAAGTATACAAAAAGACAGAATGTTAACAATTAAAAAAAAATTAATCAGACAAAAACCTTCAGGTTTCAATATTATCAGAGAAACTCTCCATGTATATCTCAAGTGACTTCTAAATTAGCAAGACAACACTAACAGGGTTATGCAGCTGCATTTTACATTAGGATGCAAAGAGGTAAAACCACAGAAAGTAAACAAAAAGTTGAAAAAACAAAAGAAGTGGAAAATTTCAGTTCAAAAAGTACCCAAATAAGATGCCGGATTCCAAGCCATAAATTGTTTCCTCAACAACTTCATACTGCATCTGCATGGAGAAAAAATGGTTCTCAATACAAAAGTAAGTGTAGAAGATAATATGCATCAGTAAGATGCAAGAGTATAGGCGACTAAAAGAAAATAGAAAACAGTAGAGATTGACTGAGATTACCAATTCCTGTTCCCTTCTTTGGCGCCTGTATATTCGAAGCCATCCATTAAGGAGGACCTGTAATCAGCAAAGTAGCAGAAAACGATACAGACATTAGTATTAAAAATTAGTATACCATTTAACCACCAACCCTCCCTCTTCCCTTATTAAAAAAATGAAAAACAAAAGTTTCTACCTTTACATGTGGATAATTATTGCAAATCGTTAGATACATAATACTCCACTATTAATTTAACAACAAGGCACTCCAGTCCTTTGCTTGCAACATGAAGATTCAAATTAAGGAAAAGATATACCCAAGATGTACTCTTATTTCAATAAACAAACATTCACTAGAGTGCGAAGGGGCAATAAAGAGAAGTTCTATTAACATGAAAGTAGTATATGTTTTCCAAGTATTGATGCTTCAGCCATACAAATTATATTGTATGAGGAATTGTTGAAATACAGTGTAAGCACACGGAAGAAAAAGATTTAAGAACTTGGAGACTTATTCTGTACATTACAGACTAGGACTTTACCAGCAGCAACTTGAATCACTTGCTTCCTTTACATTAATTCTTTTAATGTACTTTTAAGAGTCAATTTCTTCCTGCTAACAATAACTTAAATGAAATGCATGTTGCACTAGCATGGCTGTTTGTCAACATGTCCTTCACAGAATATCTCAATTAGGAACCCATAAGCCCAGTATTCATCATAATTATGTACATTATTAACCATTCGGATTGAAGGGCAGGTACTAATATTGAAGGCCTGATCTATTTTAGTAAAAACACCTGAAGTAGCAAAGCCTTGGGAAAAATCAGCACTTTAGCCAGTTTGCATGAACTTCTCTACGTCGAACCTGATAGTTTACCATGTAATGATGATCACATTGAACTATTAGTTTCATTCTTCTTTCTCCATATACTTCTTAATTTCTCAAACTTAGCCAGTATTCATCATCGAATATTTAAATCAAAATCATAAAATAATAAAGAAGTTTAATCTCGTCAATGCTGTACACATTTTCACACACAAGCTGTTTTACAAATATGAATAACTGGGTACGTAAAGTAGAGGAGAGATCTATTCATGTTTGTACTGATGCGCGATGATTTCAACTGTGCAGTCTTAAGCATATTAGTAGCTCAAATGGCCAAATTTGTGAAACTGATTAGTTGTCAATCAATGGCACAATGCAAATATTCCATTGCACCAACATCATTCCTTCCTTTTCTTCTTCTACTTCTACTTCATGGGTATTCTGCATGCAATTTTTATCTTCACATGCAACAAACAGTATATAACTGGATCCTTTATCCATCTGTTTTATCCATTAATCTTTATGCAATGGTACAAAGACTTAGAAGTTCAATCATTATACTTCAGAGCCAAAAATACCATGGATCTTGAAGTTTGCACTTGTTTGGCAGGCATGAATCACAAGAACCAAATGATGCATGAAATACTAATGCTTGCTTTCAAACGCGTTTAGTTCTACAGGTAAAGACATTTTAAAACTTTTTAAAACGTCAACCAAACTTGGATCTTAGTGGAGTGTGAAGTTCTGGACTAGCAAGTTGCAGGGGTTTAGTGACCCAAACTGGGGAATATTTGGTATTAAAGCATCGAATTCCATGTTATGATATAATAGTCAATAATAATTAACAGATTGATGATTATTATTTAGAAGGTTAGGTTCCAAATCACATTCACAAATACACCTTTTTCTGCAAATGTTTCATTACATTGAAATCCAAGATAAAATGTATCCACTAAAATGTCAAATCTACTTGTGAGAATGTATTTATAGATGCACAAGCAACATTTCAAACATTAAATTTTCCAATAGATGAAAATCCCGAGAAAATAAATCTATAAAAGATGGTCCATAGAGTAAGATACCTACAAACAAGATTGCAACACAACATGCTAGCAAAAGTATACGTGAAATTGAGATTGAAGATGACTTTTGCTCCTCCCCTCCAGCACCAACACCTGCATATAAAATGATACAGAATGGAACTTCAGAAAGGACCTAATGAATGAAAGAAGATGCAATTATTTGTCAGATTCCAGGTCCTTGTTCACGTTATGCTTAGAAATGGTAATAAAGCAAACTCCATTAGCCATCAGAAGGTGAAAGATGAAACTTAAGGCAAGCAATTTGCACGTGCATGACACAAAACTTTGATAGCATCACTTCTTTTCAAGTGTGTTATCTTTGACCCCCATTACCAGAGAAAGGACTATTAAAGGAAATTATAAGGATCGTCATGAAGTTCTCCTATCTATTTCCATTCTTTTTCTTCTGTATCCATTTAATGCTCATTTTTAGCTTAAGGCATGAGAGCTATGGCTCATCAGAGATGCACTCCACACAATATAACATAGAAGAAAGAGTAAAATAGAAGAAAACATAGAAGATTAACTGTCTCACTTGGAAAATAAAAAGGACGAAAAATCATATTTAAGGAACTTACATTACCTATGGTGCCGATGCCAGCGAAAATTATTCCAATCCAGTCAACAGCATTCATGATCTCCTTTAGATAAAAATGGGAAAAAATTGAAAGAATAGCAAGTCCACAGCCTGAAACTGGTTGAATAACAGATACCTGAATCATAATTACAATGAGATTCACGTGTTCAGGCTAACATCCAGTAGAATCTGAATCTCTAATATGTTTTTCCTTATCACCTTAGTATATCCTACTGAGAAAGATTTTTAGTGCATATTGACACGTAGGAATCACAATTTCAATATCATAATTTCACAAGAAAAGATTAACTCTAAGTGGCAGCAATTTACGAAATTGCAACTGACGGACTTACGGGGGACAGGGATAGTGCTCGCAACATCAACAGGGCTCCAAAAATATCTAGTAGAAAACCCACAACCCATGCTTTATTGAAAGCATATGCTCTAATAACCTGCATACACAGATCATTCATTATATAAAAGGATATAGTTTTCAACAACAAACTTCTTACTAATGTTGGTATAAAAAACAATCTTAGAATACAGCAAACTTTGCATTGCACCACATTCAGTTCTATATTTTTTACGAACCTAATCTAGCTTTTGGCCAAAGAAAGAGAACTAAATTCTAAACGCTAAAGAACTAACCTCACAACTATCAGGAATCTTTGTCGAATACCATATGCCAAATATTTCCTTCTCAAATTCATTAACACGTAATACTTCAAATAAATAGAAATTTGATTACATAATCTTAAAATGTGAACTGGGATTAACCATGAATCATCATCTAATAAAATACTGTACAGAACAACCCAATTAAAAGTTCTATACAAGCATTTCAAATTAAAAAAAAAAGAATTGCATTAAAATAACACAAAATTAAAAAAAAAAAAAAAGAAAACCCAAAAGAATTCGCATATGTACCTTGAGCTTGAAGGAGAGAGGGGGGAGAATGAGGGTGCCTTTTTTCTGTAGAACTTTTCCGATGTTGTTTCCGGCCGTAGCTGCTATGGTTAGGCAGATCGATTCCCACATCTTTTTCTTTTCTCTGCTTTTCTGTGTTTTTTGTTTTTTGTTTTAAATGCGAAAAGGGGTACTACTATTACTAGCCAGATTTGATAGGGTCGGATCGCTTTTACTGTTTTTAATGCGTTTTTAAGTTTTTTTTTCTTTTTTTGTTTTTAACAAATTATACTAGTTACGAGGAAGGAAATTATGTTGGCGGGATTTGAATTCCCGACTTTTAGAGTGAAGTCGTAGAGATTTAATTACTCAACTTTCTATTTATTTTCATTTCAGAGCGAAGATCTCCTTCACTGTTTTGAAGTTTATTAAAAAAAAAATTGAAGTCAAGCTCAATTTAACTCACGTGATTCAATTTGAATTGAGAACTATCTTATGCAATTATACCTATGATTGTTAAGGCCAAATATTTAATTAAAATGATTTCTCGTACTATTTTGGCTAAATTTTAACTAATTTTTTGATGAATTTTTTATTTTTTTTATAGGGACAGGTTGATATGATATTGTTTGACATTGACCCATTATAATAAATTAGGACAAAAAAACATTTTTGTTAGTTGTACTTTTTAAAATCATTTGATTTTAGCTTGATAAATAAAAAATTGAAAATAAAAATCATATATAAGTAAGTTAATTAATTCGAGTTTAGTTTTGTAAAAGCTCTACAGAAA